>JARYHS010008074.1:75737016-75819724 GCA_031002005.1 Vandiemenella viatica
CTTGAGGTTTATATTACTATGTACACAAAACAACTGGTAAACAATAACAAATGTGGGTACAGTTATCGGATGACCGTCGAGAAATTTAGCCTGGTCCTGATCCGGGGTAGAGAGAGGCGGCTTCTACTTCTCGCGAACTTCCGGTGGTCTTCTGTAGTTGACGCTGGTTCCGCGGTCAGGCTGGAACTGCCGGTGGAGCTGTCAGCTACGCTTATATAGGCGGCCTGGCGCAGCAATACCGTTGTGTGGTAGTACGGCGACCTCTGTAAGAAAAGGTCCTACTTAGCGTCTAGATGATTCTATTTATTTTCCTGGTTTGTTTTGATGCCTCTGCGCCTGTTTGGAGTCGTATATGTATCCCGGCGTGCAGGCGCGTTGTGTGTGAGGTCTGCCTGGCAGGGCCTTACTGGCAGACTGAACATATATATATTCTCTCGACGAGTATTTTGAATCAATGTCACTCCCTGATATAAATCTGTCGTACTGTGAATTTGGTAAAGATTTAATTATGCTGACAAAAGTTTACCAAAGTTAAAACAGGTATCAGTCCCAAGGTATTAAATTCATTGGAATTTTGTGAAAGATTCTAGTGTAAAGTATACTTCTGAAAAGCTGAAATGAGCTTTTAATAAGTGTAACATGTCATGTTACAATAAAAACGCATTGTACATTAATTTATTGCAAAAAAATGTTGATAGATTGAATGGACGGATATCATCTCTACAGTAATTTAATGTAACTTACACCCTCATTATCCAGTAGAAATTTTATTTATAATCGACAGTGCTATGCTATCTTCAGAAAAGGAACCAATATTTAAAGAGTAATAAGTAATAGACTATATACCGGGGCTCCCGAGGTGTAAGACGTTGTAAAAAAATAAAGGGAGGTCGGTAAGCTAACAGATTAAAAATGAGAAACAGGAGAAAACGAGAAGGTGAGGGTTCAAGGCGAATAATATGGCATTCGGTTATAATCATTTTAACACAAAATCATTTGAAAATGATTTAAATAAAAGTAAGTAAAATTTGACTTCTTCGTGTAACAATACGTAATCTTACTTCACCTACCCAGCATCTAGCATCGTTAAGTAGGCTATACAGTTGTTTTATTTGCCCACCCAATGAAATCGTATGAAGAACAAACGTCGAAACATAAACTCATATCGTATACAGACGGAGAAGAGCAACAAAAATATGTTTAAAAATCCTTAAGAAACTGAATAATAAATGTATAGAAATGAAATTGACCAGTTGGTGCAATATTTTAAATCTTCAGAATGTTTTTAATCAGTACACATATTCACACACACACACACACACACACACACACACACACACACACACACATACAACAAACACCCGCCTTTTCGTAATGGACTTTCAGAAGTGTAAGTCTCCAGCCGTGAGGTTTGTGACGCTGTTTACACAATACACTATTCTTCTGTAATATATATTTAGGAAGACGAATCGCCGGCGACTGCTGGACGTCACATGGCCGGAGTTTTAATTAGACGCTCTCAGTGGTTGGCCGCCTTCCAACTACTGCGAGCATGCGCTCTGCTTCTCCTTAGGCCATTTTTGATCCGAATTTCGTGCCAACATTGTTTGTCAACTCTGAGGGCTTTAAAATTTACTACAAACTGCAGTGCAAGTCAGATCAGTATACAGCAGAGTGGCTAAAGCGTTGTGACGATGCATATTGTAGACTGTGGAAATTATTATATTATTTATTAACTAGTCCCAAAACCGTTAAAAATGACGGGTTTAAGGAAGTGTTATGGTAATTTATTTCTCTCCAGTTTCTTAGCTGAATAGAATTGTTATAAAATAAAGCTCATTGTAAGTTATTTAATTTAATTTAATTGCAATGGAGCACAGGCTCCGGTGGCAATTTCCCTACACACCCATCTTCCCCCTACCCTGCACCCACCTACATTTGCCCTCTACAAATTTTATCTTTAAATTCCTTCAAAGTTTTCGGTAAATTATTCATCATTTCTCTTGGTAACTCATTCCAATCCCTGACACCCTTACCTAAAAAAGAGAATCTTCCCACACCCTTGTGCCTGAAATCGAGTGCCAGCTTGTGGTCATGGTCATCTTTTCCCTTCCATGCACTACTTTTCATACCTATTGCAATATCTTTCCATGCCTCATCACCAGTATATGCCCTGTACACTCCCATGACCCTCCTCATCCTCCTCCTGTCTTGCAATGAATCCCATTCCAGCTCCTTTATCATATCCGTCACTGATTGCATTCTGCGATAATTTCCAGAAACAAATCTAGCAGCCCTTCTTTGCACCCTCTCCAACTCCTGTATTTGATACGTAAAATGAGGGTCCCATACTACACTACCATATTCGAGCAATGGTCTGACCAAAGTTTTGTAACCCAATTCCTTGACTTCTCTCGTACATCCCCTCATAACTCTCTCCAACAAGTGCAGAACTTTGAAACCTTTTCCTACCACCTGTCCTATGTGTCCTGCCCAGTTAAGTTTGTTATCAAAAGTAATTCCAAGATATTCGCATTTCAAGTCTTCAGCAAGCAATTCTTTCCCCACCTTATATTCCTAATTAACCTTTTGTTTTTTATCTGTGTATCTAATAAGCTGACTCTTCTTTGCATTTATGCTGCAGCAAAAAGCTCCAGTTGTCAACTTAGTTCAGGTTGCCTTTCAGCCTAACCACAATCTCCCCAAACATTGGCGCTAGAAAAGCAAAGCTTCAATCACACGCGAATTAATAAATTCCCTGTATCGGATGTCAGTGTCATCATTCATCGCTATAACCTTGATCCCAAATCTTCACAGGTTGTCACACCTTTCTTTCTTACTACCTGTGATGAAGATCGATATTTTAACTGCTGAGACAGCTTACAATGACCCCAGTGAAAACGAAGAATGCTAAAAATAAATCTTAACAACTTACGCTATGCCAAGTAATATTTAATTGTGGTTTAGGCCACATATATCGCGATCAATTTGTTTCATTCAAACCATGTAATGATTTCAGTAAAAAAAAAACCTGATAATTAATTTGCCAATTTAAACGAAATACATACTTTTCTTTCAGTGTTCTGACAATTCATATCTTAGCAATTGCTTAACTAAATTGAATTTTTATAAAATAAAATTCAATTTAATTCCTCGTGCCTTGCGCTGTAGCAAAAGGTTTCCATTTCCATCAGGGTTCAGGTTTTTTTTCAACCTAACCTCATATTACGCTAAACTTGCCGCCAGAGGAACTATACTTCAATCTCATGCATATTAATACATGTACCGTATCGTATTTTAGTGGCAATAATGCATCGCGATATAAATTTGATCAAAAATCTTCAAGAGTTTACACAATTCTTTTTTCTTATCCGTGATTGAGTCCAATATTACAACGTTTGAAGGGTTGATACAGTTATATGTTGCTGAAATAATAGCCTCAGTAATATTGCTCAGTGAAAGCAAAGGAAATTAAAATAAATCTTATAAACTTACGTTTTGCCACGTAATATCTGTTTTAATTATAGGGTAGGCTGCACAGATCGCGATCAGTATGCAACTGTTTCCGTTCAAACGATTTAATAATTTCAATAATAGGACACAGTTTAAATTATTTTAAAGGATAAAACTAACCCTTTGCTGTAACGTCAAACGCCAGTTGTAATTCTGACCCATGCTAATCTAATCATAACTTTCGCTAACAATGGTGCTCGAAACTTAAAGCTTTTATCTTACATATCTATGGACAAAGAATTTAAGGAATACTTCTATATATTAAAAGAATATAAATATAAGCTTATAATGAATGATATATTGATTTAAACGCAGTACATACTTTTATTTTAGAATTCTGTAAGTTAATTTATTCGCGAATGCTTAGAAATGTTATTAAATAACTTGCATAACCAAGAACAATGGCGTAAAGCTTGACGTCATTGCGCGACGTCATGGTGTGGCATATGACGACATGATGACAGAGTTGCTTATTATAATATTAGATTGAGATTTCCCTAAATACCAATATTTTACTATAGGAATTTCTTTCACTGTTTTATGAAACTTTGTCAGTTATTCCTGCTTTTTTTGTCTCTGACTTCCTTATCTCCGCACAAAAAAAACTTCCTCTACCTTAGGGAGTGTGCATAAACTAAGTAGCTCCATTATGGCCTCCTGTGAACCCCCTCCCCCCCTCCCGCCCCTCGTAGCCCTATGTGGCTTATGCCTCCTACCCCCCCCCCCCCCCCCGTAGCACGTAGCCTTTTTTGATTTCAGAAGATATTTTGTACTGTTTTCTCTTGTCAGACTATTGTAAATTACATACGGAGATAATTAACTGAGGGAAATAAATATTCACATGCAGTTGTGAGTTCTGTTCCTCATTTTAACTGTGAGAAAAGTTATGAAAGGAAAGCTATACGAGTTCTGGTTCGGAACCCCCCCCCTCCCCCCACGTAGCCCAGCGTAGCCTTCCAGCCAACCCCTCCTCCACCCCCGCAGGGGCCTGGTACGCAAGTGCCAGGTACGGGTTTGGCGAACCCGCGGTGCCCGAGCTGGAAACTTGTGAGCGCCGCTAGTTTCCCACACCGTAAACTCCTACCACGCTTCAACGACCACCGTAGGGCGTGGCGGTGGAACGTTGTGTGCCTAGGAGAACGGGGATCTTGGCTTCATCGCCCGGATCGTGAGGACGGTACAAACCTCTATAAAAAACCCCTTAACCTCAAGGTCGGACACGTGCCGAGGAGGTGCATGGGTGAGAGGCAGATCACTTGCTAACGTGCAACCTCAGGGGCACCTGCGCACCCCTGTTGTATTAGCGCTTCTTTTTAAATTGGTTTTACTCGTGGGACCAAAACGAAGTCTTCCAATAAAACCACAAAACCCTGCGGTACGGGTGTGCCGCAGGCAAATATAAATACACCCAGTTCTAAGAAGCGGGTGAGGGTTGATAGCCCCCCCGCTTCTGATGGTGAAAGTCACAGAAAAGAATGTTCGTTAGCGAACGCTTTTGTAATAATGGAAAGAGTAGAAGGAACATTTGAGAAGGTGTCACCCTTCTATATTTCAAAGGGTCTAGAGGGTTTAGTTGGTACCCTAAATAATGTTAAAAAACTGAGGAATGGGACGCTGCTGCTGGAAACAACCACCAGTAAGCAGGCAACCAAACTGTTGAATTGTCAGAAGCTCGGGGAGTTCGCCGTAAAATGCGAACTCCATAAGTCCCTAAATTCCAGTAAAGGTGTAGTCACCTGTCGTGATCTCATGGATTTAGGGACAGACGAGCTTCTGAATGAGTGGAAAACGGAGAAAGTGGTCGAGGTACGTCAGATCACGCGAAGGGTGAATGGCAGTGTTGAAAAAACTGCCACCTTCGTCCTGACGTTTGACACTCCAGTATTGCCCAAGAGTATTAAGGCCGGATATCTAAACCTGAATGTCCGCCCGTATATTCCGGACCCGATGCGCTGTTTTCAGTGTCAGCGGTTCGGACATACGACGGCGTCATGTAAGGGCAGCCCCACCTGTGGAAATTGCGGCAAGGGGGCACATGAGCCGGGTGTCAGTTGTACGCTACCACAGGTGTGCGTCAACTGCTCCGGATCGCACCCGGCCTGGAGTAGAGAGTGTCAAGTGTATCTTGAAGAGCGCAAGATACAGGAGCTGAAGACCAAAGAGCGGATTCCCTACGGGGAAGCTAAAAAGAAGTCCAAGTCGCTCGCCGCTCCAATTTTTGGAACTAGTTTTGCTAAGATGGCTTCAGCTCCCGTCAGGAAGCAGAGTGTTGCTACCCAGACGTCCGTTGCAGACATGGGCACAAGCACTACGTGCTCATGTCAGTGCAGATGCGGTGCCAAACCCGCTAAGGTCGTTACGCCTAAGACCGTGGACGTCTGTAGCAGCACGTCTGCTACCTCGACGACACCAGCAGTAGCAGTAAATGTTCCACCAGCAACAGTTAAAGCCACTCCACCTCCAATTCCTCCACGTGCAGTGCCCGGAAACGCAACAACATCTGCTTCCAATGAAAATGGAGGTGATCAAAAGATTCGGGGCCCGAAGTTTCGGCAGACGGACCCGACTCAGTTCGTTAAATCCCCCTCTTCATCCCCTCCCAGGTTACCTGGCAGTAGGGAAAACAAGGGAAAGAGGACGAGGAAGAAGAAAGCCATTGAGGTGTTTGGCGAGTTTGCTGAGTCGGAGATGTGTGTTTCTTCGGAACCAGAAGAAACTGAAATGCTGGTGGACGAGCCCAGTCTCATTCCTCAGCAGGCAGAGACCAAAGACCCACCCGAACCGGGGCGGGTGAAACTAAACCGGTAGGATGATGGATGGGTGGCCTCTTTACAGCCACCCATCCGTATGCATCGATTTTATTTTTTACACTGTTACAACTCATGTCTCACTTGCCACTATACAGCCTGTAAGACATGTAGTTTTTTTTTAAATAATCTTTTGAACCTGTCTGGCCTCTTTAGAACCATCCAGGTGTTGTACCGTTAAGTCCTGGTGGCTCCTTTAAGCCACGTCAGATTTTATGATTTGTTTTATTTGCTGTCTGTATGGCCGACCCCTTTACAGTCGACCATGCAGATGGGATTTTAGTTCATTCTTTAGCCACGATAAATACTGGTAATTTTTAGGGAGCTATTGACCCCGCTTTGGGTTATCCTAAAGCAACAACATCAACGTTTTTAGACTTAAGGGCAGGCGTCGGCCTGGCCGACGATCTGTCTCTTATTTAAACAACGAGATCAACAGTGTGGCGAGTGTTTTAATGTTTTGTTTATTGGCCGGTCTAGTGTCTTAAAATTTTTAGGCAGATCGGCCTCGTTTTAAGATGTATGGGTGGCCTCTTTACAGCCACCCATCCATTTGCATTGGTTTTTTATTTTTTATACCTCTATAATTCCTGTCTCGCTGGCCACTATACAGCCAGCGAGACATGTAGTGTTTTTAATTATCTTGTGTACTTGTTCGGCCGCATGCAGCCATCCAGGTGTTTTTTGGTCTTAGGTCCTGGTGGCCCTTTTAAAGCCATGTATTATTTTTGTGAACTATTTTATTTGCTGTCTGTATGGCCGACCCTTTTACAGTCGACCATGCAGATGGCATTTTAGTACTCTTTTTAACTAAAGTGTTAGCTGGTCATTGTTAGGGCGCTAATGACCTCGCTGTCGACACGCCCTAAAGCCACAAAAACAACAACAACAACAACAACCCTCCTCCACCCACCCTGGACCGACCCACGTAGTTTGTGCACGGTCCCTTATTCCTGAAATCCAGAGCTTGTTTGCAACCAGTCTTCTCTAAACTTCCATTTTCTAAGCTAATTCTTTTTTTTTTTTTTTTTTTTTTTAGGTTTTAGGGCGCGTCGACGACGAGGTCATTAGCGCCCTAACAAAAACCAGGCGTGACAACGTGGCGAAATTGCCGTCTGTGTGGCCGACTGTAAAGGGGTCGGCCACAGAGACAGCACAATAAAATACTAACATACTAACTAAAATACCGTCTGCGTGGCCGACTGTAAGAGAGGTCGGCCACACAGACGGCAACATAAAATATGAAACTGTGACTAAAATATAAAATTACATACATTAACTGGTTGGCTGTAGATGGGCCAACCAGGTTAAAAAACAAGTTAGATGGCTGGCTGTAAAAGGGCCAGCCATATAAGCAGTGTCACAAATAAAAACAGTACTTGGATTGGTGGTTGTATAACGGCCACCAATCCAATTTAAAACCTAGGCCGATCTGCCCAAAACTTTTTGGGACAAGACCGGCCAAGCAACAAAACTTTAAAACCTTAGCCACGTTGTCACGATCATCGTTTAAAATAAGGGACAGATCGTTGGCTAAGCCAACGTCTGCCCTTAGATCTAAGAACAATACACATTCAGTTAAAATGTGGCGTACCGTCAAAGGTACGCCACAAGCATCACATTCCGGAGGGTCCTCTCGGCGGAGAAGAAAGCTGTGCGTCAGAGGACAGTGCCCTATTCGGAGGCGAGTAAGGAGAACCTCATCCCTCCTCGCCCGCTGGAAGGAGCTGCTCCACGGCTGAACGGTCGGTTTGACCAGCCGGAGCTTATTATGCTCAACTTCCAGCCACTGCCTCTGCCAAACATCAAAAACAAATCTCTTCGCCGCCGAGGCAAGGTCTGACTTTGGGACCGGTTCAAAGTCGGTTCTGACCTTGTCGCAGGCTAACTTGGCAGCTTCATCAGCTGCCTCGTTCCCTCTGATTCCCACATGGCCCGGTACCCAGCAGAATAACACCTCCTTTCCACGAGATTGAAGGGAAAGGAGGGCGTCCTGGATGTCCTGGACTAGACGATCTGCTGGATACATATTTCCTATGGCCTGAATACAGCTGAGGGAATCACAGCATATGATGAACAACTTATCGCGCATTACTTTCATATGCTGGAGCGACTTCAACACGGCATAGCATTCGGCAGTGTAAACGCTGCACCTGCCGTCCAATTTGAATGTGTAAGTCGCTCGAGGGAACACTACGGAGCAACCAACTCCGTTAGCCTGCTTAGACCCATCCGTATACACCGGGGTAAACGTGTGATACTGGTTTAAAACATCTCTAAAAATTACTGATAAAAACATTATCGGCGGTACACAGCTTGTTGTGCCGCGATAATTCTAAAATTGTTCTGGGCCTCTTTAAAAGCCAGGGAGGAGATTTACTCCAACCCTGGTGATAAAAAGAAGGAAGCTCGAATCCATATTGTTCTAAAATAGCCTTTGTACGGTAGCTGAACGGTTTAGTGGCTCTATGCCGGTTGGTATAGAGCCGCTCGTAGTTGGGATGGAGCACTATGTCGTGCACGGGACTGCCAGGTGTTATGGCAACGTGCAGGTAGTGTCTCACCATGAGGAGTTGCCGACGGATGGTAAGCGGCGGCTCGCCCGAGTCAGCACAAATGCTGACAATAGGGCTGGTGCGATATGCACCTATGGCGAGCCGAATTCCTGCATGGTGGACACTATCCAATATACGCAGATAACTGTCCCGTGCCGAACCATAGACTATACAGCCGTATTCCAACCGTGACCGTACAAAGGCTCTGTAAAATTGTAGCAGGCAGGAGCGGTCAGCGCCCCATGACCTGCCACACAGACATTTTAAAAGGTTAAGAGCTTTTAAGGCCCTGGCTCTCACATCTTTTAGATGCGCAAGCCAGTTAAGCCTTGTGTCAAAAATGAGGCCCAGAAATCTAACAGTATCACTAAAACTTAAAACGGTGTTCCTCAGGGTAAGGTGAGGCTCTGGTAAAAGGCTTCTGCTGCGAGTAAAAAGTACACACCGGGTTTTCTCAGCGGAGAAACGAAAACCGGTGTGCACTGACCATTCATCCAGCCTGTTCAGCGTGAGTTGCAACTGCCGCTCAGCGCTTCTCAGGCTGGACGCTACGATAAAAATTAAAAAGTCGTCCACATATAAGGAGTACCGTAGGGGACTCCTTATAATGGCTGCTATGCTATTAATAGCGATGGCAAAAAGTGTAACGCTTAAAACATGACCCCTGAGGGACACCGTTTTCCTGAATAAAAAGATCAGACACTTCACTACCGACTCGGTACCGGAAGCAACGACCAGATAAAAAAGATTTTAAAAAACGGGGAAGGTTACCCCTAAAACCCCATTCATGTAACTGTTTTAAAATAACATGCCGCCAGGTAGTATCGTAAGCCTTTTCAAGATCGAAAAAAACACCCACGAGGTGTTGGCTGCGGATGAACGCATCCTGTATTGCCGCCTCCAGGAGGATCAGGTTGTCCAAGGTGGAACGGAACTTCCTGAATCCACACTGAAAGCGGCTCAGGAGATTACGGGATTCAAGACACCAGACGAGGCGGCGATTCACCATCCTCTCCAGTGTCTTCCCCACGCAGCTAGTCAAGGCAATACTACGATAACTACCTGGCAACAATTTGTCCTTGCCAGGTTTTAAAATGGGAATTAATGTTGCTTCTTTCCACGAGTCGGGGAAGTGTCCTCCGGTCCAAATGTCGTTAAAAATATCTAGAAGGTACTTTTTAGCATCCTTACTGAGATGCCTCAGCATCTGGTACTGGATCAAATCAGGCCCTGGAGCAGTGTCATTTGCGCTGTTCAACGCACTCTCCAGCTCCCAAGATGTGAATGGGCAGTTGTAGGCCTCTGAATTCGACGAATCGAAGCACAGCGGGCGCCTCTCGGCAGCGACTCTACGTCGCTGAAACCGAGGGTCAAAGTTAGCGGACGAAGTGATGGCGGCGAAGTTCTCCGCCATCAGCTGCGCTATGCTTCGTTCGTCAGTAATTATCCGTCCGTGATCCAGTAACCCAGATACTGGTGGGCGGGAGTACCTTCCAGATATACGGCGAATGGACTCCCATACTTTCGACGAAGGCGTGGAACGATTTATAGTTGCTCACAAAGTTCTGCCATGACCTCTTCTTGCTCTCCTTAATAACTCGACGCGCCTTAGCTCTGGCAATACGGAACGCTGCTAGGTTGTCAGATGTGGGGCACAACCTAAAGCGACGCAACGCCCGTCTGCGACCCTGGATGGCGGAACGACATTCATCGTTCCACCAGGGGACGGGCGTCCTTCGCAGCGTTCCGGAGCTCTTCGGCATGGAAACGTCAGCTGCACGGTGAATCACTTCTGTGAAGTGATTCACCTTCTCCTGTATACTGCCACAGGGTTGCAGTTGTACAGCACGGCAGTAGAGCTGCCAATCTGCACAACTGACGTTCCATTTACGTCGGTTATTTCCTCCTCCACGTTCACACTCAACGTGCATCCAAATTGGGAAGTGGTCGCTTCCATGTAGGTCGCGATCCACCTCCCACTGCACGGAGTCCGCGATGGAGGGGGAGCACAAGGAAAGGTCAATGGCAGAAGACGTACCGGTAGCAGTGGTGAAATGAGTCATTTGCCCTGTATTCAGGATACAAATTTCCTCCTGCTCTATCAATCTACCAACCACTCGGCCCCTGGGGCAATCGGTGGTGGAACCCCACAACGCACTGTGGGCGTTGAAAGTCTCCCAAAAGGAGAAAGGGCCGAGTGAGTTGTCGTATAATGCCAACCAGGTCGTCGTAGCCGACTGACACACTGGGTGGCAGATAGACAGAGCATACGGTCAGTTGGATTGGACCGTGTATTTTCACCGCTACTGCTTGCAGATGAGAGGTGAGAGCAATGGGTTCGGAGTGGACAGTGTTCCGAACAAACACGGCCACTCCGCCCTTCGCTCGATCACCCTCGGTATCGTCCTTCCGGAATATGTCATAACCTCTTAGCACTGGCTGATGTTGTGGTCTAAAATGTGTCTCCTGTAGACAGAGACACAATGGATTAGACCGTGCTAAGAGTTGGACTTCCTCTTTGTGAGCCTGAAATCCGTTTACGTTCCACTGAAGTATGGGAGCCATTCTACCTATTTAAAACCACCCGCCCCGGGTCGGGTGGGTCAGGGTCTGGTGTCTGCTGAGGAACGGGACCAGGGTCTACGTCCACCAGCATAACGTCATCTTCGGGGTCCGAAGACGACTTTTGTTCTAAGGCCTCGGCGTCTTGCGGATCTTTCTTCCGCCGAGGCCTTGTCCCCCTCCTTCCCCGCGCTAGTTGGAGAACTAGGAGGAGAAGTAGAGGGGGACTTCAAGAACAATGTGGGGTCCGTGTGTTTAAACTTCGGACCCCGAACTTTCTGCACTACCTGCCATCCGCTTCCAGCAGATGGCGTTGCTGCTGCTACTATTGCCGCTGCCGATGCAGCCTTTGCCATGGGTGCTGCTTCTGCTGTTGCAGAGGCACCCACGGCTGCAGCTACTGGTGCGGATGGCCGTGCTTTGGCTGGTGGACTTACTGACCCTGCTGCTGTAGTGGTCGGGTTAACAGAAGCGCTACTACCGACGACCGCGGTCCTTGGTGTTAGGACCTTAGTGGGCTGCGCACCACACTTGCACTGGCACGAGCATGTCATGCTCGTGCCCGTGTCCACAACGGTCGTCTGCGTAGCAACGCTCTCCTTCCTGACGGGAGTTGACAACGTTTTGGCGAAGCTAGTGGCGAAGACCGGTGGCGCAAGCGCCTTAAACCGTTTCTTCGCCTCGCCAAAAGATATTCTTTCCTTAGTCTTCAACTCCTGTACCTTCTTTTCTTCAAGGTACACTCGACACTCCCTGCTCCAGGCTGGATGTGACCCGGAGCAGTTAATGCACACCTGTGGGAGGGTGCAAGTTGCACCCGGTTCATGCGCCGATTTTCCACACTTCCCACAAGTGGCGTTGCCTTTACAGTTCGCCGTCGTATGCCCGAACCGCTGGCACTTAAAGCAGCGCATCGGGTCCGGGACATACGGGCGAACATTCAGATTTAAATATCCAGCTTTAATGGATTTCGGCAACGTCGGAGTGTCGAACGTCAGGACGAAGGTGGCAGTCTTCTCAAGATTGCCGTTAACCCTTCGTTTGATCTGCCTAACCTCGACCACATTTTCTGATGCCCACTCCTTAAGGAGTTCCTCGGACTCTATATCGATCAGATCCCGACAAGTGATCACTCCTTTACTGGAGTTTAGAGTTTTATGGAGTTCGCATTTCACTGCGAACTCCCCGAGCTTCTCACACTTAAGGAGTGAAACAGCCTGCCTGTGATTAGATGTTTCAAGGAGCAGGGTCCCATTCCTCAGCTTTTTCACGCTTTTTAGGGTACCAGATATTCCCTCAAGTCCTTTCTGTATGTAGAACGGAGAGACCTTTTCGAAGGTTCCCTCCGTTCTTGCCATAATAACAAAGGCGTTGTCTATAATACAACCCTGTCTGTTACTGCCGACTTGTTCCGGAGGAGGGCTGTCAACCCTCACCCGCTTGTTGGAACTGGGTGTATATTTTTTAACCTGCGGCACACCCGGGCCGCAGGGGTTTTGTTTTTGTTTGTGAGTCTTCGTTTTGATCCCACGAGCAAAAACATTATAAAGAAAAGCGCTAGTACAACAGGGGTGCGCAGGTGCCCCTGAGGTTGTACGTTAGCGAGTGATCTGCCTCTCACCCATGCACCTCCTCGGCACGTATCCGACCTTGAGGTTGAGGGGTTTTTTATAGAGGTTTGTACCGTCCTCGCGATCCGGGCGATGAAGCCAAGATCCCCGTTCTCCTAGGCACACAACGTTCCACCGCCACGCCCTACGGTGGTCGTTGAAGCATGGTAGGAGTTTACGGTGTGGGAAACTTGCGGCGCTCACAAGTTTCCAGCTCGGGCACCGCGGGTTCGCCAAACCCGTACCTGGCACTTGCGTACCAGGCCCCTGCGGGGAGCTAATTCTTCTTCCAGTATCCACTCTAATGTAACAACTTACAATCGTCATCGATGATATATTAAATGTGTAAAAAATATTATGAGATTCGTGTGCAAATTGGTTAACAGTGTAGTAGATCACCATTGGACAGCAAAACGTATGGTGGTGGTTCCTGACTACGGATGAACATGTTTAAAGGTTAGGAAAGAAACAATTTTCACGCGCAGAAAACAAAAGCTGAAAATAATGTGGATCATGTCATCACTAAGAAACCAACGAGGATGTTACACTAAGTAGGCCTCATTTCTAATGTGTGCCTTACACACTAACAGAAGCCTCTTCCTCGGCCTTCAATCTTCCAACTATTCCAATCCAGCTCCTTTATAAAAACAATCACAATTTTCACATAGTAGTCCTGCAGACCTTTTTAACACTTCCACCTACTCCCACATTTGATATCTAATAATGCGGGATCCTTTCTCTCCACTATACTTAGGCATTGTTGTTCACTACAAACTCTCACACTTCCCCAGTTCATTACCTCATTACTTTTTCAGAACTTTGAAACTTTAGCTTTATCACTTACCCTGCCTATAATGTCCTTCCTTATTGAGTTATTGCCAAATGACATGATAACATTTTTTACACTTTATGCTTTCAATAAGCAAGCTCCTACGCTTTATAATCATAAAACATCTGTATTTTCCTTGTACCCAACAAACGACTAATTTTATCACTAAACCTCCGGAATTAAATATAATGTCCAGGTCCCTCAACACATATCTAGCTTTAATCCTATTATAAAACACTGTCATTCACAAGCAACCAAACTTTTGACCGGAAACCAGTAAAACAATCCCCCCGACAGAAAATAAGGAAGGTGGCAGTTCCATCAAAAAACTTCAACTAGCTACCTCCCTATAGCGGACATAAGACAGGTATTTTTTTTTTTTTTTGATAACTTGGGATCTCTAAGGTGATAGAAAATAACACCTTACTAACATAAAGTATAAATGAAAAGTGTTAAGAGGTCCATCAATTAGGGAATGCAAATAGTTTGGAGGTAGAATCTGAGAATGTCGGAGAACTAGTAATAAAAGAATTAAAACTGGTAGTAAAATTAAAACACTACCAAACTGACATAATAGTAGTTAAGAAAAATAGCAGAAGAAACTATAAACTAATGACTATTATAAGTTTTATAGCGGCGATGATCAAATTAAAAGATCATGTAAAGGAGTCGCAATAATGATAAAGAAATAATGGAAAATTCACACCAATAATTGCATTAATCAAAGAATTATCGTGTTGTGGCACAAATCAACGACATTTTAAAGAAATGGCAGGAATTTATGATCCACAAGGTCGGAATTTTATGATAAGCTTCGGAATAATATCAATATAATTTATAGAAATGACAATATTAGGAGACTTTGATGAAACAACTGGAAAATAATCGTTGAAGCTAAGTCTGGAACAAATGGAGATACAGTACTTATTACAATCAACCTTACCTCAATGAGTTGATTTCTTTAAGATTATCAAGTTTCTTTAAACAAAAAGATTTACGTAAACATGCATGGGCTCAGCGGGAAACCTGTTGTACAGTAAAATCTTGAGCATGGCTGCGTTACAGCAAGGGTGAAACTCGTATTAGGTACAATAATAGCCAACCAGGTGCTTAAATTTTTGATTTATTAATCTTAACTGCAATTTCGACAAACACAGGCTTGTCTTCTTCAGAAGTACATTTACGGGTTCATAGACGGATACAATATACAACTTCTGTCATTTTAGTGCGAACCTGCACTATGTCAACAATTTCAAACAGGATTACTACTTGCGTCATTGCATCCACTGTCTGCATAGGGCGAGAGATTGTATTCGTTTATAAATCCCTAAATGTACTTCTGAAGAAGACATGCTTATGTTTGTAGAAACTGCAGTTAAGCTTAATAAATAAAAAATTTAAACAACTGGTTGGCTATTATTGTATCTAATATGCAGTATAATACTTCATTTTTAATTTAAATGCAATGGAGCGCATGCTCCGGTGTAAATTTCCCTATACATCTATTTTCCCATTTACTGTTTCTTTTTATATTTTTTTTTCTAAGTATAATATCCCCATCCACCATCTTCTTTAATTTTAAAGTATATCAGTGCTTTTTAAAATTATTCCAGTACCTGACTCCCTTAACGGCAAAATAAAATGTTCCCTCTCCCTTTTGCATGAAATTGAGTTCTTGATTATGGTCATGGTAATTTATCCTTTCCATGTACTAGTACTAATTATTTAAGCCTAAACACCAATACACGCCTTGCACACTCACAGCACCTGCTTCATCCTCCACCAGTCCTCCAATGAATTCCAATGCAGCTACTTTACAAGATCAGTTACTGATTGTGTTTTGCGATGATTTCACAAAAAACTCTGGTTGCTGTTCTTTGCATTCCATCCAACTCCTGTACTTGAAAACAAAAATGTGGGTCCCATATTATACCACTGTTTTCAAGCAATGGGCTTACTAAAGTTTTGTAAACAAATTCCCTCGCTTCTCTGGCACATACCCTATTCGCAGTCCCCAATAAATTTAGCAATTTTAACGTTTTCCTATCACCCGTCCAATGTGTCCTGCCCAGATCAGTTTATCATCAAATTTTCTGCCAAGATGTTTATACTTAAGTTCTCCTACAAGCTGTTCTTCCTCCACCAAATAATCACAAAAAGCTTTTACTTTTCTCTCTGTATACGTAATAAATTCACCCTTTTGGCATTTATTCACATTCATTGTTGACCTACGCTGCTAAATATCTGTCCAGTTTACCATGTAGCTGTCCACAGTCCTCTTCTGTTTGATTCTCTTATATACCTTTATGTCATGAGCAAACTTCTGTATGAAAACCATTAAGAAAATCATTCAGTAGAATAATGAATACCAAGCGGTTCCAGTATACAATATCTTGAATACATCTACTATATAATTTCCTAAGCTCACTCACTCTCTTACCTCGATAGCCACTGACTGGAGAACGGTGTCACGTGTCAAACTTCGCTCGCAAAACATCGACCAGAGATACCATTAGAAGAAATTCGTGGTTATGCAACTTAAAAAAACATCTAAAAAATAAAATTACTTGTGGTCTCTGCTGTAACCACGAATGCCAGCTGTCAATCTGGCTTAGGGTAAATTTCAATTTTAATGTAAACTTTCACAATGTTGTTGCCTGATCGGTTTGTTAGCTTTTTCGGTATTTTACTGACCACTTTCGTTAATGGTCTTTATCATGTTCGCTGTACGTGAGTTATCAGGTTATTTTAAGTGAACATCAGACCAAATATGTTACCGAATTGACTATCCTGGCAATTCATTTATGCAGACTTGCTCAACTATTGTATTAAGTTCTATGGCCGTTACAGATTCTATGACCAATGATTACATTGTGAGTATTTGCCCAGTCACAATAAAAAAACAACGTGCTGCTTTCGAAGCAAATAGGATTTTTTTTTTAATTTTGCAGGTTGAACTTTAAGGGTCAAATACAAGTCAAGTTTGTATTCAAGAAAGTTGGAGTCTATGACCTTTGAAACAATTATACAATTGCACTATCGTCCATGTTCATGTTTAATACTTACGCCTATTAGTCCTTCTGAGTTCTTCAAGCTCAAAAGATTTTATTCATCCTGACACACAGGTCAAGTTTATATTTGGTCAAATCAGGTCAACTGGTCATAATCTTTCATCCTGAAAACTGGAACTATTCATAAACCCGTGACTATACGCAAAAAACGGTCACGGGCTTACTCTAGTCTGTAATAATACCCCATTATCCATATGGGCTCATTTACTCCTTTTTTAGCTTTATTAGTTATTTCATATTATTCGGCGGTTCTATTTAAAATTTTGTAGTATGCTCATTTTTTACTTATGTGAAAATGTTCCTTCTGTGGTTTACATCCATACCCTGAACAATAATCGCCAATGGTCTCATAAAACCAGTTATTCAATATCTCTGCCTTTTCCAAATTTTCTGAATTCTTCTCCATCCTTACCTAAACTGTCTGACAACATTCCTTTCCGATCTGTCCCGTAATATAGTCAAAAACAATTCAGATATCCCAATAATATTCTGCATAAGCCTACCTCTAGGTTTCCTCTTTGCGGCTATTAATCCGTTTGTTAATTGTTTCAATTGATCCCTAGTGATTTGCTATTTCTTATCTGTTTTACATACTTATCAGCATGTTTAGCCTCCTGATGTGCCTGTTATAGTATGTACTTTCTTTTCCCCAATATCTATTATCTCCTTGAACTGTTTCCACTTCGACTCCACTGTTATTACGCATTACTAGCTGGTACCCACGACTTCGTTCGTCTTTGTAAAGAATTTGGATTGACAGCTACAGACATCTAACCACGATAGTCCACGATGGGAGATTCGATGCTATTACCACACACAAACGCCAGTCATCTGCGCTATGTAGTTCAGGCAGCAAAGTAAAATTAAGGGACACAAATATCTTTGGCAGAAATACGAAAATATCCTTCATCGGCCACACTCCCACAGTTGCTGAAATTCGGCCAACGTTGTGATAGAAAGGTGACCTGTGTTACTACCACACATAAACGCCAGTGATCTGCGATAGATAGTTTTTCGCTGAAAAAGTGATACACTAAGACACATGCGTCTTTGGCAGAAATATGAAAGTGCCGCAGATCTACCAGTATCAACCACCATTTCTCCCACACCGCCATGGCTACCAACATCTAACCACAATTGGGCACGATAGGAGACACGATATTACTACCACACACAAACACCAATGGTCTATGCTATGTAGTTGTGGCAGAAAAGTGACATATGCGGAGACACATGTCGTTGGTCGAAATACGAAAATATCCTTGATCGGCCACTTTCAACCACCATATCCCCCACACCCCCGCAGCTACCGACATTTAACCACCAGAGTGCACGATGGGAAGATTCACTGCTACTACCACACACAAACATCAATGGTCTATCCTATGTATTTGTCGCAGGAAAGAGAGGTATAAGGAGACAGAAATTTTCGGTCGAAATATGAATACGCCCTGCATTGACCAACTTTAATCATCATATCTTCCACATCCCCACAGCTACCGGCATTCAGCCAACGTTGTGCACGATAGGAAACTCCATGCTTCTTCCTCACACAAACACCAGTGTTCTGTGTTAGGTAGTGGTGGCTGAAAAGTGAAATATAGGGAAAAACACATCTATTTTTATATATATATATAATTTACGTATGCTGAACATTCCTGTGAAATATCTCTCGTGTTCTGAAATATGCGCCTTATTTAATAGCACCTACTACCGCCTTCAATACGGCCACCAGTTTACTGAACGCCTCTAATATTTATCAGAACTGCTTCGTGATCACTTATTCCTTCAGTTATTGGAGACTGTACAAGCTTATCATCACGCATTATTAGGAATAAATCCAACATGTTTTGTCCCCTTGTGCTCTTCTGTACCATTTGTACAAATTCTCTTTCTCTTACATTGATAATTTTTAGCGTAGGAAATTTAATGTGTTTGTTAAGCTTGGTGATATCCATTCATAACAGAAATTTGAGGCATATAACATCCAGAGCAAATCAATTAACCTACAAATAAGTACCGAAATGTAAGACTGGAGATTTTCTCGGCGTTGTAAATGAATAAAATTTTCTCGGGTAACTAGCCGAGTTAGTCCATCGTTTGACCACGACGTTTCGGCGGTCACAATCTCTGCCGCCATTGTCAAGTGACTGCTGCCGGTAGGTTATTGAGGTGCTTATATATCACGCGAAGTCCGCGCTACGTCATCCTTTTTCCGGTCGGCCAATGGCTAGTGACGGGAAACGTTGGCCACTAGCGGGAAGCGTTCCTATTGGCGGAAGCCATTAGCTGCTGGTGGGTTCCGCTGATTGCTGGCGCGCAAGAGAGGTGCGTGTTTCCCAGTTGTCCTGCTGCACTCTCATTTTCTGGATTGCTGGGCTCCAGGCTTTACTTAACTGAAATCCAGTATCTCTGTTAACGAGGTCCTTCGAGATACGAATTTCGATAGCTTCCGAAAAACACTGTCCCAATAACCTCTCGTACGCGCAAGAATTCTTGTTGCTTTGAAATTAAAGCCATGTCCCGTGTCAATACTGTGTTCAGCAACCGCTGACTTGTCGATCTGGCCCAGGCGGACGTTGCGCGCATGTTCGGCGCACCTTTGGTCAATACATCGTGTTGTTTGTCCGATGTAAGCCTTTCCGCATTCGCAAGGAATGCGATATACGCCAGGTGTTCGTAAGGCTATATCGTCCTTGGGTGACCGCAGTATATTCCTAATTTTGGCCGTTGGTCGGAAAATGGTTTTAATGCCACATTTACTTAAAATTCTGCCAATCTTAGCGGTAGTCGTTCCGACATAAGGAAGGAAGGCGAAGCGGCTCGGGTCTTCCTGCTGTCGTATTTTCCTCCTTCCTGCTCGTGTGCAAACCGAGTTTATTAACGCCTCGTTGAAACCGTTCTTGCGGAAAGTTTCCCGTAAATGACACATTTCCGCCTGCAAACTATCCTTGTCACATAGAGTTCGCGCCCTGTGCACCAAGGTTTCCAGTACTGATCTGCGTTGGGCCGGGTGGTGGTGGCAGGCGGAAATGTGTCATTTACGGGAAACTTTCCGCAAGAACGGTTTCAACGAGGCGTTAATAAACTCGGTTTGCACACGAGCAGGAAGGAGGAAAATACGACAGCAGGAAGACCCGAGCCGCTTCGCCTTCCTTCCTTATGTCGGAACGACTACCGCTAAGATTGGCAGAATTTTAAGTAAATGTGGCATTAAAACCATTTTCCGACCAACTGCCAAAATTAGGAATATACTGCGGTCACCCAAGGACGATATAGCCTTACGAAACCTGGCGTATATCGCATTCCTTGCGAATGCGGAAAGGCTTACATCGGACAAACAACACGATGTATTGACCAAAGGTGCGCCGAACATGCGCGCAACGTCCGCCTGGGCCAGATCGACAAGTCAGCGGTTGCTGAACACAGTATTGACACGGGACATGGCTTTAATTTCAAAGCAACAAGAATTCTTGCGCGTACGAGAGGTTATTGGGACAGTGTTTTTTCGGAAGCTATCGAAATTCGTATCTTGAAGGACCTCGTTAACAGAGATACTGGATTTCAGTTAAGTAAAGCCTGGAGCCCAGCAATCCAGAAAATGAGAGTGCAGCAGGACAACTGGGAAACACGCACCTCTCTTGCGCGCCAGCAATCAGCGGAACCCACCAGCAGCTAATGGCTTCCGCCAATAGGAACGCTTCCTGCTAGTGGCCAACGTTTCCCGTCACTAGCCATTGGCCGACCGGAAAAAGGATGACGTAGCGCGGACTTCGCGTGATATATAAGCACCTTAATAACCGACCGGCAGCAGTCACTTGACAATGGCGGCAGAGTTGTGACCGCCGAAACGTCGTGGTCAAACGATGGACTAACTCGGCTAGTTACCCGAGAAAATTTTATTCAAGTACCGAAATGTTTAATGTTTGGGGCTGCCAGCTGATAAACACAGCGAGAATCACCGGTATGTGATTTGGGGGTGAAACCGTATACGTGCACCAAATTATCTGTCTCAAGAACCACGGGACGGGAAATATGACGATAGAGTGTCGTAATTGGTTAAAAAAATTGAATTACACTAACTTACAAAATAAGAATGGAAACGAAATAAAATTTAACATCTTAGTTAAACATTGTAAGCTCAATCTATGATGAAAATATATGATGTATAAAGATATTAGGGTAGGCAGAGATTTCATGTTTGGGTAAGTATATGAAAATTCAACAATTTTAGACATCCCTGATTATTACTATTATTATTATCGTATGTCAAATACAAATAAAGTATACGTTAATCAGATAACTACATCTAGGGATTTGGGCCATCATCTGGCAGCTCGTTCAGCTTGATGCAGTGTGAGAAGGCTTCCAGATAGTCTTCTTGCTGGACAGTCCATCACAATGTGGTCTGCAGTTTGGATACCACAATACTCACACAGCGCATCTTCACGGAGACCCCACTTATGTGCTGTCGCATTGCACACTCCGTGACCTATGAGAAATCTATTCAGTTGACAGCAAAGACGCCTAGGCAAATCAAACCCTGGGGCACAAGTCATCGGATCTTTCATAAGCCCACAATTGTGTGGACCGTTGGCTTCCCTCTCCTTTCTCCACTCTTCATACAAGTTGTTATTTCTGAGCTTGGCTGCTGCCATGTAGGCAGGTCTCCTTGATTTCAATCGTGTGCAAAACAGGTGAAGAAGGTCACTAAGCAGAGGAATCATGCTGCTTTTCTCCACTCCGTCGCTAAGCAATACCTATTTTCTTCTCAAATGTGTGGAGGAGTGTTGGAAAGTATAGGCAGCCAGGATGACACCACTCACTGTTCTCATGGTAACGTTAAGCTGGATGTCTACTTTGGCAGTATGAGCACTACAAAGCCATGAAGTGCAACAGTATTCTGCTGCGGAGAATGCCAAACCAAGGACTGCTCCTCGAAGAACGTGGGCACCTGCACTCCATGACGTACCAGCCATTTTCCTTACAAGGTTAACAATGGTCTTCACTTTATCTGCAGTGTTAGATAAATGTTGATGAAAAGTGAGGGCTTGATCGTAGGTAACTCCCAGATATTTGGGGTGGTATACTCTTCCAACGAGTCGGAAGGTTGGTCTTATTCTGAAATAGGCGAGCTGGTTTGATTGGTGGAAGCAACAAGACTCTGTATTTGTCAGAGTCGGTTTCAGTCTCCACATAGAGAAGAATGTGTAGAGCTGGTTAAGACTCTCAGAGAGTCTATTTTCACAAATCTGGAAGTTTCTATCCTGGGAAGTAATAGCCAGATCATCGACATACTGGAACTACTTCTCTGATGGTTTAAGGGTTTAACTAAATCTGTGAACAAAATTTCAGCTTTCTGCCACAATTGAAAGTACTTGTGTGTTTTGATGACTATTGGCGACAAAATCGATGATATTTATTTCTGAATAGCTTCCAAACTAAAAACAGGAACAAAATAATTTTTTAATAAGCTTGCTGATATCTATTCGAAATGGAAATTTTGGAAATGTAGTGTTATTCAGATAGAAGATATTAAGGTACAAAAATGTCCCAAATCGCTTCAAGAAAAAGTCTGCGCCGCCGTTAACAAGTGGTAACGGTCGTAATACGGGGCGATCGAGCGGCAACCCGCTCAACGCGCGTAGCACCGGTTGCTTGGGTTTCCTCTTAGTTATCACGGCACCAGAACTATTAGATAATTAAGTTTTTGCTTTGGATAATAGCTAAACTGTTGAGATGAATGATTCGTTGTCCTGAGTCAAGTCGTCGGCTAATTGTTTCCGCTTGTGTGTCTAGCATGGCTATACTAAACTCATTAACTTCTATCACGTTACAATGAGCCGGGATGGTGAAGATGCCAACTGTCATCCTACGAGTGATATTCGGTGACTTGATAATCGTATAAGGTATCAATAACTTAAGATTTTTATTAAGTTGCAGAAAATCTCCCACCTCTCATCAAGGTTATTGTGCAATTCATAGTAATTTCTCGCATTTTAGGGCAATCATCTGTGGTTCGTAATTTCGAATTGCGTTGTAAACGTTTTAATATTTGACACTTTTTACAGCGACCAAAAGTCTTTAAAATTCTTTACATATAGAAAACAAGGACAATACTTTAAATAGAGGGAACGTGGACTTTGTTAGAAAAAAAAAAGGGTAATATCAAGATGGGGATACCACTGCAGCCTCGCGTAGTAAACACACAGATCACGTGATATATATGGCATCATTGTGACGTATGGTCCACGCAGCATTAAAACATAAATTCAAATGATGATTGTAGATATCCAATTTTCAGATCATATCAATAGCTGTTACTGTGTTGGTACGTGCAGACTGAATACATCACAATGATGTCATATACACCACGTGATCTGTGTGTTTACTACGCGAGGCAGCAGCGGTATCCCCATCTTGATATTACCAAAAAAAAAACACCTTTGTCCTTCTGACAACACCAAGGAAATTAAGATATTCAGGAAGACTGCAAACCGCCCATTCTTATAATTTTGACTATTTACCTATCTGTGCAACCCATGCAATCAGTAATGAAATTCAATTAAGTCTACATGCAGAAGTTTGCCAATAATGCAGTCTTTCTGTCATTCCCGGAAGTAAAGGTGCATTTCGCAATACTACTAAAAAATACAACTGAAAAATTTGTAATATTTTATTATCATCAACACGAGTTTGTCCTTGAGGACCAATTTCATCTAGATCTAGCGAAAACGCTTCATATATGCTAGGTTTTTTCCCTTAAGTATAAAAATAAATCAATAAAGCTTATAACTAAATAGAAGACTGGTAATCAGATAAATTTATTTAACAGACATTAGACGAAGGGCAATGGTTGAATTCAAAACGCGCGATGAGAAATTGCATCGTTGAGTCTTGCACTATTCCACAGATACAAATCGGACGAAGACAGAGAGGCAATTCTCAGACCTAGGGAAGTGAACGCCCATGTCAGTAAACATTTGTTCGGGGTAAGGGTTGTGGTCGAAATATGGACGCATAGAAAGAAACACTATCATGCCTACTATTCTACCTAAAGAAACATTCAGCAAAAAACATTCGCTGGGAGACACCTTTAGTTAAACAACTGCATAGAATTGATACCAGCAAACAGAACACGCAGCGGAAAGCAAAACCAAATGGTAAAAGTAGAGAGGGGGTACGTTACTGGGGTCAGCTTTCTTTAGGAATCTAAATGTTGATTCACCTCGACGACCAACTTATCTCTTTTGACACTGCCATCAGTATATAGCACTCCAGATATACTTGCTAGTTACTGTGTACTTTATCATCTATATGGATAATTAATGAACTCATTAGGTTTGTGTACCAATGGAAACTGTTTTATTTTATTTATTCATGTAACTTACAGTGAGAAAGAAACCTTGTAAACTAAGCTTGTAGAGGTGCTTTCGGAATATGCAGAGCTAATTGGCATGTTAAAATTTGAGGCTCATCATGGCAGAAATGAGCCAGACTAGTACTCTGGCCAAATGTTACACATCAAGAAATTATCCGGCGGATGAGTGTGTTGAAATGGGCCCGTGGTCTAATCTTCCAGCTGACATGTAATACGGAATTCTGTGGAATACTTGTGACTGATCATGTCCAACTACAATCAAAATCTAAACGTGGGGAATTCTTAGGAATTCAAACTGCACTGGCTACCAAATAGTAATTGAACACCTATTAAGTTAAGTACGAGGGCGAATTAAAAAGTAAGTTACACTTCCAAGTTATGGTCATTTATGAAACCACCTACACATAGGCAACATGGCTGGGATAACATACAATGTAAGTTAACTTTTCCACTTAGTCCCCAAGAGACTGTAAACATTTCTCGGAACGGTCAACCAACTTTTCGATTCCGGATGCATTGAAATCACCTCCAGCGCTATGTAACCACCTGGAAACAGCTGCTTTCACCTCCTCATCGTTTCGGAATCGTCTTCCAGCTTACCGAACACATGATAGTGATTTTGTTGCACTATAACGCAACACCACACACGACCCGCCAAACGTACGAACTGCTGCAGCGATTCAAATGGGAGGTACGGCAATATCCTCCATACAGTCCAGACTTAGCGCCTTGCGGATATCATGTGTTCGGTAAGCTGAAGAAGGATCTCGGTGGACGACAGTTCCGAAACGATGACGAAGTGGAAGCAACTGTCTCCAGGTGGTTACATAGCACTGTAGGTGGTTTCTTCGCATCCGTAATAGAAAAGCTGGTTGACCGTTCCGAGAAATGTTTACAGTCTCTTGGGGACTACGTGGAAAAGTGAACTTACATTGAATGTTGTAATAGCCGTGTTGTATATGAGTAGATGGTTTCATAAATGGCGACAACTTGGAAGTGTAACTTACTTTTTGATGCACCCTCGTAATCGAGTACGTCAGTTAACTTGTGTGGGCGTCATAGGCTACAGTCTGGTTCAAAACTATTTGGTGAGAAGATGGCACGATTAGTGTTGCAAACTGAAAAAAAAATTTTTTTTTTTCAGCTTTGTGAAAAAAACATGAAAAAAAACCTAGCACCCGTGTTTTTTTTCTAATTTTTTTTTTTTCCAGAAAACAATATATTTGATAAATTATAGTTTTATTTTAGGAACTTCCATTTTACAAGTGTGTTTTAAGTCTTACTGAATCATATAATGTCTCACATAATGATTCATAAGTGTATATATATAGGTAACATAATTTTATTCATCCTCTATGTCAGTACCACATTCACTAGTATCAGCACTACCAACACTAGTTCGATCGGTGTCGGAATTTTCTGTCTCCTCTAGATCCATAACTTCAGAAATAGTTAAATTTTCTTTTACTGGTTGTCCTTGTATTGTACGCAAAAGATTTTGAGATTGCAATTTTAAATTGTGAGCAAAGTACACACTGTGCATAAAGACTGCGCCGATAGTTCTGTATTACGGTCTTTTAAGTTTGAATTAAAATCTATTATCATACAAAATAGGAGCTTTACTTCTTTTCAATCGTTTGTTTACACGAACGGTTGTAAAGAAACGATTCATAATTAGGGACCGTGCACAAACTACGTGACTCGGTCCAGAGGGAGGAGGGGTTAGCTGGAAGGCTACGTGGGCAGAGCGGAGGGGGGGGGGGGGGGAGGGAGGGGGGGGTTCCGAGCCAGGCCACGTAACTTTCCTTTCGTAACATTTTTTACAGTTAAAATGAGGAACTTAACTCACAACAGCATGTGAGTATTTATTTACCTCAGTTAATTATATCCGTATGTAATTTACAATAGTCTGACAAGAGAAAACAGTACAAAATAAGATACCGTAGCTACGTGCTAGGTGCTACGTGAGCGGGGGGGGGGGGGGGGGGGGTGTTCACAGGAGGCCAAAATGGAGCTATGTGGTTTATGCACGCTCCCTTACTGACAATTTAATGAGTCAGTTCCACTATACTCTGAGAATTAACAAGTATACGAATATAAGGAAAGCCCAATAAGTTATAAAAAGGGTTGGCAGCACTATTTCAAATAGCAAGTATCAATCCAAACAATGGGGATTCCTTTTCGCGCAACCTAGTCTTTTCGGGAAATCCCGGTTCATAAAGAAAATTTCAGACAATTTTGCCAATATTTTCGTTTTTTTTTCCTACTGAACCAGAAAAATGTAGTAGATTTTAAACTAAGATAAGTACATAGAATAAACTCTAAAATAGTCATTTTAAACGATAACTGCCTTACAAATTCGAGATTTAGTAGTTCTGAAAAAAACGTGTTCCAGAAAAAAAAACATGTTTTTTTTCAAAGTATTTTTCATGTTTTTTTTCAAGCCAGAAAAAAACCGTTTTTTTACAACACTAGGCACGATGTACAGAAATATCGGACTTCGTAATGCCCTTTTTGTGGCTTCCATTTCAGTGGGATCTCTAGTCGGACAGTTACCGTGAAAGTTAAAAGGCGCAAATCAACGGTTGCATTCGTCCTGTGTACTGGGTAGGAGGATGTGGGTTGCGTCAATGCTCCACGTTCTGGCGACCTGCAATTTTGAAAGACAGACATCGCAGAATCCTGAATGGTAAAATTTCCAACAATAGGCACAAGCCATTGCTACCATCGGACAGGAGTTTTATGCAGCAACAGGAGTATCGGTTTCCATTGCGCACAGAAACAAACCGACATAGATGTTTCTGAAGAGCTGCTGCACATAAGCGCCACATCACGACAACCAATAAAGCTCGGTGACTCGGGCGGTGTTTGGACACTGGAACTGTGAAAATCGGTTCTTTACAGTGATGAGTAGAAGTTTATGTCAATGGATGTAATATTCACGCGGGTAGCAGCTTCTGTAGAAGTGTACTAGTATAGAAGTAATTCGGAGGTGGTGGGTTGATGAAGTCGCACTGTTTCATGGCCTTCGACATTGAGACGGTGGTTTTTATGCACGGTAGCATGAACACAAAAGCCTTATTGTAACATTCTGGCTAAACAAATGGTCTTAACATTGTGAACTTTTTATGGAATCGGCCCGTGTTACTTCCAGCATGATAATGCCAGGTGCCATGTTTCTGAGGCTACTACGCAGTGTTCGCCGATTGGATTGGCATGTCCAGATCCGCGACCTCAACATTATAGAGAATCTTTGGGACGAATTGGATTCTCGGGTGAGGTCAGGAGACGCTAAAATCTACTGGTCAGATAATGAGTGGTTGCGGGAGAAACGTTAATGAATTCCTTTGGAAGCCCTATAAACACTCGGAGAGAGAATGCCAGACAGGTTAGCTACTGTTATAACCACAAGAGATTCTAACGGGGGTGTCAACCACCGAGAAAACATTGTGGACAGGTGTCCAATTACTTTTTGGTAGATAGTGTAGATGCAGGTAAGTATACCTTAGATTATTTTTTTTTACTGCTTAACGTCTCATAACAGCGAGGTATTTAGAGACGGGAAAGGATTAGGAGGGGGGGGTAAGGAGTGGGAAGGAATTCGGCCATGGCTTTTTGAAGGAAGCATCCCGGCATTTGCCTGGAGTGATTTGGGAAACCATAGAAAACCCAAATCTGGATGCCCGGACGGGAATTCGAACCGCTGTCCTCCCGAATGCGAGACCAGAACGCTAACCGTTACACCACCACGCTCGGTATATACAGGGTGAGTTTTTTATCTTGAGACAACTAAATATCTCGAAAACTACAAATCCGATCAAAAAAAGTGGGTAATAAAAATTGTTCGTCTCGACGGGGGACATCCGATGATACCAAATTTGACTCCCCACCCCCACCCCCTAGGGGTGGGGGAAGGGGGAGAAAAAAAACTTAAATAGGAACCCCCATTTTTTATTGCAGATTCTGATTCCCCGGAAAAAACTACCCCTATTTCACCCCCAATTCGAGTCATTTTGGTCGATAGATGGCGCTGCAATCGACAAAAATCAAAATAAGCAAAAATTCATTTAAAAATGAGGATATCTCGTGAAATACACATCAGATCAGCAAAATACAAGTTAATGTGATTGATATTTTTCAAAAACTATTCAATAACACCACCCACCTCCAAACTTGAGGGATGGGAATGGACATTATTTCAAAATGCACTGATGCAAATTCTTTAGCAGATAGCGAAAGTCAAACATTACTTTTTGCGTTACCCAGGAACAACGACGTGGACGTAGTAATTTTCTGTTCCCTTTGGGGTGCTAGATTTAGGTGAGTCCCCTCGCCTCTCACCATCGGGGTGCTTGTTTTTGGTGAGTCCCCTCGCCTCTCACCATCGGGGTGCTTGTTTTTGGTGAGTCCCCTCGCCTCTCACCATCGGGGTGCTTGTTTTTGGTGAGTCCCCTCGCCTCTCACCATCGGGGTGCTTGTTTTTGGTGAGTCCCCTCGCCTCTCACCATCGGGGTGCTTGTTTTTGGTGAGTCCCCTCGCCTCTCACCATCGGGGTGCTTGTTTTTGGTGAGTCCCCTCGCCTCTCACGTGTTTGTTTCTAACAACAATTCTAAAGCAAGTGCTCGAAAATATCACCACCGACATCGATGCATTTATTTACCCGCTCTTGGAATGATTCGACGCAACTAAGAAGCATATCCGGCGTGATTTTTTGACAAGCGTTGGTAATTCGTTCAATCATGTTTTCAGGCGTTTGTTGGCACTTCACTGTAAACTTCATTCTTCAAGTATCCCCATAAAAAAAAATCAGGCGAAGTGAGATCTGGTGATATTTTGAAATAATGTCCATTCCCATCCCTCAAGTTTGGAGGTGGGTGGTGTTATTGAATAGTTTTTGAAAAATATCAATCACATTAACTTGTATTTTGCTGATCTGATGTGTATTTCACGAGATATCCTCATTTTTAAATGAATTTTTGCTTATTTTGATTTTTGTCGATTGCAGCGCCATCTATCGACCAAAATGACTCGAATTGGGGGTGAAATAGGGGTAGTTTTTTCCGGGGAATCAGAATCTGCAATAAAAAATGGGGGTTCCTATTTAAGTTTTTTTTCTCCCCCTTCCCCCACCCCTAGGGGGTGGGGGTGGGGAGTCAAATTTGGTATCATCGGATGTCCCCCGTCGAGACGAACAATTTTTATTACCCACTTTTTTGATCGGATTTGTAGTTTTCGAGATATTTAGTTGTCTCAAGATAAAAAACTCACCCTGTATATATATTAGAGATAAGTTTGTTATTATCTCGAAGACTTTCATTTTTGCGAACGGCGTTTACGAGAATTCTATTGCTTATAGTAGTGCGTGATACTCATCATAACATTCTAAACGGTTCTGACTCACCCTGCGCATTCCGTAGTATACAATAAATTACTATTGATAGAGCCTAGTGAGTCAGAGGTAAGATTCTGGCCTGGCATTCGGTAGGACTCGGATTCAAATCCCCGTCCGGTCATCCTGGTTCATGGACTGGCATGGTGTTGTATATTTCGTAAATTGGTATATTTTAAATGGGTTTTTAATCGCTTAAATATTGATTCTTTTAGTCTTTTAGATGGGAAGAGGTAATTAAAGTGAATAAACGCTAAGTAACTAGTTTTTGAGCTACGTAAAATTGGCAGTTCAGTTATATTCACACGAAAAGGGACGTGTCCTGTTTTAGAAAGCAGTAGGCGCTGCCATTATCAGGTGATCTTATAATGGTTTGTCGAATGAATAATTGTTTAAATATTGGCTCTAACATTTCAAAGGCAGTTCCATACTCAGTGAGGAGGACGCAGTGTTGGATAATCATTGTAGCCACATTATTTTAGAGAGTTTGCAATTCTGCATGGCCAAACATATCAATGTGTTGTCCATATCCTCACAGATTACAGCCCCTACATCTGTATATTTATGATCGTCTTGGAAAGGCATTTAACATCGAGTATGACACTTTTCTAAGGGTCAACCGATTCTAGAATATAGCAGTTAACGACACAGCTTAATGAAGCTTTTATTGAATAACAACGATGACCAAAGGGTTTTCAAGTTTCATAGCGACAGGGATTCTTCTTTTTAATTTAAAAAAATTACAGGACTATATTCCGAAAGTTGATATTCAGCCTCCAGTAATTCAAGACCAACACAAATCTAATGCGTCAACAAGGCAGGAAATTGATTAACAAGATGGGCAAAATGATGTTAATGAAGAGCCTGTGAACAACAGTACAGAAAAAATGGACTCTTATTCTAATTTGAATTCGACTGTTGTGTATGAAGATCCATTATCTGGAGGATCGGGGTACACACTGCTGGAAGCTTACCGAAATCTAAACCCAACAAAATAAAACCAGCCTCAGTGAAAATAAGCTAGGGCAAATACACGTTCAATGTTAATTTAAGAGCTGACTTTACAATTTTTGAGCAGTGGTTTTTTACGATTTGTCTGAAAATTTTAACAAAAAAAAAAAGCTCATAGTTTATTTTATAAACTTTTGTTTAAACTGATCCCTGCATTATTAAAATGTAGTTTTCATCACATCTAACCATTGTATGATTGTTCGAATAGTTGAAGGTGTTTTTTGTTTTTGTTTTTTTCTTGATATTGACGTTACCACGTTCCAATAAACAATTAATGTCGATAATATCCCATAGGCATGTTATTTCCCCGCTACAGACACTTCGTAGCATTCACATAAAAAAGTGATAAAAATACTTCCCTTATATTTTAATAGAAGTATATTATACAATCGATGGCAAAAGTTTCAAGGTATTTTTATATCCTATCATGGATATCAAAAACGTTATGGTAAAAAATACAAAATTTGTTAAGCTAGTAGTAAAACCTGGCAGGAATGGTGCATTGTTGTAAGCAATTTTGTTTGACTTTTTTTCCTCCTGCTGTATGTAAGATGCTTAAGACATACTCCACATTACGTACACCAAGATTCGTCGGCATCAGAGACATTACGATACACCAAAGAGGTGAAGTTCAGTTACTGTCTGCCTCATGTGCTACTATAACACAGTTGGCTCAACTCCTTTGGCACGGTGCCGTCTTATGAACGAACAGCTCGCACCGGAAACGGTGTATGGAAAACGTCACACACGACTGGAATAGCAAGTTAGTAAACAAAATATTTTTTGTGACAAAGTTCTAGTTTCGAAGTCAGTACGAATTTAGACATTCTCTGCACGCTCTGTCTCACTTCCACAAATTTTTCAGTTGCTAGTTTCTTGTTCTCTCGAGATTCAACGGTCGATAACGCCCTCCAGCTGTTAAGAGATGTTTGAGCTCTAACTGTCCGATGTTGTGAGAACAGAGGCTTCAGGGACGTTCAGCAGGGTGGAATTACGGAAACAAAATTTTTCTACAGCTAATTCTGCATTCTTTTCAACTGAGCAAACACATCAATGTCTTCTATGTGAATACTGCTCAGTCTAGCTTGTGTATTCGCTACTTGTTCTTCACATCTCTCCTAAAAAGCATGATATTAATCGTCAGTAAATGCTACTGCGGCAGGTTTAAAATGGTGTATGTACGCGCTTAGCTTATTGTAAATATCCGTTTCCAGTCCAACAGCCGTACTTCTAAGCATGTGACTCACTCGTTCAGTTTTTCCAATTTTTTAAATGAGAAAACTACACTAGTGGCCTAATGAAACGTCAAAATTATCTAAATTTCTAAACTTGTGGAGTTAGAAGCTACTGAGATACAACACAGTCAGGGGCGGATCCAAGGGGGGGGGGGGCTAGGAGGCTCAAGCCCGAGGACCGAGGAGACTATAAAGACTACCCCTCGCCCGACTCAAGGCCCCTCCCCCCCCGAAACCAAAATCCACTCATGCCAAGCCTCCCCCCCTAAGGGAGGGTGCATAAACCACGTAGTTCCATTTTGGCCTCCTGTGAACCCCCACCCCCCACGTAGCCCTACGTGGAATTTGCCTCTAGCCCCCCCCCCCCAACCCACCCCTCCCACGTAACACGTAGCTTTTTTCTCCTTTTGATTCCAGAAGACATTTTGCACTGTTTTCTCTTGTCAGACTATTGTAAGTTACATACGGAGATAATTAACTTAGGGAAATAAATATTCACATGTTGTTGTGTGTTCTGTTCCTCATTTTAACTTTGAAAAATGTTATGAAAGGAAAGCTACGTGGCCTGGCGCGGAAACCCCCCACTCCCCCCACCTAGCCCAGCGTAGCCTTCCAGTCAAACCCCCCCCCCCCCCCTGGACCGAGCCACGTAGTTTGTGCACGCTCCCTAAACAATATCCACTCAAGCCTCTCCCAAACCAAAACCTTGGATCAGCCCCTGAACACAGTGAGTAATTTAGTAACTTTATAACACTAGCAGACTACTTTACCACCCGTTGGCTCTAAGGAAATGTAAATAACACTCTTAGAGCACTGACACTATTATCCAAAGAATGACGGTTCTTGAATATATCGAACGATAGCATTCCACTCAGTGAAGAAACATTTTATCAGAACTCACCAGATGTCAAAACGGCGTTGCGTCTGCGAGTCCCATATCCAGACTGCACAGCTGATGACCACTGTGGCTCGACGGCTGCTGGGAGCCGACTAGCCGGACGTCCGCCCCTGCGGAGTGGCCCGTCTATCATTGGCTGCCACAGCTGCCGACGCCGTCACCTATTCGCTGGCGCAAGCAGGCTCTACCCACAAATAGCGCCGCGCGCGCGCTCACCTGCACGGCATTCTTATATCGTTCACCTGGCATAACAGGAGCCAAAAAACCACCGGCAACAGGGATCTCCGCATTACACGAGTTAGGATCTTTCACCAGGTTACAATTTTTGAGTGTCTCTCAGGTGTTAAAATTACAATTAAAGTCGTTAGCAGTTCTGGATCGCGTGAAATAGTTTTTGAACCAATAGATATGCGATTTTCTAACTGCGCGGCCACAGAAGAGGCTTTCCCGTCAACAACGACATACTAAGCTAGATGTTACTTCGGGCGTTCCTCAAGGAAGTGTAATAGGGCCACTTCTTTGCAAATACCCGTAAATATTGTTTTTCAAGGGTCCGAACAAATGATAGTCACATGGTGACAAATCTGAAATATAGAGCAATTCGATAGCTGTGGACAGAAAGATCCCCGATTCAATTCCCGGTCTGGTCTTGAATTATCAAAGGTCATTAATTTGTCCTTTTCCTGTGCTAAAGCTTTTTGCTGTGGGTGTGAAATACGTTAGAATTCTTGCATGGTTTGGATTCCATGTTTAATTGAAGGTCCCCTATATTTGGTAGAATTACAGGCATACATTAGGCCGCTATAAGAACTGTAGATTGCGCAGGAAATTGGAAACATTGTCACCAGGTCATAAAGACTGCTCTAAATTATTATATTTCCGGAATTTTAGGGGGATGATTCAAAGCTGTCGAATTTGGTTCATCTAATTTTGCGAAGGTAGCAAGATGATATGGCGCTGACCGTAAGCGGCATGTGCTTTTTTGTGTTTATAAGTACACCCATACTGATATCATGCATACGTATTTGTTTATATTTTTTAGCCCCTTGCACTTATCACCATGACTCAGTGGTTTGGATATCCCCTTTTACCTGCCTGGATTATTAATTTAGCTCAATTTACTTAAGAGCAGAATAGCTGCGCTATCATCCACTGTCAATAGGCTATTAATGTTCTAATATTTTGTCCATGATGGATTGGTGGAATTCAGCGACTGTGATATCAAATTTGGGTTGATATTGAGGACAGCAACCAGTCACAATTAGTTATTATTATGTTTATTTAACCAGTACCGGTTTCGAGCAAACATTGCTCATCATCAGATGGTTTACATTTATTATATCATTAAATATGCAGATGCAAATTGCTAGCGTGTTTGTGCGTCTTATAGCAACAGAAAAGTAGCATAGTGTTATAGGACGCACAAAACACGCTCGAAATTTGCATCTGTATATTTAAATACATAATAAATGCAAACCATCTGATGATGAGCATTGTTTCCTCGAAACCTGCAATGGTTAAGTAAACATTAAAATAACAAATTGTGACTGGTTCCTGTCTTCAATATCAAACCAAATTTATTAATGTTTTGTTTTGAACTGAGAATTTACGATTGCGGTAGTTATCTTTCGCGTTGTGGCGACTAATATTTAAAATAACCGCTGTTACCTCGTGGCACTGCCAGAGGTCTAGCATTAACATTCCATCTAACTGCGACGTCATATCGGGTGGTGGAACGTGATAACGCCTTGTAATTTTCAAGGAAACTGATCGTGTGACTTAAATCAAGAAGCTGACTCTGTTTAGCCCGTATTTTGTTTGATTATAAATTAGATATCCATTAAAATTGGGCATTACAGAAATTAAAAGAAGTTAGTAAAAATTTCTAATTGTTGTTTCTATTTATTTTTACAATTTAATTACGAGAGTTGTAAAGAAGTTCCTCTACCTTCTACAATGCCAGAGTTTTGAAACACAATGCTGCTTAATCGTAAAACAGACGATTCCTAGAATTGTTAGAAATACATAATTCACAAATAATGGATTTTATTCTAGTGAAATTTCTATAAGAACCTCGACTAAGTTACAAGGTTATTGTAGTAGCTAGGTTGTACAGAATTTGTATGATTTTTAAGCTTCAATAGTATAGCATATTCAGACGGAGTATTTTTCGCATGCTCTTGGAGGCAGGTAACCTAATTCTTGTAGACGCAGCAGGTTTCAAGGCTAACAGAGGTCCATAACGTGAGAAACCATTCTCCCACTCTATAGCCCTGAAGTAATTACTAAGCCCCAATGAACCAATTATGGGCTAGGCAAGTGATTTCCCCCACTCTAGGCCTATGGCCAGAGAACACACTTTCAGAGTGACGTCGAGAGTCTTTCTCCGCCATGATGGAAGCCACATCGAGTCTTCATGTACGATTAACAGGTATTGGCTAAAGCAACCTCTAAATCTCTGCTGGCTTGGGAAAGATACTTCAAGTGACTAGATTTTTATTAGTGATAATATTGATTTGCATTAGAGCTATTTCCTTGCATTATTTCAATGATTTTCATATGATTGTCAATGTACCCCAGTGTATTTATTAAAGTCGCTTGATCTTTTCGCCACTATTTCAATTGCTAACACTGAATCCCTGTGTTACTAGCTATAAGTAATGGTAGAATTGTAATATCTTTGATCACATATCTCAGGTAAAACGAACCAGGGAGTGACTGACCAGAGACGTACCCAGAGTACTGTGGCGTCAAACCGCTCGCGATACTACATGGTGACAGAAAAAATCCTCAATGCCATGTGAAAAGTTTCCACTGTTCTAGCTACTTCCATATGTCGAGGGTTCCGTCAGCTCTCTCAGAGATATGATGTACGTTTTACGTTTATTTTAAGGTATTACATTTCTGAAAACTGAAGAAACAAACAACTAAAGTTACACAGTCAATCACAATATTCACAAAATCTAAAGAGATGAGTGTTTATCCTTGATGTAGTGTTATCTTTCGGCGTCTACCTGTTAAGGTTACGAACAGATCATCATTTTACCGCCGTCCACTGTTAATGTAGAGTCTTAAGACATACCGCACTTTTTAAGTTAAATCCTGAAATTACGAACTTTGAAAACTCCATCCATAACAGTTCTGCAGATTTTATACGATATCTTATGAAAGAAATACCTAAGAAACGGCTGCTTACAGATTTGTATATGTAGTGAAATAATGTAAGAACGAAGACTTTTCCGGCGTATGACTGCAATGTAGTCTTCACGGGTGTACCGCCGGATTGTGTTGTGGAAACTCGATATTTCATCTTCTTCAGGTGTGGAGACATCTGCACTGGTCGGCTGACCCACCCGTGAAGACTACATTGTAGTGAAGTAATGTTTGCTTCAGTAGCATGTGAGAGAGATTCTGGAGATGTGATTCAGGACATGTCATTCTTGAAACCGACTGAACTACCAACCATTGATGACGTTGTTAAGCATCCTAAAATACACTCATTTCTTAATAACAACTGTAACGTCGACCGAACCAGCCAACCAGCTGCGCGCACGCCAACCACGCGCGCATTCGGTATTTTTTTTTTTTTGTAACAGTTTAACGTCCCTTTTTAACAACGTGGTCTTTAGAGACGGGAAAGGATGGGGGCAAGGAATGGGAAGGAATTCGGCCATGGCCTTTTGAAGGAAGCATCCCGGCATTCACCTGGAGTGATTTGGGGAAACCATGGAAAACCCAAATCTGGATGCCCGGACGGGGATTCGAACCGCCGTCCTCCCGAATGCGAGGCCAGAACGCTATCCGTTACACCACCACGCTCGGTTCGCGCGCATTCGGAGGCTATAGGAACCAGCCTTCCGACGGATCCGGCATTTCACCAGAAGATGGCGACGGAGCCTGAGATCGCCGAAATATCGTGTGGAAACATCTTACTTGCTCGGCTAGTCTCCCGAGAAGACTACATCCATTATCAATGCCGAGAAAGACTTCGTTCCTATATAACTGTAACACTTTCTGCATAGTTTCAACTATCAGCGTTATCTGGAATGTTTAAACGTAGTTTCCGTAAATAATAATTATGGTATATTATTGTTGGCGTTGTTTGCATAGTCAAGTGGCCACGAAGCAGCTGACACTGTGTCTGGCTCCAGGTGAAGAACTGTGTTTTATCACCCCCATCAGTGAGGTGGGTAACTACTGTACTACGGCGGCATCAGATAAATTCCAATGATGAAGTAAAGAAAGTTTCGTCCCACCCAACTTCGACCTCCCTTTCACGTATCTTCTGTAATAATAGTTATTCAGTCCAACTTGATCACTATCGTTTGTCTCTGTGACTGTGTAATGTAGGAAGAAAAGTATTCGAGGACACTCTGTTATTGAATTTTCCACTAAGCTTTTGTGTGTCCGGTGATTTGATAAATAAGCTTCGGATCGAGTAACCCAGGACCTTCAATCAAGCGGAAGGAGTTCAAGCGTTATACACAAAAAAGAAAAAAATCGCTGTACATTTAGCTTAAGCAAAAAAAGTTGTATTGATAATAGGTGATACAGATTTGAGAAAGTGAGTCGCACAATTCTTCGCTGGGTCGAACAATCTCCGTCACTTGCCGCCCTCGAGGCTGCCGTAACGGACCTGCGAGTCACTATCCTTCTTGCGAACCGGTTTCTCGACGTTGCTGAACTGCACTACGAACTTCAGCTCCGACACGATCGCTTCCCACGGCGTAATCTGCAACACAAGTGGCGAAAAACTCCTATGATTGTTGGAATATATGCAGAAATTTATGCTTTTGCAGTTAAGGGTGTCAGGGAACAAATTACCAAGTGAAGTTATGAATAATTTACCAAAAACGCTGAAGGAATTTAAAATTAAAATTAGAAATCACAAAAGTAGATGGGGGAGGAATTTAACACTCAAATTATTTAAGATAACTTAAAGAAAATAAAAAAGGTGTAAGTATACTAAGGGAATTGCCATCGAAGCATGGCTCCATCGAAATTAAATTAATAATGATATGTTTCCTTTTTTTTGAAATTTGATTTATTGGTAGTCTAATGGACTGTAGTGTTGTTAGGAATATTTGGGTATAAAATTTTATTTCATTTATTCATTGCTACTACGAGTTGAGAATCTGTCTTCGAGTAACTGTGTGCTACAGCTGGCATAGCGAGTTGAATTACACCCTTCAGTTCCGAGCTGACCACCGTGCTGTGATGACGAGCAACGAGGAAAGCGCTAGCCGCGCTGCCGTGCCAGGCGGGCGGAGTGCCCCAGCGCACTCGGCCTTGCCGGCGACAACCACGGCACTGTTGACGACCGGGCATACGGAAATGGACTTGAGTAGGGCTTCGGATGGATCAATACAACCACTGTAAACGACGACCCACGTTCATGCTGTCTTTAAAAGTTTCGGCGGAACTTATTTCCGGTTTTAGCCAACTTTCTGTACCGATAATGATATCCGCTTCTGTGCTACAAATAATGCTTTCAAGTTCTGGTTGTTTGTTACAAACGCTTCTACAGTTAATTACGAGTACTTTTAACTGTTGTGACTGTTTTACGTTCCTCCTACATTCCGGTGTTGTATCTGATTGGGTTGCCCGCAACTGTATTTCATGTTTCGGGTCTTCCTCCCTCAGCCTAAAAAACCACCCAGTGCATTCCACACGGCCCCTGCCACCCGTATAGCCGATTCACGTGTGTAGTGCACACCTGACCTATTCAAGGGAACCCTACACGACTCAACCCTATGACGGAGATCGAGAAATCTGCAGCCAATATCATCACAGAAACGTCGTAGTCTCTGGTTCAGCCCCTCAATACGGCTCTGAACCAGAGGTCCACAATCAACTCTGTCTACGATGCTACAGATGGTTAGCTTCGCCGAAATCTTGCGGCCACTTGCCACAGAGTTCACCCTTTCAGCCAGCCGCCGGAAGGAAGAGAGGATAACCTCCGACCCAAGGCGACAAGCATCGTTGGTGCCGACGTGAGCCACAATCTGCAGTTGGCTACACCCTGTCCGTTCTATGGCATCCGGGATGGCCTGCTCCACATCTCGGATCAGACCACCCGGAATACACACCGAATGGACGTTGGATTTCTTCCCCGAGTAATCCGCCATTTCCCTAAGGGGCTCTATAAACCGCCTAACATTAGAGCTCCCAACTACCAGAATACCCTTCTGCGATCGCCCAGACCTAGCGGGCTGGGGGGCCGTCAGCTCGCAGGATGACAATTGCGGGACTGAATCAGCCTCCGACAATACGTCATACCGGTTGGACAGTCGAACAAGTTCACCGTCTTGGCCTTTAAGCCTGTTCGACTGCCCCCGTGTGCGGCTTCGAAGTCTGGTAGCCATATGCCAGTCACCGTCAGGTGACCTAGGCACGGCCTCCAACTTTTCAGCCTGGGATGCAGGTACAATGCTCGACATAGGTGAATCAGTGAGCGGCGTGGCTACACCGAGTTCACCAATATCGCATCTGCTGCAACCTTCTACGGCAGCTTCCAGCTGTGTAACTTTCGCTAACACAGCAGCAAGCTGAGCGCGCAGATCAGCCACCTCAGCTCGCGTCTGCACACAGCAATCACAGTCCCTAGACATACTGCTTTTTAAAATCGAAAAAAAGAAAAATGAACAGAAACTCGAACTAATCTGTACGTTGGATAAACTGCAAAGACTCAGTGAGAACAATAATCAAATCTACACCCCACTAGAGATAAAATGTAACACAAAGATAAGCTACTGAGGAAAAGACCTTAAACTGCAAATAACCTGTACTTCTTACAAAAAGTAAACAATCAGAGATTAAGCAGATTCACACTACTGAGTGACCGTCCAACTGCAACTAACCTCTACTTTACTACAAAAGTAAACACTCAAAGATAAAACTAACTAAATTCACACACCACTAAAGATAAAATGTAAAGCTATAACACGCTACTTTACTGAGTGACCGTCCAACTGCAACTAACCTCTACTTTCTACAAAAGTAAACACTCAAAGATAAAACTAACTAAATCCACACACCACTAAAGATAAAATGTAAGCTATAACACTACTTTACTGAGTGACCGTCCAACTGCAACTAACCTCTACTTTCTACAAAAGTAAACACTCAAAGATAAAACTAACTAAATCCACACACCACTAAAGATAAATGTAAAGCTATAACACGCTACTTTACTGAGTGACCGTCCAACTGCAACTAACCTCTACTTTCTACAAAAGTAAACACTCAAAGATAAAACTAACTAAATCCACACACCACTAAAGATAAAATGTAAAGCTATAACACGCTACTTTACTGAGTGACCGTCCAACTGCAACTAACCTCTACTTTCTACAAAAGTAAACACTCAAAGATAAAACTAACTAAATCCACACACCACTAAAGATAAAATGTAGAGCTATAACACGCTACTTTACTGAGTGACCGTCCAACTGCAACTAACCTCTACTTTCTACAAAAGTAAACACTCAAAGATAAAACTAACTAAATCCACACACCACTAAAGATAAAATGTAAAGCTATAACACGCTACTTTACTGAGTGACCGTCCAACTGCAACTAACCTCTACTTTCTACAAAAGTAAACACTCAAAGATAAAACTAACTAAATCCACACACCACTAAAGATAAAATGTAAAGCTATAACACGCTACTTTACTGAGTGACCGTCCAACTGCAACTAACCTCTACTTTCTACAAAAGTAAACACTCAAAGATAAAACTAACTAAATCCACACACCACTAAAGATAAAATGTAAAGCTATAACACGCTACTTTACTGAGTGACCGTCCAACTGCAACTAACCTCTACTTTCTACAAAAGTAAACACTCAAAGATAAAACTAACTAAATCCACACACCACTAAAGATAAAATGTAAAGCTATAACACGCTACTTTACTGAGTGACCGTCCAACTGCAACTAACTCTACTTTCTACAAAAGTAAACACTCAAAGATAAAACTAACTAAATCCACACACCACTAAAGATAAAATGTAAGCTTTAACACGCTACTTTACTGAGTGACCGTCCAACTGCAACTAACCTCTACTTTCTACAAAAGTAAACACTCAAAGATAAAACTAACTAAATCCACACACCACTAAAGATAAAATGTAAAGCTATAACACGCTACTTTACTGAGTGACCGTCCAACTGCAACTAACCTCTACTTTCTACAAAAGTAAACACTCAAAGATAAAACTAACTAAATCCACACACCACTAAAGATAAATGTAAAGCTATAACACGCAACTTTACTGAGTGACCGTCCAACTGCAACTAACCTCTATTTCTACAAAAGTAAACACTCAAAGATAAAACTAACTAAATCCACACACCACTAAAGATAAAATGTAAAGCTATAACACGCTACTTTACTGAGTGACGTCCAACTGCAACTGACAACGGACTTGGAAATGGATTCTGAACGGAACGCACACCACTCGCAGCTGATGACTGGGATAGCCCTCGGTTCTGCAGACAGCCGAGCTACGAAGAGGAGGACCTCTCCGCCTTCCCCTGGATAGACGAAGATTGCCAAGAATGAAGAGAAAGGAATTAACGCTAAAATCAGCGTGCGGTTCGCAGCTCTCGGCGTCTAGTAAAGGCAAGAAAGCTAAGAAGAAACTGAAGGGGGCATTCAGCTTCCCTGAGCCAAGTACCACGGGACAGCCCGGAGGTGCTGCGAAGACCAATTGCAAGAAGACCACCGTAGATGAAATAGTCGCCAACAGCTGCCAGCCTGCAACGCCTGGATCCAGCACTGCTGTAGAGCTGCCCGACAGAGAGGGGTTCGTGCTGGCTCGCCGCACGAGCAAGCCGCAACCGTCGCTGAACCCCGAGCGGATGGAAACCTCAAATCAGTTTGCACCGCTTCAAGAAGAAGAACCTCCCAGGAACAGAAGCCCGCACATCCCGCCCATCGTGGTGGAATTTCAAGAGAGTTACAAGAAGCTGCACGAATGGGTGAAGAAAATTGTAAAAGACCCTTTCTCCGCCAAAACGGCGGGCGGAGATAAAATCAAATTTACGTTCACCACCGTGGAAGACTACTCCGCCGTGACGAAGCAACTGGATCAGATGCAGATTCCGTATTTCACGTTCCCTACTGGTGAAGTTAAGCGGCTCAAGGTGGTATTCAGAGGAATACCGCGTTCTTTTCCAGTCGCTGATCTTAAAGAAGAACTGATCACCATGGGCTTCGAAGTGCAAGCTGTTGCCCAACTAAGGCGCCCAGGAACTAACATCGAAATGCCGCTTTTTCTGGCAGTAGTGCCAGATACTTTGGAGAACCGTGGAATCTATCATGTGGCAAAGTATATGTCACCTGAAGGTCACCACCGAGACGCTACGCTCTTCAGCCGGGCCACCCCAATGCTACAACTGCCAGCTGTTTGGACACGTGGCCGCCACAGCAGAATGAAGTCGGTCTGTGTTAAATGCGCCGCCCAACATGATTCCAACAACTGCACCACACCGAAGACCAAGGACACCGCCTAATGCGTCAACTGTGGCTGCAATCATGTTGCGAGCTATAAGGGCTGCAGCGCATATAAAAGGGCACGAGATCGACTTCGGGGGACGAACAGAAGAATAAACAGCCAGCAGTCCAGGGTGCATCAACTGGCAGCTGCACCAGGGCCAGCAACAACGGGCAAGAGGCAACCCGTTAAGAAGAAAACCAACCACCGCAGAGACAACCACACTTTTGCAGCAGCTACTGCTGGCGTCTCACCTAGTGGAAATCCTCCCGACAGCCCAGAGGTGTTCCAGGATCCATTAGAGACTGCTATACAAGAACCACGACAACCTGAGCCAGATCAAATCCCAACCAGCGAGGGATGCAGCTGACCACATAGGCTCCTGCTGCCGCCATGGAGGGCTCTTCACCACGATGAACACCATGACGAATATGATGACCACACTAATGCAGAAAATCGACACCATGGCAAGCAGTATTCATGCCCTAGTGACGTCGGCTTCGACCTCTCCCATGTGCACATGTTAGAACTACAATGGATAGAGGACCCCACATACGAATCCTCAAATTCGGCATATGGAATGCCAACGGCATATATTCTCATATGATCGAGTTCCGGCAGTTTTCTGAGGGAGCAGGATATAGATGTCTGCCTCCCACCTCAAGCCGGGACTCCGCGCTTCAGCAGCCAACTACTGCTGCTACAGACGAGACCGCCCCCACCGCTGGGGGAGGAGTTGCAGTCTTCATCAAACGCAGCATTCCGCACTGCGAAGTCGTTTTTACCACCAATGCAGCGAATCGAAGCCGTCGGAGTGGAGGTGACCACCGCTACCGGTAAACTGACGGACGTGGCAGCCTACCGGCCCCCCCACCAGGCTGATAGTAGAAGCCCGACCTCACCGCGGCTGGCCACAATCAGGGGCAAGTTTCTAATTGGTGGTGACTTCATTGCGAAGCACTCCGATTGGAACAGCCGAATTAAAAACTCTGCTGGAAACGTACTGAGACGTCTGGCCCTCGGGCACAATATGGGTGTGTGGGGCCCAGAAGAGCCTACGCACTTCCCAGCCAGCGGTTACCGACCAGATGTCCTAGACATAGCGGTTACCAAAGGCGTCACTGGATTCATAGACGCGACCACTAACAACCGGATATCGTCCGACCATTCGCCAGTGATAGTTACAGTGGACGTCGGACCGTGGCAGGAGACAGAAGAGAACCACCTTGATCTCCGCAACACTGATTGGGCAAGCTACCGACAGCTCGTCTCCACCGCTCTTGCCAATCGGAGAGTAGAAGACGTGGATACGGCACTATGCGCCTTCGAAAAAGCAGTCAAGGACGCCACATCTACGTCCACCCCTCTGCGCAACCGAAGACCAGTCGCTACGCAACAGCTGCCACCACACCTACTTGCGGCTATCCGGCACAAGAATCGTGTAGCCAAAGAGTGGAAGACTACCAGGAACCCCGTGACTAAAAGGCTCCTTAACAGACTACAGAAGGAGCTTAAAGCAGCACTAGTTGAGCAACGTAACCGGCAGTGGGAGGCCCGCGTATCTTCGCTCAAGCCAGACGATGGAACCATGTGGGCGCAGACTCGCAAATTCACAAAGAGAAGACAGCGCATCCCCCCACTGCACGGCGAGAACGGGCTCGTCTACAAGCCAGAGGCCAAGGCGAATGCCCTGGCTGACAGCTTCGAACGAAATTTCCGTCCATCTGAAGTAAATGTAAATGACCGGGAACTGCGAGTAGCTCGTCGCCGACTATGAGTATATCTCCAGGCTGATGACGGTGAAGATGAGATGGAACAAATCTCCCCAGAAGGGGTCGCCAGTTGCCTTGCAAGACTTCGGGCAAGCAAGGCACCAGGGCACGACGGGATAGGGAACAGGTGCCTGAAGAACCTGCCTCCGGTGGCCTCAGAGTAATTAGCGAATCTCTTCAATTAAATCCTGCAAAATAAGAAATTTCCTCGCCGGTGGAAACATGCAGAAATCATAGCCGTGCACAAAAGTGGGAAAGATCCACTTTTTCCACAGCACTATCGACCAATTAGCCTGCTGCCCTAGGTCAGTAAGGTCTTTGAACGCCTGCTGCTGAAACGTATCAACAGACACATTGAGGAGAACAACATCCTGCCCAATCATCAATTCGGGTTTCGACGCGGACACTCCACGACGCAACAGGTGCTTCGCGTCGTGGAAACGGCGACCCGAGCCTTCGTACATAGGGAATATTGTGCTATAGTGTCGCTGGACATAGTGAAAGCATTCGATTCGGTCTGGCACACTGGACTCTTGCTAAAACTCTACCAACAAGGCTTCTCTGGACCATTAGTTAAACTAATTCGATCCTATCTAATTGGTCGTACCTTCCAGGTCCGAATAGAAGGAAAGCTGTCAAACAAGCGACGTATAAGGGCTGGTGTTCGACAGTGGTCTGTGCCTGGCCCCATCCTGTATTCCCTCTATACGGCGGATGTACCCACTGCGGCCCACGTGCAAACCACGACGTACGCAGAGAACACAGCGTACATCACCGGGAGTCGCAGTCGAGCCATCGCCACCCAAAGGCTCCAGGACATCCTTCAACAGACCGAGGCCTGGGGAAGAAGATGGAGGATGGAGGATCGAGGTCAACGCCGGCAAGACCCAGGCCATCATGATAACAAGAAGATACGGTCCACGCAATGGAAACCTCCCCGGTTCCATTGCTTAAACTACACAATGAAGAAATACCGTGGAAAACCACGCTCAAGGACCTCGGTGTCACATTGGACACGAAATTAAGTGGGAGAGCACACATAGAGAATGTAAGGAGAAGCACCAGCGCGATATTGCAGCAAATTTACCCCCTACTGAACAAAACCAGCTCGCTCTCCCCAGCATTGGGTGTGCGCATTTACTTGACTCTAGTAAGACCTCTACTAGAGTATGCATGCCCAGTTTGGGGTTACGCGACGAACAGGCACATCCAAAGAGTACAGACGATACAAAATAGAGCCTTGAAGTGGGCAATTCATCTGCCTTCCCACTTTCCCACAAAGAATCTCCACAAAGCCCCAGGAGTCCCGCCATTAAAGGAAAGATTTAGGACACTAGCTACCGCATTCTACAGGAATGCAGAAACAAGTCAAAACTCAATGATCAGCGCACTTGGCCGCTACGAAATAGTTGCCGGTCGCCAAAAGATGCCAATTCCCCTAATAATCTAAAAATCACCACCTGAAGAAAGCCAGACAAAATGCCAACAAAAAAGATATACTAAAAGAGACGCAAAACCAAATCATTATGATTTAGGAGTAAATGTCAAAAGACAAAAACGTCAACGTAATCTGCCACGCATAGCACAGGCAGTGAATGGCATCCTGGCTGGCTGCAATTACACCCTGAGTAGAATTCATATGTCTATCACGTGCACATCATGCTGTCTCTGTGCAGTAAGCATAGAATATTCTGGCATATTCTAGTACAGAACAAAGCTCCGATAACTAAGTCAAGTCGTCAACATCACAAGTCTTCTCGCTTCTAATTGGCTGTTTGAGCATTGGCCGCTGTCGAGCCATCCAGTGCAGCTCGCTCCTTAGACTATAAAGACTATACCGCCATAATGGTCCTTCTTGGAAGCATTCACGAGGAGAAGATGTAGTCGCTACGAGAATATCTGAGTAGTGGGTAAGACGAACAATGTTTCACTGAACTTGCTTGTCTTGTAGTAGCAGTGATTCGCTATTGGTTAGGTTTCTTGATATTATCAAGTATTAACTATGGGAAGCACTTGCCCGTTGTGTCTAAAGTGTTATCTAAAAGGAGGTTATTTGTTGATGAATGTTAACGAACAGTTTCTTTACCTTTTATAAGTATTTGATATGATTTTGGTAAGCACAGTAAAGTGTTATTTCCTCAATCTGTAGTAAAGTAGATAATTTGTGGACGATCATGTAATAGTTAGGTTTTTCTTAATAAATGTTGTTAAATTGTTTTTCCGCGCCATGTTTCACTAACCTCATAACACTCTTGGTTAAACAACTCACGTTTCCTTAAAATTCGGTGTACGAATGAGCTAAGTAGATTGTAGTTACTTTCTGTGGTTATGTGCCCGCATAACTCTTTCGGAAGATTATCTAAAGCGTAGCTCGGAGACAGCGTTAAAAAACATCTGCCCTGTTGTCAGCTTACATGTTAAGATCTTTCAGCATCCGCCACACGGAAGAAGCTACAGTTCTGCTCGTTGTTGTTGTTGCTGTTGCTTTAGGGCGCGTCAACAGCGAGGTCATTAGCACCCTACTAATAACCAGCTAATACAGTGGCTTAAAAATATACTAAATTACCTAAGACTATCTGGATGGCTGTAAAGGGGCCAAACAGGTTTACGAACGAAATAAAAACATTACATGTCTCACTGGCGGTATAATGGCCAATGAGACAGGAATTGTAACAATATAAAAAATAACAATACACATAGACGGGTGACTATAAAGAGGCCACCCATCCATCTTAAAATTATTCCGGTCTGCCTAAAATTTTAGGTACAACCATGCTCATATTAATCCGAACGACCTGAATTGCACATCGCTACATTTCCTCCTGGGACTTATTCAACCAATTATACACATCTACCAAGACAGTACTATACCCGGTAGGTGGTACATTCACGGTAATATCCAAAATTGAGACTCACCCACCTCACAAAAAAACCTGACATATTTTAACATATTTGCTATGCAAACGAAAATATGGATTATATTTCGTTAAGAAAAGAATTGTGCATACATTGAATATACTTCATTTTAGTTTTTAAAACATTCAAGAGAAATTAAGTGTCCATACAGAACATAAAAAGTTAACGTTTTCAAACAAAAAGTTAATTTTGAACAAACGGTAGTGTCAAAAGAAAGGAAGAGGTTATACCGATCATCTGTCACTTAAAATAACTAACTATTAATGAGAAAATCAATATTTGCGATGTAAGGATAGTTTTAGGTGAGTGTGTTGACAAATAGTTGCAGATATTTGAAGTTAGTAAATTTTGCGGTGTGCCATGAAGACAAGTTGCTACTACATTTAAACTTATTTTAGAAACATACGGAAAATCTTATAACTAAATTACTGTTGTCGGCGACATGAGATGTCGTCAACGCAGTCTGATTCGACAGTATTTTAGCGTCAAAAAAATTTATTTCCACCTACTATTAATAACGAATTCTACTTAAGGCAAAATGAACACTTTTTTTGAAACAAAAACAAAACACGATGAAGGTTCAGTAGTTGAAGCCACAATTTCACATAGTGTTGTCAGCTTTGTGATTTTAGTGGTGTTTCATAAGCAGGCAAAGAACAAAAAACTAATATGGCTTTCTCGCTGTAGCAATATTCTGTCCTACGATAATAATCCGGCTGTAAATTTTTAAGTGACAATGGTATTTTAAATTTTTATTGAACTAATAATTAGTTCTTTGCGATTTCCTCTAACGTATTTATATAATGCATAAACATTAAAGTCCACCTACAGAATTACAGAAATAATTCCAACAAAAAATTATTAGTTTTTGAAACGTTAAGTTCGCTCTAAAGTGATATAATTATTTTGGAAACATACAGTGGTGGATCCCCTCCTCGCCCCCCCCCCGCCCCCCCCCCGCCCCCCCCCCCCGCCCCATATCAATATTCGCTCAAGGTCCTCCCAAACCAAAATCCTGGATCCGCCACTGGAAACATGTGTGCCGTTTGATAAGGGACAGACAATGTGATTTCGGCGCGGCTAGAATCCCGAGTAGCTTTCTTTCACTGTTGCCGCCACACAAGCGTTCATATTTACGCCTACAGCTGGTTAAGAAACATTTGATGCTTTCAGTTTCGAGTCTGTTATTCCCTGACGCAGTTAGGAAAGAATCAAGGATATATTATTCGCATAAGCTATGTGTAGGTTCGGAACGTTTATAAAGGGAATAAAAATAAATTTTTTAAAAAATATGAAATACTTGGATTCGAACTAAGAACCGTCCATTCAGCAACCTCGAACGCTAAAAACAGGAGCATGGCGCTCAGGCTACTTTCTGGCTCGTCAGAGTGCATAAAACGCAGCTAAGGAAGACAGTTTCATTCAATCTGTCATGCAGACACACTTTTCCGAAATAATCTCTTTGTGATTGTTTCTGTAATTTCTCGAACTTGGTTATTCCCGTGTTTTTCCACTAACCAAAAATTCTAATCGATTATAAGTAAGTGCTTTTGCTGTTTGTAATTCCTTCCGCAATACTGGGGCGAAAGTAAAAATGCATCATTCAATTACAATTTCTTAAATTAAGAGCAGCGTTAATTTTCAGAGATTCATAGAAACAAAAGGAAAATATTTTCCAGTTTACAAAGACAGTTTCGTGATTCAGATTCGTGATTCTTTAACTACAATACTCCTCGACACTTTCCCGGTTGTAAATAATTCCAGGACGATTGTAGCTTAAGGGGGTAGGTACACTTATCAGGTTTCAAAAAAAAAAAAAGTATTTTTTTATTATTCACTAAAATAGTTTATAATTTTGGCTTCATTTTAGTGGAAAAATTATTTTAATATCTTTAACAGTGTGGGAATTATGCGTGATTAAGCAATGCCCTGCATGATTGACAGCCATTTAAATCTTACTGCACTTGAAGGCGATCCAAATCTTTAACCTTAAATTTCTCAAAACAGCAATTCATCAAATGGTTTTAAAGATAACTTTTTTTCCATATGCATAGATCTTTTTCAAATTTGCAGGACATGTTCTACATACTAAGTACTACAGTCTGAACCATTATTGTTTATGCAGCTTTTACCAAATGAAAAATATGCCTTTATATTTAAGCAAAAAAAGAAAAAAGAAAAAAATTTAATTTCTTGACAAAAAAATTATTAATAAAAAACATAGAGTTAAATATGTTATATTATAGGTTCAACTTGTTGCCTTGATATTAGTTTACAAGAACATTTCTGAAAAATTTCAAATACTATGCCTTCTGTCTTTAAAACCCTTCACAACAACATATTTTATACTGTCAATTTGGATGGTACATTATTTTAAAAATAAATTTTTATATCTAACTATAACAGTTCTATGGAGCTGTGAAATTTGAACCCTCAAATTTAAATAGATTTGGAGAAAATGACTTCTCAACTTTATCAAATATTTGTATGTGTTAGGTGTACCTACCCCCTTAACAAATTGTATGGTGACTGTATTGCTTGTGAACTTTTCACGCTTGAGGCGAGTCTAGAATACTATATGGTTCGAATAGAACTGTCACTTGCAAATGGACACAGAGAGCACTTTTATAAAGCCAATTTAAGGAAGATTGACAGGTATTTCCTTGTTCAGTCTTGTTGACGTTTGAGAGTAGAAATTATTTTTAAACCATTCTCTGTAAAACGTAATTATTACCCATATGAAGACACTTTGTGTTTTACACATATATGTTATGTATTTTTCAACAACTGAAAAAGAAATAAAGAACGAAAAATATAGAACTTGAAGATGGCTCGAACTCACGACCGTTGGATCACCACTCCACGGCTTTACCACAGAGATGCGTCGACTTGCAGGACAAAGCGCCCCGTCCAACATGTAAGCGAAGTAAAGATGTATATAAAGAAAGAAAATATCGTGATTATTGACAATTTGTATAAAGAATCAAACTGTTATAAAGGAAGAAATCAATTATATAAAGGTATAATACGTCAAACAGGAGGAAAACGGAAAAGTGTCTTTACTTTTCATAACGTCTACTAGCTATAAGACATTATTCCATGAATACTGAAATCTCTTCAGCACTGCTAGAAGGCAAATAATCTGACAACGTTGCAGGGAATTTGACATCGCTGTACGAGGAAATAAATACTAAATTTCCTTTTACTGGCCTCTATAACACGTAAAATAAATAATTTCTCACCAGCACATTAGTTCAAAAGTTTATTGGTTTGTCTTCAATTATCCAACTTAAATAATCAGGCTGATATTTAAAAATACAGTGGGATTCCATGTTTATTGTACGAAGTAAATCCCAAAAGTAAGGTCTCCAAACCAATTATAGATTCAAAATAAATTTATTTTCTGTAATATATTCATCATTTTAAATGTTGAAAATTATCTATTTTTCTATATAATCACCTTTCTTTGCCGAAGACGATTGTTAAACCTTGTGACAGATTGTAATGACTGAGTGTGATGGGATAAGCAGTGACGCTCTGGCCTCGCATTCGAGAGGATATACATTCGACTCCCTGTCCAGCCATCCAGATTTGGGTTTTCCATGGTTTCCCCAAATCACTTTAGATGAATGTTGGGATGGATGTTTTAAAAGACCATGGCCGAAATCCTTCCGTTTCTTGTCCCCAGTCCGTCACCCCGACGTCGACGAGGCGTAAAGCCATAAACCAATAAAAAGGTATATCTGGTATGTTCTTTGAAAATAGTCACTCTTTCGAAAATTCCAGAGATGAGTGTGCTAGAAATCGTTTGTTATGAGGAGTTAATTTAAGAGATGATTTTTTTTATAGCTCAGTGCTTTTGGTTAGAGATGATTTTATTCAGCAAGATTTAATATAAATAGTTTTTTTGTCATTACTTTTTTAATGTGGAATTGTTGTTTCAGCTGTACGGGATAAACCGAATGCGTAAACAGTATTTCTGCCTTCCATTCTAACTTCATAATAACTTCTAAATATAAACCTAATGACACTGCATAAAATCTCTCTAATAAGTTTTTGTCTTATTATCGATCGCGACATCTTATTGTTAGACCAACATTCACCACATCACATACAGTTCTATCACATTCAATGCTTAAAGAGTCGGTATCGGGAATTTAATCCTTGATGTTTTTCAAATCGTCTGAAAAATCGCTAGAATGAAGGCAACAATATCAGTGACTGATATGGATTTAGGTCAAATAACTGCATTACATTAAAATGGGTATTCACATAGTGCGTTATCATGGATTTAAAGTTACCATGGATTTAAATGAACAATAGAACAAAGAATAGCACTTCGGCAAAGGAAAAATAGAAAAGGGAAACGAACTACAATAGCTGACGATAGGGTTATTTGCAATCTTGCAGAAGTGGGCTACGTTTCGTGAGAAGCCACGTACCGGGAGATTATTTAAATACCTACTTTCACGTTCGTAGCTACGTATTCTAAGTTTCAATTCACAGAGCTTGGTTTTATTGCGATGAAAATCTTTTACGGAAATAGAAGGCTGTAATCAGTTTTGATACGTCCTCTGTAAAATGAATTCTGTTAAACTCAGGGAAGTTATCAACCAATCTTAGTACACATACAATGAAATAACATTGAAATTAAGCCCTAGAAATGTTTGAAAAGAATCATCCGCAGAAATTAAAAAGTCAAATAATAACTTTCTTTCAGTGAGAAAACGTTTTTAAACAGGTGATAATGTAGATTTTTATCATTACTCAGCTTATAGGCGTTATAATATTACTCGCAGCCAAACCCTCTGCTTTAAATGGAAACCAAGTTCCGAGTCGTCAAATGTTCTGCGTAAACATACAATTTCCTCCTTCAACTATAACTGCTGTTCTATAAACCAACTACAGAGAATACCAGCGCTAAACTATAAAATTTGAAACAGTTTGCAGTTTAGTCCTTGATCGCAGGGTCTCCTTTTCAGCTGACACATAATTTTCTATATGCGAAATATTAAGTTATTTCAGATCCATACTTAAAATTCGTCCTCATTCATCGCTGTTGTATTTTAGTATTTTGACACTATTTTATGGCTCAACAGCTTCAGTAATTCGATAACTTACGAAGATCTTTACTCAGACTTAACGAAACGTGAGATCCACATATAACCGTTTCTTCTTTGGAAAGGTATTTTGGGGCTGTTGTGTCACCGAACTTGTTGGGTGAATGGTTAACGCTCGAGACTGGAATCCGGAAAATCGCATGTTAGATCCTGATTTCAGTTTTCCATGGTTTTCCGAAATTACTCCAAGCGAATGCTGCCACGGGTTTCCCGAATTGCCATGGTTGCGACACTTGGCGTTCGTTTCTCCAGCGTTCTCCAGGCTCTAATGACCTTGAAATCGGCTAGTTGTAAAACCCTTGCCAAATAAAAACTTTGTTATGCCTTCACAGTTCTGAACTCCATCCTGTTATAGCTGTGATGACAGCAAATTTGTTGATACATAGATTGGTGAATATCAATCAATAATTTCCTTCCAGTACTAAGTATGCTACAGGAGACAATTAAGTTCGCAGTAACAAACCACCATTAACTGGTTTAAGCGATTTGACGGGAATTGTTAGATTTTTATGATCAAGAAGTTTATCCTTTCTGACTTCAGTTTTGCTTATAACGTCAATTACGTAGGCCTATACAACGAAGACAGTAGAACAATTTCTTCTGATAGGTTGCCTGAATAGCATTCTGCCTATGTATCTACTATTGCGAAACTTTGGCTTGCCTTTCTAAGTTAAAAGTAAGCTGCACTTCTTTTCATGAAATCGTTGAAATTTTTACCAGTTCTGTTGGCAATGACATTTTGGATGTCCACTTTCAAGTATATTTGTCATTAATTTTGTGTATGTCACGGTGAACAAAATCAATGTTTTGGTTTTCAGAGGATTAACGAAATAATTTCAGGCTATCAGGGGACTAGTCCATACTGAATGCCGTGGCCGGATTCCTTTCCAATCCAGAGTAAATAATCTTTTCCGTGACTTTTCAAAAAATATAACATACATTTAAAGATTGAATTGGTAAAAAATAAACCAAGAAAACATTCGTGTTATTTATCGATACGTGCATCCTCTCCATTATTTTAGCTTCTCAGATGGTTTATGTTGTGATTTCAGTGATCCACAGTACATTTAACACAAGAAGAACGTTCATGAAAATTACTCATGTCCGAGGCTGGACTCGAACCGTCTGCTCCAGGAAATACCCTAGCGCTAGCGACCATGCTTCCGGGTCGCACCCGCGACGCCTACAGTGGCAGCAGCGGCTGGTCCTTCCCAGACCGCAGCAGAGGGGGCAACAACTCATATATACGTGTTGACCAGCATTACATTTCCTTGTTTCCAGTTTCCTGTGTATTCCTCCAAACTTTATGTCTCATAAACAATAGTTACAAAATATAAAAACAAAGTTTCATTGTCATTCATTATTGATTAGTATCAGCTTCTAAAATTTTCGCACTTGTGAAACTTCTGGTTGTATTCTGGGTTACCAGTTGACTGGTAACAATTATACCCCTTAAATCAGTGCGGACTACTATCGAAGAGAGTTCACCGTAGTATTAACATCTGAATGGAGTTAAAGTTGGTCTACTATAATAACTTCAAGTAGCAAAAAGTGTATAAATCGCGAAATAAACTAATGATTTCGTACGTGTTCGCTAGCAAACGCAGCAGTTCGTTGTTTACCAAATGTTTTAAGTGTACGTCCTTGGATACAAACCAATAACGTTTTTGGTAAGAACATCAAACCAACGTTTCACCAGTCGTTTGTATTTTAACAGCACCACCCACAGAAAATTGCTATAGCGAGAAAGCCGTATTCGTTTTTTGTTCTTTGCCTTCTTATGAAACACCACTAAAACCACAAAGGTGACAACACTATGTGAAATTGTGTCTTCAACTACTGAACCTTCATCGTGTTTTGTTTTTGTTTCAAAAAGAGTGTTCATTTTGCCTTAAGTAGCATTCGTTATTAATGGTAGGTGGAAATAAGTTTTTTTTTTACGCTAGAATACTGTCGAATCAGACTGCGTTGACGACATCTAATGTCACCGGCAACAGTAATTTAGTTATAAGTTTTTCCGTATGTTTCTAAAATAAGTTTAAATGTAGTAGCAACTTGTCTTCATGGCACACCGCAAAATTTACTAACTTTATATATCTGCAACTATTTGTCAACACACTCACCTAAAACTATCCTTACATCGCAAATATTGATTTTATGATTAATCGTTAGTTATTTTAAGTGACAGATGATCGGTATAACCTCTTCTTTTCTTTTGACCCTAGCGTTTGTTCAAAATAAACTTTTTGTTTGAAAACGTTAACTTTTTATGTTCTGTATGGACACTTAATTTCTCTTGAATCTTTTAAAAAACTAAAATGAAGTACATTCAGTGTCTGCACAATTCTTTTCTTAACGAAATATAATCCATATTTTCGTTTGTATAAGGAATATGTTAAAATATGTCACGTTTTTTTTTGTGAGGTGGGTGAGTCTCAATTTTGGATATTACCGTGAATGTACCACCTACCTGTCTTGGTAGATGTGTATAATTGGTTGAATAAGTCCCAGGAGGAAATGTAGCGATGTGCAATTAAGGTCTTTCGGATTATTATGAGCATGGTAGTATCATATCAGCCAACACACAAAACATTTAAACACTGGCCAGATTCATTGTATCAGTATTTAAAATAAAGAAAGATCGTTGGCTAAGCCGACATCTGCCCTTAAATCTAAAAACAATACACATTCGGTTAAAATGTGGCGTACCGTCAAAGGTACGCCACAAGCATCACACTCCGGAGGGTCCTCTCGGCGGAGAAGGAAACCATGAGTCAGAGGACAGTGCCCTATACGGAGGCGAGTAAGGAGAACCTTATCCCTCCTCACCCGCTGGAGGGAGCTGCTCCACGGCTGAACGTTCGGTTTGACCTGCCGGAGCTTACTCCAGTCTCGGCCAAAAATCAAAAACAATTATTTTTACCACCGAGGAAAGATATGACTTTGGGACCGGATCAAAGTCAATTCTGGCCTTGTTGCAGGCTAACTTAGCAGGTTTATCGGCTACCTCGTTCCCCCTGATTCCCATATGGTCAGGTACACAGTATAATGAACCTTCTTTCCACAAGATCGTAGGGAAAGGAGGGCGTCCTGGAAATCCTGGACCAAACGGTTTGCTAGTTATATATTTACTGGCGCTTAAATACAGCTAAGGGAATCACAGCTTATGATGAACCTTCTACAGACCACCCTCGGTATTGCGTGTTTGCGTTGAAGTTTCCTAATAGAAGGAATGGCCGAGTAAGCTGCCGCAAGATTTCGGAGACGTCATCATAACCGACTGACGCTTATGGTGGTAGATAAATAGAGCATACGGTCAGTTTAATAGGACAGTGTATCCTAACTTCTACTGCTTTTTGAGCAGAGGTGAGAGCTACTGGTTCGTAATGGACAGTGTTTCGGACAAACACAGCCACTCCCCGCTTCGCTCGATCTCCCTTGATATCATCCTTTCGATATATGTCGTATCCTCTTTGCACTGGCATGTGTGATGTTCTAAGATGTGTCTGTTTGATACAGAGACACAAAGGATTAGACCGTGATAAGAGTTGCACTTCCTCTTTATGAGCCTGAAAACCATTAATGTCCCACTGAAGTATGGGTGCATATTTAGTTTTACCCGTCATGGTTCGGGTGGGTCATTGGACGGTACTTACTGAGGAACAGGACCGGGCTCGTCCACAAGCATTCCTTCGCATTCGATTTCTGGATTGTGAGAAGGCCTCGAAAATTTGCGGATTTTTTTTTTTTTTTTTTTTCACCGAGGTCTTTGCCCCCTTCCTTTCCCTGTCAGTTGTGGGGAAGAGGACGGCGAATTCACAAACAAAGTTGGATCCAAATGTTTAAATTCCGGACCCTGAACTTTCTGCACAGTTTGCCATCTGGTGCTAACTGAAGATGTTGTTGCCCTCTCTTCCGATGTAGGTGCTGCTGCTGCAGTCGGTCGTATGATTGTGATGGTTGTGCCTCTGGTGGTGGAACTGTTGAACCTGCTATCTTAGTGGTGTGGGTTGTAGCTACCGATGTTCATGGTCCTTGGTTAAGACGTTAATGGACGTAATTGGACCTGTGCCCATGTCCGCAATGGACGTCTGCGTAGCAACACTTTTTTCCCTGACAACGTCTTCGTGAAGCTGGTTGCGAACACGTGTGGTGTGAGAGCCTTAAAGCACTTCTTCGTTTCGCCATACGATAATGCTCTTTCGATTTCAGTCCATGTATCTTTTTTTTCATCCAGGTACACTCGACGCACCCTGATCCAAGCTGGATGTGCCCCGGAGATGTAGATGCACACCTGTGAGATGATGCAACCAGTACCAGGCTCATGAGCTGCCTTTCCATATTTCCCACAGGTGGGGTTGCCTTTGAAGTTCGCCGTCGTATGCTCGAACCTCTGGCACTTAATGCAGCGCATCGGGTCGGAAACATACGGGCGAACGTTAGGTTTAAATATCCAGCTTTTATGGACTTCGGCAAGGTCGGAGAGTCGAACGGCAGGAAGATGGTGGCAGTCTTTTCAAGATTGTCACTAAACCTTTGTGTGATCTGACGAACCTCGACCACATTCTCTGATCCCAACTCCTTAATGAGTTCCTCAGATCTATATTGGTAAGATTCCTGCAGTTGATTACAACTTTGCTTGAATTTAGAGTTTTATGGTGTTCACATTTTACTGCGTTCGCGTTTTACCGTTCGGCGTTTGAAAAAACCTGCGACCCGCCCACGCCGTCTTGTCGCACGAGTTCGGAGGAATAGAGGTCGAAAGACGGGGAGCCCCCGAATCACGCCACCAAGCCCAGTACAACAGAGGTGCGGCAGGTGCTCCTGAGGTTGTACCCTAGTGGGTGGTTTGCCTCACCACCCATCCACCTCCTCGGCACGTTATTCACCTTGAGGTTGAGGTTTTTTCATATAGGTTTGTACCGTCATCGCGATCTTGGCGATGAAGCCAATATCCCCGTTCTTCTTGAAACACAGCGTTCCTCCTAGCCATCCAACGGTGTTGGTAGAAGTAGTTTACAGTGTGGGAAACATGCGGCGCTCACAAGATTCATGCTCAGGCACCGCGGATTCACCAAACCCGTACCTGTCATTAGCATACCAGACATCCGCGGAGTTGTACTAGATTTTCAATGCTGTCATCACCTGTGATGATATTAGTCTCCGAGAAAATGTGTGTTTATGTGATTGTACCGGTGTTTAGTTCGATGTTGTTAAAACTGGTTTGCGAGAGATAAGATGAGTCAGTGTGAATCATCTATGTATATCACCGCGTGTCTATATGCTCATGTGTATTATTTAAAATTTAATGTCTATGCAGGTTTTGCCGTACTGTTGCCACCCGCCTTATCTCAGTCCCCCTTCCACCACCCGCTACTCTCATCCCGCCATCAGTCGCCACCTCATCGGTGTCGCCAAAAGTGACCTTCTGACAAGGGCCTGCTTCTTACCGAATCAGAACGCATTCTTGTGTAAGCAAAGTGCTCCAACAACCCTGGTATTATTCTACTTACATACACTGAAATACTGTTGTTCAATACCTGTTTCTTTGTTGAAAAGCTTACGTAACGCCGAATGAAGTTTTATTTATACAGTAGTATAGAACGGAAGTTTCTCGACGTCACTGAGAGATATTATTGCCTATTATTGTGTTGTAATAATAAATGAAGGCGTGGAGTCCTGATCAACGAATTTTCGTGAAATTTCACAATTCATTGATGTTTTAAGAGCATCCTCTGTTGTGTTTGTAGCTGGTACTCTGTTCATGTACTTACCTTCTCCTCTACAGCGATCTTACGACAGTTCCAGAGAAATTCCACAATAGCAACGAAGAAGGAGACTACAGTGCCGAAACCTAGCACCAGGAAGACGCCGCCCACGTTGAGGATACCCAACTCGTCGCTGCTGGCGGCGTTTTCATCTTCTGCGGGACACTCCTGTCCTTCCGGCGCCTTCCACCACTTCGCCTTGAGGGCAAGCAGGTCTCCGCGCTCCTGCAGCGTCAACACGGCTCCACTCACCGCCGTCCGGAACGGAGAGTCTGCAGAGGAAGAATGCGACGATGATATCATTGTTTAAGAGTCTCACTCCTTATTACATGCAATAATCACTGCACTTTGGATCTAATTTTTAATTTAATTTGCATGAAAACTACTTGCTGTATCATAGCGTTTAGCACATAATAATAATTATTAGTATTTATAAACTGAAAACGGGTTTGACTCCTGTCATTTTTTCCTACTTGAAGAGAGCATTAGTGGATACAGAATACAAGGTCAATACCAAAAGTAGTAGGACTGATTTAAATTTTTTTTATTGAAGATATGTTTACAATTCCTTAATCCTCTTCGAAATAGCACTCTTGGGTAGCTACAAACTTAGAATTACTCTGCTGCCATTGTCCGTACGCCTTCTGTAAGTCAGATTCGTGGACGCTGTTGAGAGCCCTCGTCGATGCTGCTTGAACGTCCTGAATCGAGTCAAACCGCTGTCCCTTCAGCTGCTTTTTCATCCGTGTGAGTAAAAAAAGTCAGATGGAGTCAGATCAGGACTGTAGGCGGGGTGCAACAACGCGGCAATGTCGAATCAGGCCAACAGTTGCCTAATGACGAACACACCTTGACACGGCGCACTGTCGTGATGCAGTGTCCAGTTGTCGGAGATGACTGGTCGGACGCGATTCACTCGGTCTCGCAGGCGGTTTAGCACTTGCACTTAAAAGTTCGAATTGACAGTTTCCCCAGGGGAAACGAACTCCTTAGGAATCACCCCGCGACGGTCAAAAAACACGATCAGAATTGTCTTGATCATCGATTTGCTCATGCAAGCCTTCGTTGGACGGGAGGACGTGGAAGGCATCTGTTGGCCCGATTCGGCGTTGCCACGTTGCTGCACCTCGCATACAGTCCCAATCTGGCTCCAAATGACTTTTTATTATTCCCACGGATGAAAAGGCAGCTGAAGGGACAAGGGCTTGACTCGAATCAGGACCTTCAAGCAGCATCGACGAGGGCTCTCAACAGCATCCTCGAATCTGACTTTCAGAAGGCGTACGGCCAATGGCAGCAGCGTAATTCTATGTGTGTAGCTGCCCAAGGGTGCTATTTCGAAGAAGATTAAGGAATTGTAAACATATATTCAATATTTTTTTTTTTTTAAATCAGTCCTACTACTTTTGGTATTGACCTTGTAGGTGTATTAAATGCTCTCTCCATTGGTGAGAGTGGTTTTATCGGAAACAAAATAATCAGATTAAGAACGGTGCGTTTGTTATGCCTTCATATGGCGGTGGCACAGCGCTCGCTTCGCAATATGTAACTTAGTTGCTCAGCCTCTTAATTAGGCCTGTCACAAAAATAGACTCCAAACGGGGTAGGGGGCGGGCAGTTACGGTGATGTGACGACTAAAGCGCTCAGTACTGGGTACGCCAAAACTAGATCGAGTAAGGTATGAATGGAGGACTCTTTGATGAAAGAATTAGTGGCTCACTACTCGAAAGTTTTAACTATCAGAATTTATTACTTGTATCTATAGCTTTAAACTTCCTTTCTACAATGAATTTAATATCCCGGCTACACCCTCCGTCTTGAATGTGCAAGTAAAACTGCTTTAGCAAGTCAACGATTGCACAAGCCGCTTGTGGTGGATCAGCGAATCTCTTTGCTCTCGCTCTGCCACTTCCCGAAGGGTATATATAATTTGTGGGTAATATTCTTGTCATATGAGTGGTAGTACTTGCAAATGATACTCTCAGTAAGGATATTTACATCAAGATTATGTACATCATTAATCTCCCTAGCTCCTTTGAAGTCCTCCATAGGCAAGATTCCCAATAATTGTCTCTACTGCTTGACTTCCCCATTATGTTGCTGGCGTAGACTCCTGGCTGCTCCCATTGTAGACAGCTGCTCGCTTCTAAGTTTCGCTCCTCCTTCTTTCTGGAACAACTCCTTGAACCTAGCTTGTCGTTGCTGCTCTGCCAAGTTACATCGCTCCGTAGTTGTCACTTACCTAGACAAGTCCGTCCAAGACCTCTCTCTGACCTGTGCACCAGGGTTTTGTTCCCTGATCCCCTCCAAGGAACCAGTGGTAACGCGGACTCTTCCAGTAATCGTGGTGGTCGCTTCCATCCCATCTTCTTTCCAGTGCTGTCATGCTTCAGCTTATTTATTCTCACATTTTGACCAGATTTATTCCCATTGCCTTCTGTATCGCCACATTCCAATGATAAGTGGGATAAAAGGCTTAGTGAAATGTATCCTGAAATACATTGGTCTTGATGAACGTCAAGACGAACCTACGTGGAAATTATTATTATTATTATTCCCCAGAATTGATAAATTAATGCAAGGTCGCCTGGTTTTCGAAAGAGGACACATATAATGTTATTCTATACACACGGTGGTCCAGAATTCATAGCACAAACTTTAAAGGTAGGTACAGGACATTGTAACAATGATTTATTCTATACGGACTTACCTGAATGCCACGTTTGGGCCTCGATGGATTGGGCGTCGTGCACCAGTACCTTGGCCACCCCGATCTCCCGATTTATCGAGCATCGATTACTTTTTATGGGGACATCTAAAGCATCTTGTTTATGAGGCTCCAGGTGACTCAGATGATAATCTCGTTGCTCGCATATCCGTGGCTGCTGCACGTGTGCGTGAAATACCAGGCATCTTTGAACGTGTACGCCAATCGCTCCACCGACGCTGTCAAGCATGTATCGCTACTGGTGGACGCAATTTTCAACACTTAATATAAACATGACACTTTTATTTTATTTATTTTTTATTAAATTTTAGGGCGCGTCGACAACGGGGTCATTAGCGCCCTAACAATTACCAGCTAAAACTGTGGCTTAAGAGAGTTCTAAAATACTGTCTGCATGGTCGACTGTAAAGGGGTCGGCCATACAGACAGCAAATAAAATAGATCATAAAATCAGGCGTGGCTTTAAAGAAGCCACTGGTACTCTAAACCCTACAAAACCTGGATGGCTGTAAAGGAGCCAAGAAGTTTTAAAGGAAAATTAAAAACATTAGAAGTCTCGCTGGCTGTATAGTGGCCAGCGAGACATGAATCATAACAATATAAAAAATAATAACAATGTTCATGAATGGGTGGCTGTAAAAAGGCCACCCATCCAGTTTATAACTAGGCCGATCTGCCTAAAATATTAGGCGCTAGACCAGCCAACACACAAAATTTTAAAACATTCGCCACATTGCTGGTCTCATTGTTTAAAATGAGGGACGGGTCGTTGGCCAATCCAACGTCTGCCCTCAAGTCTAAAAGTAATACACAGTCAATTAAAATGTGACGCACCGTCAAAGGTACGCCACAAGCATCGCATTCTGGAGGGTCCTCTCGGCGCAGAAGAAAGCTATGAGTCAGAGGACAGTGCCCAATACGGAGGCGAGTTAGGAGGACCTCATCCCTCCTCTCCCGCTGGAAGGAGCTGCTCCACGGCTGAACGGTCGGTTTGACCAGCCGGAGCTTATTATGTTCTACTTCCAGCCACTGCCTCTGCCATGCTTCAAAAACAATTCCCTTCGCTACCGAGGCAAGGTCAGACTTTGGGACCGGATCAAAGTCGGTTTCGGCCTTGTTGCAGGCTAACTTGGCAGCTGCATCGGCTGCCTCGTTCCCCCTGATTCCCACATGACCGGGTACCCAGCAGAATAAAACCTCCTTTCCACGTGATTGGAGGGAAAGGAGGGCGTCCTGGATGTCCTGGACTAGACGGTCTGCTGGGTACATGGTTGCTAACGCCTGAATACAGCTGAGGGAATCACAGCATATGATATACTTCATGTCGCGGCATACCTTCATATACTGGAGCGACTTCAGCAGGGCATAGCACTCCGCAGTGTAAACGCTGCACCTGCTATCCAGCTTGTATGTATGAGTCGCTCGAGGGAACACAACGGAGCAACCCACTCCGTTAGCCTGCTTAGACCCATCCGTATACACCGGGGTAAAATCGCGATGGTGATTCAAAACATCCTTAAAAACACTTAGAAATACCCTGTCAGCGGTAAAGAGTTTGTTGTACCGCGACAGGTCTAAAATCGTGCTGCGCCTCTTTAAAAGCCAGGGAGGAGATTTACTCCATCCCTGGTGATAAAAAGCGGGCAGTTGACATCCGTATTCTTCTAAAATGGCCTTTGTACGGTGGCTGAAAGGCTTGGTCGCTCTACAGCGATTAGCATAAAGCCGTTCGTTCCTTGGTTTCAGTACTACGTCGTGCACGGGACTGCCAGGAGTTGTAGCAATATGTACATAGTGTCGCACCATGAGGAGATGACGCCGGATGGAAAGCGGCGGCTCGCCAGACTCAGCACAGATGCTGGGTATGGGGCTGGTGCGGTAAGCACCCGTGGCAAGCCGGATTCCTGCATGGTGGACACTATCCAGTATCCGTAGATAACTGTCCCGTGCCGAACCGTTTACTATGCACCCGTACTCCAAACGCGACCGTACAAAGGCTCGATAAAAATATAGCAGGCAGGAGCGGTCGGCGCCCCACGACCTACCACAGAGACATTTTAAAATGTTAAAAGCTTTTAAGGCTCTGGCTTCTACATCTTTAAGATGTGGAAGCCAGCTGAGCCTTGCGTCTAGAATGAGGCCCAGAAAACGAACGGTATCAGTAAAATGTAAAACGGTGTTCCTCAGGGTAAGGTGGGGTTCTGCTAAAAGACTTCTGCTACGAATAAAAAGTACACACCGGGTTTTCTCAGTAGGGAAACGAAAACCGGTGTGCACTGACCATTCATCCAGCCTATTCAGCGCGAGTTGCAGCTGCCGCTCAGCGCTTCTCAGGCTGGACGATGCAATAAAAATTAAAAAGTCGTCCACATATAAGGAGTACCGCAGGGGACTCCTTATAATCGCTGCAATGCTATTAATAGCAATGGCAAAATGTGTAACGCTTAAAACTGAACCCTGAGGGACACCGTTATCCTGAATAAAAAGATCAGACACTTCACTACCGACTCGGTACCAGAAGCAACGACCAGATAAAAATGATTTTAAAAAACGGGGCAGGTTACCCCTAAAACTCCATTCATGCAACTGTGTTAAAATAACATGCCGCCAGGTAGTAGCGTACGCCTTTTCAAGATCGAAAAAAACACCCACAAGATGTTGGCTGCGGATGAACGCATCCTGTATTGCCGCCTCCAGGAGGATCAGGTTGTCCAAAGTGGAACGGAACTTCCTGAATCCACACTGAAAGCGGCTCAGCAGATTACGGGATTCAAGACACCAGACGAGGCGGCGATTCACCATCCTCTCCAGTGTCTTTCCCACGCAGCTAGTCAAGGCAATACTATGATAACTACCTGGCAACAATTTATCTTTGCCAGGTTTTAAAATGGGAATTAACGTTGCTTCTTTCCACGAGGCGGGGAAGTGTCCTCCGGTCCATATATCGTTAAAAATATCCAGAAGGTACTCCTTAGCATCTCTACTTAGATGCCTCAGCATCTGGTACTGGATCAAATCAGGCCCTGGAGCAGTGTCGTTTGCGCTATTTAACGCTGACTCCAGCTCCCAAAGTGTAAATGAGCTGTTGTAGGCCTCTGTATTCGACGAATCGAAGCACAGCGCGCGCCTCTCGGCAGCAATCTTGCGTTGCTGGAACCGAGGGTCAAAATTGGTGGACGAAGTGATAGCGGCGAAGTTCTCCGCCATCAGCTGCGCTATGCTTCGTTCATCGGTGACTATACGTCCGCGATCCAGTAAACCAGTTACTGGAGGGCGGGAGTACCTTCCAGATATACGGCGGATTAACTCCCATACTTTCGACGAAAGTGTGGAACGATTTATGCTGCTCACAAAGTTCTGCCATGACCTTCTCTTGCTCTCCTTAATGACACGACGTGCCTTAGCTCTGGCTATACGGAACGCTGCCAGGTTGTCAGGTGTTGGGAACAACCTAAAACGCCGCAACGTCTGCGACCCTGAATAGCGGAACGACATTCGTCGTTCCACCAGGGGACGCGCGTCCTTCGCAGCGTTCCGGAGCATTTGGGCATGGAAACGTCAGCTGCATGGTGAATCACCTCAGTTAGGTGGTTCACCTTTACCTGTATAGTATGGCGGGGTTGCAGTAATACAGTACGGCAAAAGAGCTGCCAATCTGCACCACTGACGTTCCATTTACGTCGGTTATTGCTGCTTCACGATCACACTCAACGTGCATCCAAATAGGGAAGTGGTCGCTACCATGAAGGTCTCGATCCACCTCCCAATGCACGGAGTCTGCAATTGAAGGAGAGCACAAAGAGAGGTCAATGGCAGAGGATGATCCGGAAGCAGTGGTGAAGTGGGTCATTTGTCCAGTATTCAGAATACAAATATTTTCCTGCTCCATCAGTCTACCAATCACTCGGCCTCGGGGGCAGTCGGTGTTCGAACCCCACAACGCACTATGTGCGTTGAAATCTCCTACGAGGAGGAATGGCCGAGTATGCTGCCGCAATAGTTCGATCAGTTCGTCGTACTCGACGGGCGCATTTGGTGGTAGATAGATGGAGCATACGGTCAGTTTAATAGGACCGTGTAACCTCACTGCCACTGCTTGTAAACCAGAGGTGAGAGCTACAGGTTCGGAGTGGACAGTGTTTCGGACAAACACCGCCACTCCACCCTTCGCTCGATCACCCTCGGTATCGTCCTTACGGTACACGTCATATCCTCTCAGCACAGGTTGGTTGTTGTTGTTGTTGTTGTTAGGGTTTTAGGGCGCGTCGACGACGGGGTCATTAGCGCCCTAGCAACAACCAGGCGTGACAACGTGGCAAAATTGCCGTCTGTGTGGCCGACTGTAAAGGGGTCGGCCACAGAGACAGCACAATAAAATACTAACCTACTAACTAAAATACCGTCCGCGTGGCCGACTGTAAAGAGTTCGGCCACACAGACGGCTACATAAGAAATAAAACCGAAACAAGGCAATAAAATATATAAAAAAACATACATTATCTGGTTGGCTGTAAAAGGGCCAACCAGTTTAAAAAACAAGTAAGCTGGCTGGCTGTAAAAGGGCCAGCCATATAAGTAGTGCCACAACTAAAAACGGTACTTGGATTGGAGGTTATAAATGGCCACCAATCCAATTTAAAACCTAGGCCGATCTGCCCAAAATTTTTGGGACAAGACCGGCCAGGCAACAAAACTTTAAAACATTAGCCACGTTGTCACCGTCATCATTTAAAATAAGGGACAGATCGTTGGCTAAGCCAATGTCTGCCCTTAGATCTAAAAACGATACACATTCGGTTAAAATGTGGCGTACCGTCAAAGGTACGCCACAAGCATCACATTCCGGAGGGTCCTCTCGGCGGAGAAGAAAGCTGTGCGTGAGAGGACAGTGCCCTATACGGAGGCGAGTAAGGAGAACCTCATCCCTCCTCGCCCGCTGGAAGGAGCTGCTCCACGGCTGAACGGTCGGTTTGACTAGCCGGAGCTTATTATGCTCTACCTCCAGCCACTGCCTCTGCCAAATGTCAAGAATAAATCTTTTCCCCGCCGAGACAAGGTCAGACTTTGGGACCGGATCAAAGTCAACTCTGACCTTGTTGCAGGCTAACTTGGCAGCTTCATCAGCTGCCTCGTTCCCCGTGATTCCCACATGACCAGGTACCCAGCAGAAGACGACCTCCTTTCCAGAAGATTGAAGGGATCGGAGGGTGTCCTGTGTATCCTGGACAAGACGATCTGCTGGGTACATGCTTCCCAAGGCCTGGATGCAGCTGAGGGAATCACAGCATATGATATATTTTTGGCCCCTACTTGCTTTCATATGCTGGAGCGACTTTAACAAGGCGTAACACTCCGCAGTGTATATGCTGCACATGCTGTTTAGCTTGAATGTGTAAGTCGCTCGAGGGAACACTACTGAGCAGCCAACTTCGTTAGCCTGCTTAGACCCATCCGTATACACCGGGGAAATATCGTGAAACTGATTTAAAACATCACTAAAAAGACTGACAAATACCCTGTCAGCGGTATACAGCTTACTGTACCGTGACAGGTCTAAAATCATTCTGGGCCTCTTTAAAAGCCAGGGGGGAGATTTACTCCAACCCTGGTGAATAAGAGAGGGCATCTCAAACCCATATTCATCTAAAATAGCCTTTGTACGGTAGCTGAATGGTCTGGTTGTTCTTAGGCGGTTGGTGTAAAACCGTTCATAGTTTGGATGAATAACTACGTCGTACACGGGACTGCCAGGAGTTGTGGCAATATGAATGTAGTGTCGCACCATGAGGAGACGCCGTCGGATGGAGAGCGGCGGCTCGCCAGACTCAGCACAAATGCTGGGTATCGGACTGGTGCGGTATGCACCTGTGGCGAGACGAATTCCTGCATGGTGGACACTATCAAGTATACGGAGATAACTGTCCCGTGCCGAACCGTAGACAATACAACCGTATTCCAACCGCGACCGTACAAAGGCTCTATAAAACTGTAGCAGGCAGGAGCGGTCAGCGCCCCACGACCTGCCACACAGACACTTTAGAACATTAAGGGCTTTCATGGCTCTGGCTTTAACATCTTTAAGATGTGGCAGCCATGTAAGCCTACTGTCGAAAATGAGGCCCAGAAATCTAACAGTTTCACTAAAACTTAAAACGGTGCTCCTCAAGGTGAGATGAGGTTCTGCTAAAAGACTTCTACTGCGGCTAAAAAGAACACACCGGGTTTTCCCAGCAGAGAAACGGAAACCGGTGTGGACTGACCATTCATCCAGCCTGTTCAGCGTGAGTTGCAGCTGCCGTTCAGCGCTTCTCAGGCTGGACGATGCGATAAAAATTAAAAAGTCGTCAACATATAAGGAGTACCGGATGGGCCTCCTTATAACGAATGAAATGCTATTTATTGCTATAGCAAAAAGTGTGACACTTAAAACTGACCCTTGAGGAACACCGTTTTCCTGAATAAAAAGATCTGACACTTCATTCCCGACTCGGTACCGGAAGCAACGCCCACATAAAAATGATTTTAAAAAACGGGGCAGGTTACCCCTGAAACCCCAATCATGTAATTGCTTTAAAATAACATGCCGCCAGGTAGTATCGTAGGCCTTTTCAATATCAAAGAAGACACCCACAAGATGTTGGCTGCGGATAAACGCATCTTGTACTGCCGCCTCCAGCAGCATCAGGTTGTCCAAGGTGGAACGGGACTTTCTGAATCCACACTGAAAGCGGCTCAACAGATTGCGGGATTCAAGACACCAGACGAGGCGGCGATTGACCATCCTCTCCAGTGTCTTGCCCACGCAGCTCGTAAGGGCGATGCTACGATAGCTACCTGGCAACAACTTGTCCTTACCAGGCTTTAAAATAGGGATAAGCGTTGCTTCTTTCCACGAGTCCGGGAAGTGTCCTTCGGTCCAAATGTGATTAAAAATATCTAAAAGGTACTCTTTAGCGTCTTCACTAAGATGCCTCAGCATCTGGTACTGGATCATATCAGGCCCTGGGGCGGTGTCGTTTGCGCTGTTTAAGGCCGACTCCAGCTCCCAAGATGAAAATGGGCGGTTATATGCCTCTGTACCTGACGAATCGAAGCACAGCACGCGCCTCTCGGCAGCAATCCTACGTTGCTGGAACCGAGGATCGAAATTGGCAGAGGAGGTGATGGCAGAAAAGTTCTCTGCCAATAGCTGCGCTATACTTCGTTCGTCAGTAACTACACGTCCCTGATCCAGTAACCCAGATACTGGTGTGCGAGAGCACCTTCCAGATATACGGCGGATTGTCTCCCATACTTTTGATGAACTAGTGGAACGATTGATAGTGCTCACAAAGTTCTGCCATGACCTTTTCTTGCTCTCCTTAATAACTCGACGCGCCTTAGCTCTGGCAATACGGAACGCTGCTAGGTTGTCAGGTGTTGGACATAACCTGAAGCGACGCAACGCCCGTCTACGACCCTGGATAGCGGAACGACAATCGCCGTTCCACCAGGGGACGGGCGTCCTTCGCAGCGTTCCGGAGCCTATCGGCATGGAAACGTCAGCTGCACGGTGGATCACTTCAGTGAAGTGATTCACCTTCTCCTGTATGTTCTCACAGGGCTCCAGTGATACGGAACGGCAGAAGAGCTGCCAATCTGCACCACTGACGTTCCATTTGCGTCGGTTATTGCCTCCTCCTTGTTCACACTCTACGTGCATCCAAATAGGGAAGTGGTCGCTTCCATGAAGGTCGCGATCCACCTCCCAATACACGGAGTCTGCGATTGAAGGAGAGCACAAAGAAAGGTCAATGGCAGAGGACGAACCGGAAGCAGTGGTGAAGTGGGTCATTTGTCCTGTATTCAGGATACAGACGTTCTCCTGCTCCATTAATCTACCAACCATTAGGCCTCTGGGGCTCTCGGCGTTCGAACCCCACAACGCACTATGTGCGTTGAAGTCTCCTAGGAGGAGGAATGGCCGTGTGAGCTGCCGCAATAAGCCGACAAGATCGTCATATTCGACGGGCGCATTTGGTGGTAGATAAATGGAGCATACGGTCAGTTTAATAGGACCGTGTATCCTCACTGCCACTGCTTGTAGATCAGAGGTGAGAACGACAGGTTCGGAATGGACAGTGTTTCGGACAAACACCGCCACTCCCCCCTTCGCTCGATCACCCTCGGTTTCGTCCTTACGGTACACGTCATATCCTCTTAGCACAGGTTGGTGTGTTGGTCTGAAATGTGTCTCTTGGAGGCAGAGACACAAAGGATCAGACCGTGCTAAGAGGTATAACTCCTCTTTGTGAGCTGTAAAACCGTTGATGTTCCACTGAAGTATGGAAGCCATCCTTACCTATTTAGCCTCACCCGCCCCGGTTCGGGTGGGTCTTCGGTCACTTACTGCTAACGAACGGGACCAGACTCGTCCACCAGCATTTCTGTTTCCTCTTGCCCGGAAGCGGAGACAGACATCTCCGACCCAGAGGACTCCTCAAATTCCTCTTCGTTCTTTTTCTTCTTTTTCCCCTTACCCTCCCTACTGATGGACAGTCTGGGAGGAGACGAAGAAGGTGACTTGACAAACTGGGTCGGATCAGTGTGTCTGAACTTGGGACCTCGGATTTTCTGGTCACCTCTATTTCCACCGGTAGCCAATGGTATCACTACCATTTCAATAGCACGCGGTGGAATAGGAGGTGCTGTTAACTTGACTGCTGGTGGGGTCTTTGTTACTGCTGCTGGATTGGTCGAGGTTGCAGAAGGGTTGCTAGCGACATCCGCGGTCTTGGGTATTATGACCTTGGTGTATTTTGCACCACACTTGCACTGACATGAGCACGTAGTGCTTGTGCCCATGTCTGCAAAGGATGTCTGCGTAGCAACACTCTCTTTCCTGACGGGAGTCGAGACCATTTTCGCAAAGCTATTTCCAAAAATTTTAGCGGCGAGCGATTTCGCCTTCTTCTTTGCTTCTCCATACGGTATCTGCTCTTTGGTCTTCAACTCCTGTATCTTGCGCTCTTCAAGATACACTTGACACTCCCTACTCCAGGCAGGATGCGCCCCGGAGCAGTTGACGCACACCTGTGGGAGCGTGCAAGTGACACCCGGTTCGTGTGCCCCCTTGCCGCATCTACCACAGGTGGGATTGCCCTTACATGACGCCGTCGTATGTCCGAACCTCTGGCACTGGAAGCAGCGCATTGGGTCCGGAACATACGGACGGACGTTCAGATTAATGTATCCGGCTTTAATACACTTGGGCAACACTGGAGTGTCAAACGGCAGGACGAAGGTGGCAGTCTTTTCAAGACTGCCATTTACCCTCCGTGTAATCTGACGCACCTCGACCACTTGCTGATCCTCCCACTCCTTAACGAGTTCCTCGGTTCCTAAGTCCATAATGTCACGGCAGGTGACAACGCCTTTCGAACAGTTTATGGATTTATGGAGTTCGCTTTTAATGGCGAACTCCCCGAGCTTCTCACAGTTAAGGAGCTGGGATGCCTGCCTACTGGTGGATGTTTCCAGCAGCAGCGTCCCGTTCCTCAGCTTTTTAACTGATTTTAGGGTACCAACTAACCCTTCCAAACCTTTATTAATATAAAAGGGGGACACTTTTTCAATTGTCCCCTCTACTCTCTGCATCACAACGAAAGCGTTCGGGATCGAATAGACTTTCCCGTTACATTTACCTTCCGAAGCGGGAGGGCTATCAACCCTGACCCGCTTCTTTGAATTGGGTGTATTTTTATTTGCCTGCGGCACACCCGTACCACAGGGTTCTTTGGTTTTTGGTGAGGCTTAATTTTTGGTCCCACGAGAAAAAACCAGTATAAGAAAGAATGCTCATACAACAGGGGTGCGCAGATGCCCCTGAGGTTGCACGTTAGCGAGTGAATTTCCTCTCCACCCATTCACCTCCTCGGCACGTGGCTGACCTCGAGGTTGAGGGTTTTTTTTTATAGAGGTTTCTACCATCCTCGCGATCCGGGCGATGAAGCCAAGATCCCCGTTCTCCTAGGCACACAACGTTCCACCGCCACGCCCTACGGTGGTCGTTGAAGCATGGTAGGAGTTTACGGTGTGGGAAACTTGAGCCGCTCACAAGTTTCCAGCTCGGGCACCGCGGGTTCGCCAAACCCGTGCCTGGCACTTGCGTACCAGGCCCCTGCGGGGATGACACTTGTCAACGACGCTTTCATTAAAAGCTTTGTTTTTCCTTTCGGCTGTTATTTCCCCTGTTTACGCCACACCGCGTCACTTGCGACCATACATTCCTATACAATAAATCATTGTTACAATGTCCTGTACCTACCATTAAAGTTTGTACCATGAATTCGGGACCACCCTGTATACCTGATCAGAACGTGACATTACTGATTATTTCAGTTCATCGAATGAGTGAATGGCTGCTTATATCTGCAGTTCACAGCTATACTATCTGATCTCACCTCTAGGCAGTGCGATGCCGTATCCCTTGGAGTCGAGCAGCCCGCCGACCTTGCGCAGGTCGCAGTTGAGCGCAGTCTGATACTCGATGGTAGTGGACTCCATAAAGAAGGCGTAGTTGCCCCTCTCCTTCTTCACACGCTCCACGCCCTCGTCGTTGTTCTCTGTGAAGACATCTGGACGAGCCTGCTTCATCACCGTCCAGATGCGCTGGTAAAGCGAATCGTTTGACCTCTGCGAATTTAAAAGACTGATATAATTATGTTTTGGTGATACTTTAACGTCAGCACTTAGGAATTAACCTAAATCTTGAAAAAGGGGAGACAAGAAAGATTACTGAGGTAAGATGTAGTATTTAATTACGTTTTGAGCCTAGTACACACTGGGATTCTTTGTCGCGATTCACTGTTGTAGAGATGGGTCCATGATGTCCCGATATGTTCCGACGCTGCCACGCGTCAAAGAGTCGTGTCCACACTGCCAGAAGCATCTAGATTCAGATTCTATATGGTTTTCTTGCTGTTAAGATGTCAGAGAGTGCTGCACCTGCGGGAGTATCAGTAGCACTTCCTTTGCTCGTTAAAAAAAAAAAGGAGGCCAAAGAAATAAAGAAAGGCACTGGTGGACTCGTCAGTTATTTGAGAAGCGTAATATTCATGTCCATTATCAGATACCCTCAAACTCAAAGATGGGATCGGTTACAGAAGTTTTGTGAGGATGACTCCAACTAATTTTGAATTTCTTTTGAGAATGGTTGGGCACCGGATTTCGAAACGGTAGACTAACTTCAGACAACCTATTTCTGCTGACATCAAGCTTACTGCCACATTCAGATTCCTTGAAAGTGGAGATTCCAACACAAGTATAATGAATACCTTGAAAATTCCGAATCAAGTGATATCAAATTTTGTACAAGACGTGTCATCATATTTGTCTAAATAATAAATTAATATTAGTACAAGTAAAATACAAACAGTAGTATTCATATCCATCAATTACGCAAGAAGTTTTTAAAATACGATTGCATGGGATAACTACATTCTATGGCAGCATCTTGATTATCAGAATTTGGTGATGAAACTGTACATTCCGAAGCGCAAATACTGTCAGAATGTAGCGTTGCTGAGCTAGGATTTCGTAATTTGAGAGATGCGTAACAGAAACAGCAAAGGTTCATATCCGAACCAAGAACATTTTTTCGGCGAATTTCCACTTTTCTTCACATAAAACCAACTTTTTATGTTCCTTTCAACGTATTAATCTTATTTTATATTTCCGCCATTGAAACTTTAAATTTTTTAGATTGTTCCTTCGTACAATCTGCTTTCATATTTACGTTTAAATGTCTTAAAGAGAACGAATGGTCTGCAGATTTTCTATCAATTGAGGGATAACCTCTGTAGTCCACATAATGACGCATGAAATTTTAATGAATTAACTTAAAGAACAGAGCAATACAGCACTTGAACTAACTATGCACATCTCACACCACTTTCCGTACGCACAGTTTGAATGTTTTTGAAGGTACTGAATCTGACGAAAAGTTAAGAACACGTCAGCACTGCACTTGTCGTGCGACAATTTGCCCGAGAATCCCACTTCGTATGGGAAGCAAACATTCTGCTCCGCGACATCCGAAACTCAATATTTAATGTCGCAGACCTCCTGGGACCCAGAATTGCGATAATGTATGGCGACAAAGAATCCCAGTGTGTACAGGGCTTTACTGATACGTTATATCCATGATACAAAAGTAAGTTCGAATATCTCCCAATCTCATTCCCTTAAACTGTAAAACCATGCAATTAACTAGGTTAAGAGAGTCTCAGATCCATTAAAAAAACTGCATAATTCAACATTAATTGTCCACACTAATATTATAAGTGCGAATGTAATTTTCTCTGTCTGTTTGTTACGTTTTGATGAACAAACGGCTAAACCGAACTTGACGAAATTTGACATGAAAATACTATGTATCATTATCCAGAAGATATGTACGAATGTTTTTTCGAGATAAATAACATGTTTCCTCATGAACTTTTGGAAATTAATGGAACAATGATAGACAGAGGGATAGCGTGTGTAAATTTCTGTAATGCTATATCGATTGTTCAGAATTTGTTTCTTTCGCAGTTTAAAAGACCACAGTTCTCACTACAATTCGCTTGCAATGACTATCAATAAAGCCCAAGGACAGAAACTGAAAGTAGCAGGAGTACACGTAAGGACAGGGTAGTATATTGGAAGGCTTGTTGTTCATTATTCTGATGAATGATCGTGTTAATGGTTTACTGTCAGAAGTTAGATTGTTTGCAGATAATGTTATATAATAGTATCAAAACGGTAGAAGACAGTAATCAGCTGCAGGGTGATCTACTCGTAGATAGGATAACTAGCTGGGTGAGTCAAAATGGGATGATGATAAATGCAAAGAAGAGCGAGCTTATTAGGTACACGGATGAAAAGCTAAAGGTTGATTATGGTTATAAAGCGAGGAAAGAGCTGCTTATTGAAGACTCGAAATGTAAATACGTTGGCTTAACGTCTGATAACAAACTTAACTGGGCAGGACACATTGGACAGGTAATAGGAAAAGGGTTCAAAAACCTTCACCTGTTGGAAAGAGCGATGGGGTGATGCACTACAGAAGTAATGGATTTGGGGTATAAAACTTTGGTCAGGTCACTGCTTGAATATGGTGGTGTAGTATGGGACCCACATTTTGGATATCAAATACAGGAGTTGGAAAAAGGGGTAGGGGGGACAGAGAAAGACAGAAAGGCTGCTAGATTTGTCTTTGGAAATTACTGCAAAACACAATCGGTAACTAATATGATAAAGGAGCTGGAGTGGGGTTCATTGGAAGATAGAAGGAGGGTAACGAGAGTTATGGGAGTGTACAAAGCGTATGTTTGTGATGAGGCATGTAAAGATTTTGTTGGGAGAATTAAGAGAGGTGCTTGGAAGGGTAAAGATGACCATGACTATGACCACAAGCTGGCAGTTGACTTCTGGCATACTCGTAAGTGTGTAGGAAAATTTTCTTTTGTAGGGAAGGGCGTATTAGAATAATTTACCAAAAATACTGATAGAATTTAAGGTAAAAATTAGTCGAGCGCAAAACCAGATGGGAAGAGGAAAGGAGTAAACGGATGTGTAGGGAGATTGCCACCGGACCATGCACTCAATTGCAATTTTATCAGTTATTATTAAAAACCAAAGATTTTTTCTCTTCCTGTAATCAGTGTCTATACCCATTTGATCTCTTATCTTGAGTTTATCTATTCATCCTTAAGTAACGTTTAGAAATTACATCAGTTATCCGATAGTTTAATCTTCGTCGTTCTTAACAGTTTATTAATTTGACCTTTCCCAACACTAACAAATTAACTAATCCTGCATGTCTTAAAATCTCTTTTTTTATATGAGATTATTCCATAAACTATTTTTTTTTAAAGTTGTCAGTATTAGATAAAGTTTCATACCCAGATTCTATCTTAAATGCCATTACCTGGGGACTTCTTGTACTAAAAGCAGAAACACTAGAAACGGTTACATCTAATGTAGTTTCTAAATTGTTGGCGAAGAGATCATAATTAATTATATAATTAATGTGTTACATGTTAATATTTTTTTGAAAGTGTTCTTAATTTGAAGTGCATAAAATTAGGTCAAAAATAATATTTCTCGCTTATTTTGTAAAACGGCTGTCACCGTATTTATCATTTCCTAGGTAAATCAAATAATTATCTAAGCATCTTTATCCACTGTAAATAGACTGTCTCTCCTGACGTTTATATAACTTTGTAGTTTTATTTGCTTAAGTATATAATATATGAGTGGCGCCTCTTACTATGAACAGAATAGAAGGTGAAGAGAAGACTGTAAAGTTACTGCAAACGAGCCGTGATGTTGAAAACAGTAGATTACATAGATTTCGATATGTAACGATTCACAAAACTTTCGTAAAACTCTTCTTTGATAAGGATTTAAATGAAGTGTTCATAAACCAACACAGTACACAATTCTCTTCAATGTCTGTCATAATTTCTGTTGTTCTTGTTGTTGCTTTAGGGCGCGTCGACATCGGGGTCATTAGCGCCCTAACAATTACCAGCCTAAACTGTGGCTTAAGAAAGTACTAAAATACTGTCTGCATGGTCGACTGTAAAGGGGTCGACCATACAGACAGCAAATAAAATAATTCACAAATATAAAACGTGGCTTAGAAAAGGGGCCACCAGAACACAAGACCGTTACACCCCCTGAATGGCTGTAAAGGGGCCATACAGGGTCACAAAATAATTAAAAGCACTACATCTCTCGCCGGCTGTATAGTGGCCAGCGAAAAGGAATATAAAAATATAAAAATTAAAAACAATGCACATGGAAGGGTGGCTATATAGGGACCACCCGTCCATCTAAAAACTAGGCCGATCTGCCTAAAATTATAGGCACTAGACCGGCCAATATACAAAATTTTAAAACAGTCGCCACACTGCTGGTCTCATTTTTTAAAATAAGGGCCAGATCGTTGGCAAGGCCAACGTCTGCCCTCAAGTCTAAAAACACAACACAATCAACTAAAATGTGGCGCACCGTCATAGGTACGCCACAGGTATCACATTCCGGTGGGTCCTCCCGGCGGAGAAGAAAGCTGTGTGTCAAAGGACAGTGCCCTATACGGAGGCGAGTAAGGAGAACCTCATCCCTCCTCGCCCGCTGGAAGGAGCATCTCCATGGCTGAACGGTCGATTTGACCAGCCGGAGCTTATTATGCTCAACCTCCAGCCACTGCCTCTGCCAGATGTCAAAAACAAATCTTTTCCCCGCCGAGGCAAGGTCAGACTTTGGGACCGGATCAAAGTCAACTCTGACCTTGTTGCAGGCTAACTTGGCAGCTTCATCAGCTGCCTCGTTCCCCCTGATACCCACATGACCAGGTACCCAGCAGAATACGACCTCCTTTCCAGAAGATTGGAGCGATCGGAGGGTGTCCTGTATGCCTTGGACAAGACTATCAGCTGGGTACATGCTTCCTATAGCCTGGATGCAACTGAGGGAATCACAGCATATGATGTGCCGCGACTTACTTTCATATGCTGGAGCGACTTTAACAAAGCGTAACACTCAGCAGTGTATACGCTGCAACAGTTATTCAGTTTGTAATTATAAGTCGCTCGAGGGAACACAACTGAGCAGCCAACTCCGTTAGCCTGCTTAGACCCATCCGTGTATACCGGGGTAAAATCGCGAAACTGATTTAAGACATCGCTAAAATTTCGGATAAAAACACTGTCGGCGGTACACAGCTTGTTGTACCGCGTCAGATCTAAAACTGTTCTAGGCCTCTTTAAAAGCCAGGGAGGAGTTTTACTCCAACCCTGGTGATAAAAAGTGGGCATCTGAAAGCCAAATTCCTCTAATATAGCCTTTGTACGGTAGCTGAATGGTTTAGTTGCTCTTTGACGGTTGCTATAAAGCCGTTCTAAGTTAGGATGAATAATTACGTCGTACACTGGACTGCCAGGAGTTGTGGCAATATGTAAATAGTGTCGCACCATGAGGAGACGCCGGCGGATGGAAAGCGGCGGCTCGCCAGACTCAGCACAAATGCTGGGTATCGGACTGGTGCGGTATGCACCTGTGGCCAGACGAATTCCTGCATGGTGGACACTATCAAGTATATGTAGATAACTGTCCCGTGCCAAACCGTATACAATGCAACCATACTCCAACCGCGACCGTACAAAGGCTCTATAAAACTGTAGCAGGCAGGAGCGGTCAGCGCCCCACGACCTGCCACACAGACACTTTAAAACATTAAGGGCTTTCATGGCTCTAACTTTGACATCTTTAAGATGTGGCAGCCATGTAAGCCTACTGTCGAAAATGAGTCCCAGAAATCGAACAGTTTCAATAAAACCTAAAACGGTGTTCCTCAAGGTGAGATGAGGTTCTGCTAAAAGACTTCTACTGCAGCTAAAAAGTACACACCGAGTTTTCTCAGCAGAGAAACGAAAGCCGGTGTGTACTGACCATTCATCCAGCCTGTTCAGCGTGAGCTGCAGCTGCCGCTCCGCGCTTATCAGGCTAGCTGATGCAATAAAAATTAAAAAGTCGTCAACGTATAAGGAGTACCGGATGGGCCTCCTTATAACAGTTGAGATGCTATTTATGGCAATAGCAAAAAGGGTCACACTTAAAACTGAACCTTGAGGAACACCGTTTTCCTGAATAAAAAGGTCGGACACTTCTCTACCGACTCGGTACCGGAAGCAACGTCGAGATAGAAATGATTTTAAAAAACGGGGTAGATTTCCCCTAAATCCCCATTCATATAACTGTTTTAAAATAACGTGCCGCCAGGTAGTGTCGTAAGCCTTTTCTATGTCGAAAAATATACCCACAAGGTGTTGGCTGCGAATGAAGGCGTCTTGAATGGCCGCTTCCAGTAGGATCAGGTTATCCGTGGTGGAACGGAACTTCCTGAATCCACACTGAAAACGGCTCAACAGTTTACGGGACTCAAGACACCAGACGAGGCGGCGGTTCACCATCCGCTCTAGTGTCTTCCCGACGCAGCTCGTTAGGGCAATGCTACGGTAGCTACCTGGCAACAACTTGTCTTTACCTGGTTTTAAAATTGGGATCATCGTTGCTTCCTTCCACGAGTCGGGGAAGTGTCCTCCGGTCCAAATATCATTAAAAATACCCAGCAGGTACTCTTTAGCATCTTTGTTAAGATGTCTCAGCATCTGGTACTGGATCAGGTCAGGCCCTGGCGCAGTGTCTTTGGCGTTGTTAAGAGCCGACTCCAGCTCCCAAACTGAAAATGGGGAATTATAGTCCCGTAATTCCGACGAGTCGAAATTAAAGGCTTGCCTTTCGGCAGATGTTCTTCGTTGCTGGACCTGTTGGTCCAATCCGGCAGACGAAGTGATGGCAGCGAAATACTCTGCCATCAGCTGCGCGATGCTTCGCTCGTCGGTGACTACACGCCCCTGATCCAGTAATCCAGATACTGGCGATCGAGAGTACCTACCGGATATACGGCGGATTGACTCCCATACTTTTGTTGGTGGTGTGGAACGGTTAATGGTGCTCACGAATTTCTGCCATGATCTCTTTTTGCTCTCCTTAATCACACGGCGCGCCTTAACTCTAGCAATCCGGAACGCTGCGAGGTTGTCAGGTGTTGGGTGCAACCTAAACCGGCGCATGGCCCGTCTCCGGCCCTGAATAAGAGAACGACATTCATCGCTCCACCAAGGGACAGGCGTTCTGCGCTGCGCCCCGGAACTGCTAGGCATGGATATATCGGCCGCCCGATGAACTACTTCTGTGAAGTGTTTCACCTTGTCATCGGTGGTCTGGCGATGTTGGAGTATGACTGACCGGCTATAAAGTTGCCAGTCAGCTCTGCCGATATTCCATTTCCGTGTGTTCCTTGTTTCGCTCCGTTCGGACTCTATATGTAACCAAATTGGGAAGTGGTCGCTTCCATGGAGGTCACGATCCACCTCCCAATGCACGGAGTCGGCAATCGATGGAGAGCAAAGAGAGAGATCAATGGCAGAGGACGAACCGGAAGCTGTAGTGAAGTGTGTCATCTGACCGGTATTTAGGATGCACAGATCCTCCTGCTCCAATAATCTACAAATCTCTCGGCCTCTGGGGCAATTGGTGGTCGAAGCCCACAACGCGTTGTGCGCGTTAAAGTCTCCCAACAGGAGAAAAGGCCGAAAGAGTTGCCGCATGATGTCAGCCAGCTGACCGCAATCAACTGGTGATCCCGGCGGTAGATATATGGAGCATACAGTCAGTTGCACAGGTCCATGTAATTTAACTGCAACTGCTTGTAACGGAGAGGTGAGAGCTACAGGTTCGGAGTGGAAAGTGTTCCGTACAAACACCGCCACTCCCCCCTTCGCTCGATCACCCTCGGTGTCGTCCTTTCGGTATGCGTCAAAACCTCTTAGCACAGGTTGATGTGTTGGTCTGAAGTGTGTCTCTTGAAGGCAGAGACACAATGGATCAGACCGTGCTAAGAGTTGTAACACCTCTTTGTGAGCCACAAAACCATTAATGTTCCATTGGAGTATGGCAGCCATCCTACCGATTTAATTTCACCCGCCCCGGTTCGGGTGGGTTTTCAGTCTCCATCTGCTGAGGAACGGGACCAGTCTCGTCCACCAGCATTACAGATTCCTCTGGCTCCGAAGAGTCAGACGTCTCCGACTCAGGTTCTTCATCCACTACTTCCTTCACCTTCTTTTTCCTCGACCTCTTTTCCTTCTTCTCCCTGCCAGTAGGTAGTCTGGGAGGGGACGAAGAGGGAGATTTGATAAACTGAGTCGGGTCCGTCCGCCTAAACTTCGGGCCCCGGATCTTTGACAGCTACTGCTGCTGGTGGTGGTGGACTATTAGTGACTGCTGCTGGTGTAGTCGAGGTCGCAGACGTACTACTACCGACGTCCGCGGTCTTCGATGTTACGACCTTTGCGGGATTGGAACCGCATTTGCATTCACATGAACACTTTGTGCTGGTGCTCATGTCCGCAACGGACGTCTGGGTAGCAGTACTTTGTTTCCTGACGGGAGTTGAAGCCATCTTAGCGAAGCTAGTTCCAAAAATTGGAGCGGCGAGCGACTTGGCCTTCTTCCTTGCTTCTTCATAAGGGATCCGCTCTTTTGTCTTCAACTCCTGTATCTTGCGCTCTTCAAGATACACTTGACACTCCCTACTCCAGGCCGGGTGCGATCCGGAGCAGTTGACGCACACCTGTGGTAGCATGCAACTTACTCCCGGCTCATGTGCCATCTTGCCGCACTTACCGCACGTGGGATTGCCCTTACATGACACCGTCGTATGTCCGAACCGCTGACACTGAAAACAGCGCATCGGGTCCGGAACATACGGACGGACGTTCAGGTTGATGTAGCCTGCTTTTATATTCTTGGGTAGTACTGGAGTGTCAAACGTCAGGACGAAGGTGGCAGTCTTTTCAATACTGCCACTAACCCTTCGTGTGATCTGACGTACCTCGACCACTTGCTGTTCCTTCCACTCCTTAACGAGTTCCTCGGTCCCTATGTCTATCAGGTCACGGCAGGTGACAACGCCTTTTGAACTATTCAGGGATTTGTGGAGTTCGCAATTGACTGCGAACTCCCCGAGCTTCTCACAGTTAAGGAGTTTGGTAGCTTGCCTACTGGTTGTAGTTTCCAGCAGCAGCGTCCCGTTCCTCAGCTTTTTCACCGAATTTAGGGTCCTTACTAGACCCTCTAGCCCAGTGTTTCCCAACCTTTTTTGGGTCATGTCCCACTTTCAACATTTTTTTTGCCCCCCATACATAATTTTTAATAAAAAAAATTATTTGTTATTAAAGAAACTGATATAGGATGGTTTTTGAAAGAAAAACATAAAACATAAAACACAGTAAGTAAAATTAAAAAACATATGATGAAATACTAAAATTCAAATTCAAAAGATTTATAATAAACATTTATTATGGCAATTTAGTGTGATCCTTTTAAGAATTTGCTTTTTTGCTATATTTTGTAACCATATCTGGCATTGCGTTTAAATAACCCAAAGAGAAAGCGGTAAAGTCGTATCAAGTCAATTTCTAAATTGCCCCCCTAAAAAAATCAAATTGCCCCCCTGTGGGGCGTGGGCCCCACGTTGGGAAACACTGCTCTAGCCCCTTTGAGATATAAAACGGTGAGACTTTTTCAAAGGTTCCTTCCACCCTCTGCATCACTATAAAAGCGTTCGCAAGCGAACAAACTTTTCTGTCGCTATTACCATCAGAAGCGGGGGGGCTATCGACCCTTACCCGCTTCTTAGAACTGGGTGTATTGGGTTTAGCCTGCGGCACACCCGTACCGCAGGGTTTTGTAGTTTTTGTGTGTGACTTCGTTTTGGTCCCACGAGCAAAAACATTTTATACAGGAATGCTGATACAACAGGGGTGCGCAGGTGCCCCTGAGGTCGCACGTTAGCGGGTGGTTTGCCTCACCACTCATCCACCTCCTCAGCACGTGTCCGACCTTGAGGTTGAGGGGTTTTTTATAGAGGTTTGTACCGTCCTCGCGATCGGGGCGATGAAGCCAAGATCCCCGTTCTCCTAGGCACACAACGTTCCACCGCCACGCCCTACGGTGGTCGTTGAAGCATGGTAGGAGTTTACGGTGTGGGAAACTTGCGGCGCTCACAAGTTTCCAGCTCGGGCACCGCGGGTTCGCCAAACCCGTACCTGGCACTTGCGTACCAGGCCCCTGCGGGGGTCATAATTTCTGCACAGACTATGACCTAGAATTATTAAAAAAAATTCTGTGTAGGTGAATACTCCAAAGTATGAATTACCCGATAAACTGTAATGTAGAAAACTCTTCAAGAAAAAATTAACGGTAAAGGTATTTCGACTCCAATAAGGTCTTAAAAATTTCCTTTTTATATTTACTTCTTAAGAAAGAGTAATCCCAACTATGTTTCCTCACAGTAGTAATACATTACTGCCGCTACAGAACTGTTGTTAACAAGCAATCTTTCAACCAGGTCAGACACAAGTAGTTACAATATCTTCTAACTGAATATTTATTCCATACAGTTTACTGGAACCTTTGGACCGATATATAATTTCAATAATTCGTAATGACAGCAAGTGTAAATCTTGTGTTTGCGTTGGACTGGACTCAACAGCAAATAAAAATTAGTCTGCAAAACAAATGTTACTCAACTACTGATATTTATCAAGCTGTTTGGCCGATGAACAACTTGATAAAGAAATATTCGGTTTGTGTGTGATCATTTTCACCATTGCGCTTAATGGCAGCATTCATTACTGTCCGTAACAATCTAAGCGGCTGCTGAGACAGTCTCAGTTTTCCGCCTTAAAAGCTAAACACAGCACAACTAATAATTTACATTGAACCCTCAGAAGAAAATTGAAATAGAACCGAGTCATATGGTAACGCTTACCACCACTCACAGCGTCTCAGCAAAGCAGAGACCGAGCGGGGAGGTGTAACGGTTAGCGGTTCTCGCCTCGCATTCGGGAGGACGGGCGGTTTCGAATCCCCGTCCGGGCATCCAGATTTGGGGTTTCCATGGTTTCCCCAAATCACTCCAGGCAAATGCCGGGATGCTTCCTTCAAAAGGCCATGGCGGAATTCCTTCCCACTCCTTGCCCCGAACCTTGCCCCCCATCCTTTCCCGTCTCTAAAGACCTCGATGTTAAAAGAGACGTAAAAAAAAAAAAAAAAAAGCAGACCTTAAAGTAAAGACCAAAAATGATAGAAGGATGTTGTTGCTTATAGGTCTATTCGTGTTCTGGTGCTTAACTCTTTGATAAGAGATTTTTTATTGCTTATCGTTTAATGCGTCGTCGACGTCGAGGTCATTAGAGGCGAGAAAGAGAATGGGGGCAAGGAACGGGAATGAATTCGGCCATGGCCTTTTAAGGAAGCATGTCGGCATTCTCCTGAAATGATTTGGGGAAATCATAGAAAACCCAAATCTGGATGTCCGGACGGGGATGCGAACTGCGTCCTTCCTATTGCGAGGCCGGGGAGAGTTTTTTTTGGCCATGTT
>JARYHS010008074.1:75820724-75917428 GCA_031002005.1 Vandiemenella viatica
TTTTTCCGCGCCATGTTTCACTAACCTCATAACACTCTTGGTTAAACAACTCACGCTGCCTTAAAATTCGGTGTAAGAATGAGCTAAGTAGATTGTAGTCATTTTCTGTGGTTCTGTGCCCGCATAACTCTTTCGCAAGATTATATAAAGTGTAGCTCGGAGACTGCGTTGAAAAACGTCTACCCTGGTGTCAGCTTACATGTTAAGATCTTTCAGCATCCGCCACACTAATGGAGCTACAGTTCTGCTCGTTGTTGTGTTTGTTGTTGCTGTTGCTTTAGGGCGCGTCAACAGCGAGGTCATTAGCGCCCTACTAATAACCAGCTAATACAGTGGCTTAAAAATATACTAAATTACTGTCAAAACGGTCGATTGTAAATGGTGCGGTCATACAGACAGCAAAATAAAATAAATGATAAAAACAAGAAGTGGCTGTAAAGAGTCCATCAGCACCTAAGACTTTACAATATCTGGATGGCTGTAAAGGGGCCAAACAGGTTTACAAATGAATTAAAAACATTATATGTCTCACTGGCGGTATAATGGCCAATGAGACAGGAGTTGTAACAATATATAAAATAACAATACACATAGACGGGTGACTGTAAAGAGGCCACCCATCCATCTTAAAATTATTCCGGTCTGCCAATATTTTAGGTACTATCATGCTCATATTAATCCGAACGACCTGAATTGCACATCGCTACATTTCCTCCTGTGACTTATTCAACCAATTATACACATCTACCAAGACAGTACTATACCCGGTAGGTGGTACATTCACGGTAATATCCAAATTGAGACTCACCTACCTCACAAAAAAGTGACATATTTTGACATATTTTAACATATTCGTTATACAAACGAAAATATGGATTATATTTCTTTAAGAAAAGAACTGTGTACTTCATTTTAGTTTTTTAAAACATTCAACAGAAATTATGTGTCAATACAGAACATAAAAGTTAACGTTTTTAAACAAAAAGTTAATTTTGAACAAACGCTAGGGTCAAAAGAAAGGAAGAGGTTTATACCGAACATCTGTCACTTAAAATAACTAATATTAATCATAAAATCAATATTTGTGATGTAAGGATTCTTTTAGGTGAGTGTGTTGACAAATAGTTGCAGATATTTGAAGTTAGTAACTTTTGCGGTGTGCCATGAAGACAAGTTGCTACTACATTTAAACTTATTTTAGAAACATATGCGGAAAACTTATAACTTAAATTACTGTTGTCGGTGACATGAGATGTCGTCAACGCAGTCTGATTCGACAGTATTTTAGCGTAACAAAAAAAACTTATTTCCACCTACCATTAATAACGAATGCTACTTAAGGCAAAATGAACACTCTTTTTGAAACAAAAATAACACACGATGAAGGTTCAGTAGTTGAAGACACAATTTCACATAGTGTTGTCAGCTTTGTGGTTTTAGTGGTGTTTCATAAGCAGGCAAAGAACAAAAAACTAATACGGCTTTCTCGCTATAGCAATATTCTGTGGGGGTGCTGTTAAAACACAAACGACAGGTGAAACGTTGGTTTGATGTTCTTACCAAAAACGTTATTGGTAAGTATCCAAGGACGTGCACTTAAAACATTTGGTAAATAACGAACTGCTGCGTTTGCTAGCGAACACGTAGGAAGTCATTAGATGTTTTCGCGATTTATACACTTTTAGCTACTTGAAGTTATTATAGTAGACCAACTTTTAACTTCATTCAGATGTTAATACTACGGTGAATTCTTCCGATAGTAGTCCGTAAAGAACCTGCACTGATTTAAGGGGTAAAATTGTTACCAGTCAACTGGAAACCCAGAATACAACCAGAAGATGCTCAAGTGAGAAAATTTTAGAAGCTGATATTAATCAGTAATGTATGACAATGAACGATTGTTTTATATTTTGTAATTGTTGTTTATGAGACATAAAGTTTGGAGGAATACACAGGAAACTGGAGACAAGGAAACGTAATGCTGGTCAACACGTATATAAGAGTTGTTGCCCCCTCTGCTGCGGTCTGGGAAGGACTAGCCGCTGCTGCCACTGTAGGCGTCGCGGGTGCGACCCGGAAGCATGGTGGCTAGCGCTCCGGTAGTTCCTGGAGCAGACGGTTCGAGTCCAGCCTCGGAAATAAGTAATTTTCATGAACTGTTACGTTCTTCTTGTGTTAAATGTACTGTGGATCACTGAAATCACAACATACGCCATCTGAGAAGCTAAAATAATGGAGAGGATGCACGTATCTTGGTTTATTTTTTACCAATTCAATCTTTAAATGTATGTTATATTTTTTGAGAAGTCACGGAAAAGATTATTTACCAAGCATTGGAAAGGAATCCGGCCACGGCATGGCATTCAAATATGAACTAGTCCCCTGTTAGCCTGAAATTATTTCGTTAATCCTCTGAAAGCCAAAACATTGATGTTGTTCACCTTGACATACACAAAATTACTGACAAATATACTTGAAAGTGGACATCCAAAATGTCATTTCCAACAGAACTGGTAAAAATTTCAGCGATTTCATGAAAAGAAGTGCAGCTTCCAAGGCTTACTTTTATCTTAGAAAGGCAAGCCAAAGTTTCGCTATAGTAGATAGATCGGCAGAATGCTATTCAGGCATCCTATCAGAAGAAATTGTTCTACTTTCTTCGTTGCATAGGCCTACGTAATTAACGTTAAAAGCAAAACTGTAGTCAGAAAGGATAAACTTATTGATCATAAAAATCTAACAATTTCCGTCAAAACGCTTAAACCAGTTAATGATGGTTTGTTACTGCGATCTTAATTGTTGTTGTTGTTTTAGGGCGCGTCGACAGCGGGGTCATTAGCGCCCTAACAATTACCAGCATAAACTGTGGCTGAAAGTACTAAAGTACTGACTGGATGGTCGACTGTAAAGGGGTCGACCATACAGACAGCAAATAAAATAATTCAGAAATATAAAACGTGGCTTAGAAGAGGGGCCACCAGAACACAAGACCGTGCACCAACTTAATGGCTGTAAAGGGGCCATACAGGGTCCCAAAATAATTAAAACACTACATCTCTCGCCGGCTGTATAGTGGCCAGCGAGAAGGAATTTAAAAATATAAAAATTAAAAACAATGCACATGGATGAGTAGCTGTAAAAGGGCCACCCATCCATCTTAAAACTAGGCCGATCTGTCCTAAAATTTTAGGCACTAGACCGGCCAATACGCAAAACTTTAAAACACTCGCCACACTGCTGGTCTCATTGTTTAAAATAAGGGCCAGATCGTTCGCCAGGCCAACGTCTGCCCTTAAGTCTAAAAACAAATCACAATCAACTAAAATGTGGCGCACTGTAAGAGGTACGCCACAAACATCATATTCCGGAGGGTCCTCCCGGCGGACGAGAAAGCTGTGTGTCAGAGGACAGTGCCCTATACGGAGGCGAGTCAGGAGAACCTCATCCCTCCTCGCCCGCTTGAAGGAGCTGCTGCACGGCTGAACGGTCGGTTTGACCAGCCGGAGCTTATTATGCTCTACCTCCAGCCACTGCCTCTGCCAAACGTCGGAAACAAATCTTTTCACCGCCGAGGCAAGGTCAGACTTTGGGACCGGATCAAAGTCAATTCGGACCTTGTTGCAGGCTAACTTGGCAGCTTCATCAGCTGCCTCGTTCCCCCTGATTCCCACATGACCAGGTACCCAGCAGAATATGACCTCCTTTCCAGAAGATTGGAGGGATCGGAGGGTGTCCTGTATGTCCTGGACAAGACGATCTGCTGGGTACATGCTTCCCATGGCCTGGATGCAGCTGAGGGAATCACAGCATATGATGTACTTCATGCTGCGACTTACTTTCATATGCTGGAGCGACTATAACAAAGCGTAACACTCTGCAGTGTACACGCTGCAACAGCTATTTAATTTGTAATTATAAGTCGCTCGAGGGAACACTACAGAGCAGCCAACTCCGTTTGCCTGCTTAGACCCATCCGTGTATACCGGGGTAAAATCGCGAAACTGATTTAAAACATGGCTAAAAGTACAGGTAAAAACATTGTCGGCGGTACACAGCTTGTTGTACCGCGACAATTCTAAAACTATTTTGGGCCTCTTCAAAAGCCAGGGAGGAGATTTACTCCAACCCTGGTGATAAAAAGAGGGCATCTGAAACCCATATTCCTCCAATATAGCCTTTGTACGGTAGCTGAACGGTTAGTTGCTCTTGACGGTTGGTATATAGCCGCTCAAAGTTGGGATGAATAACTACGTCGTACACGGGACTGCCAGGAGTTGTGGCAATATGTATATAGTGTCGCACCATGAGGAGACGCCGGCGGATGGAAAGCGGCGGCTCGCCAGACTCAGCGCAAATGCTGGGTATCGGACTGGTGCGGTATGCATCTGTGGCGAGACGAATTCCTGTATGGTGGACACTATCCAGAATACGGAGGCAGCTGTCCGTGCCGAACCGTAGACAATGCAACCGTACTCCAACCGCGACAGTACAAAGGCTCTATAAAACTGTAGCAGGCAGGAGCGGTCAGCGCCCCACGACCTGCCACACAGACACTTTAAAACATTAAGCGCTTTCAAGGCTCTGGCTTTAACATCTTTGAGATGTGGCAGCCAAGTAAGCCGAGTGTCAAAATGAGGCCCAGAAACCGAACAGTTTCGCTAAAACTTAAAACGGTGTTCCTCAAGGTGAGATGAGGTTCTGCTAAAGGACTTCTACTGCGGCTAAAAGCACACACCGTGTTTTCTCAGCAGAGAAACGAAAGCCGGTGTGTGCTGACCATTCATCCAGCCTGTTCAGCGTGAGCTGCAGCTGCCGCTCAGCGCTTATCAGGCTAGACGATGCAATAAAAATGAAAAAGTCGTCAACGTATAAGGAGAATCGGATGGGCCTCCTTATAACAGTTGAGATGCTATTAATTGCTATGGCAAAAAGAGTCCACTTGAAACTGATCCTTGAGGAACACCGTTTTCCTGAGTAAAAATGTCGGACACTTCCCTACCGACTCGGTACCGGAAGCAAACGTCGCGATAAAAATGATTTTAAAAAACGGGGTAGATTTCCCCTAAATCCCCATTCATATAACTGTTTTAAAATAACATGTCGCCAGGTAGTATCGTATGCCTTTTCTATGTCAAAAAATATACCAACTAGGTGTTGGCTGCGGATGAAAGCGTCTTGAATTGCCGCTTCCAGTAGGATCAGGTTATCCGTGGTGGAATGGAACTTCCTGAATCCACACTGTAAACGGGTCAGCAGCTTACGGGACTTGAGACACCACACGAGGCGGCGATTTCACCATCCGCTCTAGTGTCTTCCCAACGCAGCTCGTTAAGACGATGCTGCGATAACTACCTGGCAACAACTTGTCTTTTCCTGGTTTTAAAATCGGGATTAACGTTGCTTCTTTCCACGAGTCGGGAAGTGTCCTTTGGTCCAAACATCATTAAAAATACCCAGGAGGTACTCTTTAGCATCTTTGCTAAGATGCCTCAGCATCTGGTACTGGATGCTGGTCAGGCCCTGGTGCAGTGTCCTTGGCGCTGTTTAGAGCAGGACTCCAGCTCCCAAGATGAAAATGGGCTGTTGTATTGCTGCATATCAGACGAGTCGAAGCAAATGGCTTTGCCTTTCAGCAGATATTCTACGTTGCTGGGACTGATGGTCCAATCCTAGCAGGACGAAGTGATGGCAGCGAAGTGTTCTGCCATCAGCTGCGCTATGCTTCGATCGTCGGTGACTACAGCCCTTGATCCAGTAATCCAGATACTGGCGGTCGAGAGTACCTCCCAGATATACGGCGGATTGACTCCCATACTTTTGTTGACGATGTGGAACGATTAATGGTGCTCACAAAGGTCTGCCAAGACCTCCTCTTGCTCTCCTTAATCACACGACGTGCCTTAGCTCTAGCAACCCGGAACGCTGCGAGGTTGTCGGGTGTCGGCTGCAACTTAAACCGACGCAAGGCCCGTCTGCGACCCTGGATAGCGGAACGACATTCCTCGTTCCACCAGGGGACGGGCGTTCTGCGCAACGCTCCAGAGTTGCCAGGGATGGATATATCAGCCGCCCGGTGAATTACATCTGTGAGATGTTTCACCTTCTCATTGATGCTATGGCGCTGTTCAAGATGGACTGAACGACTATAGAGCTGCCAGTCAGCTCTGCTGATATTCCATTTCCGTATGGATGTTCTTACCACTCGTTCGAATTCTATGTATCCATATTGGGAAGTGGTCGCTTCCATGTAGGTCACGATCCACTTCCCAATGCACGGAGTCCGCAATTGAAGGAGAGCAAAGAGAGAGATCAATGGCAGAGGACGAACCGGAAGCAGTAGTGAAGTGCGTCATCTGACCGCTATTTAGTATGCACAAATCCTCCTGCTCCAATAATCTACAAACCTCTCGACCTCTGGGGCAATTGGTGGTCGAACCCCACAACGCATTGTGCGCGTTGAAGTCTCCCAATAGGAGAAAAGGCCGAGAGAGTTGCCGAGTGATGTCAGCCAGCTGACCGCAATCAACTGGTGATCCCGGCGGCAGATATATTGAGCATACAGTCAGTTGCACCGGTCCATGCAATTTAACTGCTACTGCTTGTAAGGGAGAGGTGAGAGCTACAGGTTCGGAGTGGACAGTGTTCCGTACAAACACCGCCACTCCCCCCTTCGCTCGATCACCCTCGGTATCGTCCTTTCGGTATACATCAAAACCTCTTAGCACAGGTTGACGTGTTGGTCTGAAGTGTGTCTCTTGGAGACAGAGACACAAGGGATCAGACCGTGCTAAGAGTTGTAACTCCTCCTTGTGAGCCATAAAACCATTAATGTTCCATTGGAGTATGGGAGCCATCCTTACCTATTTAGCCTCACCCGCCCCGGATCGGGTGGGTCATCGGTCACTTCCTGCTGAGGAACGGGACCAAACTCGTCCACCAGCATCTCATTTTCATCCTGCCCAGGAACGGAGACAGACATCTCCGACCCAGAGGACTCTTCAAATTCTTCCCCATCCTTTTTCTTTTTCTTCCCTCTGCCTCTTCCCCCTTACTGCTGGGCAGTCTGGGAGGAGACGAAGAGGGGGACTTGACAAACTGGGTCGGATCAGTCTGTCTAAACTTCCGACCACGGATCTTCTGGTCACCTCCACTGGCGCTGGTAGCAAAAGGTATCGCTACAGCGCGTGGAGGAATGGGAGGTGGTGTTCGGTTGACTGCTACTGTGCTGGTGGAATAGTTGTTACTACTGCTGCTGGTGTGGTCGAGGTGTCAGACGTGCTGCTACCGACGTCTGCGGTCTTAGACGTAACGACCTTAGCGGATTTAGCACCGCATTTGCATTGACATGAGCACGAAGTACTCGTGCTCATGTCTGCGAAGGACGTCTGGGTAGCAGCACTCTGCTTCCTGACGGGAGCTGAAGCCATCTTTGCAAAACTCGTCCCAAAAATTGGAGCGGCGAGCGACTTGGCCCTCTTTTTTGCTTCCCCATAGGGAATCCGCTCTTTGGTCTTCAGCTCCTGTATCTTGCGCTCTTCAAGATACACTTGACACTCCCTACTCCAGGCTGGGTGCGATCCGGAGCACGCACACCTGTGGTAGCGTGCAACTAACGCCCGGCTCATGTGCCCCCTTGCCACACTTGCCACAGGTGGGATTACCCTTGCATGACGCCGTCGTATGTCCGAACCGCTGACACTGAAAACAGCGCATCGGGTCCGGAACATACGGACGGACGTTCAGGTTGATGTAGCCTGCTTTTATGTTCTTGGGTAGTACTGGAGTGTCAAACGTCAGGACGAAGGTGGCAGTCTTTTCAATACTGCCATTAACCCTTCGTGTGATTTGACGTACCTCGACCACTTTCTGCTCCTTCCACTCCTTAACGAGTTCCTCGGTCCCTATGTCAATCAAGTCGCGGCAGGTGACAACGCCTTTGGAACTATTCAGGGATTTGTGGAGTTCGCAATTGACTGCGAACTCCCCGAGCTTCTCACAGTTAAGGAGTTGGGTAGCTTGCCTACTGGTTGTAGTTTCCAGCAGCAGCGTCCCGTTCCTCAGCTTCTTCACCGAATTCAGGGTCCCTACCAGACCCTCCAACCCCTTTGAAATGTAAAACGGTGAAACTTTTTCGAAGGTCCCTTCCATCCTTTGCATCACTATAAAAGCGTTCGGTATCGAACAAACTTTTCTGTCACTGTTACTTTCTGAACCGGGGGGGCTATCGACCCTCACCCGCTTCTTAGAACTGGGTGTATTGGGATTAATGTTGTTGTTGTTGTTGTTATTGGTGTTTAAGGGCGCGTCGACGTCGGGGTCATTAGCGCCCTTACAATAACCAGCAATTACTGTGGCTTTAAATGTACTAAAATACTGTCTGCATGGTCGACTGTAAAGGGGTCGGCCATACAGACAGCAAATAAAATAAAACATGAAATTACACGTGGCTTTAAAAGAGCCACCAATACTTCAAACCGTACGGCACATGGTATGGCTGTAAAGGGGCCAAGATTGTTAAAAAGAGGATTAAAAACACTACACGTCTCGCTGGCTGTATAGTGGCCAGCGAGACATGAATCATAACAATATAAAAATAATAACAATTCGCATGCATGGGTGGCTGTAAAGAGGCCACCCATCCATCTTAAAACTAGGCCGATCTGCCTAAAATTTTAGGCGCTAGACCGGCCAAAACACAAAATCTTAAAACCCTCGCCACGTTGCTGGTCTCATTGTTTTAAAATGAGGGACAGATCGTTGGCCAAGCCAACATCTGCCCTCAAGTCTAAAAATAAAACACATTCAGTTAAAATGTGGCGTACCGTCAAAGGTACGCCACAGGCATCACACTCCGGAGGGTCCTCTCGGCGGAGAAGGAAACCATGTGTCAGAGGACAGTGCCCTATACGGAGGCGAGTAAGGAGAACCTCATCCCTCCTCGCCCGCTGGAAGGAGCTGCTCCACGGCTGAACGGTCGGTTTGACCAGCCGGAGCTTATTATGCTCTACCTCCAGCCACTGCCTCTGCCAGATGTCGGAAACAAATCTTTTCACCACCGAGGCAAGGTCAGACTTTGGGACCGGATCAAAGTCAATTCTGACCTTGTTGCAGGCTAACTTGGCAGCTCCATCAGCTGCCTCGTTCCCCCTGATTCCCACATGTCCAGGTACCCAGCAGAATATGACCTCCTTTCCAGAAGATTGGAGGGATTGGAGGGTGTCCTGTATGTCCTGGACAAGACGATCTGCTGGGTACATGCTTCAATGGCCTGGATACAGCTGAGGGAATCACAGCATATGATGTACTTCAGCTGCGACTTACTTTCATATGCTGGAGCGACTTTAACATAGCGTAACACTCTGCAGTGTATACGCTGCAACAGCTATTCAGTTTGTAGTTATATGTCGCTCGAGGGAACACTACGGAGCAGCCTACTCCGTTAGCCTGCTTAGACCCATCCGTATACGACCGGGGTAAAATCCTGATACTTGTTTAAAATGTCGCTAAAAATTCTGGTAAAAACACTAGCAGTAGTTGACTGCTTGTTGAACCTAGACATTTCAAAAATCGTTCTGGGCCTCTTTAAAAGCCAGGGGGGAGATTTACTCCAACCCTGGTGATAAAAGGAGGGCAATTCAAACCCATACTCTTCTAAAATGGCCTTTGTACGGTGGCTGAACGGTTTGGTGGCTCTACGGCGATTAGCATATATTCGTTCGAAGTTAGGTGTCATCACAATGTCGTGCACGGGACTATGAGGAGTTGTGGCAATATGTACATAGTGTCGCACCATGAGGAGATGCCGCCGGATGGAAAGCGGCGGCTCGCCAGACTCAGCACAAATGCTGGGGATTGGGCTAGTGCGATATGCACCCGTGGCGAGCCGAATTCCTGCATGATGGACACTATCCAATATCCGAAGATAGCTGTCCCGTGCCGAACCGTATACAATGCACCCGTATTCCAAACGCGACCGCACAAAGGCTCGATAAAATTGTAGTAGGCAGGAGCGGTCAGCGCCCCAAGACCTACCACAAAGACATTTTAAAACGTTTAGAGCTTTCAAGGCTCTGGCTTTTACATCTTTAAGATGTGGAAGCCAGCTGAGCCTTGAGTCTAAAATGAGGCCCAGAAAACGAACAGTATCAGTAAAACGATAAAACGGTGTTCCTCAGGGTAAGGTGGGGTTCTGCTAAAAGACTTCTGCTACGAGTAAAAAGTACACACCGGGTTTTCTCAGTAGAGAAACGAAAACCGGTGTGCACTGACCATTCATCCAACCTGTTCAGCGCGAGTTGCAGCTGCCGCTCAGCGCTTCTCAGGCTGGACGATGCAATAAAAATTAAGAAGTCGTCCACATATAAGGAGCACCGCAGGGGACTCCATATAATGGCTGCAATGCTATTAATGGCAATGGCAAAAAGCGTAACGCTTAAAACTGAACCCTGAGGGACACCGTTTTCCTGAATAAAAATATCGGACACTTCATTACCGACTCGGTACCGGAAGCAACGACTAGATAAAAATGATTTTAAAAAACGGGGCAGTTTACCCCTAAAAACCCCATTCATGCAACTGTTTTAAAATAACATGCCGCCAGGTAGTATCGTACGCCTTTTCAAGATCGAAAAAAACACCCACAAGGTGTTGGCTGCGGATGAACGCATCCTGTATTGCCGCCTCCAGGAGGATCAGGTTGTCCAAGGTGGAACGGAACTTCCTGAATCCACACTGAAAGCGGCTCAGTAGAATTACGGGATTCAAGACACCAGACGAGGCGGCGATTGACCATCCTCTCTAGTGTCTTCCCCACGCAGCTAGTCAAGGCAATACTACGATAACTACCTGGCAACAATTTGTCTTTGCCAGGTTTTAAAATCGGAATTAATGTTGCTTCTTTCCACGAGTCGGGGAAGTGTCCTCCGGTCCATATATCGTTAAAAATATCCAGAAGGTACTCCTTAGCATCTTTCCTTAGATGCCTCAGCATCTGGTACTGGATCAAATCAGGCCTGGAGCAGTGTCGTTAGCGCTGTTTAACGCCGACTCCATCTCCCAAAATGTAAATGGGCAATTGTAGGCCTCTGTATTCGACGAATCGAAGCACAGCGCGCGCCTCTCGGCAGCAATCTTGCGTTGCTGGAACCGAGGGTCAAAGTTGGTGGATGAAGTGATAGCGGCGAAGTTCTCCGCCATCAGCTGCGCTATGCTTCGTTCATCGGTGACTATACGTCCACGATCCAGTAAACCAGATACTGGAGGGCGGGAGTACCTTCCAGATATACGTCGGATAGACTCCATACTTTCGACGAAGGTGTGGAACGGTTTACAGAGCTCACAAAGTTCTGCCATGACCTTTTCTTGCTCTCCTTAATAACTCGACGCGCCCTAGCTCTGGCAATACGGAACGCTGCCAGGTTGTCGGTTGTTGGCTGCAACCTAAATCGACGCAACGCCCGTCTACGACCCTGAATGGCGGAACGACATTCGTCGTTCCACCAGGGGACGTGCGTCCTACGCAGCGTTCCGGAGCTTTTAGGCATTGAAACGTCAGCTGCCTGGTGAATCACTTCGGTAAAGTGATTCACCCTCTCCTCAAGGTTATTATACTCTTTAAGAGTGATGGAGCGGCGGTAGAGGTTCCAGTCGGCTTTGCTGACGTTCCATTTGCGTCGGTTATTGCCTCCTCCACGCTCAAACTCTACGTGCATCCATATTGGGAAGTGGTCGCTTCCATGAAGGTCACGATCCACCTCCCAATGCACGGAGTCCGCGATTGAGGGGGAGCACAAGGAAAGGTCAATGGCAGAGGACGATCCGGAAGCAGTGGTAAAATGCGTCATTGCACCAGTATTGAGGACACATATTTCCTCTTGCTCTATTAATCTACCAACCATTCGGCCTCGGGGGCAATCGGCGTTAGAGCCCCACAGCGCACTATGTGCGTTGAAATCTCCTAAGAGGAGGAATGGCCGAGTAAGCTGCCGCAAGATGTTAGCCATGTCGTCACAACTGATGGGCGTGTTAGGTGGTAGATAAATAGAGCATACTGTGAGTTGAGTGGGACCATAAATCCTCACTGCCACTGCTTGTAAATCAGAGGTGAGAGCTACATGTTCGGAGTGGACAGTGTTTCGGACAAACACCGCCACTCCACCCTTCGCTCGATCACCCTCGGTATCGTCCTTACGGTACATGTCATATCCTCTTAGCACAGGTTGGTGTGATGGTCTGAAATGTGTCTCTTGCAGACAGAGACACAAAGGATCAGACCGTGCTAAGAGGTGTAACTCTTCTTTGTGAGCTGTAAAACCATTGATGTTCCACTGCAATATGGGAGCCATCCTTATCTATTCAACCTCACCCGCCCCGGTTCGGGTGGGTCTTCAGTCACTTCCTGCTGAGGAACGGGACCAGACTCGTCCACCAGCATATCTGTTTCTTCCTGCCCGGAAGCGGAGACAGACATCTCCGACCCGGAGGACTCCTCTAATTCCTCTTCGTTCTTTTTCTTCTTCTTCCTCTTTCCCTTACCCTCCTTACTGCTGGACAGTCTGGGAGGGGAGGAAGAAGGGGACTTGACGAACTGGGTCGGATCAGTCTGCCTAAACTTGGGACCTCTTATCTTCTGGTCACCTCTATTTCCACCGGTAGCTAATGGTATCGCTACCATTTCGATAGCACGCGGTGGAATAGGAGGTGCTATTAACTTGACTGCTGGTGGGGTCTTTGTTACTGCTGCTGGAGTGATCGAGGTCGCAGACGTGTTGCTACCTGACGTCCGCGGTCTTGGATGTTATGACCTTGTCGGATTTTGCGCCGCATTTGCACTGACATGAGCACGTTGTGCTTGTGCCCATGTCTGCAACGGACGTCTGCGTAGCAACACTTTCTTTCCTGACGGGAGCTGAAGCCATCTTAGCAAAGCTAGTTGTGAAGATGGGAGCGGCTAGCAGTTTGGCCTTCTTCTTTGCTTCCCCATAAGGAATCCGCTCTTTCGGTCTTCAGCTCCTGTATCTTGCGCTCTTCAAGATACACTTGACACTCCCTACTCCATGAAGGGATGCGACCCGGAGCAGTTGACGCATGCGGGTGGCAGCGCGCAACTCACACCTGGATCATGTGCGCCCTTGCCGCACTTGCCACAAGTGGGATTGCCCTTACATGACGCCGTCGTATGCCCGAACCGCTGGCACTGGAAACAGCGCATCGGGTCCGGAACATACGGACGGACGTTCAGGTTTAAATATCCCGCCTTGATATTCTTGGGCAATACTGGAGTGTCAAACGTCAGGACGAAGGTGGCAGTCTTTTCAAGATTGCCATTTACCCTTCGTGTGATCTGACGTACCTCGATCACTTTCTGAGATTTCCACTCGCTAAGAAGCTCGTCTGTAGCCAGGTCCATAATATCCCGGCAAGTAATAACACCTTTGCTACTATTTAAGGACTTATGGAGTTCGCATTTTACGGCGAACTCCCCGAGCTTCTTACAATTAAGCAATTTAGTTGCTTGCTTGCTGGTACATGTTTCCAGCAGCAGCGTCCCATTCCTCAGTTTTTTGACAGAATTTAGGGTACCAACCAAACCCTCTAGCCCCTTTGAAATATAGAAGGGTGACACCTTTTCAAATGTTCCTTCTATCCTTTCAATTATCACAAAAGCGTTCGCTAAGGAACATTCTTGTCTGTTACACTCTGCTTCTGAAGCGGGGGGGCTATCAACCCTCACCCGCTTCTTAGAACTGGGTGTATTTATATTAGCCTGCGGCACACCCGTACCGCAGGGGTTTTTGGTTTTGGTGGAAGACTTCGTTTTGGTCCCACGAGTAAAACCAGTTTAAAAGGAAGTGCTAATACAACAGGGGTGCGCAGGTGCCCCTGAGGTTGCACGTTATCGAGTGATCTGCCTCTCACCCATGCACCTCCTCGGCACGTGTCCGACCTTGAGCTTAAGGGGTTTTTTATAGAGGTTTTTACCGTCCTCGCGATCCGGGCGATGAAGCCAAGATCCCCGTTCTCCTAGGCACACAACGTTCCACCGCCACGCCCTACGGTGGTCGTTGAAGCATGGTAGGAGTTTACGGTGTGGGAAACTTGCGGCGCTCACAAGTTTCCAGCTCGGGCACCGCGGGTTCGCCAAACCCGTACCCGGCACTTGCGTACCAGGCCCCTGCGGGGGTATTGGGATTAACCTGCGGCACACCCGTACCACAGGGTTTTTTGGTTTTTGTGGTAGATTTCGTTTTGGTCCCACGAGTAAAACAAGTTTAAAAAGAAGCGCTAATACAACAGGGGTGCGCAGGTGCCCCTGAGGTTGCACGTTAGCGAGTGATCTGCCTCTCACCCATGCACCTCATCAGCACGTGTCCGACCTTGAGGTTAAGGGTTTTTTTATAGAGGTTTTTACCGTCCTCGCGATCCGGGCGATGAAGCCAAGATCCCCGTTCTCCTAGGCACACAACGTTCCACCGCCACGTCCTACGGTGGTCGTTGAAGCATGGTAGGAGTTTACGGTGTGGGAAACTTGCGGCGCTCACAAGTTTCCAGCTCGGGCACCGCGGGTTCGCCAAACCCGTACCTGGTACGCAATTGTCTCCTGTAGCATGCTTAGTACCTGCTGAAAGGAAATTATTGATTGATATGCACCAATCTATGTATCAACAAATTTGCTGTCATCACAGCTATAGCAGGATGTAGTTCAAAACTGTGAAGGCATAACAAAGTTTTTATTTTGTTATTGCTTTACAACTAGCCTATTTCAAGGTCATTAGGGCCTGGAGAACGCTGGAGAATGGAACGCCAAGTGTCGCAACCATTGCAATTCGGGAAAACCGTCGCAGCATTCGCTTGGAGTATTTTCGGAAATCCATGGGAAACCGAAATCATGCGACTTTCCGAATTCCAGTCTCGAGCGTTAACCATTCACCCAAGAAGTTCGGTGACACTACAGCCCCAAAATACCTTCCCAAAGAAGAAACGGTTATACGTGGATCTCACGTTTCATTAAGTTTGAGTAAAGATCTTCGCAAGTTATCGAATTACTGAAGCTATTGAGCCATAAAGTAGTGTCAAAATACTAAAATACAACAGCGATGAATGAGGACGAATTTTAAGTAAGGATCTGAAATAACTTAATATTTCGAATATTGAAAATTATGTGACTGCTGAAAAGGAGACCCTGCGATCAAGGACTAAACTGCAAACTGTTTCAAAATTTTATAATTTAGCGCTGGTATTCTCTGCAGTTGGTTTATAGTACAGCAGTTATAGTTGAAGGAGGAAATTGTAAGTTTAAGCAGAGCATTTGACCACTCGGAACTTGGTTTCCATTTAAAGCAGAGGGTTTGGCTGCGAGTAATCTTATAACGTCTATAAGCTGAGTAATGACAAAAATCTACATTATCACCTGTTTAAAAAAGTTTTCTCACTGAAAGAAAATTATTATTAGACTTCTTTAATTTCTGCGGATGATTCTTTTCAAACATTTCTAGGGCTAAATTTCAATGTTATTTCATTGTATGTGTACTAAGATTGGTTGATAACTTCCCTGAGTTTAACAGAATTCATTTTACATAGGCTGTATCAAAACTGATTACAGCCGTCTGTTCCCGTAAAAGTTTTTCATCGCAATAAAACCAAGTTCTGTGAATAGAAACTTAGAATACGTAGCTACGAACGTGAAAGTAGGTATTTAAATAATCTCCCGGTACGTGGCTTCTCACGAAACGTAGCCCACTTCTGCAAGATTGCAAATAACCCTATCGTCAGCTATTGTTATTCCTTTCCCTTTTCCATTTTTCCTTTGCCGAAGTGCTATTCTTTGTTCTATTGTTCATTTAAATCCATGATAACGCACTATGTGAATACCCATTTTAATGTAATGCAGTTATTTGACCTTAATCCATATCAGTCACTGATATCGTTGCCTTCATCTAGTGATTTTTCAGACGATTTGAAAAACATCAAGGATTAAGTTCCCGATACTGACTCTTTAAGCAATGAATGTGATAGAACTGTTTGTGATGTGGTGAATGTTGGTCTAACAATAAGATGTCGCGATCGATGATAAGACAAAAACTTATTAGAGAGATTTTATGCGAAATGAAAATGAATGGTTATGTGATGTGAACATATGGGTGACTCAATCACAACAAATGTAAATAACTCATTTTAAATGTATCAAACTTCTGGTAGAATATTATTGTAATTATTCTGAAAAACGAAAATCGCAAGTTGCTGGATATCAGCATTTGGATGTCTCAGTTCATAGTCAATTAAGAAGTTCTAATCGCAGTATATCACTATTGTTATACTACTGATGTTTTCCTCTCCTTTAAGGGACACAATTCAAACAAACCCAAATAATATGTTTTAACTGCTTTATATCATTACTGTTATATTATGGACTTTGATTTGTAAAGTATATTGTATATACTACTTATGTAATGTCATAGAGGTTATTCGGTAAAAGGAAGATGGCTAATGACATGGTATTATTATTATTGTTACATCGACGTTATTCGGTGAAATGTAAATGACTATTGTATATATTGGTATATTAATGATGATATCCTGTAATATGAAAATGTATGAAAATAGCTGTATGGGCGCACGCCTAGGTGCCAATAAAAAAAAAAAAAAAAAAACTTTATGTCCCATAAACAACAGTTACAAAATATAAAAACAATCGTTCATTGTCATTCATAATTGATTAGTATCAGCTTCTCAAATTTTCGGACTTGTGAAACTTCTGGTTGTATTCTGGGTTACCAGTTGACTGGTAACAATTTTACCCCTTAAATCAGTGCAGGTTCTTTACGGACTACTATCGGAAGAATTCGCGGTAGTATTAACATCTGAATGGAGTTAAAGTTGGTCTACTATAATAACTTCAAGTAACAAAAAGTGTATGAATCGCGAAATAAACTAATGATTTCGTACGTGTTCGCTAGCAAACGCAGCAGTTCGTTATTTACCAAATGTTTTAAGTGCACGTCCTTGGATACTTACCAATAACGTTTTTGGTAAGAACATCAAACCAACGTTTCACCTGTCGTTTGTGTTTTAACAGCACCACCCACAGAATATTGCTATAGCGAGAAAGCCGTATTAGTTTTTTGTTCTTTGCCTGCTTATGAAACACCACTAAAACCACAAAGCTGACAACACTATGTGAAATTGTGTCTTCAACTACTGAACCTTCATCGTGTGTTGTTTTTGTTTCAAAAAGAGTGTTCATTTTGCCTTAAGTAGCATTCGTTATTAATGGTAGGTGGAAATAAGTTTTTTTTGACGCTAAAATACTGTCGAATCAGACTGCGTTGACGACATCTCATGTCACCGACAACAGTAATTTAGTTATAAGATTTTCCGTATGTTTCTAAAATAAGTTTAAATGTAGTAGCAACTTGTCTTCATGGCACACCGCAAAAGTTACTAACTTCAAATATCTGCAACTATTTGTCAACACACTCACCTAAAAGAATCCTTACATCGCAAATATTGATTTTATGATTAATATTTAGTTATTTTAAGTGACAGATGTTCGGTATAACCTCTTCCTTTCTTTTGACCCTAGCGTTTGTTCAAAATTAACTTTTTGTTTGAAATCGTTAACTTTATATGTTCTGTATTGACACATAATTTCTGTTGAATGTTTTAAAAAACTAAAATGAAGTACACAGTTCTTTTCTTAAAGAAATATAATCCATATTTTCGTTTATATAACGAATATGTTAAAATATGTCACTTTTTTGTGAGGTAGGTGAGTCTCAATTTTGGATATTACCGTGAATGTACCACCTACCTGGTATAGTACTGTCTTGGTAGATGTGTATAATTGGTTGAATAAGTCCCAGAAGGAAATGTAGCGATGTGCAATTCAGGACTTTCGGATTAATATGAGCATGGCAGTACCATACTGGCCAACACACAAAACATTAAAACACTGGCCATATTCCTTGTATCAGTATTTAAAATAAGGAACAGATCTTTGGCATGGCCAACATCTGCCCTTAAGTCCCAAAACAGTACACAATCAATTAAAATATGGAGTACCATCAAAGGCACGCCACTAGCATCACATTCCGGAGGTCCTCTCGGCGGAGAAGGAAACCATGAGTCAGGGGACAGTGCCCTATACGGAGGCGTGTAAGGAGAACCTCATCCCTCCTCACCCACTGGAAGGAGCTGCTCTACGGCCGAACGGTCGGTTTGACGTGCCGGAGCTTACTGCAGTCATTGTCTCTCCCAAAAATCAAAAACAATTATTTTTACCACCGTGGAAAGATATGACTTTGGAACCGGATAAAAGTCAATTCTGGCCTTGTTGCAGGCTAACTTAGCAGGTTCATCGGCTATCTGGTTCCTCCCTGATTCCCATATGGCCAGGTACACAGGATAATGAACCTCCTTTCCACAAGATCGGAGGGAAAGGAGGGCGTCCTGGATATCCTGGACGAAACGGTGTGCTATTTATATATTTACTGGCGCTTAAATACAGCTGAGGGAATCACAGCATATGATGAACCTTGTATAGACCACCCTCGGTATTGCATGTGTGCGTTGAAGTCTCCTAGTAGGAGAAATGGCCGAGTAAGCTGCTGCAAGATGTCGGAGACTTCATCATAACCGACTGACGCGTACGGTGGTAGATAAATAGAGCATACGGTCAGTTTAATAGGACCGTGTATCCTAACTTCTGCTGCTTGTAGGGCAGAGGTGAGAGCTACTGGTTCGGAATGGACAGTGTTTTGGACAAACACAGCCACTCCCCGCTTCGCTCGATCTCGCTTGATATCATCCTTTCAATATATGTCGGATCCACTTAGCACTGGCATGAGTGATATTCTAAGATATGTCTGTCCCACTGAAGTATGGGTCCATATTTAGTTTTACCCGTCGTGGTTTGAGTGGGTCATTGGACGGTACTTACTGAGGAACAGGACCGGGTTCGTCACCAAGCATTCCTTCATATTCGATTTCTGGATTGTGATAAGGCCTCGAAAACTTGCGGATTTTTTTTCCACCAAGGTCTTCGCCCCTTCCTTTCCCTGTCAGTTGTTGGGAAGAAGACGGCGAATTCACAAACAAAGTTGGATCCAAATGTTTAAATTCCGGACTCTGAAATTTCTACACAGTTTGCTTGCACAGTTTGCCATCTGGTGCTAACTGAAGATGTTGTTGCCCTCTCTTCCGATGTAGGTGCTGCTACTGCAGTCGTTCGTACGATTGTGATGGTTGTGCCTTTGGTGGTGGAACTGTTGAACCTGCTATCTTAGTGGTGTGGGTTGTAGCTACCGATGTTCATGGTCCTTGGTTAAGACGTTAATGGACGTAACTGGACCTGTGCCCATGTCCGCAATGGACGTCTGCGTAGCAATACTTTTCTCCCTGATAACGTCTTCGTGAAGCTAGTTGCGATCACGTGTGGTGTGAGAGCCTTAAAGCACTTCTTCGTTTCGCCATACGATAATGCTCTTTCAATTTAAGTCCATGTATCTTTTTTCATCCAGATACACTCGACACACCCTGCTCCAAGCTGGATGTGCCCCGGAGCAGTAGACGCACACCTGTGGGAAGATGCAACCAGTACCAGGCTCATGAGCTGCCTTTCCACATTTCCCACAGGTGGGGTTGCCTTTGAAGTTCGCAGTCGTATGCTCGAACCTCTGGCACTTAATGCAGCGCATCGGGTCGGAAACATACGGGTGAACGTTAGGATTAAATATCCAGCTTTTATGGACTTCGGCAAGGTCGGAGAGTCGAACGGCAGGACGATGATTGCAGTCTTTTCAAGATTGTCACTAAACCTTTGTGTGATCTGACGAACCTCGACCACATTCTCTGATCCCCACTCCTTAATGAGTTCCTCAGATCTATATCGGTAAGATTCCTGCAGATGATTACAACTTTGCTTGAATTTTGAGTTTTATGGAGTTCGCATTTTAGTGCGTTCACGTTTTACCGTTCGGCGTTTGAAAAAAACCTGCGACCCGCCCCCGCCGTCTTGTCGCACGAGTTCGGAGGAATAGAGGTCGAAAGACGGGGAGCTCCCGAATCACGCCACCAAGCCCAGTACAACAGGGGTGCGGCAGGTGCCCCTGAGTTTGTACCCTAGCGGGTGGTTTGCCTCACCACCCATCCACCTCCTCGGCACGTTACTCACCTTGAGGTTGAGGTTTTTTCATTTAGGTTTGTACCGTCATCGCGATCTTGGCGATGAAGCCAATATCCCCGTTCTTCTTGAAACACAGCGTTCCTCCTAGCCATCCTACGGTGTTCGCAGAAGGAGTTTACAGTGTGGGAAACTTGCGGTGCTCACAAGATTCATGCTCAGGCACCGCGGATTTGCCAAACCCGTACCTGTCATTTGTATACCAGACATCCGTGGAGTTGTACTAGATTTTCAATGCTGTCGTCACCTGTGATGATATTAGTCTCCGAGAAAATGTGTGTTTATGTGATTGTACCGGTGTTTAGTTCGATGTTGTTAAAACTGGTTTGCGAGTATTTGTGTGAAAGAGAGATAAGATGAGTCAGTGTGAATCATCTATATCACCGCGTGTCTATATGCTCATGTGTATTATTTAAAATCTAATGTCTATGCAGGTTTTGCAGTACTGTTGCCACCCGCCTTATCTCATTCCCCCTTCCACCACCCGCTACTCTCATCCCGCCATCAGTCGCCGCTGCATCGGTGTCGCCAAAAGTGACCTTCTGACAAGCGCCTGCTTCTTACCAAATCAGAACGCATCTTGTGTAAGCGAAGTGCTCCAACAACCCTGGTATTATTCTACTTACATACACTGAAATACTTTTGTTCAATACCTATTTCTTTGTTGAAAAGCTTACGTAACGTTGAATGAAGTTTTATTTATAGGATGGAACGGAAGTTTCTCGACGTCACTCAGAGATATTATTGCCGATTATTGTGTTGTAGTAATAAATGAAGGCGTGGAGTCCTGATCAACGAATTGTCGTGAAATTTCACAATTCATTGATGTTTTCAGAGCATCCTCTGTTGTGTTTGTAGCTGGTACTCTGTTCATGTACTTACCTTCTCCTCTACGGCGATCTTACGACAGTTCCAGAGAAATTCCACAATAGCAACGAAGAAGGAAACTACTGTGCCGAAACCTAGCACCAGGAAGACGCCGCCCACGTTGAGGATACCCAACTCGTCGCTGCTGGCGGCGTTTTCATCCTCTGCGGGACACTCCTGTCCTTCCGGCGCCTTCCACCACTTCGCCTTGAGGGCAAGCAGGTCTCCGCGCTCCTGCAGCGTCAACACGGCTCCACTCACCGCCGTCCGGAAGGGAGAGTCTGCAGAGGAAGAATGCGACGATGATATCATTTTTAAGAGTCTCACTCCTTATTACATTCAATGATCACTGCACTTAGGATCTAATTTTTAATTTAATTTGCATGAAACCTACTTGCTGTATCATAGCGTTTAGCACATAATAATAATTATTAGTATTTATAAACTGAAAACGGGTTTGACTCCTGTCATTTTTTCCTACTTGAAGAGAGCATTAGTGGATACAGAATACAAGGTCAATACCAAAAGTAGTAGGACTGATTTAAATTTTTTTTATTGAAGATATGTTTACAATTCCTTAATCCTCTTAGAAATAGCACTCTTGGGCAGCTACAAACTTAGAATTACTCTGCTGCCATTGGCCGTACGCCTTCTGGAAGTCAGATTCGTGGACGCTGTTGAGAGCCCTAGTCGATGCTGCTTGAACGTCCTGAATCGAGTCAAACCGCTGTCCCTTCAGCTGCTTTTTCATCCGTGGGAAAGTCAGATGGAGTCAGATCAGGACTGTAGGCGGGTTGCAGCAACGCGGCAATGTCGAATCAGGCCAACAGTTGCCTAATGACGAACGCATCTTGACACGGCGCACTGTCGTGATGCAGTGTTCAGTTGTCGGAGATGACTGGTCGGACGCGATTCACTCGGTCTCGCAGGCGGTTTAGCACTTGCACTTAAAATTTCGAATTGACAGTTTCCCCAGGGGAAACGAACTTCTTAGGAATCACCTCGCGACGGTCAAAAAACACGATCAGCATTGTCTTGATCATTGATTTGCTCATGCGAGCCTTCGTTGGACGGGAGGACGTGGAAGGCATCTGTTGGTCCGATTCGGCGTTGCCACGTTGGTGCACCCCGCATACAGTCCTAATCTGGCTCCAACTGACTTTTTTTTATTCCCACAGATGAAAGGCAGCTGAAGGGACAAGGGCTTGACTCGAATCAGGACGTTCAAGCAGCATCGACGAGGTCTCTTACTTTCAGAAGGCGTACGACCAATGGCAGCAGCGTAATTCTAAGTGTGTAGCTGCCCAAGGGTGCTATTTCGAAGAAGATTAAGGAATTGTAAACATATATTCAATTTTTTAAAAAAAATCAGTCCTACTACTTTTGGTATTGACCTTGTAGGTGTATTAAATGCTCCCTCCATTAGTAAGAGTGGTTTTATTGGAAACAAAATAATCAGATTAAGAACGGTGCTTTTGTTATGCCTTCTTATGGCGATGGCACAGAGCTCGATTCGCAATATTTAATTTAGTTTCTCATTCTCTTAATTAGGCCTGTCACAAAAATAGATTCCAAACGGGGTATGGGGCGGGCAGTTACGGTGATGTGACGACTAGAGCGCTCAGTACTGGGTACGCCAAAACTATATCGAGTAAGCTATGAATGGAGGACTCATTGGTGAAAGAATTAGTGGCTCACTACTCGAAAGTTTTAGCTATGAGAATTTATTACTTGTATCTATAGCTTTAAACTTCCTTTCTACAATGAATTTAATATCCCGGCTACACCCTCCGTCTTGCATGTGCAAGTAAAACTGCTTTAGCATGTCAACGATTGCACAAGCCGCTTGTGGTGGATCAGCGAATCTCTTTTCTCTCGCTCTGCCACTTCCCGAAGGGTATATATAATTTGTGGGTAATATTCTTGTCATCTGAGTGGTAGTACTTGCAAATGATACTCTCAGTAAGGATGTATTTACATCAAGATTATGTACATCATTAATCTCCCTAGCTCCTTTGAAGTCCTCTATAGGCAAGATTCCCATTAATTGTCTCTACTGCTAGATTTCCCCATTATGTTGCTTCAATGATTGGCTGTTGCTGGCGTAGACTCCTGGCTGCTCCCATTGTAGACAGCTGCTCGCTTCTAAGTCTCGCTCCTCCTTCTTTCTGGAACAACTCCTTGAACATAGCATGTCGTTGCTGCTCTGCCAAGTTACATCGCTCCGTAGTTGTCACTCTACCTAGACAAGTCCGTCACAAGACCTCTCTCTGCACCAGGGTTTTGTTCCCTGATCCCCTCCAAGGAACCAGTGGTAGCGCGGACCCTTCCAGTAATCGTGGTGGTCGCTTCCCTCCCATCTTCTTTCCAGTGCTGTCATGCTTCAGCTTATTTCTTCTCACATTTTGACCCGATTTATTCCCATTGCCTTCTGTATCGCCAAATTCCAATGCCTGCAACTGTTTTCTTTAGCTGTTGCAATTGTCCTGGTTCTGAAAGGCACTGTATGAAATCAATTATTGCCCAGCTTTCGCAACTTTTGCCCAGCTTTACCCAAAAACGTCCTGGGAGCCTCTACAGGCGCTTTCGAGTTTGCATGCGCTACCATGCTGCCGTCCACACACTCCGTCTTGCATGCACAAACTGGTTTGTGCAGGTAAGAGCGCAAGCAAGATGGAGTGTGTAGCCGGAGCATAACTGTTTACATTCCTGTCATCTTCTCATCGCAAAATAGTCACTCTTCTACATCTCAAGTGGGATAGAAGGCTTAGTCAAATGTATTCTGAAATACATTGGTCCTGATGAACGTCAAGACGAACCTACGTGGAAATTATTATTATTATTATTCCGCAGAATTGATAACTTAATGCAAGGTCGCCTGGCTTTCGAAAGAGGACACATATAATGTTAGCTATATATACAGGGTGGTCCCGAATTCATGGTACAAACTTTAATGGTAGGTACAGGACATTGTAACAATGATTTATTGTATAGGAATGTAAGGTCGCTGATGTACTGACTTACCTGAATGCCACGTTTGGGGCTCGATGGATTGGGCGTGGTGCACCAGTACCTTGGCAACCCCGATCTCCCGATTTATCGAGCATCGATTACTTTTTATGGGGACATCTAAAGCATCTTGTTTATGAGGATCCAGGTGACTCAGATGATGATCTCGTTGCTCGCATATCCGTAGCTGCTGCAGGTGTGTGTGAAATACCAGGCATCTTTGAACGTGTACGCCAATCGCTCCACCGACGCTGTCAAGCATGTATCGCTACTGGTGTTAGCAATTTTCAACACTTAATATAAACATGACACTTGTCAACGACGCTTCCAATAAAGCTTTGTTTTTCCTTTCGGCTGTTATTTCCCCTGTTTACGCCACACCGCGTCACTTGCGACCATACATTCCTATACAGTAAATCATTGTTACAATGTTCTGTACCTACCATTAAAGTTTGTACCATGAATTCGGGACCATCCTGTATACCTGAACAGAACATTACATTACTGATTATTTCAGATAATCGAATGAGTGAATGGCTGCTTATATCTACAGTTGATAGTGTCGCAGTGAAGCGAAGTCTTGTACTTGATATACTCACCCCTTGGCAGTGCGATGCCGTATCCCTTGGAGTCGAGCAGTCCGCCGACCTTGCGCAGGTCGCAGTTGAGCGCAGTCTGGTACTCGATATACTCACCCCTTGGCAGTGCGATGCCGTATCCCTTGGAGTCGAGCAGTCCGCCGACCTTGCGCAGGTCGCAGTTGAGCGCAGTCTGGTACTCGATGGTGGTGGACTCCATGAAGAAGGCGTAGTTGCCCCTCTCCTTCTTCACACGCTCCACACCCTCGTCGTTGTTCTCTGTGAAGACATCCGGACGAGCCTGCTTCATCACCGTCCAGATGCGCTGGTACAGCGAATCGTTTGACCTCTGCGAATTTAAAAGACTGATATAATTATGTTTTGGTGATACTTTAACGTCAGCACTTAGGAATTAACCTTAATCTTAAAAAAGGGGAGACAAGAAAGATTACTGAGGTAAGATGTAGTATTTAATTACGTTTTGAGCCTAGTACACACTGGGATTCTTTGTCGCGATTCACTGTTGTAGAGATGGGTCCATGCTGTCCCGATACGCTCCGACGCTGCCACGCGTTAAAAAATCGTGTCCACACTGCCATAAGCATCTAGATTCAGATTCTAGATGGTTTTCTTGCTGTTAAGATGTCCGAGAGTGCTGCACCTGCGAGAGTAGCACTTCCTTTGCTCGTTAAAAAAAGGAGGCAAAAGAAATAAAGAAAGGCACTGGTGGACTCGTCAGCTATTTGACAAGGGTAATATTGATGTCCATTATCTATTAGATACCCTCAAACTCAAAGATGGGATTGGTTACAGAAGTTTTATGAGGATGATTCCAACTAATTTTGAACTTCTTTTGAGAATGGTTGGGCACCGGATTTCGAAACGGAAGACTAACTTCAGACAACCTATTTCTCCTGATATCAAGCTTACTGACCCATTCAGATTCCTTGAAAGTTGAGGCTCCTACACAACTGTAATGAATACCTTGAAAATTTCAAATCAAGTGATATCAAATTTTGTACATGACGTGTCATCATATTTGTCTAAATAATAAATTAATACAGGGCGTTCGCCGGGAAACGCAACCCACTGTTAGCGCTACGAGGAAGAAACTGCTCCCGGCGAGCGAGCGCTCAGTTTCCGGCATTGTTCGACCGTCGGCCGCGGACTATTTCATAATAATTACGCTTCATAAACTTGTGTGCTAAGCATTTAAATGTGGCGTAATTCATTAGCTTACCTTATAAAAGATGCTGGAAGTGTTGACCCTCTTGTGTAATGCACATTTCACATCTTCTGAACATATTTCGAGACACACGCTGCCCTAACTGACTTAATGATTTTTTGGGTGACTGTTCTAGTCGAAAAGCGATATCGTTAATTTTCTCCTCTGTGAGAATACGGTTGACCGACAGTCTCTTTTTGTTAAAAAATGAACCCGTTTCTCTTACTTTTTTAACCAGACGCAGAATTGTTGATTTAGCTGGCAGTAAAGCGCCAGGAAATTCGCGACGAAATTTACTGCGACTCTTTTTAAACGACTTCTTCTTCACATATGTATCGTAGAGAAATATTCTTTGTTGCAAACTGTAACGTACCATAATTATACTCACACTCAAACACGGTACAGATTAATAAGAGTATGAAGCCCCAAACCAGCCAAACCGCAAAGAAACGTTTATTCACAACACTGATTAATAAGAGACTGAAGTCACAAACTATCTACAATGCAAAGAAACCGTTCTTAACAATGTAAGGGTCACTGCAATGCACTGTTGGGGCAGCGGAGGTGTTAAACAGTGCGGTGATTCACGGTGCCGGTTGGCGGAAACTGCTGGCTCCACTGACCGAGCAAGTTGCCGACGGCAACAGACTGGGAGGGTAGCGTTTTCCGGCGAACGCCCTGTATAAGTACAAGTAAAATACAAACTGTAGTATTTATATCCATCAATTACGCAAGAAGTTTTTAAAATACGATTGCATCGGATAACTACATTCTATGGCAGCATCTTGATTATCAGGATTTGGTGATGAAACTGTACATTCCGAAGCGCAAATACTGTCAGAATGTAGCGTTGCCGAGCTAGGATTTCGTGAATTTGAGAGATGCGCAACAGAAACAGCAAAGGTTCATATCCGAACCAAGAACTTTTCTCGGCGAAGTTCCACTTTTCTTCACTAAAACCAACTTTTTATGTTCCTTTCAACGTATGAATCTTATTTTCTATTTCGGCCATTGAAACTTTAATTTTTTTTAGCTTGTTCCTTCGTTCAATCTGCTTTCATATTTACGTTTAAATGTCTTAAAGAGAACGAATGATCTGCAGATTTTCTATCAGTTGAAGGATAACCTCTGTAGTCCACATAATGACGCATGAAATTTTAATGAATTAACTTAAAGAACAGAGCAATACAGCACTTGAACTAACTATGCACATCTCACACCACTTTCCGTACGCACAGTTTGAATGTTTTTGAAAGTACTGAATCTGACGAAAAGTTAAGAACACGTCAGCACTGCACTTGTCGTGCGACAATTTGCCCGAGAATCCCACTTCGAATGAGAAGCAAACATTCTGATCTGCGACATCCGAAACTCAATATTTAATGTCGCAGACTTCCTGGGACCCAGAATTGCGATAATATTTGGCGACAAAGAATCCCAGTGTGTACAGGGCTTTACTGATACGTTATATCCATGATACAAAAGTAAGTTCGAATATCTCCCAATCTCATTCCCTTAAACTGAAAAACCATGAAATTAACTAGGTTAAGATAGTCTCAGTTCCATTAAAAAAACTGCATCATTCAAAATTAATTGTCCACACTAATATTATAAGTGCGAATGTAATTTTCTCTGTCTGTTTGTTACGTTTTGATGAACAAACGGCTAAACCGAACTTGACGAAATTTGACATGAAAATACTATGTATCATTATCCAGAAGATACGTACGAATGTTTTTTCGAGATAAATAACATGTTTCGTCATGAACTTTTGGAAATGAATGGAACAATGATAGACAGAGGGATAGCGTGTGTAAATTTCTGTAGTGCGATATCGGTTGTTCAGAATTTGTTTCTTTCGCAGTTTAAAAGATCACAGTTCTCACTACAATTCGCCTTTGCAATGACTAACAATAAAGCCCAGGGAGGCTTGTTGATCGTTATTTTAATCAATGATGGTGTTGATGGTTTACTATTAGAAGTTAAGATTGTTTGCAGATGGCATAATGTTATATAATAGTATCAAAACGGTAGAAAACTGTAATCAGCTGCAGGCCGATCTAGATGGGATATTGAGCTGGGTGAGTCAACATGGGATGAAGAGAAATGCAAAGAGCAGCGACCTTATTAGGTACACGGATGAAAAGCTAAAGGTTGATTATGGTTATAAAGCGAGGAAAGAGCTGCTTATTGAAGGCTCGAAATGTAAATACGTTGGCTTAACGTTTGATAACAAACTTAACTGGGCAGGACACATTGAACAGGTAATAGGAAAAGGGTTCAAAAACCTTCACTTGTTGGAAAGAGCGATGGGGGGATGCACTACAGAAGTAAGGGATTTGGGGTATAAAACTTTGGTCAGGTCACTGCTTGAATATGGTGGTGTAGTATGGGACCCACATTTTGGATATCAAATACAGGAGTTGGAAAAAGGGGTACGGGGGACAGAGAAAGACAGAAAGGCTGCTAGATTTGTCTTTGGAAATTACTGCAAAACACAATCGGTAACTAATATGATAAAGGAGCTGGAGTGGGGTTCATTGGAAGATAGTAGGAAGATAGAAGGGGGGTAAAGAGAGTTATGGGAGTGTACAAAGCGTATGTTGGTGATGAGGCATGTAAAGATTTTGTTGGGAGAATTAAGAGAGGTGCTTGGAAGGGTAAAGATGACCATGACCATGACCACAAGCTAGCACTTGATTTCAGGCATAAGTGTGTAGGAAAATTTTCTTTTGTAGGGAAGGGCGTATTAGAATAATTTACCAAAAACACTGATAGAATTTAAGGTAAAAATTAGTCGAGCGCAAAACCAGATGGGAAGAAGAAAGGAGTAAAAGGGTGTGTAGGGAGATTGCCACCGGAGCGTGCGCTCAATTGCAATTTTATCAATTATTATTATAAACCAAAGATTTTTTCTCTTCTTGTAATCAGTGTCTATACCCATTTTATCTCTTATCTTGAGTTTATCTATTCATCTCAAAGTAACGTTTAGAAATTACATCAGTTATCCGATAGTTTAATCTTCGTCGTTCTAAACAGTTTATTAATTTGACCTTTCCCAACACTAACAAATTAACTAATCCTGTATGTCTGATCCACCACCCCGTCTCTTTTTTTTATATGAGATTATTCCATAAACTATTTTTTTTTTTTTTAAAATGTTGTCAGTATTAGATAAAGTTTTATAACCAGATTCTATCTTAAATGCCATTACCTGGTGACTTCTTGTACTAAAAGCAGAAACACTAGAAACGGTTACATCTAAGGTAGTTTCTAAATTGTGGGCGAGGAGATCATAAGTAATTATATAATTAATGTTTTACAGGTTAATATTTTTTTGAAAGTGTTCTTAATTTGAAGTGCATAAAATTAGGTCAAAAATAATATTTCTCGCTTATTTTGTAAAACGGCTGTCACCGTATTTATCATTTCCTAGGTAAATCAAATAATTATCTAAGCATCTTTATCCACTGTAAATAGCCTGTCTCTCCTGACGTTTTTATAACTTTGTATTTTTATTTGCTTAAGTATATAATATATGAGTGGCGCCTCTTACTATGAACAGAATAGAAGGTGAAGAGAAGACTGTAAAGTTACTGCAAACGAGCCGTGATATTGAAAACAGTAGATTACATAGATTTCGATATGTAACGATTCACAAAACTTTCGTAAAACTCTTCTTTGATAAAGATTTAAATGAAGTGTTCATAAACCAACACAGTACACATCTTCAATGTCTGTCATAATTTCTGTACAGACTATGACCTAGAATTATTAAAAAAAATTCTGTGTAGGTGGATACTCCAAAGTATGAATTACCCGATAAACTGTAATGTACGTAGAGTCTCTTCAAGAAAAAATTAACGGTATTTGGACTCCAATTAGGCCTTAAAAATTTCCTTTTTATATTTACTTCTTAAGAAAGAGTAATCCCAACTATGTTTGCTCACAGTAGTAATACATTACTGCCGCTACAGAACTGTTGTTAACAAGCAATCTTTCAACCAGCTCAGACACAAGTAGTTACAATATCACAAGCATAAAATTCCACTGACATGGAAGGTGATTTATGAAGTAATGTTGCCAGAAATGGCGAAAGTATTCATTGGATGCAGCTGAGTAAATTCTGAAAACATTCAGCTTACGATTTTGGGTAGAAGAGGTCAGTTACGCATATGGTTGACGTTCAGGACTTTACTGCCATTTATCTTCTAACTGAATATTTATTCTCTACAGTTTACTGGAACCTTTAGACCTGTATATAATTTCGATAATTCGTAAAGACAGCAAGTGTGAATCTTGTGTTTGCGTTGGACTGGATACAACAGCGAATAAAAATTCGTCTCCAAAACAAATATTACTCAGCTACTGATATTCATGTAGCTGTTTGGCCGATGAACAGCTTGATAAAGAAATATTCGGTCTGTGTGTGATCATTTTCACCATTGCGCATAATGGCAGCGCTAATTACAGTCCGTAATAATCTAAGCGGTTGCTGGGACAACCTCAGTTTCCACTTCAAAAGTTAAACACTGCACAAATAAATTTACATTGAACCCTCAGAACAAAATTGAAATAGAACCGAGTCATATGGTAATGCTTACCACCACTCCCAGCGTCTCAGCAAAGCAGACCTTAAGTAAAGACCAAAAATGATAGAAGGAGGTTGCTTTACATGTCTATTCGTGTTCTGGTGCTTAACTCCTTGATAAGAGCTTTTTTTTTTTGCTTATGGTTTATGCGTCGTCGACGTCGAGGTCATTAGAGGCGGGAAAGGGGATGGGGCAAGGAACGGGAAGGAATTCGGCCATGGCCTTTTAAAGGAAGAATGCCGGCATTCCCATGAAGTGATTTGGGGAAATCATAGAAAACCCAAATCTGCATGTCCGGACAGGGATGCGAACCTGCGTCCTCCCGATTTCGAGGCCGAGGAGCGTTTTTGCCGTGTTTGCTACATAAAGGTCCCGGAGGCGTTACTGCAGATGCTAGCAGCCAGCACGGTACTCACCCTGAAGAAGGCTGCGGTGGAGCCTCCACGGTAAGTGCCGTACTTGATCTTGGTCTGCGAAGCGAGATCCTCCACGCTGTTAATGGTGCTTTCTTTCCTGGTGAGTGTGAGGAAGGCGGCCAGGTTAGCGGTGTACGAGGCGATCATGATGAGGACGAAGAACCACCACATCCCAGCCACCATCCGCGTCGATACCGCTCTAACAATGCAGAAAACACACTTACTCTATTTGTGATCAGAATAGAAGCATATAAATGGACATGAAGAGAGATGAATGGAGTGAAACGAGAGGATAGAGCGCGCAACAATGAGGAACTGATACTGGTAAGCCGACAAAGGACAATATTAGCGGAGATGAAGCTCAACTTTGAAGAAGAGAACGTATGGTAAAACTAGAGAAAGACTTGTGAAGGACTGACTAAGAATAAGACGATACCAATGCTAGATAGTGTTAAGTTTGGAATGAGTTGTTATTTTTTTCGATTAGGGTTTTACTGTTCTTCTATGGAAGTCGGAAGACGGTGGCAAAGGGAACTGGAAGAAATCCGGCAGTAGCCTGTGGAAAGAGAAACCATCCCGGCATTCGTCAGCAGTAGTTTTGGAAAAACTTGAAAAATTGAAATCTGGATGGCATGACCATTGTTCGAGCCCGCGTCCTTCGAATGATAAACCCTAACGTTAACCCCTTAAGACGTGCGCGGAGGATACAGTAAATATAGCCTATATACGGTATGCAGGGAAGAAATGGAGCTGAAATAATAGGTCGTTGCGGACTGGAAATTTTACGCAAACGTATATCTTATTCCATTCATTGAAGATGCCTGCACAATACTTTGTGAAACTTCTGGTTACATTTAGTAAATAATTAGTTTACGTAATAAGTGGTCAGCTTATTTTTGTTCCAGTCGCGGAATGCTGTTCAGTGTTTATTAGATTGTCCTGTTGAATAGGCTATCGGGACTTCGCCTTAGATCAAATAACACGGCCGCCACGGTTGGATGATTAAAATTGATTTAATTAATGTTTATCACCAAGTATAAACAACACTGTCACCTAACCACCAACCGTTACGAATTAATTGAGTTACTTCTCTTGATTAAATACAATAATTTTCCTACTGATTACAGATTCTTTACATCTGAGATTTAGCGGTACAAATGATTTTATTACTCACAATCAAATCTGCCGCTATCAGCCAATTACAAACATTATTGTTTTGCGGCAACAGACACGCATTCAATATTATTCTTCTAATGAATCGCCGACCGTTTTCTTTTTGAGATGAGCCCGAATTTGTATCGTAACCGCGGGTCCGGGAAACTTGTATTAGCATTTGATTATTTACCGCACACACATACTTACTTAACTCATTCCTGAGGGTCGTGATCTTATGAATTTCTCACAACATTCTTGACTATTTGTTGCCACCATTGCCTGTTTACAGCTTCCCTGTTAGAGCTAAACAGGTAATCCAGCAATCTTCTTCACCTGATCCCGCCCGATGCTCGTTGTCCTTCATTGAGCCATTCTGATGCGATCACATCATCTCAATAAGAGTTCTCTTAGCTTCTCCGAGCATCTTACCTATGGTGGCCATGTTAAACCAAGCAACTAACGGAATAATGGATAGCCAAGCAACAGTACACAAGGTCAGCGCATTAAAAATGGCGGCGGCCACTGGAAAGTAAAGGAAAATCATACTGGGTATTTTCCTCAGGCACTCACTGCTGCGAGTGGGTGGTGTTAGCTGAAAATACCGCTCATTTAAAACACGAAGATATGGTGTATTTACATGGCTTCCATAATAGTGGTGCCTTTGTTGCTGTGGTAGAATACCATCGACCGTTTCGTACTAGCCAGGTTCAGGATTGTAGAGTTGTTTTTTCTTAACTGATAACATATTGCATGATACCGAAAAATTCCATACCACTCAGATAGTACACTTGAGCGAGGATGTCAAAATAAATTTCCGAAAGAAGAAGACATTCTCACATTGTTGTGCATAGCCCATGCAGAATTTTTACACTTTCGGGTGTTGCATGAACACATGTATGGGGAGCACTACAGGCAGAGAATTTGTTACCATTTCATCCACAAGCTTTTCAGTCTTTTGCAGAAGACTGAGTTTAAGGTATCCAATTCTGTCAGTGATTACACTAATAATCGTTAAATGGCAATGTGTGTTGACTGCTGATGAGTCCATATTCTCTATCAGTTTAACCAACTATGTTTGGTCGCAGGAACATCTGCACAATAAAGCGGAAACAAACTTTGAGGTTGTTTCCCGTCAGTAAACGTGTGGTTCAGTATGACGAACAACTAGTTGGAGGGAAAGCGTAAGTGCGATATTGAAGGAGTTACTGTGGGAAGACCTGGAACACCGAAGGCGTTGCTCTCGACAGAAGCTAATTGAAATATTCACGACTGACATATTTCGGAATGAAAGCAAACAATGATATTTATATTTCGGAATGACAGCAAACAGAGAAATTAGGGCCAGAACCGATTCTTTTCTGTATTCATTTTTTCCACGAGCGATTAGGGAATGGAATAGAAAGGATTTACCGGGCAAGTAAACATAAAATCCGACAGGAGTAGCTTTCGATAAAACTCTCTGGCCACCCTGATCTGGGTGTTCTGTGGTTTTCCCTGATCGCTCCACGCGAATGCTGGGATGGTTCCTCACAATAGCCCATGGGCGCCTCCTGCCATATCCCGTATATCCCTTCGAAACTATTACCCTTTCGGATAGGTTCAATGCACCCTCCGCCACACACTTTTAGTGAATCGCGGAGTAATAATAATAGTGCTTGAAGATTTCTCGGGCGTGCAGCCGGATCAATTGGTCGCAGATGTGCGAATTTTCGATGGCGTAACATGCCATCATCTTCAGGTAGCGTCCACTGGCCGGCGTGAGGAGCGCAGTCCGGGATGGGGCTGGGGACAAGGTACTGGAAGGAATTTGGCCAGGGCCTTTATAAAGGAAGCATCCCGGCATTCGCCTAGAGTGATTTGGGGAAACCATGGAAAACCCAAATCTGGATGCCCGGACGGGAAATCAAACAACAAAAGTCACAGTATTGGAATTGCTGTAAAGGGACCATCAATCATCCACGGACTGCTGAGGAAGATTTTTTGGTTGGTGCAACAGAATTTTGTAGTCTTCACGGTTTGAAGTACCTATAGACATCTCTAACTGGCCGAGGAACTCGTGAAAAGTCTTTTTCTTTCTGGTTGGCTTCTCCCCTTGTTGTCCCTACCACTGTGTAGCTTGGGAGACACGATGGGATGGACCTCACCAATTTTATAACAAGACCGGACAATACACAAAGTTTTAAAACATTGGCCCCGTTGCCGGTCTCATTATTTAAAATGAAGGACAGATCGGTGTCTAGGCCGATGTCTACTCTTAAATCTAGCAAATACTATGAAAATTTGATTGTTAGTGTTTTTCGTTATTTGAATGCGAGATATTAACGGCGAGTTGGCAGAGGTCGTTCGGAGGACGAAAGGCAGAATTCTAGAATTCCATAACTGGGCCAAGCATTGTTCGAACGTTAGGATGAGTGACGGACCGCCACTTGTCACAATGCCCATTAATAGGAGACCACCACTACGAACAACAGGTAGTCGCCGAAAACTTTTAACGCCTTTCACGACAGTCTGGCGACCCAATATAATATCTGACAGAGACATCAGCTCCGTGGGGAATAAGTACTGTGATTTTAACAGGATGCGCGGAACTTCCAAATCGCCACAAACCAGAGTCAGAATCGTGTTCTTTCGGAAATAAACGAAATTTCACGATGTAGCCAGCCAATCATTGCCCTGTAAAGCTGGAGAAGTTTCGTATGCCAGAGAAGCATGAAGCTTTAGCCAATAAGAAATTTGTTTAGAGTATAAGTTACTATTTACAATAATTTTGTCCGCGTGTTGGAGCGAATCAAGAGATCTGCCAACGAGATCGAGCTTTGGTTGGCGGAAGAGAACGGTGGACGAGCCTCTAGGAAGGGAACAAGGATTCTGCGGAGGTGATGAAGGTCTTATGTTTGGAACGGTCGAGCAGACTGTCGGAATTGCAAGCTGGGGCCTGAGAGAAGCTGCCAGACCTTAAGTTTGAAGTGGTCACTACCAGACTGTGATGTTTTTTTCTTGGACGCCAATGTCTGTATCTAGAGATGTTCAGGAATGACCGTGTCTGTGAACGGCTGACAGTGTAAGGCGTTGTAAAGACTGCGACGGACATCATTACGGTAAAGATTACGTCGGAAATTTAGTAAACTGTTTGCGCAGATATTAGTTCCTCGAATAACCCAATTGGCGCCCTGAGTGAAGAAATTCATCCAGATAAGAGTATCTCTGCTCAATAATGATCTGAGTTTATTCGCGTGCATTTATTGGACCCAAAAAATGTGCCGAAGGCTGCAAATTAATATGAACTTTAGCAAAGGGTATAATTATTGCGTGTCCCTGCCATTTTTTTAATGTGCTTTTAGAAATCATGTAAGATTGTGGTCTGATACATTAAAATATTTCCATGTTGTCATAGAATATTTTCTTTCATAACATAATGACCGCTTATGTAGGGCAGAGGTATTGTTTACAAATTTTAATTGCTTATGGTAGTTAAAAATAAATGCACATCATATCTGTTGGTCATGTTGAATTTTTCAATAAAATAGTCAGGTTATGACGTTTTTTAGTTTATTTACGTTTGCAGAATTATTTCTAACACCTTCTGATTCAGTAATTATTAATTATTCATAACTAAAAATAATATAGGGCGTGCCAAGAACTCGGTACATTACATGCTAAACGCTCCGTTTGGTCAGCCGGAGATTATTGACTCAAATAATTCACTTAGCAATAAGTAAAATGAATAATATGTGAACGAAAGTAGCAACAAAAAGAAATTCTGTGCATGTTGTAATGAGAGCCTCTGTTCCTGGTGTAAACAGTCAGTGTGGGAAGGTGTATAATAATTATCCTATCCTAGGAAACTCCATTTATTAGGAATGAGGTACATAAATTCGTGTAAATTAGCCAGTAACTTTTTATACTGGTTGTTCAGTGAGAAGCCAGGATGGTAAGAGCTGGATTGGGAGAGGAGAGGGAGAAGGAAAGAGCATTCGTCGTTTAACTCTGTATTAGGAAACGGGAGATGTAGTTTCCTGATAACGCATGAACGCATGAACGCTTGGAACACACACACGCGTTCTGGTAACGACTGCTTGCAGTGTTCTATGTAAATACAGTGGCCAGTTGCCTCGGTCAGTGTAATAGTGACTACTCACTTGGGAAGAAGGTCGCACCCCTGACACATGAGTGATCCGGTGGAGAACCAGAAGATGTTGTGTATAGTCCAGGTGTTCTCCAGCTCGGTGGGGTCTGGATCACAGGGATGAGGCTTGTCCCACTCCGCTGGAGCCATCCTGAAGACAAAAAAATTACAGCTGAGTGGTGCAACAGGAACAGAACAGTAAGCTCAAGGTGTTTAGAAGCTACACAATGTAAGCTAGATCAATGTTTGAGAAGAGCACGTACGTCACGATGCAACAAACTTTTCAGTTCAATTATTTTATCCTTTCCAATCACTTCTTGCCCCCCCCCCCCCCGCCTTAATTTATTCGCTTCACTTTTCACTCTCATCAATGTCACCAGAACCAAGGAAGAGGGTTTATATGAAATGTATCTTTTTTCGTTTGTTTTGAACAATAAAGTTTATCGTTTTTTGGAAGATCTCATATTGAAAGTAGCAAAATACAGATCTTAATGCACTTACCTGGCCAATATGAAGAAGGAGAGAGAGACACCGAGGTAAGCTGAGGCCATATAGATCCACACATCCACCGTGAATGGATCCAGAAAGGAAAACAAATTGGGGTCAACTTTCTCAGACTTCTTGTAAAGTATGCTGATACCTGCAACAGTGACCCGAGTTTTACAGGCAATGTAGAATAGTAAACCGAATGTCTTAAAGAGAGCAAAGGCAGTAACTCCTGTATTAGAATAGTATACTGTATATGTATATGGAATTAAGAAAATGAAGACTCATTTTGAACCCGTAATGCCATATAAAATCCTTAGTTATTTGTAAATTTTTATATTAGTTTTCCCATATACTTTGTGAAAAAATAATGTTTTAGTTTTATACCGAAATAGTATCAAATTCAAAAGCATTAATGACGAAATATAATTAGCTTAGTTTTATCACTGTACTGTCTCCGGAGATCAAAGCCAGAGTAATATTTACCAAGGTTCATGAAAGGCATCGTGAAATCTACCGCCGACTGCCTCTCCTGTGTGATGGTGAGATCACAGATGGCTAAGTCAGCTCTCTGTAAAGAGAGAGAGAATAAATAATGAGATTGGCTACAAATGTTGTGCCTCCACAAGGAGGCACGTGTGAACTGTGCTAAGCGGGCATCTCCCCAAAACACGCAGAACTCGTCATGATAATAATAATAAGGATTCTGTGAACTTATCCGTCTATTGCAGCTAAATAAAAAACTTCGTTTTTTGGCAGACGCGTTTCGATTTATTAAATCATCTTCGGTGCCCTAGAACAGTTTTATTTACATGTTTTGTTGTTGATTATAGTTTGTTTATAATTATAATCTGTTATGAATTGCTAAGAGTGTTACATTCTACTTACAGTTTTTGTTTTCTATTTTCACAATGAAGTCTGGGGAAGTTCCATTTCAGTGATTTTCCTATTGTTTTTATGTGTTCCGCACATATCCTGATGTGTCTTTTTATTCGCACTTACTTTCTTCATTTTTGCAGAAACACGCTATTGTTTATGCACTTTTGTTTTCGTAACCACTGTACGAGCGTTTGTTATTGTTTACATTACTGTGTTCAGAGATGCTTTTAATTTCCGGCAACTATCTTATCGATTTTGTTTGTTTGTGTTTTAAATTTTGTCTATGTTTTTGCGTTGTGTGTGTGTTTTTTATATATATTATGGAATTGTTTTAAGTGTTTTGAATAAAGTCTGATTCGTGAGGTGAATGTAGTCATTGATTATATTATTCCCTTCATATATTGCTTTCTGTATGTAGAAATTTTCTTGTACTGTGAGCATGTTTTTGTTGTAGTTATTAATTTTCAGTATTTGCATGTCTTTCCATATATCAGTGTGTTCGTGTTTGTTCTCAAGTAGATGTTCTGCAAATGTAGAGTGGTTGGTGCACCTTAGTGCCCTCAGGTGTTCTTTGTATCGGATTTCAAATTTTCTCGCTGTTTGTCCTATGTATGTGGCCTTACACTGTTGGCAAGTCAGTTTATATATCCCTGAATGTTGGTACTTATTTTCTTCTGTGTTTCTGTTGAGCTGTTTTTGAATGGTATTGTCAGTTCTGAAAGCTATATTTATTCCCATTTTTCTAAAAATATTAGTGATCCTGTGTGTGTTTGTGTTTAGGTATGTCATTGTATACCATTGCTGTTTCTCTTTTTGTGTGGTATTTGTGAGTGTGGTTTGGAGATTTTGCTGAGTCTTGTGTGTTTGTTGGTTATATTTGTATCTTTGTGTTTGAATTTTGTGATTCATCTTTTGCACCATGTTTGTGTTATAGCCATTTTTGGATGCTATCATTAGAATATTGTTTAATTCTGTTGTGTAATTTTCTTTAGTGAGGGGTATCTCATTCATTCGGTGTAGCATATATCTGATAGCAGCCTGTTTGTGATTGATGGGATGGTTGGAGGTAGCATGTATAATTGTGTTTGTGGTAGTTGGTTTTCTATAGATACTGAAACTATGTCTATTGTCTATCTTTTTAATTGTTATGTCCAGGAAGTGTATCTGGTTGTGTGTTTCTTTTTCAATGGTAAATTTGATGTTCTTGTGTACTTGGTTTATGTCACTGTGGAATTCTTCAATTCGATGTTGTGGTTCATCTAGTAGGCAAATTATATCATCCACAAATTTAAACCAGTATAGTATTTTATATTGCTTTTCTGGAATGATTTTCTGGAAAATTACATTCTCTATGTGATCCATAAAGATTGAAGCCATTATCCCTGATACTGGGCTGCCCATGGGTAGACCTTCCTCCTGTATATAGTATTTTTTATTAAAACTGAAATAGTTCTGTGAAGTGATTAACTTGAGTAGTCCTATTATTTCTGTGGTGATTATGGGTGGGATGTTATTCTGAGATGTGAGGTTATTCTCTATCTGACATATGGTTTCACTAACGGGAATTTTTGAGTACATACTCTCCACATCGAATGATACCATAGTTGCTGTATCAGGAATCCAGATGTTCTGTATGTTTTGTATTAGGTGTGGTGTGTTTGTGATGTTTCTATTTTTGTGGTATTTGTAATGTTTTGTGAGGTGTGTGTGCATGTATTGGGCTAACTTGTATGTTGGAGCATTTCTAAATTTTACTACTGGTCTTATGGGAATATTAACTTTGTGAATTTTTGGCTGGCTCCTCATTGTGGGTGCTTTGGGTTTTTTTTGTGTAAAATGTGGTATCTCCCAGTCTCTGAACAGTAATTTTGTGCTTTTTAGGCATTTCTTAACATTTGTTTGGAATCTTGTTGTTGGATCTGTTTTCAGTTTTGATATACTATTATTGTTTATGAAGTCTTCAGTTTTATTTATGTACTCTGTATTCTGCATTAGCACCACTGTGTTTCCTTTGTCTGCTTTTGTAATGACAATGTCTTGGTTATTTAGTTTTCTTTTTAGTTGTTGTAGAGTTTTGTTTTCATTATTTCTTTGTGTGTGAGTTGAAGAGATGAGTTTTAGTTCCTTTGCTATTAATTCTCTAGCCAGTGTTGTATTGACTTGGCTTTTGCTGCTCCTGTCTTCCTGTGCAAGAATATGTTCAGCTTCTATTATAGTGTTCTCCATGAATTTATGGGTGATGAGGGGATATAACAAAGAACTGAGAGAACTGGGTTACAAAACAATGTTCAAAACATTACTTGAATTTGGTGGTGTAGTAAGGGACCTGCAATTGGGGTGACAAGAACAGGAGTTTGCGAGCGTGCAAAGAAGGGCTGCTAGATTTGTGTCTGTAAATTACTGAATTCCGCGATTATTGGTCGTCAGGCGCGGACGTTCTAACCGAAACTTTCGTGTAATCAGCCAGTACGACTGAAAGTTGTAACTGAAGAACCAATAACTCTGCCGGATAGAGGCGAATCTCGCGGATAGGTAAGAAATGACTTCTACCAATATTACAATAGGAAACCTTAGATCGAGCCTTCGTAAAGCGGCTTACGAAAGTCATGAGCGGCTGTTCGATAAAGTAACACTAATCAAAGAAGAAATATTAGGCATATGACTAGAGTAGCCCCAGGAAGATTGTAATTTTTAAAATTACAAATGAGAAATATTGTTAAAGTTTAATTGAGGCAAATACTGGAAACTTGAAACTCCACAATGGCAATGTAAATCTAAGCAATGTCAAATAACAAACGCTGGAATGGGCAAAACACAGATAAGAGGGTTAAATCTGCCATTCGAGATTTCAAACGAATCGATTCTACATGCGGTCAATCTTTCGTGAATATGACAAATCACAGAATATAAATGGGGAGGTAACATCCAATTTAAGATATCATACGGAGTACCAATAGTAAAAATGGAACTAACCAAATACCTATCATATATCAATGTTTGCGGTGACTTCAATTATGTTATTGACTCAAGTGATCAAAGACCATAACCTAAAATCTTCCAAGAGTTGTCAAAAATAATCGAAGGATTAGGCTGAAAGACACGTTTCGGACCTTGTTATAAAACCAAAATGGTAACACGCACATAAATTCGGCATCCCAAAAGCAGACTCGATGGCATCTATGTGTCATACCACACAATCTAAATCACGCAGTTAGCAGTGATGAGATAGCGTCTTTAAGATTCTCCAATCACTGCGCATATGTATGCAGAATTAAGAGTGACCCAACGAATTTTCAAAGAACCAAAGGATACTGGAAGATGAACGGTAAGGAAACCGTCATCAACACCTGGCTATCGAGTGTCAGATATTGCCACATGTATAGTTCAAATTTAAGCTGGTGGATTAACCGTGCTAAAACAAGAATCAGAAAAGTAATTATTGTCTCTTCACAAGGGAAACATTACTGGGATTTTACTACACGGGCCTGAACGATCTAAACAAAACAAAACAAACAAAAAAAAGACGTGCATATCACTCTACTCAATACCACATACTGTTAAAAAAAATACGAAGCCAGAATCAATAAACGACAGGCATCAAAAATAGAAACTCTCCTAGTCAATACCAAAAACGTGGATGTCATAGAGAAAGAGATGGTCTCGTTATATCATCTAATTAGGGCGACAAAAAGAAGAAACTCGCAATTTATTTTTAATATAATTTCGGCAGAGGGAGTCAGAATAACCAATCAATAGGAGATTCTTGCAATGATTTAGAACCATTTTTAATCATTTTACAATGCCTCCAACACAATCAGAGTCTTACAAGGAGGATCGTTAGCAGTGTCTGACTTGTAAGACAGGTAGAAGAGATGCAGAGTTTAGGAAAAATCCAAAGAAGAATATTTGTGAAATCGAGGTTTGTTGTCACGAGAAATACAGGAAACAGTGACCGAGAAAGTGAAAGTGGAACTGGTGAGAAGACCGAAGGGCTTAGTCAGTGCCGCAGCCCAACGAAGTAGAACAGGGATCGGATATGCGTGTCTAGCGACAAAAATATTTTATACATAGAATTAGGGGAAACATTCTAGAGACGTACCCCGTACATGAGGTCCCCGACGAGCCCTGTCCAGGTGTGAGTCTTCTCGTTGTAGGACCCGTACCCCGAGTCCGCCGTCAGTCTGAACTCGAACGTGAAGTTGAGCAGCTTGGCGATTTCTGCGATGAGGTCCATGGAGTATCCCTCGTAGCGGTCGTTGCCCACTCGCGGAGGGTTTGCTTTCGACTTGTACTTCAGGTACGGCGGGCCCTGGAACGTACGAGGGTTCACTCTGAAACTAAATTATCGTTAGAAAGGAAACATCATGAGGTACGAGAAAATAAGACTTGAATTTAGAATCGACTCACGGCAGCCAGGAGGAGGTATGCACTTCCAGCCAACGGAATGTACTTGAGAAAGAAATGATTCTGGAATTCCAACCTAGTCTAGGGTTCAGATATGTCCTTCGTATATAACGGCAATAATGTTCACCAATGTTTTTCTTACTACTATTACGGACTTACAACTCGTATGGAATGAGGTCATGGCTCCAGGTATGATGTTGGCGAGGAACTGATAAGAAACCGGCCATGATCTGTATCAAGGAACCGTTCTGTCCTATGTCTAATACGATTTCGGTAAATCGTTGAAATCTGGAAGAAATAAGACTAAAATGGTATATTCATATTATTTAATACTTGATATCACATCGAAATATATGGATACAAAAAGGCTTGACTGTAATATCGAGCAATGACACAAGAACTCATTTTGGCATTGCCTATTAATTTCAGTATTTGATTCTGGATATAACTTTATGGAGCAGTTATTGATTTATTAGAAAAACGTCCAGAAGCTAGGAATCATCCGAGGATTAAGCACGCTGTAGTCAGAGTAGATTTAAAGATTTGATATTATATAAAATTGGATGTGCGAAGAAATATAGATATTGAAAGAAGGCTTTGGCTTACCTCTGTCTCATGGAGTCTTCTCCGGTTTCTGAAATCGAGAGTTGAAGCCGTTTCATTGTTTTAATGCAAGGACGGATAAACTTGTTCATAACATGATCTAAAAAGGAGCCATGTATATTGACTGGCTACTGAGCAATTTACATATGACAATTGATGATTCTTTGGAACAGGGACTTCGGAGATTGCGACTTGAAAATTGCCCAGGCAATTACTACTTACAAGTAAGGAAAGGAACTCTTTCAACTATCGACCTATTTATGAAACACCTATCTCAAGCGAATTTCTGGAAAACGTCATTTGCTCGGAAGATATTAAATTCTAACATGAAACGTATTTATTATGATTGAACACGGATTCATGAAAAATATGTCGCGTGAAACAACTGGCTCTCCCATGACGAGATGGAAGTTTCTCATGCGGAATAGCTAGTCTAAATTATTTCAGAAAAATAGACATTAACAACTCAATCTTCTAATAACAAAAATCCTAGCTTACGGACAACCGCAGCAGATTGGGGATAGCACGATTTCTCAAATGAACAATACCATTATTTCACTGTTCCTCTATTTTAGAGGCAGCTACATATAGAAAATTAAATAGTTGTGGGTGCTTAAAGATTCTACGAGAGCATACAGTATGGGAAATTTGCTGCGCTCGCAAGTTTCCAGCTCTGGCACCGCGGAATCACCAAATCCGTCCCTGGCACTTGCATGGTGGGGCGTTAGTAGCATTTGAGAAAGAACCGTATAAAGCCACTAGGTTCCTTGCAACTTGTGACTATATGACCTTAACGATGCACTTTCTCTAAATTATCCTAAAATGATTGTACAGTAAAGATATTTGTGGTTAAGACACAATACGATTTAACAGATATATTACTTATATTATCATATTGCAGTGTCAGTAGAACAAATCCATTTATTTTTCCATGCGATTTCTTTTCAGTACCAGAAAACGTGATGCAAGGATTGTCCCAATATGACTAAACTACTGATTGCTGTTTCGGAACACTGAGTGACTACTCACTATTCTGGAGGATACGATGAGGTGCCTGCCCTCGATGAGGTTCTGGGTCTCCTCCTCTGTCTGCGTCTCGCCCCTGCTGCTGGTGTACCCTTCATCTGCGTGCTCCGTGGCGTCGGGGGACCAGGTGCCGACTCGCTTGTAGCCAGCAATGGAAAACTCTATCACCTCTACTTTGAAGCCTATGCGGCTTCCCTCAGGAGTGAACGTAAGCTGTCCAGAAAAACCTTCAGGCCTCCTCTGCGAACATTGCACACATCGTCTAAGACAGCATAGCTAGGATAGCTAAATATCCTTACTATTTTTGCATCTTTAATAAAGAACCACAATTCAAATCAATACTAAAACTTTATCAGTATGATATTAAATTAACGAAAGTGTAATGGTCACTCAGCATTAATGTAAAAAAAAAAAAAGAATTGATAAAACGTACAGTGAGTTTTTAGAGTCTAATTCAATTGTTTAAGTAAGCGGAAATTCGTGCAAGACGTCAAGATCAGTGGTTTCTACACTTAACTACAGTATACTATTGCTCTAACCACACGGATTTTTCTTCCATTCTCAAAACGACGTTTGGATGTCTAAAAAGAAATGTGGCAATCATTCACAAAGTAAAAAGAAACATCCATGGTTATTTTTCTACGCCTTTTGTAACTGGATCACTATTTTTTACTATCCGACTATTAAAACTGTTATTAATATATGCTGATACATATATTAACACTAAGTAGTGTTAAGTTTTCCAATAGTGACCACAAATAATAGACAAATTCATTGAAGTTTCTGGCATACCCGTATAGTAAAATTTCAGTGTGACGTAGAATAAGAAAATCTAAATGCATTGAAGTCCGCCGAAATGAGAGTTTTGACGCACTTTGAATAATTGAGTAATTGGAATCAAATAAAACGACATTTAAATTGATTTAGAAATTTTCCACTATTTTCATACATTTCCCAATGTGTCGTTAAACAATTTAACAGAATTGTAATGCGAAATTATCTTTACGATCAATATGAACAATTATGTAATTGTTGATGAACTGTCCAATTTGCAACGATACTTGTGCATCAGTAACTGATAATCTATTTATAGCTTCAGAACCTACCGATAAGATCAACAAGTCATCATGTAACTTCGATATTATTTTGTTGTTAAAATGATAACAATCCCATTGTTGTGAAAGTTCTTTCTGCTGTTGTTGTTTTTGAAGCTTTACGACGCGTCGTCAGCGTTGTCATTTGCGTCCTAACAACAAACAGATATGTCAAAGTAGTTTAAAAATGAATCACATTGCTGTCTGACAGCAAAATAAAACAAAATACCAAAATAATGGCTGGGAAGAGAGCTCAAAGAGCTAAATAATTGGTTAACTATAAAAAGTCAAACAGGAACACATAGAGGTTAAAACAACAAAATGTATGGCAGTAAAAGAGCCAACCAGATATAAACAAAACATACAGAACGAAGGCACAATATTAGGATTGGTGGCTGTAAAGGAGCCATAAATCTTTCACGGGGTTCTTAGGATCGGGTTTTGGCTCCTCCAACAGCATTTCGGTGTCTTCAGGGTCCGAAGCACCAACACACATTACCACATCGTCGGAGCTCTCATAAGGATGCTTCTTTCTCTTTTTCACAGGCCTCCCTCCCTTTTTCTCCCTGCCACCGAATAGTCTTGGATTCGACGAGAATGGGAACCTCACAACTTCGTCGGATCCGTCTAGCGACACTTCGGACCCCGAGATTTTTTTTCTTCGTTGCCTACCGTTAGGAGGTGTTGTGGGTGTTGTTGCTACTGCTTCAACTGCAACTTAGACTGTGCGTCAAGTAACAGTCGTACTAGTTGCAACTGATGACGATGCTGCTGGTGAAGCCTTGTTGCCAGGGTTGCAGACGTGTTGCTGCCGACATCCGCGGTGTTGCATGTTCTGACTATAGTGGATCTTGCACCGCATTTACATTCGCTTGAGCACATTGTGCTCGTGCTCATGTCAGCAACAGATGTCTGAGCAACAACACTTTTTTTCCTGACTTGAAACTGCTTTTAAAGACGGATGGGGGAATCGCCCTAACCTGGTTCTTTGCTTCGCCATGTTAAATGCACTCTCTGGTTTTTAGCTCCAGTATTTTCTTCCTTGCTCTAGGCAGGGTGTGCCTCGGGATAGTTGATGAATTCCTGTGGGAGGATACATTCGCAACCCAGGTCATGTGTCTCCTCGCCCTTTCAGTACTTCGTTGTATTTCCGAATCTTTGGCTCAGAAAACAGGATATCGTATACGGAACATACGGGCCAACGTTCAAGTTAATAAATCCTGCCTTCATTGTCTTTAGCAACGTAAGAGTGTCGAAAGTTACGACAAAGGTCAAGACCGCCATTTACCCTCCGTAGAAACTGCCGCACCTCGACGTTACCTGCTTCGCATTACTAGCCTAGCTGATCAGTTACCTGGTCCATTATATCACGTCCGGTGAACACATCTTTTCTAATCTTCAGGACTTGTGAGTTTCGCAAGTTAACGCAAAATCTCCGAGCTCCTTACATCTTACGAGTTTGGTGCCTGCATGCTAGTAGATTTTTACAGCAGCAGCATGCCATTTCACACTTTATTAACTGTTTTCAAGGTCTCTACAAAACCCTGTAATCCATTATTAATATAAAAGAGAACACCTTCTCAAAGGTCCTCTCTTTGTTTCCATTATAATAAAAGCTTTCGTCTATGGAGCCGTTTTCCTGTTATTTCCTTCTTTGGCTATTTCGAGTGGATTTCTACCCTGGCCCTCCTCTTCGTTTAGGATGTGATGTGGCAGACCAGTATCCCAGGTAACGCAATTTTTTCTTACTGTTTCTGGTTTTGGTCCACGAGTCCGGAGGAACTACAAGTCAAGCCCCCGCATCTCGCCACCAAGGCCAATACAACAGGAGGGCGGTACGCTAGTGGGTGGTTTGCTTCACCACCCATCCACCTCCTCACCATGTAGCAAACTTGAGGCTGGGAGATAGACTTTTTTTTATATAGAGGTTGAACCATCCTTGCGATCCAGGCGGTTAAGCCATGATCCTCGCTTCCCAATACCTACGACGTTCCACCGTCGCGCCCTACGGTAGTCGTTGAGGTATGCATAGAATTTACGGTGTTGGGGAACTAACGGCGCTCACGAGTTCTCAGCTCAGGTTCCGCGGGTGCGCCAGACCCGTACCAGACAATAGCATTCCAGGCCCCTGCGGGAGTCTGACTCGGGATTAGCTGGTACATCACTGAAGAAGACAAGAGTGGGAACCACTCGTGTTAAATTTCCCAAGGAAGCGGCTACAGAGGACCACCAAGCAGGGGTCATTGGTTAACGGAGGTAAGTAATCAATATCCATCGGAAGGAATAGGAATCTTATATGGATAGAAAATCGGTGGTGATTAAACATTTTACGATGAGAGTCATATTCATTTAGAAGAAAGATCAACAGGCTGACTGCTGCTTTGACAGAAAATAATATTTAACGTCATCAGTGCGCCACTATGAACTTGGTACAATAGCTCTTTCAGCTACATATGGACAGAATAAACGACTTGCCTTAGTTTTACAATCGCACACATTCACATTGATTCATTACACATTATGATAAATTGAACGAAAACAAGATTTCAAGGAAACGTGTATTTCTTCCCACCTTTAATTACATTTAGATATATGTCAGAAGATATTACGAAAGGACATCGAATAGATTTTACTTCATTTTCTGTTTACATACAAACCGTTCATCGTATTAAAATTGTTAAGAAAACCTATCAGATTATGTAAAATGATATGTGGTTTCAGTATTGGTTGAATTAGTATTAATAGTTACTAGATTGCTAAATAAACAATGATTTGTTGTTTGACTTCAGACAGTTTCAAATTTTTAAAAGTTTCTGGAAAAGTAGTTTTCCCAGTGACTGTCACTCCTCACCGTATTCTTTAAAGTTGCTTTTAGAATATGGATGCGTCATGTTCTCAGTATGAAATAGCTCGCAGTAGCCAGAAGGTCTCATTTTAAAATGCAATTGCTCAGCACTAAATTTATGCTTTTATCTGGTGAATTAAAGTTAATTTTTCACTATGATATGGATATATCTTTGAAGTATGACGACCAATGTCGTCAAAAATTTACACTGGGTAGTAAAAAGACAGCTTTGTGTATTCATCGAGCTTCTATTTGCGGTAAAATCGGTAAGAGTTAAGAGAATATTTTTGTGAAATCACGTGGCGCCCGATATAATCTGCCATCAACAGATTAACTAAAGGATGAAACCAAAAAGTAGAAGCCCATCTGATCTGGAGAAGCTGCCGGGATGGTTTGAAGAGCCACTCACGTCTCTGATGAACTCCATGACGCTCTGTCCGTGGTCCCAGACGAGCTCTCCGGAGCACTCCAGCTGCTGCTCCGTCACGGGTTTGATGGTAGCGGAGTTGAAAAGCGCCCCAGCCAGCACCTTCACCGCGTCGTACATCAGCGCAGTCTCAGTCTGCAACAAGAAAAATACTGGCTTGGATGCATGAATATCTGTTTAACACTGTTGCGAAAGAATCGCAGGAAGTCAAAGGTACGCCACAAGCATCACAGTCCGGTGGGTCCTCCCGGCGGAGAAGAAAGCTGTGCGTCAGAGGACAGTGCCCTATTCGGAGGCGAGTAAGGAGAACCTCATCCCTTCTCGCCCGCTGGAAGGAGCTGCTCCACCAGGTCATGCAACAAACCACGACGGGTGACGAATCTGCCAAAGTCACTTTCCTACCAGGTTGAACGACGTCAATCCAATAGTTCCCTGCGTGAGCTATATGAGCACCTGCTGGGTCCACAGGGGCGTCGGGGGAACAGCTGGTCCCACCACGCCTTTAGATAAGAAGACAGCGATATACAACAGCGTTTAACAGCCGTTAACTCAGTGAGGGAAAGAGTTTTCATTTAGCTACTGGGACAAATATTATCTTTAAATGCACGCAATATGTAGGAATAAAACACTAATTTTGCTTTTAAAATGAATCAAATATATAAAACATGAATACTATATTCAGGGTTAAAAGAAAATTTACGTAAGGTCGTAATGACTGAAGATGATATTTATTTGGCTAAAATACAGGGTGTATCAAAAGGAATCATCGGATTAAAAAAAAAAAAAACCTATTATGTTTTTTTGAGATATGTGCGTGAACAACGTACTGTTATATATATATTTATATATTTTATGGCTTTAGCCAAAGGCTAATACAGCCAATAACATCATACAATATGTTCGAGTGAATTTTAAATTACACCTTTAGTATATTTAACATACAGGTAAATTATCTTGACCGATTTCTTGCTCGGAACTGAGAGAGATTGCATCAGAGAAGTTATATCAGTTATATTCAGACCATCTTCTAGCAGTTGTTTCCTCGCTGATTGATGTTGCTTGCAGCTCAGCATGAAGTGATAAATATCCTCTACAAAATTACACGATGGGCACATCGGCGAATCCACCAAGCGCATGACAACAACAACGTACTGTTTTTTTTTTTTTTTTTTTTTTTTTTTTTTTTTGGCTTTAGCCTTAGGCTAATTTAGCCAGTTACATGGAGTAATGGTGCTCTTTTATTTATATTATGCCTTTAGTTTTAGCCACGTACATGTAGATTAAGCTAATCGCTTTCTTATTGGGCGCGGCGAGGGTTATGATCACATCTGCGATGTTTTCTATGTGAAGAGCGTCTTTTAATAAGATTCTTCTATATTCGCGGTGGCGCCTACATCTTAGAAGGAAGTGGTAGATATCCTCCACTTCGTCGCAGGATTCGCAGTTCGGAGAATCCGAGACCTTCATTAGAAATTTTTTATCATTAAGCCAGGTGTGCCCCGTTCTTAATCTACTAATCAGCGTGATTGCCTTTCTATGGAGATCCACTTCCTGGAACCATGGTTTCATCGTAACTTTGCTGGCGATGGCGCGGTACCATAGCCCTTTCCCTTGGGCCTTTTCGTTCCATTTTCTTCCCATGCGTTGAGAGCTCTTGCTGAGGCGATCGTTCTGAAATCGGTATAAGGCACTGGTATGTTCTCAGTATCGGGAACCTGGAGATGTCGTCGAGCTATTTTGTCCGCTAGCTCGTTCCCTGTCACTCCCACGTGACCCGGGATCCATTGTAGGCACACTTCTATGCCTCTGTGTATGGCTTTCCAGAGTTCTCTGCCAACTTCATATGTCAGGTAGTTTCTGCACTGGCCTTTAGGAATGCCTATGATAGCCTGTAAGGCACTTTGTGAATCCGAACATATCACTGCTTTTGTCTGTACTGACCGTTGTATATATTGTATGGCCCTCAGGATTGCGTACATCTCGGATGAGAAGATTGAGAATTCTGCCGGCAATCTACAAGCTTCATAAACGCCACAGTCTGCATCGACCCAAGCGGCCGCGCTGGTGGATTGCATTACCCTTGATCCATCGGTAAATACTTTCCGCCATTCCTTCCATCGTGTGTTCAAGGTTTCTAATGCCCATTGCTTCAATTCTAACTGAAGGGTGGTTTTTTTTGTCTACCGAGCCCTTGATCAAGGACAGGTGGATTCGCGACGAGATCTCCGCCCTTTGCCACGTATCTTCTTCGCTGAACATCTCGTTGATCTCTTGTCTGTGTATATTCCACAGGGCCGTTGTCTGAAAATACTGTATCAGGCTGGGTTTTTTCTGTTGTTGACGTGATTTGGCTGAACTTTCATGGGCAAGGAGCTGCACCTTCCTCTGTAGGGGATGTGACTTCATGGACCACACCTTTAGCCAGAAGTTCAACCCCAATTTACTTCTTCTTGTACTCAACGGTGGAATGGCTAATTCTGCCTCCATCACGGCGATGGGGGTGGATTTCACAAAGCCTCCGATTACTCGCAGAGCTGCTGATTGAATGCAGTCCAATTTTGTTAGAAGAGACTTGGCGGCAGTTTGATACAGGAACCCCCCGTATTCCATTCGGCTCCTAAGTAGAGAGCAGAATACATGCCGGAGTAGTCGAGGGTCCGCACCCCAGGTCGGGGCGGCGAGGGCTTTGAAACAGTTCAGGCGTTGCATACATGATTGCTGCAGTTCCATGATATGCTTTCTCCATGTTAATTTTGAATCTAACCACATTCCCAGGAATTTGATCTCTTTAACTAACTCCAGTGTGTGTCCATTTAGTGTAATTGCACAGTCTTTTCCTTGTAGCTGTCTTTGCGTAAACACACAAATTTTGCTTTTTTCTATTGATATTTCTAGCCCTTTGTCCAGCAATCTCTTTTGTATCAGCTTCAATTGCTCCTCTAGTATTCTGCGGGACCGTTTCTATGTCCGGGTGAGATATATATACAACAAAATCATCCGCATATTGGAGGAAGGATACTAGGCCCTTTAGGATGTTACATAGGTCTGCCATGTAGATATTGAATAGTAAGGGGCTCATTGGATCGCCCTGAGGTAAACCTTGGAAGACTAGCCGACTGATTCTGTCTCCCTCCGCTGTAAACACTGAATTCACTCTTCGGGCGAGGTATCGGCCACACCATGAGCATAGCTTGCTAGGTATGCCCATCTTTTTCATAATGCCCACAAGTATATCTATCTGCACATTGTTATAAGCATCCTTAATATCCAGGAAGGCAGCCACTAAATAGTTTCTTCTTGTGAATGACAGCTGAATATCTGTCACCAGCGTGCTGATATTGTCTAAGGTGCTGAAGCGTTTTCGAAAGCCCATAGTTCTCGTATCAAGTAACCTATGATGCTCCAGGTGCCACTCGATCCTGTTTTTGATCATTGCACTCATCAGTTTTGTCGGGCACGGCAGGAGAGAAATGGGGCGATATGACGAGATGATGTTCTTCTTCCTGTGGGGTTTACACACGGGAATAACGATTACCTCCCGCCACTGGTCAGGAACATAGGAGAGGTCAATCATAGTATTGTAGAGATCCAGCATGGCTTCCTTCGCTTTAAGAGGAAGTTTGTCGATCATTGTGTAGGTAATGGCGTCCATCCCCGGAGCAGTATCTTTCTTCCGTAGGGCGTGCAATAGTTCTGATAGGTGAAAACAGGGTTCCGTCGATCCTGTTGGGACGTCGTCTACTTCCCTACTCTTGTGATATTCCTCCTGTTTTGGTACATATGGAGGAGTGAACGAGGCTAGGAACTCCTCTGCTGCTTGTCTGTCTGACGATATCCAACTGGTAGCTGGCCTCTCACCCTTGAACCACTTCAGTTTCCGCCAAGTCTCTTGGGTCGTCACACCATATTTTAAATTGGAGCAAAAACTCTTCCAGCCTTCTCGTTTGGCCTTTCTAATGGTATCTCGTGCTTCAGCCGTTCTTTTCTTGAGTTCTACCAAGTTCTCCTGAGTGGCGGCGTGCAAATATATTCTGGTAGCCAAGCGCCGCCTGGCGACAGCTCGTGAGCAGTCACTGTTCCACCAAGGTTTTCTAGTGAGCTCTCTTCTAGTGTGAGTTTTAACCTCTGGTATCGCCTCTTCTGCAGCAGCCTCCACTATTCTTTGAAATTCGTTGTACCGACATTGGATATCGTCGGTTGCACCTTCCCACTGCTCCAACAGCGTGCTGATCTTTCCTTCGTAGCGAGCCCAGTTAGCCCTGTTACACAACCACCGTCTGCTTGAGTGCCGGCGGACAGATGGGAGATTCCAATCTAATGATAATTTGAGGACGCAGTGATCACTTCCGATAGTCTCTGGTAGCAGATCCCATTTCGCTCTATGCATTAGGTTCATCGATATGAGAGTAATATCTGGAGAAGAGTTTCTCTGACTAGGAGCACCAAGTCTAGTTCCATGTTTGTTGTTAAGAACGGCAAATGAAGAGGCTGATATGGCATGGGCGAGCTCGATTCCCTGCGTGTCTACATAACTATCTTGCCATAACGAATGGTGAGCGTTGAAGTCGCCTCCAACCACACTATTTGCCGGCAGCTGATGGAATACAGCCGACCAATCTTCTTCCTTTAGGTTGACTTGAGGTGGTTTATATATGACGGTGGCCGCTTTGATAGGTCCATCGTAAGAGAGCTCGACAGAGAGCATTTCTACGTTGGCAATTGGTGCCGCTAATCTGCGCACGGAGCAATTAATGTGGCTTCCCACCAAGATGGCAACTCCCCCGTGCCCATCATCTCTGTCTTTCCGAAACACACTAAAATTCTTGATGTTTATGTTCGACGAGCTGCGCAGCCATGTTTCCGATATAAGGACTAGGTCGGCCTTATGTTCTGTTATGGTTCTTTGAAATTCGTCCCATTTTGGTAATAGGCTACGTGCGTTCCACTGTAACACTGTCAATTTAGTCCTTCTAGCCATTTTTAATTAACAGATTTGCAGCCTCCGATGTGGTTCCACTTGGCCCCATTTCTTTAATTTCTTGAAGCACTTGTCGACACGCTTCGTCCTGAATTTTCTTCACTGTGGTGGCTGCCAGCTTGCCTTTCATCTGTTGTGCCAGCAGTTTGACCACTATTTTGACTATTATATTAACCATGTCTTCTCCTGCCTCTCTACTAGTTTGTTCTTTGCTGGTTACTTCTTCGGTTTGGGTCGCTATAGATTCCTTGGGAGTACTGACGGTACTTTGGCAGTGCTCCCTGATTTGCTTCATTCCCTGTGGCATCGTCACCGCGCTGTACCTTTTACTCTGTATAGGTGGGAATTCCGCTGCCTTGTATTGGTAACTTTGTTGTATACTCCTCTTGTTTTCCGTCGCCATTTTTGCTTTGTCCTCTTCTTGTCGCTTCCGTTCGGGGCATTTCCTATCGTTCGCTTTGTGGTCACCTCCACAGTTTACGCATTTTTGGACCTCATTTGAGCAGCTGGATATGTTGTGTTCTTCACCACACTTCATACATCTTTCTTTTCCTTTACAGAATTTGGCCGTATGACCAAATCTATAGCATTTGAAGCACTGCGTTACTGGAAATATGTAGGGAGCCACCTTGAATCTCAGGTAGAAAATCTCGATTTCCTCTGGCAGGAATTGGCTATCAAAAGTTATGAGCACAGTTTGCAGGGGAACTGTTTCCACCTTGCCGTCATTGAATACTTTCTTGGTAAATCGCCGTACATCGATAATCGGTGCCGACGAAACAGCGTTAATCCTTAATTCTTCTTCTGCTAGGTCCGTAGGCACAAACTTGATTATCCCTTTCCGTTCTACTCGGTTAGCCGGTATATAAGCCTGCAGACCCAAGGATTGAAGAAACATCTTGTTTTCAACGAAGCCATTAGCAGTGTTGGCATTCAAAAATTCCATAGACATTCTGTTTTTCCCAAGTTGATTGAGTCGTTTCAGCCCAGTGACCTTGTTATAAAAAATTTTCCCCAGCTGAATTGGGTGTAGAGAAGCACTGTCTGATGCGTTCTCGATTATAACCATATATGGACCCTCTGCATGGTCATTATAAAGCCTCTTCCGCATTGCCGGCGCGGGGGGGTTCCGCTTGACTGCTTCTTCTCTTACTTGGCTTGCCTGACTAGTTGTCAGATGGTTACATAAGGTGTTCAACTGATTGGCCTCCATCTCCTGACGCTCTACTGGGATTTGTTTGAGGTGGGGTCGCTAGGCTGCACGCTACCTCCTTACCTCTGCTAGGAATCGACTCAGTGATCATCGGTTCTTCAATTTTCTCTTTCGTGACGTTTCTCCTGTCTGCAGCTTTACGTTTCTTCCTCAGATTGTACTTTTCTTCTTCGTCGGTGTCGTTTAGGTTTGCCTCCTTTGTCTTCCTCGCTGTCTCCATCATCTCTTGGTCACTCTGGTACACGGTATACGCCTCTTCTTTTCTCGGGTCGATTCCATCACTTGCTTCCGCCATTTCCTCTCGCCCTCCGGCAGAAGGGTCCGACGAGATGAGCTCAGCCAAGGATGTATTGACACAGTTAGGTTGTCTTCTCTAGATGAAAAATACTATAACTGTCCGCTGATTCACCAAAAGTTCTGTGAATATAACACGACCGCAGTTAGCACTGTTGATAGTCGCCTGGAGATGAGTCCGCTTCGCTGCCACTAACACTCGCGCAGGTAAACACGTCTCACTTCCTCACTCTATCGCACCGCTTACTTCCTTACTCGTCGGTTGCAAGCAGCAAACTCCAACGTACTGTTGGAAAGAGCAAACTCTCGAGGTTTACATGGTTTCTGCCCGCTAGGTAGCAGCAGTGTGCATCCACTTCGGTTCTAATAAAATGGCGTCGGGTCAACAGAAAGCGTTTTATGTTCTACGCATTACGCAGTGCGGGTCAGTAACAACTGTTCAGCGTGACTTTCGAACTAGGTATGGTGTGGATCCTCCCACAGCACAGAGCATTAGACGATGGCGTGAACAATTCCGAGAAACAGGTTGTTTGTGTAAAGGCAAATCGCTGGGCCACCGCCGAGTGTCTGACGCAGACGTTAACGCATCCGCTATAAACCTATACATTCACAAGGCGTCCGCAGACAGCTCAACATACCCCCGATGTCCATCTGGTGTGTGTTTCGTAGACGTTTACACATGAAACCATACAAAATTCAGCTACTGCAAGCTCTTCCTGAAGGTGACAAACAACACCGTGTGAAGTTCTGTAATTTCGTTCTTGGCAACATTGAGGTTGGCAGTTTTCTTCCACGTTTATAAAAAGACACTGTTTATATGCCTCAGTTACCAACAACAATGAATGAACTGAGACATCGCATAACAGCAGCTGTGGAAGCTTTCACCCAAGACATGCTCGCTGCAGTGTGGGAAGAATTTGCATCTCAATGAGGGCATATTGAACACTTATGAAAAGGTTTGTATATGTATATTCGTTTCAGAAATATAGACGTGCCAAATCGGATGATTCTTTTTGATACACCCTGTATGTTGCAGCTTGTCTGCTTGTCGTATGGTCTAAATGTCAGTGAAAGCAATTAGTAGTTTTATTAATCTGAATCCTAACCATTAGACAAACAAGTTACCTTAAAACTAATATGATTTTTTTTTAAAAAATTATATATTTAAACTTATTTTTTTAACTAAATAAACGTGGATTTACCTAATACCTGAGAAAGCTACAAACAGCAAATTTATAGTACGCGTTTACGCAAAAGGCGGACACTCATATATAATTAAATTATTACTTTCTTTAGTTAAAAACTATTGCTAGACATTTAACACCGCTTCTATCAGAAACAAGAGTTTCTAGCTGCTTTTGAGAATGAGAAATTGCAACACATCAAATAGTGCGCCCTGTTGTGAAAAAAGTTGCTTTTACTATTGTATCACTAAGACTAAGTCAATTATATGCTATATGAAAGAGTATTTACAGTTTCAACAGTGATAACTCGCGCGGTAACTGTCAGAAAAAATGATTAATTAAAATAGCGCAAGGTAGTATTAAACAGTGTGATAAGTCAAATAATTACATCACACCAAGCTCTTCGTAAATGGTGGCGCATTGTTCTTACCCTCAGTGTATCCAGCTTAATTTTAACTCCATCTTCGTAATTGGTGTACTCGAAGTCCTGCATAGTTTTGATGACAAACTCTCTATCTGGTTGTATTAGGCGCAGCGTTGTAATGTTGGTTCCACTGACTTTAAATTGCGTCAGATCCAAAGTGTGTGCATCCTGTAAACGCAATTAAAACAACAAGTATATTACATGTCACAGTGCACACACATTTAGAAATATTAATAACTATCAAAATTGCAAAAAAAGAAAAGAAAAAAGAAAAGCATGAAATATGGTTTGTTGCTTTTCATCTAACTTAAAGTGTAAGGTCTCAGCTCTACATTCAGGAACTGAACTTATTCGACAACGGGCTGACAGAGCCCGGAGGTTCGTTCTACATCAAACTTTAGGAAAATTCCTAGGATTCAGTGGGACTCAAACCCGGCACCGTCCAGTTTGCAGTCATTCGCTGTACCGACTAAGCTCCACCGCCTTCTTCTTCTTATGATGCCATGTCAGATTCCGGGCGTAGCAGCCACCATGGAGGATGTTATAACTCTCTTGAGAAGATGAACTGGATGGTTTCCCTTTGCCCTCCGTGGTCTGTGTTTGTGTTATTGTAGCAGTGGATGACTGGGATAGTGTTGTGTGATCAGTATAGAGTGTTGTTTGTGTTGTATTAAATGAGAGATGAAGAAGAAAGAGGGTGAAACCAGGAATCGTCTCTTTTAGGCCTACTCTTCCGAAAGACACCTGGGGACACAAAGCTTAATGTCCTCATCCGACCGGTGAATGGACAGTGCTGTATTCCCTCCGCCCTCGCTCCCTACGCACTGTGGAGTGGTTTGTGACTTAACCCAGCACTTTGGTGCACAATTTGGTGATTAGGAATCGTGCAACACCACACTGACGATGAAATTTTTTTCCATCACCAGGACTCGAACTAGGTAACACAACGAGAGCGCCGCAACCAACAGCCCACGGGGCGGACACTAAACCAACATGCTATTAAAATTAGGTGAATCGAAACAGAGTTCTGTAGTTTCTTGATATGCTGCTAGGAAGATTTCTGGAGATGATTTCAAATAACGGTGAACTTTTTTTTTTTTTAAGTGCTTAACGTCTTTTAACAGCGAGGTCTTTAGAGACGGGAAAGGATGGGGGGCAAGGAATGGGAAGGAATTCGGCCATGGTCTTTTGAAGGAAGCATCCCGGCAGTCCTGTTGACTCGTTCCGACTTTAGTGACTATTCCATCTCTTCCTTGGTCCCCGAATACTACTTCTACTTTAGTTCTATATTGGTTTGCTACTTTTGATAATCGTGCCTCAAGCATTCTCCAGTTATTGCTATGTTCCTCTATCTTGTAATTCATACTATGTGGGAAGATTATCTTTTTTAGGTAAGGGTTTCAGGGATTAGAATGAGTTACCAAGAGAAATAATGTATAATTTACCGAAAACTTTGAAAGAATTTAAAGATAAAATTTGTAGAGGGCAAATAATGGTGGGTGCAGGATAGGGGGAAGATGGGTGTGTAGGGAAATTGCCACCGGAGCCTGTGCTCCATTGCAATTAAATTAAATTAAATTAAATTTGCCTGGAGTGATTTGGGAAACCATGGAAAACCCAAATCTGGATGCCCGGACGGGGATTCGAACCGCCGTCCTCCCGAATGCGAGGCCAGAACGCTAACCGTTATACCACCACGCTTGGTAGCGGCGAACTTAAATTTCAAACACATTGGTAAAATATCCACACTAAAATTAAATAAAATGTATGGCCTTGATTTTCCCATCCTAAATATATCTCTAATATAATTAGTAACAAATTTAGCTGTAAGTTCCGATGAAATCTTACAGCCTCATCCCGCGAAAACACAAATTTTGCTGTTAATTTCACGAAATTCAGCGTTATCAGATTTATTGTTTCTTATTAATTTTAACACTGTTAATATATCCTCAATCTGATTGCATGTGCCAAACCGCCATAGAGTAAGCCTAAGTTCAAATCTCAACCCCATCTCCCCCCCCCCTCCCCCGCCGCTATACCTGAAATGATAATAAATTTCGCTGTCGAATAGCTTATTTGATACCGTCTGGTGCAAGCCTTCCAAAATTCAATTTTTTTTTCTCTACGATTAGCCCTATTCATGCGTTGACAGTACGTTCAAATCGTACAAACCATAGCATAGCGACTTCCTGATTAAATTAGTATTCTGTTAAAAACCAAGCCAGACAGAGCAGTTTGAAGAATTACTTACAAGAGAAGGTTTGAGAGCAACTCCTGTCGCATGGTTGCTTTTCTGAGATATAGGAATAGCGTCTTTATTTCATTTCGTTCGTAGCAGTCGAGGGTAGCCCAGAGCTGTTTCCAAGCTTGTAACTTAAGCAAGCAGATGCTCTGCCCAGCCTTATCAACCACGACATTGCACAAACTCGTTACGGCTGCACAGCTACCCCTTGGATTTGAACTGGTGTTAGAAGGTTATGAGAACCACCTGTCAGCTACCAAGTTGCTACACAATAGCTCTACCCCCACTCTTGTACCTAGTAGACGTCATCAGTAGCCAACTCGACTTCGTCCAATTACTAAAATCTCAAGTAGCGAATCAGGAATCAGCCATACTTCCACCACTAAAGAATCGCTCTCGCTTTTCCAGAGAGCACATTAGCTTGCGAGTAGCAGCCCATCTAGCTGACTCGCAACATCACTACACTCACGTGATCTGCTGCTTGTTATATATACTCCACGTTGAGCTATTCAAGTATTTCATGATGCATTTATTTAGGAACTATTCCATCTCCATCCTCCCAACAGATGCTATGAATCCTTTCCAAGGCTAGCACCTAGATTACACAATGCCTAACTAGTATCATGACTGCCACCAGAATTTTCTTCCAATCTGTGTGTTTACAAAATAACATCTTCATCTGAAGTTTTTATACCAGTATTTGTTTCTTCACAAGTGTCTACAAATAAATAACCAATAATTTCTTTAAAGTAACCTTGATCACTACATAATCTATAAGAATCAATTTAGATGAAATATGCTAAGTGTCCAGTCAGAATCATAAGGTGTTTGTCACATAACAGCTTCCGCTTGGCTTAACCATGCGAAAACCGATTCCACGACCATAAAATTTCTTCAAAAATTGACAGTCTCGAGGAATTGTAGAGAGAAATGATGCATCCAAGACGGGTTTAAAACATCTGCGTATAAGCTCAGTTTGTAAGGAAAAGAGGAGATTCAATGAAAATTGGGAAAAAACCCGTGTGTGTTGCTCTGATTTTCCTACCTAGAATCTACATAACTAATAACGTAATATCACACATTATATAATTTGAAGCAATAGAACATAATCATCTGTGTATCACGAACAATATATAGTATTACCAAATTAAATTTTTAATAGTTTTCATGGTATATTCCTGCGTGAGGTGAGATGGATGGTCTCTTACCAGCGAGGTTATCAGATAGGACTGGTAGACATCCATCAGCTTGACGTCGGCTGCCTGCCGCAGGACCTCCAGGATGAGGTCCGTGTCGCAGTCCAGGATGATGCGAGACTCTGAGGACTGCTTGATCTCCTTCAGCAGCGGCCTGCAACAAGCACGTACAGTGAACGTGACCAACAGCTCGGCCACAGCGGGGAGTAAGAGGGCAATGTGGAAAATAATATCCCTTTTTATAATTTAGGCTTCATCAAAAATGTTCTGGGATGCTGGTTACCCTATTATTTAATTGGTCAATCACCTAAATTTGCTTGATCAATATTTCCTACAAAAAATGTTACCATGTTCAAACATGCCCAAAATGGTACGCGTGGAAGACAAAGTAACTTTTTTCTGCCAATAATTTTTTCTGAAATTACTTGTTGCGGTGATTTTCTGTTTGATCATCTTATAACTAGTGATCTGTATGCTTTTACAGCATTATGATGAAACAACAGTAACAGAAGGAAAAATAATGACAAGATGTAATAGCAAGAAAGCTCTCAGCAATTAGTTAATCCAATGGTGATCATAATACGTAAAACAGATGTTTAATGCAATAAAGGTAAACAGATTAAAGAATTTAACAGAGAAATTTCTATATGTTTTTTGTTATATTGTTATTGTCATTAAGGTATTACAGCGCGTTTGTAGCGTGATCATTCACAAACTAACAAAAAAATTAAACCTAACAGCTACTCAAACCAAAATGTGACAAAATAAATGTCTTCATGACTGATTGTATAATGATCACACGAACCCTTAATGAAACCGAGAAAAATAAAACGCTTAACTACCTGCAAAGAGAACTGGTAGCCATAAAGCAAGCCTAGAGTTTACAGTGTTAGGAATCTTAGAAGTGCTATCGAGGTTCCAGCTAATGTATCGCTGAAGTGCCAGACGTGTACAGGGACATTTCCGTCCTCGGTAATTAATTGTTAGGGATCTGAATTGACAGGTTACTTGGCAACCAACGAGTGTTAATTATCCTTGAATTCGCGAAATTGCAAACCGAAATCACAATGTGATTTTGAGTCCAAACGCTTTGCAAGTACCATACCTGGCTAAGGATTCTTATGATTTCTTGATGTGTTAAAGACATTCATAATGGCGATTTTTGTAATAAAGGCTATAAAGGAAAATAGTTAACAAACAATGATTGCCAAGACTGTAGGCGTTCAAAATGTTCTGAAGTTGCTTAGAACACCTTACGAGGTTTCAAGGTGCAGGAAGTGGAATACGTCAGCTGGGAACTATTTTTAACGTGCCAATTAGCGGACGTTATTAAACTTGACCACTGTAACATAAATCGCTCGCAGGCTTCCATCCTTTACCAAACACGGATCGACATATTAAAGGTATACCTGAATGAGAATAATAGTTATTGATACGAACCTGTAGTCACCGTCATCGGAGAGCTGGCGGACTGTGATTGGTGGATCGCTCGGCTCCCTCGCCTGCAGCACCCCCTGCAGCCGCACCAGGGAGTCTTCGTTCTGGTACAGAATGGTGTACGAACGCCACTTGAGCTCCATAACCACATCTACCAGCGCCTGTCAAATACGTTCGCTTTAATCCAGATTCGTTCCTGGTGGCTGTATCGGTATTAGTGGCTATCCGAACAAACCTTTGAAATGAAATACCACTGAATCAAGAAAGAACAACATTGCATTTCGAAGCATAAAACAAAAAAATAAAATAAATACCTAGGCACCCTCATTTTATGCGAAGACAAGTAAACTAACTTTCAGCTGGACATCATAGGGGCAGTGGAAATTGGATAAGGTTCTCTTATCACGTCAGTCATTCACAATCAGTAGGCGTGTGCAGTTATGTTGATGAATACTGAATAATAAATGGCTCATATCCCGCAGTGAACCTTAGCTTGTGAACTGCACCTGTGACTGATTAACCACCCCTTCAAAACTTGTGGTCTTTTTTTTTTTTTTTTTAAATCAGTATCAAGATTCGTTTGATGCAGTCGTCCATCTCTTCCTATCTATCGCTAACCTCTTCGTCTCAGCATATCGCTTACAACCTAAGTCTTCAATTATCTCCCACATATATTCTAATCACTGTCTTCCTCTACAGTTCTTACCTTCGACTATTCGCTCCACTAATACATTAACCAATCCTTCATGCCTTTAAATATGACTCACCATCCTGCCTTTCCTTTTATTAAAGTTTCTTTCCTCACCCATTATTTCCAAGATACGTTCACTACGTAATTTATCGGTCTACTTAATTTTCAGCATCCCTCTATAGCAGTGGTTCACAATTAGTGGTACCCGTACCTCCAGGGGTACGCGAGGTTGCTCCCGGGGGTACGCGAGGTTCTCTCTTGACTGAGGTATTCAATAAGACAATTGAAAAAAAAAACAAAAAACAATTACGCAAATATTACTACCGCCAAAATATATTTTAAGACAGTCAAACGGTGTGTGTGTGAATTAGATGTCTGTAATGCTGTGGTTGTGCGAAGCACTAGACTGGAATGAACGCAGAGGCAAATGTAGCTATAAGGGGGTACGCGAGGTTCAGCTTTTCTTGAAGTAGTACTCGGGAAAAACTATTTGGGAACCACTGCTCTATAGCATCACATTCCAAATGATTCAATTTTCCTTCTTTCTGGTTTTCCTAAAGTCCATACTTCGCTACTATAAAGCGCTGTGCTCCACACACAGAGTTTTAAAAAGTTCTGTCTTAGACCTACAAGAGATCAGTATTTGAAACAGTTGAGCTCAAGCTTCGCGGAAGACGGAACTTCAAAGCAATAGTGCCGTGTTTACACACTAGAGCGGAAGAAAGCGGTCAGAGAGGCAGTGTCTTAACGGGCATACAGGCGAAACACTGTTACAATGTAGTAACCAATGTCAACCGGAACTTCACCCAATAACAAAGAAGTGATTGTGTTTATACCCACTAAAGAGAACAGTTAACAATCTTTGTGTTGTAGACAACATGTGCGGTCACAAGCGAGAGGAGATGGGCGAGGCAAGCGGCGGAATGACTGTTCATAAAGAAGAAGACAGCAAGGAAGCTTTTTTGTACCAAAACGAAGAAGACATGGCCGAACCAGAAAAGAAGAAAATAGCAGAACGAGTGAATGATAGGAGGAAGAAACGTACAATCTAAAGAAGAAGCAATGCACAATAGAGAAAAAAACAAACACACAAAACACCCCATTTCACCGGAAACGACTAGAAACAAGAATAAAATCAGGGACATAAACAGAAGAGCATGATCCAAATACATCCAACACCCCAGATGGAGGGAAAGGACAAGGAACGTAAAGTAGGCCATCTCTCCTGGAAACCAGGGAAGCAAGTAAAGTCGAAACGTTCACACAACGCAGCAGACTATATAAGCCCAATCAGAAGACTCATTCATGGTGATTGTAGAACCAATGGTCGAAGGAAATATGCAACACTCAATAAACTATGGAAGGTATTTTACAATAAGGTTTCCGGATTGAAACGAAAATACCAACAAGGCAAGAATAGAATGACCGTGGAATTATCAGAAGCAGAACTAGCCAATAGATGAATAGCTAATCGTATCTCGTAAAGACAGTGACAACACCACTAAAACAGTACAGTTAACGTTCGCTAGTAAATACCTGGAAGAATTCATCGAAATATACTACTTCAGATTCAAGGTGGTGACGTATATATATACCCAATAACACAATGTTATAAATGCAAGAGATTTGGACACGTGGCAAATAACTGTAACGGAAATGAAAGATGTACGAAATGTGGCGAAGACTATAAGATATAGAATGTCTAATGAAAACTCCCAGAAGCATAAATTGAAGCGGTGAGCACCCCGCTAATCACAGGCTATGTCTGCTGAGAGAACAACAGGGTGGGTGAAGCAAGCAAAAGACAAAAGAACAGCAGGGATGCCAGGATCTGAACAGAAGCTCAGAGACCTCCGCACTCTTCAGAAGAAAACATACAGCGACGTGATCATAGACAAGGCATAGCCCCGCCCTGGGGAGCGACGCTAAAAGGCAACAAATGTGGTGACACAGGTATTTCAGGAAGCCCAAACCGAGGAAGCAGTCAACACAGAATACAATGAAGAGATGATCATCATTATAGTTAAACCAATAATGAAAGTTCTAGCCCGACATATGAAGGGCAATATGTCACCGATGGCACTCCCGAGATATAGCCTTAGAACATGAAATGTAATAGATAGCCCCCCCCCTCCTACGCAAAATTCAGATAACCCCAGTGCAATAGATAAAAAATGGCTAGGAGACCACGCACAATAACGATGTTGTTGTTGTTGTTGTTGTTGTTGCTTTATGGCGCGTCGACATCGGGGTCTTTAGCGCCCTAACAATTACCAGCTAATGCTGTAGCTTAAAATTGTACTAAAAAACTGTCTGCATGGCCGACTGTAAAGGGGTCGGCCGTACAGAGAGCAAATAAAATAAATCATAACATCAGACGTGGCTTTAAAGGAGCCACCAGTACTTTAAACCGTACGGCACCTGGATGGCTGTAAAGGGGCCAAGAAGGTTCAAAAGAGAATTAAAAACATTAAACGTCTCGCTGGATGTATAATGGCCAGCGAGACATGAATCATAACAATATAAAAAAATAATAACAATGCACCTGCATGGGTGGCTGTAAAGAGGCCACCCATCCATCTTAAAACTAGGCCGATCTGCCTAAAATTTTAGGCGCTAGACCAGCCAAAACACAAAATTTTAAAACACTCGCTACGTTGCTGGTCTCGTTGTTTAAAATGAGGGACAGGTCATTGGCCCAGCCAACGTCTGCCCTCAAGTCTAAAAATAATACACAATCAATTAAAATGTGGTGCTCCGTCAGAGGTACGCCACAAGCATCACATTCCGGTGGGTCCTCCCGGCGGAGAAGAAAGCTGTGCGTGAGAGGACAGTGCCCTACACATAACGAACCTGGAACTGGAATAGGAACACCTCACTATAGAAGATCGTCGTCAGACATATCTATAGTATCAGCAAACTTAAAACATAAATGAAATACTAAATGAAACCCCGGACAGGGACCACTTCGTAACAAACATGACCATGGATGCACCACGCAAACTTAATTTCTCACCACTAAGATTATTATGGAACTGGCAAAAGAGCCAAATGGGAACAATATTAAGAAGAAATAAACACTCTACAGGGACGGGAAAATGATGATGATGGGCATATTCAGCAACGGTGCAGTAACTTTGAGGAAATGACCACATTTGCAGTCAAAAGAATATATACCCACGAGAAAAATCAAGGAGAAGACTTCCGTAGAAAGGAAACCATGGTTGACAGCGGAGTGCTCTAAAGCTTGGCATGTAAAGTATATATTCATACAGTTTAACGTGGAATTCGAACCACGGAAAAATTCTGGCGTACTTCACATTACACAGCAAGCTGTGCCAGAGATGAAGGTCAGGTTAAGGGTCTATGGAAATCCCCGTCGAGGCAGGGACTCGATCCACGGACATTTTGATCCCCAGTCACACGCCTCAACCACTGAATCACAGTGCCATAGTTAGTATATGTGTTATAAATGAATTTAATCTTTTTGGCGTTGTTTATTTATAAACGTTTCTCGGGAAACAAACCGAGTGATGTTGTTATTAATGCACAATATTTCGGCGACTTTAATTCTCCGTCGCCATCTGAGATGCTGCTAGGCAACATAACAACATCTGTCGTTGCCATGCCAGTTTACAAACAACACGCCCAAGGCTGACTTCAAGGCAGACTTCAAGACTTGCAACTGCACCTGAAGATGGCGACGGAGAGTAAAGTCGCCGAAATATTGTGCATTAATAACAACATCACTCGGTTTGTTTCCCGAGAAACGTTTATTAATAAAGTATATATGTTGCTTTAAGGATTCCAATGGCTTTTGGTCGTTTCTTTTTGTTACTTTACCGTTTATTTATTGCCATTACTTTTTCCAGGTGGTTTCAGATTATGTTTGCATCTCTATGCAACCCGTCTGAATATTCATCCCAATTCCTCTCTTCTCCATAACTTCAAACTGAAAGTAAATCCGCAGAGAAATAGATCTCAGTGTTTTATTTTTTGACACATTTTTTTACAGGACTGAGTTATATATTCACTTCATTTCTAAATGGTTACGACGGCTATCATCATGTATTATCCCTCCGACCCACATGCATTATTCAGAGTACTCATATTGAACTGATTCAGTTCAACGACGAACATTTTAGTGGAGACTGTGTGGTCACCGAGAATAAGGGAGCTTTAAGTGTTTGTACGATACATTTTCGAATATTTGCCAATTTAGTTGGTTGCACTCGAGTCAAAGTTCTCATGCCATTTTATGTTCTTTGAATAGTCTGAAATAACAGTATTTTTTCGCATAAAATGAATACCTTCTTCTTACTGAATAAGGCTAGAAGCAGGTACGAGGCGTATTCCAAAAGTAAGGTCCGTTTGATCATAATAAAAACATCGTTCAGGATACAAGGTTTTTATTAACGTCAGTATGTAACTACATATCTAGTTCACTTTTCCACATAATCGCCGTTCATATCTATACACTTTCTGTAACGCTGTACCAGTTTCTTTAACCCCTCGGCATAAAAGTCTGCCGCCTGGGACCTGAACCAATTGGTAACGCTCGTCTTGAGTTCTTCATCGGTTTGAAATCGTTGTCCACCAAGCCACCGTTTCAAATGCAGGAAGAGAAAATAGTCGCTTGGTGCAAGATCTGGACTGTAAGCAGGGTGGTCTAGGATTTCCCAACGAAACTCTTGAACCTTCTCTTTGGTTTTGGAAGCGGTATGCGGGCGTGCGTTGTCGTGCAGGAGGAGGATGCCAGACGACAGTTTCCCGCGGCGTCGATTTTGGATGGCACGTCTCAGTTTGGTGAGCGTTGCACAGTACACGTCAGCTGTAATGGTTGTCCCACGGTCCATGAATTCGATCAAAAGGACGCCCTTTTCGTCCCAAAACACGGAAGCCATCATTTTGCGATTCGTGTACGGCGATTGCTTACACTTTTTTGGTTTGGGTGAATCGGAATGGCGCCACTGCGTTGATTGTTGTTTTGATTCTGCGTTGGTGTACGCTATCCACGTCCCGTCTCCCGTAACAATTTGGGAAAACAAACTGACTCCATCTTGTCTATAGCGCTCCAAAAATTGTCGTGCGCTATGCATTCGTTGCTCTTTGTGCTGAGCGGTGAGCAGTTTTGGCACCCACCGCGCACAAAGCTTCCGATATCCAAGCTCTTCAGTGACAATCCTGTAAATTGAGGTTCTAGCAACATTTGGGAATTCCATAGCCAGACCACTAATCGTCAAACGCCGATCACTTCGCAGTTTTTGGTTAACTTGCTCGACGATGTCGTCGGTCCGAATACTGGGCCTGCCACTCCGCTGTTGATCGTGCACATCTGTGCGACCACTTTGAAATTCTCGACACCGGTGTCGAACTTGTTTCTCACTCATTATGTTTGGTCCATACACTACGCACAATTCGCGATGGATGTCCGCAGCTGACGATCCTTTTGCCAACAAAAATCTAATCACACCGCGCACTTCACAACTGGCGGGAGCTACGATTGTCGCGGCCATTTCGAACTGCTCTCAACAATAGATATACGGCTACTGCGGCACGCCAACAATACTGCATATTTACCAGGAGTTGGTAGATGGCGCTGCAGGTGGGAAACGTCATTCAGGCCTATCATCTGTGACATCTTGTACCCCGGACCTTACTTTTGGAATACGCCTCGTATATATAAGATATAAATAAGCGAAACTTTTTGAAAGCCACGAATATGTCAACGATCGAATAAAAATCTGGTATTTCAGATCGTATACCTTACACTTGGGTTATGTATCAAATCTCTCTGTAGTGCGTGTGAAGTAAGGGCAAACGACATTATTGATAGTGACTGGTAGTGTGAGCTAAGAACGGGTAAGAATTCGACCATAGCCTTTTGAATCAATCCTCCCTGCATTTCCCTGGAGTGATTTGAGGAAACTATGAAAACCCAAATCTGTATAGCTGGACGTGGATTCGAACTTGTGCCCTCACGAATGCCACGCCAGAATTCAAATATAGTAACTAACATGTATTATAATATATTTATATTTAACACTGTAACTTCATTATAATTTTGAGATATTGAATATCTTATACCTATAAACAGTTGGTAAAATTATTAGTTCGTCATTAATTATATCTAGTTCTCAGGTAGAGTCAAAGAGAATATATGTAATCTAATATAAGGTTTATCACAGATTACTTTTCAATCTTCATCGATGTTGCTGTATCGAGGTGAGTAAAGGTAAAGGCTCGTCTGGCCTTAATGACTTGCTGACAGCTTTGTTAGCTGCACATTCTCCGCTATCGCAACCGCCGTAACCTAACTCAGTAATCCTGCTGAGTATAGGACACCTGCAGTTAAAAGTGAATCCAAACGTCGGAAGCTTTCTGGTTTACCACACATTACACAGCAAACTATACCAGAGGTGAAGGTCGGGCTAAGGGCCTTTGAACATCCCCGCCGAAATAGGAGTTCGAGCCTAGGACCTGTAGTCCTCCACTAGATGCGCTTTAACCACTGAGCGATTGCTGGAGTTGAATGATCCACACATATGCAGACTCTAGTTTCAACAAATATTTTACCACAGCCCTGCTAAATCGGATTGTAGCGGAGTAATAACCCTGCGAAGTTAAGTTTTCATCGATTTTGACAGCAAAAAGTGTCTGGCGACACAGTTTATTTTTCAGTGCTACCTCTACAGACAGTTGTTGCAACTAGAGTCTGAATATGTTTGGATCATTGAAATACAGCAATCGCCACCTTTTCCTGATGTTCGAACTCCTACGTTGCCAAAGACCATCAAAGCAAGATATTTAAATCTTAATGTTCTCCCGTATGTACTGGACCCCATGCGCTGCTTTAAGTGCCAGTGGTTCGGACATGCGACCGTGACTTGCAACCTCACCAGTGGGAAATAGGAATGGCGGCACACGATCCTGTTAGTGGTTTTATCCTCCCGCAGGTGTGTGTCACTTGCTCCAGGTCACATCTAGCCTGCAGCAGGGAGTGTACAGTGTATTTCAATGAAAAGAAGATACAAGAGTTGAAAACGATGAATCGATGAAGTGGTTTAATGCACTTTCACCACCCGTCTCAGCAACAAGTTTCGCAAAAACCTTATCAACTCCCATCAGGAAAGAAAGTGTTGCTACACAGACGACTGTTGCGGACATGGGCACAAGTGCAATGCAATCATGTCAAAATGAAAATGTGTGTGTGGGTAATTACAACAGGTTGTCACCATGTGGTGTACTCGTAAATGGGACTATAATTACCTGAGCCATTGTTATAGCATCGGGGTGCATGTTGACCTGGAAGGCGCGAGGGAGGTGCGGGTTGCGATCCCAGTTGACGACGATCTGTGGCACCTCCAGCGTGTCGCAGATCGACCGGACGATGTCAGTAGACGCGCTCTGCCGAGGACCCACCACGCCAGCTACACCCTCCGACATCAGCTCGCACACTGAACAAAAACAACCATCTAATCTGTATCTGATACCGACTGCAGTAATTTCGTATAGTGTGGACGTTAATACATCGAGACCACCAAAGCTTATGACTTTTGTGTTTGTTGGCTAATTTATATTACTTTTGTGATAGATTTTAGAGTATTTGCATATCCAAAAGAAGTGAGTATTACATCAATCTTGGACCTTGAAGTACAAATAAGTTAATTTATTGATAACTAACTGATACCCGCGACTTCGTACGCTTGGATTAAGAATTTCTTTGCCAGAATTGAATATAGAAAGTTGTTGGTAAAGAAGGATTGGTCACAAACAACACTGAGTCGGCATAATATGACCGGAAAGCCATCACTAAATCATTCTAACGTTAAACCTGTCTCTTGAAGAGGATCAATTTCCAACATATTTAAAAACAGAAAAACAAACGAAGGTGAGGGGATATGTGTGTGTGTGTGGGGGGGGGGGGGAGGTGTTAACTAAGGGCAGCTTTATTTCAGCTTGGTCTTTTCTTCTTTCTTCAGCATGAGCATTCGATTCTGGGGTTCTAATAACTTTAGCTGCTCGTGCTCTGTTAGAGCTACAACTTAGGTAAGTTATGCCCGCAAGGCATGTCAAAAAAGAAGACAAAATAAACTGGTGCCAGAAACATTTCAGCAGACACAAAGTAATAGAACAGAAAAAATCTACATCTATACTAAATAATACGAAACTTATTAAAAAATTATACACTAACATAATGCGCGAGAAGCACACCTTGAGCAACCGACGTAACATTACAGACTATCACACATATCGTCTCTCTGTCACCATTTGATAAGTTCTCAATTTTTTTTGACTACAAGTGTTAATCATACAGATTTTCTTGCCAAATTTAGTCAATATCGGTAGTCGTCAAAATGTAACAAAAAGAGACTTGCTTTCGCATTTATAGTATTATTACTGCAGATCACACACATATTGACTGCGAATCTCCCCTGAGGGATCGATATAACGTAAAAAAGTGGACACCTACAGCATTGCAAGACTACCTGCGATTTACCTCGTATTGCACCCATAAATTTATGATATCTTCAGTTTAACATTCAATCCGAATAACCGTCTGTCCAGGCGTGAATCTTACGATAAAAAACAATTTTTAAAAATCTCTGCCTCCACGGAGATTTGAACCGGAGACCACGATCCAGACATCAGTAAGGAAGCGCTTTAACCACTAAGTTACCTGACCGCTATGTGGAAAGGTAGTACAAAGACCTACAACTCCAACGCGTCAGTCTATCGCCGTCCAGTAATTATTCGAAATTATAAGACAACATGTATTATTTATACAGATAATTTTTCAACCAAATGTAAACAGTGTTTTTCTCCTTGTTACAAAGAATAAGTGTGCAATGTTTCATCGAGATCGGATGAAAACTGTGGATTTGTATGAAGAACAAACATGCATACATTGATCTTTATATGTATAGATATGGTAATCTTCTCTTCCTCACCTCTCCTACCAGTGCCGAAGCTGTCCCCTGGCTTGATTGTAAGATTCAGCGCAGTGAGCAGCGGCGGGCCATAATCTTCTTCTCCCAGCGAGGCCGTGTGCCTGTTGATCGCCTCCACTGCTGACCGGAAGGCCTTCAGCAATTCCGGTGGATCATCTTCCTCGAAAACTCCAGCTGTCAACAATCATCAGATGTATCATTGAAAAAACCGACATCTTGTAGTTATTTAAGTTCACTAACCACAGCATTGCCCCAAATGTTTAAAATTGCCCTTGATTGACTGTGACCGTGGTTCAACTTCGAAATGATTTTCTGTGGTGTATAACTACAGTGGTTAGAATATCTAATTGTTACTATAAGTTCATGACTGGACAACGTCGCTCACGTGCTGTCGAAACGATGAAGACACTTGCATAATTCATTCAAGCAACACTGGGAATGGTTGCGTTCAAAGATGAGAATGGTTTTTAGAATTAATTGAACTGCTACATGGTTGAATTAACGCTGGACAGATTTAATTTAAGAAAACTTTAGAAAAAGTGACGTAAGGATGATCCAGGCGGGATTTGCACTCTAGTTATTCCTAGCGCTACTCCAGGACTCAAAGAATCTTAGAACTCTACTGCCTTTATTTACGAATTTAAGTATAACGCTTTGTTATGTACGATTGTAACTGAAGGCACCGTTTACCCGATACGATTACAAACTTAGGCCTACGCGGGACAGGCGGATTGAAACTGTCACTTGGCACACGAACAACCGTTCAGAGTCTTCATCACATTTTTTTTTTAACTGTTTTACGTCTCTTTTTAACATCGAGGTCTTTAGAGACGGGAAAGGATGGGGGGCAAGGATGGTGGCAAGGAATGGGAAGGAATTCGGCCATGGCCTTTTGAAGGAAGCATCCCGGCATTTGCCTGGAGTGATTTGGGAAACCATGGAAAACCCAAATCTGGATGCCCGGACGGGGATTCGAACCGCCGTCCTCCCGAATGCGAGGCGAGAACGCTAACCGTTACACCGCCCCGCTCGGTCCTTTATCACAATAATGTCACTCTCATTTACCTTTATTTTGCAATGCACTTTGATCAGGTTGTGAAGGTGAATAGTACGAAGAATGGGCAAAGCAATTGGAACATGATTAGATGATATCTAATGTAAACAATATACCTTCTAGACCAAAAGTAAGGAGAAATAATAAACTACTCATGTAATCGGCTACAGGATTAATCTTGTTTACACCTGGAGATGATGGTTGCCATACCTAGATGTCATGGAAGAAGTTATAGCTCTATAACAACTGTTTTGAGAAACTTTCCACTTGTCTTCATCAGCATGAAATGTATGTAAGTTATACTGTTAGTTTAGCCAGTGATTTGGTTATGTGATTATTGTAGTGTATTGCTTAGTTTGTGAATGAAAGAATTGAGGGTGTGAATCATGGAATCGACCGATTAAGCCCCTGTGTACCAAAAGACACTTGATGTGTATCCTAAATCACAATAAAGTGACTAGGGTTACCAGACGTCCCCGTTTGACGGGGACAGTCCCCGTATTTAGCTCTCTGTCCCCGGACAGATTTCCTCCCCTCAATGTCCTCGGATTTTTACTGTTGTCCTCAGAATTTTATTTAATCAAGCGAGAGTTCTTTAAAAGCCCTGATTTTCTGATCCATTCGTTTAAAGCAAGAGATATGAAGTGCACTTCTTTCCTTGTACAAGGATACTGCGTCTTGGACACAACAGCTTTAGAAAATCAAGTCTCCTTGCTGTGTGCAACATGGCTGTCTGTCCTCATTTAAAATACAATATGTGGCTTTTAAGTTAACTCAACCTTTAATCATATAACTTATAAAAGTACAAAGCGTAATTAGGACAATTGCCGAAAGCGTCCCCGCATTTGGAGAAAAAATTCTGGTAACCCTACAATACACGCTGGGGAGATTTTTGGGATTTTATCAAGGACTAATGATTAGGAATCGTGTACCTCCTATCCTGGAGGCCGTCCTATTGATAAAAGTTTCTTCCACCAGGGCTCGAGTCAGCAAATCACGTTTCAGGTTCCTGACACCGTCAAGGTGCTCCAACAAGCTGAAAGGTGGTGCAAACAGTCGAAGCTAATTTTTATATTCGGTGGGTAATAAATAAAATAAAGCAAAATTAGGAATTTACAGATCTCACTTAATATTTTTTAGACTTAAAGTGAAACTATTTGTTGTACTGTATTGCCAAATTCACATTAGTTAATATTTTATCCATGATGGATTGGTGGAACTTCCGCGACTGTGATGTCAAATATGGGTTGTAAAAAATACAGCAACCAGTCACAATATGATGACCAAACACAGTGTGCTCCTATCCATCTCCATCAGTGCTGATACAGCGCATGTTTGTAAATATGTACGTTTATAGTGCTTTATCAAGTCTTCCCACCAATGAGATGACTTTGGTTTTGTTTTCGGATATATTCAGATGCAAAATGACAACCATACATTCCTGTATATTGCATTTGTTGATGTAAACATTTACAAACCATCTGAAGATGAGCAGGTATAGCTCGAAACCGGTAATGGTTTAATAAACAACAACATCATATTGTGACTGGTTGCTGTATTTTTTTACAACCCATATTTCACATTAGTTATATTGTTATTATCAGGATTTTAGAACACATAGGTAGATATGTCTTTAATACCAATAAAGAAAAACTAAATAATTAAAGTGAATGAAGAAGCACCTATTATCTAATACTGAAACTGAAGTGTGAGTACGCAAGTCAGACATTTGAGTCCAAAACAACAGTTGTAGATGTGAAATGAACAACCAGATTTCCAGAGAATTACTTTATCCGAGCATGATATAAAAATACTTATTGAGGAAGGAAATAGTTAAACATACTGAAAATCAAAAAAGACTGTCTTAAGGTGTTGACCAACAAATACACTCTGTGTGCTTGCACAATGGTGGACAGTACACTGTTGTAATGGAAAGCCACCGCAAGACAATAGGGAAAATTCAGCCGGCTCACTATCACCGCACGCAAGAAGGCACTAGTGATACAACACACTATCATCGATTTGAACAGCACACAAGAAGTACTTTAGATCTGGCTGCCGGAGATATGCTTTCACGGGGTTTGCAGTTTGCACCTAGCCCACGATCTGTTCAACACGTCGAAATCACTAGCGAAGTGAGCAGGCCATTCACAGACTTCCAGCGGACTCCGCGGAACAAATCAGACGACAAGCGTGTAGCATTCTTCTAGACCATTGTTACTTTGAAATATCACCAGACATAACGGAATAGCCACAAAAAGTAATGTTTCATCCATGCTTTTCATAAAACTGAGGTAAAGACGGAAGTTAAAAAAGTAAAAGTGTGGACACGAGTTTTTGGTCAGTTTTACCTGACGTCTTGCCTGATCGAGTAAAAGATCAGTCAAGACGTTACGTGTAGGCGCAGTGCAGGGTTATCGACCCTAGAGCGTCGGGCCAGAGCCATTTGTGACTCAGAAAGTTTTCCCGCGGAAATAAACCACTTACGGTCTAGTTTCCACATGAATGGGTATAGCGAAACAGAAATCAACAAGGCCTTTCGCAAGGAAGACAAGAGTAAGGACGGAAAGCAAGAGGCAAAAACAACATGTGTTTTTACCATAGTCTGGAGTAACTTCAGGAAAAATCACCAAATAGTTAGGCAAAGTCGGCGTTAAGACTCTCTTCCGTACACCCAGCAAGATTAAGGATTTACTTCGCACTACAAACGATGGTTTGGGTCTCATACAGCCTGGTATATATTCTACGCCGTGAAATATAGGCAACAGTACATTGGGCACACTATAGGCTACGTGTTGCAGCGCTGTATAGAACATGTGAGATGTGTGCATCTAGGAAAAGTTGCGAGGGAGGCCGTAGATTTGCACAGCATAGAATAAAGACAAGAATAACAGCCCATGCAAACGGGTACTGGGACATAGTGATTAAGGAGGCTGTGGAAATTCGTCTCGCGAAAGATATTGTCGACTTACAAGGGACACCTTTGACCTCGAACGCTGGGAACCGCACGACAACATGCTTAGTATAACAAGCGATCATAAACAAAATAGTGGTGTGTGTCATTTCCATGCAAAACGTTGCATTCTATGTCAAGTAATATTTTAATAGAGAGAAACAAAGTAACAGGATATCAATACCATGTGAAGAAAATTATACATAATTAAATGACGTCAGTGCATCATTATATTTTCAACCAACAATACCATAAACTCTGTACTTAAAATAGCGCAAAACACATATAGAGCAGTACAACGCACATGATAGTGCTTATATTAGTCCTCGAAGTGCAGATGCCGGATTTCGATGAAGTGGTTAAAACAAAGTGAAAGAGAACAATGTGCAAACCTCACTAAAGCCACGTTATCACATTCCAAATCACTTTCGCATGCTTGGCGAAAGCCAGGTTATGACATTGACATACCAACATCATCATTTGAAAACGTAATTAGTGTGGCTTTCGATACTGGACTGCGTGATTTGGAATCAATTGGTCCGGTCGCATACCGAGAGATCTTCAAAAAGTGTTTTCATCCCTCTGTTGCATTTGTGTGGAGTTTACTTTGTTTTTAGTATTTGTCTACTGCTGATTTATTCCGCCATCAACATGGCTAGTTGCGAGCTGTGACGTACTGCTAACGGACACAAAACCGGACGACGAAACCACGAGACTTCCGTTTTTGTCATTTTGTTAATCAACTCTAAAAAGTGTCTACAAAACTCTAAGATGCATGGTTAATCGTTGTCTCATATCCTGCTACAAACACAAGGTAAAATATTGAGGATAGCCGACCCTGGCAGCGTAGGGGTAGCGTGCCTGCTTCGCATTGCAGGGGTCGCCGGTTCGAGTCCGGCCGAGGGCATGGGTGGTTTTAATTAAATGTTGTGTTCGTCTTGTGTCGTCCTTGTAGAAGATGAAAAATATTCATACTGAAATGAAATGTATACATTGTAAGAGAAACACACACGTTGAGCTGGCTGACATGGCCAAATGCCATTAAATATAATATATATATTGAGGATGTTGTTATCTTAATGGCCTTCCCAGTGTTGTAGAGAGCTGAGTTCGAAGTCACAAAATATCTATGATTTTGCTTAAAGTGAAACTGCATTATTTACGGTTACCCGAAACTCTGGTCAAAGTTCCCGGATACGTTTTCGTGTTCAGTTGATGAATAAAAAGCTTTTTCACATATGTTATTAAGATTATGTTAAATACTGCCACTCATTTCAGTTCCTCTAAAATTATACCAAGATAAAAAAATAAAATGATCCACTTGTATGGTTTGATAGTTACCCTAACGTTAGGTTCCCATTAATGAAAACATCCCACGAATTTTCTTTCAGATATATGATGTAACTGTAACAAATTGCAGCCGATGAGACTCGTGTCAAGAAAGAGTTTTTGGAAGACAACTGACGCTTTGATGGTCAAAGCAGTTTCATGGAGATGTTACCTTTGGGTGCAGAAAAAATAGGGAGGAATATTTAAGAAATGAAGATTCATGGTAAGCTGCCCAGAGGAAGATCAAGGGACGAATGACTGAGAGCAATGGAGGAGTTTGTACGGATGAGTGTAGACTGCTGGACCAAGGTGGTGACGGAGTAGTGGTAGGAAGGAAGAAGACAATGGAGAGGCTCGTGCACAAAGTAGACCAGACGGGAACTGGATACTGTTGACGATGATGATTTTGATACAATATTCCAGCAATGATTTATATTTGTAAATATTTGGCAGCGTGCTTAAATTCAATACTTATTTCCACGAAACCCTTGTTACAAGCGATATTGTCACTCTCTTTCACACTCACACACGCAAACAAAGAATGAAACAGTGAGGAAATCTCCCTGTCCGCACCTTTGCTAAATTTGTTTGGCTTCTCTTTGACAAAGAAAACTACCACAGGCAACATGCCAGCCAGCTCATACCTCCCAGTCCCGGCATAAATTCTGGAACAACTTTGACTCGGAGCCAGGAAACAGACAGTGGGCAGCAGTTTTAACATATTAATGCTATTTCATTGTTCCATCTTAGATACAAACAATCGTCTTTTGCAAAGAAACCCACCTGATTTTCATTTTCACCGAGCATGCAAAGACAACGCAAAAGAAAAATCCTGGAAGGAGATGGAATAGGGAATTCATGATTAAAAGAAAATATTCAATTGAGGTCAAATGTATAAAAATCCAGTTCATAGAAACATTGAAAGTAACACTGGAACTGTTTGATGAAGCAATAATTAAAGTTAGACCACGCAGGAAACGTTGATATTTAAGAACCAGAGAAGGAACTTCATAAACTCTGAATATAAAAACAAAAGTCGATAGCACACTTTTTTAAATTTTAATAAAAGGATAGCAGGAAAAATATTGATGCAGATGATTGGCGATAAGGTAGAGTCATCATATTAGGAGACAGAGTAACAGTTTTGTAAAATGATAATAAAAATTATCAATATTATTTTTAAAAAAATAGCAAAGCGTTCAGATTACTTGATATATTAACCGTTCTGTAATCGAGATAAAGTTGAAAAATGCGAAAGGTATGTTACCATCAATTTTAGTTTCACGTTTCAATGCTATTCATTTACATAAAACTACAATGGGAGTAAGAAGTGATAGTCGACGAAGACTTGATGTTTACTGAAACTAGAGGTATTAGAGGAACAATTCTAGTCTTAAAACTTGATTTAGTAAATACATTCATAACGTTCAGAGATATACTGACGATTTTTTATTAGTAGTGATATAGTTAAAAAGCAGTATTAATTATAGAGATTTTAAAAAGGAATTTTATGTAACTGTGGCAGATCACAAATGCTTTTAAATTTATGTACAGAAAGGAAATTAAAGAAGATAAAGATTAATTATACGTTCAACATATTCTGCTTTTGTCTACTGTCCGAGGAATACCCGCAGCCTTCCTACGCGCATGAGGCACATCGGGCGCTCGATGCACCTGAATTAGAGTCGACATGTACACTGAAGAGCCAAAGAAACTGGTATAGGCATGCGTATGCAAACACAGAGATATGTAAACACTCAGAGTACGGCGCTGCGGTCGGCAATGCCTGTATAAGAAAACTGGTGTCTGGTTCCAGGCGTTAGATCGGTTACTGCTGCTACAATGGCAGGTTATCACGATTTAAGCGAGTTTGAACGTGGTGTTATAGTCGGCGCACGCGAGATAGGACACAGCATCTCCGAGGTAGCGATGAAGTGGGGATTTTCCCGTACGACCATTTCACGATTGCACCGTGAATATCGGGAATCCGGTAAAATCTCCGACATCGCTGCGACCGGAAAAAAGATACTGCAAGAACGGGACCAACGACAACTGAAGAGAATCGTTCAAGGTTACAGAAGTGCAACCCTTCCGCAAATTGCTGTGGATTTCAATGCTGAGCCATCAACAAGTGTCAATGTGCGAACCATTCAACGAAACATTATCGATATGGGCTTTCGGAGCCGAAGGCCCACTCGTGTTCCCTTGCTAAGTACCCGATACAAAGCTTTACGCCTCGCCTGGGCCCGTCAACATCAAAATTGGACTGTCGATGATTGGAAACATGTTGCCTGGTCTGACGAGTCTCGTTTGCAGTTGTTTCGAGCGGTTGGAGGTGTACGGGTATGGAGACAACCTCATGAATTCATGGACCCTGCATGTCAGCAGGGGACTGTTCAAGCTGGTGGAGGCTCTGTAATGGTGTAGGGCGTGTGCAGTTGAAGTGACATGGGACCCCTGATACGTCTAGATACGGCTCTAACAGGTGACACGTACGTACGCATTCTGGCTGATCACCTGTATCCATTCATGTCCTTTGTGCATCCCTACGGACTTGGGCAATCACAGCAGGACAATGCGACACCTCACACATCCAGAATTGCTATACAGTGGCTCCAGGAACACTCCGCTGGCCACCAAACTCCCCAGACATGAATATTATTGAGCATATCTGGGATACCTTGCAACGTGCAGTTAAGAAGGGATCTCCACCCCCCTCGTACTCTTAGGGATTTGTGTTTTTTTTTATCTGCTTAATGTCTCTCTAACAGCGAGGTCTTTTAGAGACAGAAAGGATGGAGGGCAAGGAATGGGAAGGAATTTGGCCATGACCTTTTGAAGGAAGCATCCCGGCATTTGCCTGGAGTGATTTCGGAAACCATGGAAAACCCAAATCTGGAACGCTAGCCGTTACACCACCACGCTCGGTGGGGATTTATGGACAGCCCTGCAGGATGCATGGTGTCAATTCTCTCCAGCACTATTCAGACATTAATCGAGCCCATGCCACGTCGCGTTGCAGCACTTTTGCGTGCTCGCGGGGCCCTACGCGATATTAGTCAGGTGTACCAGTTTCTTTCGCTGTTCAGAGTATTACGTTAGTTGCTTAGCGATACGATAAATAAATAAATAAACAGTGGATACAAGATGCATTTACGAATATCTAGAACTGATTTTAACGAAACTTTTACAAGTTTATGTATAGTGACTTACCTATTTTTAGGTGTTGCTGCACGGCCGCAGGGACCACCTGCTGAAGCAGCAGCAACGCTAACACAGGCCACGGCACCCGACCCGCACAGGCGGCCATCGCCGTCTGCAACAACGATCGAGTCAGGTATACTCGCAGGCAGAGTTACCAGATTCGTTGTAAATACAGGGTGGTCAGAAATTCACTCATCGGCGGGTAATGGCAGTGTTCAGTACGTTGCGCTAACGAAATAAATACAAAAAAAATCTAGTAAAAGTCGTACCGTTTTTTAGTTATACGCAGCTAAAGTTGGCCAATAAGAGCGCTGCGCGGGCGAATTCAAACAGCCTTCCACAGGCGGTGTTGCCAAGCGTACTCGAGGCATGGCACGGTCAAAGAAAAACACTCTTCGGAAGTGGGGATCGAACCCGCAACCTTCAGATCGAGAGTTTGCCGTCTTACCGACTACGCTGCCAAGGCACTAGAATCTCCTTGTTTTTAGAAGCCACTAGGGCGGACTGGTTGTTCGTAATCGGAATTGATCGGTAATACGCGAAATTTTTCGGGAAGTCGGTGGTGGGGCTAATGAATTTTTTTTATGGGAATTGTTTTTTAATCAGTTGATCTGCTTGCTAGATTAATCTTTAATTTTTGTACAAAAATCGTTTAGTTACTGACACAAAAAAAAATAAAAATAAAAAATATTAGTAAAATAATCTGCAAACTTAATTTATTCGTTGCAAAGAAGCTTCTTTTATTCCATGTAATCGTATTTCACTAGGTTTCAATCACAACATTTTTATTGATTAACGTGAATATCCTTGCTACTATTTTGCAACAATAAAACAAAAAACTATAAACTTTTGGAAAAAAGAACAATAAACCCATGCTATCGTTTGTAACGTAACTTTCTCTGCTGCAAAAAGTCTGTTCTTATTCAAACAAGTTGTAAACATTTTGCTAACGTGTATCAACTCGCTAACGCGCGGCAAGCCGTTACTCATTGAAAGCCCTTTTGTCACTGATACAAAACAAAATTACTGTACAGTAGTTTCATTTCCAACTTGACGTTATCAGTCGCAACATTGAAACCCAACACGGATTTACTTACAATAAGCGTCAACCCGCGACAGTAACCGTAAAATAAATAATCTCTGAAAAATCTTGTTTTTATTAGAAATGTATCCCAATAAACAACAATAACAAAAAATACGGTCCCTTACATTTTACAGTAACTGCTCAAAATGTCCTCCCTCAACTGTAATACCGGCACGACAACGCTGAGTTACTGAATTTGCGAGTCTTCCAAAATTGTAACTTTCTCTAATTTCATCACAAGCTAGAATTATCCTAGCCAAAAGTTCTTACCTCTGTTTCTAGTTCAGTCTCATAAACAATGGCCTTGACAGCTCCCCAGAGATAAAAATCCAATGGGTTGTAGTCTGGTGACCGAGCTGGCCAGTGATTTGGGCCTCCTCGACCAATCCACCTGTTAGGATACAATGCATCTAAGTGTTGACGTACCGGTACTGCAAAATGCGGCGGCGCGCCGTCATGTTGAAACCACATGTCATTACGAATTGCCAAAGGAACGTCTTCTAAGTACAACAGAAAGGACGTTTTCATGAAATGCTAAATAAGAAGTGCCATTTAAACGTTGCGGAAGTAGAACAGGGCCTAGTATAAACTCGCCCAAATGTTAACACTAAATTTGTATTGGTATGACTTGACAAAAATTGCATGCGGATTTTCGACATCCCAGATGTGGCTGTTTCGGCTATTAAAACACTGGTAAAGCACGCCTCATCCGTCCATAGCACCTTCCTTTCAAAGTTTGGATAATCGTTACATTGCTGCAGGTACCACTGTGAAAACTGAACTCGAAGTGGAAAATCGTCTTCCTCCAAATCTTGGGCATTTTGAAAGTGAATGGGATGTAACCCTTCATCGTGAAGGACGTCCAAAACAGTGGTATGTGAGGCTTGGTAATTAAAAAACAACAACAATGACCCTATTGAAAGGCTGCATTTACACGGAGAATTTGAGGGATCACTTAGATTGGACGTACCTGCAATGCGTTGGTAATGACCCTAGAGCTTGTCCTCGGATTATCAGCAATCATTTCCAGGGCATTGTCTTCAAATCCTACACTCCGCCTGAACCGATCTTGTTCGGCGTCGAACCTGTGGAGAACAATACTTCCCGTCTCCCTCAACCTTCTGTCAACCAACACAAAAGTGTTTGCCGATGGAATCATACGGTTAGGAAATCGAGTCGTGTAAATCTTAACTGCTTCGGCCCTGTTTTGGCCAGCAGCGCCATACGCCAAATGCATATCGGCGTACTCTTCAAACGAAAATTGATGTCGTTGCATGATGACAGTGTCTTTATCGGTAAGTTGCGTTCGACTGCGGGACTTCTTCTGGCATGGTCCTTTAGCCACCACCGACTTCCCAAAAAATGTCACGGATTACCGATCAATTCCAATTACGAACAAACAGTCCGCCCTAGTGGCTTCTAAAAACAAGGAAATTCTAGTGCCTTGGCAGCGTAGTCGGTAAGACGGCAATGTCTCAATCTGAAGGTTGCGGGTTCGATCCACATTCCCGGAGAGTGTATTTCTTTTAGTTTTCTTTGACGGTCCCATGCCTCGAGTACGCTTGGCAACACCGCCGGTGGAAGGCTGTTTGAATTCGCCCGCGCAGCGCTCTTATTAGCCAACTTTAGCTGCGGATAACTCAAAAACGGTTCTACTTTTACTAGATTTTTTTTGGTATTTATTTCGTTAGTACAACGTCCCGAACACTGCCCTTACCCGCCGATGAGTGAATTTCTGACCACCCTGTATAGCTCGTGTCTGGTAAACTCAGCCGGAAAGAGGAAAGACTGTGTACAGCTAACGAGTGAGCTAGAAAGAATATAACTTGCTGTACGAAATTGAGAACATCATTCAAGACAGTTTCAAGCTTCTTGCTGAATCAACTGGGAACAGTCTGCCCCGGCGTCTCTTGTCTGTCCACCATTCCTAATCTTCCAGTCCTGTCCATGCCGCTCATCTACGTCGCACATAACTTTCCACTATTACAATTTCCGGAGGCACGTTTTCTTTCAATTTCAGATTGCACGTTTTCTCTGGAATTTTTATATCATTGGTCCTGTTTATGTGTCAATACCGCTGGAGTCTTGGTGTATCAGTTGTACCTTGTTCACGTTATCCCTTCATTGCTTACCTCACATGCTCATTCCTCAACTCGTCCTCTCGGTTTTCACCAAAATTAGTTAAAGGTGCATTAGAAGAATTCAGGCAGCAGCGCAAAAAGGTAAATACCAAAATTTGTTCCCTTACTTGGTACGCAAGAAAAAAGTAAACTCTTTTGTACGATATTTCGAGGAAGCTGGTAGTACAAATTATAAAATATAAAAATCTTGGCATTGGGAGTTTGGTAGACCATTATGGGGACATTACAGTTTTAAAATTTAAAGTTTTGAAACCCTGGTTAAATTAGAGAGTGTAATGAGGAGATATACTATGGAATTAAGAGAATTTTGCTACGAAATCTTTATCGAAACCTTGCTTACGTGTGGTAAAATACCATAAAACTCACATTGTGGACATCATATAAAGAAAATGGAGGGAGTACAGAGCATAGTAGATGGAAATTAATGTATCATCCAACAGCCTGAATATTACGGTAATGGATCTGATTGAGGAGTCGTTGCAATACAGGATGCAGGTAAAGATTTGTTGCTGTTTTTAGGGTGGATCATAGTCTAGGTATTTGTCACCCTGACTAAAAACCAGTCTGATAATTTAAAAAATACGATTTAACCAAATTACCGTCTGTGTACCGTCGACCACACCAACAGCAAGTTAAAGTAAAATACTATACACAGGCCAAAAATAAAAAAATAAAAACTTCACAAGTGTAAAAAAGAGCAGACAGGTTAAACGAGAGATAAAATAACGAACTAAATGGCTGGCTGTAAAAACGGTCAAACAAACCAAAACCGGACACTTAAAATATGATACTTAAAATTTTAAAAAGAAAAAACAGTACTAGGACTGGTGGCTGTGAGGAGACCACAAATCGACCCTACAAAGTAGACCGATCTGCGCAAAATGGTTGGGATAAAACCGGTCATAGTACAAAAATTTAAAAACTTAGCCACTTTGTCACCGTCTTTGTTTAAAAGAAAGACAGATCGTTGGCTAGGACCTACGTCGGCCCTGATATCTATATATAAAAAAATCACAAACACACACATTGAGTTAAGATACCATGCACCACAAGCAACACATTCCAGAGGGTTCTCTCAGCGGAGAAGAAAACAATGTCTCAGAGGACAGTGCTCTCAGTTCGCTGATAGCTACGGTCGTGTGCACTTCCTGCAGCGCTCTACCCTACCAGCTCGCCTGTGCTAGCAAGTGTTTACTTCCGTGCATCGCTACAGTTAAAGTCGTTTCTATACTTCGGAGTGTTAATCAAAACCGCATATCAAATCTTTATCTTTCAAGTTCTCATCACTCATGGTTCTCGAGGAGCCAGACACAGGGCAATTAGTTCGCTCTGCACTGAATCTTGTTCACAACGTCAACGAAACACAAGAGCTATCTTCACAACAACCTACGCTTCAATCAACCATTTCTCCAGCGGCAGCTACTGCATCCTGGGCACAACTCACCATGCCAACTACATCAGACATCCCGATGGAAACCACCAGTCCTCCTTCAGCTTCATTTTCCAAGGTAAACGCCAAACGAACAGCTGCTCCCTTAGACTCCGATCCCAATCATCTGGAATTCCGACAACACCGCAAAAAGCATATTGTTCCTGCCTCCTCTGTTAATTGTAAATACCAAGTTAACCTTACGGCAGTGCATAACAAGTTCTCAGTGTTAGACTCCGTTGAAGATCAACGTGAGCCCACTGATGCCGCATCTGACGCAGCAGTCAAAATAGCGATTCCCCCAATTTTTCTGCATGATGTTAACAATTATCATCAAATCCTGAAAGATCTGTCCACCTTAACGAAGGATGACTTCACGACCCAGCAACGTGGGTCGATGATCAAAATTAATACTAGTTCTACCAATGACTACCGCGCTGTCACAAAATTCCTAGACGAAGCCCAGCTCCCCTACCACACCTTCAAAGCTCCTCAAAACACGAAGCTAGAGGTAGTCCTTCGCAACGTCCCATTCTCATTAACTGATGCTGAAATACTAGAAGAGCTTCAAGCTCGACAGTTACCAGCTACAAAAGTGACAAGACTCCTTTATAAAAATAAAATGCCAATGCCCCTGTGCGTCGTTGAATTAGATGACAACCAGCAAGCAAAAGAAATTTTCCAATTAACTAGTCTCTTCCATGCTATCATCTCTGTAGAATACCGTAGAAAATCTCCCACAATCCCACAATGTACTAAATGTCAACGTTTCGGACATACAAAAAATTTCTGTCATCTTCCTCCCAGATGCGTAAAATGTCCGGAAAATCACCACTACTCAGAATGACCAAAGTCTAAACAAACCGACCCACAATGTGTCAACTGTGGCGGTAAGCACTCTGCTAATTACCGAGGCTGTGCCTATTACCTCACCATTAAAAGAAGCAAACAATCTACCCTGCCACCCTTGAACAACCCATCTTCCACTGCCCCTTCGCCTCCACAAACATCTCAGGCACCGCTCCTTGACGAACGCAATTTTCCTGCAATGCCAGGCAGCTCCAGCAACCAGCACTCTGTACCACAATGGCCTCCCAAACATCCCTATCACCGCAAAGAATCCACAAATCCCACAAGCACTTCCTCTTCTAGCAACATTGGAAGGACTGTTAACCTCTCTCTTGCACTCCTTCCTTCACATTATTCAGCCATTTTTTCCTCGCTTTAAATCATTATTATTTAACTTCGTCACGGAGCTACTGCGTAATGACTAATAATCCAGCGTTTTCTTCTCTCAAATTCTTAAACTGGAATGCCAACGGAATTAAATCTAAGCGACAAGGTCTTCTTGAGTTTCTGTCCAGACACAATATAGACATTGCCTGTATTTCCGAAACACTATCTACTTTCACAAGAGCGCTTCACCATGCCAGGATATTCTATCTACAGGAAGATCGTATTGCTGCTACCGCCTCCGGCGGAGTTGCACTATTTATCAAAAGGAACATCTCCCACCATCCCATCTTTCTGGCAACATTGTCAAACTTAGAAGCTTGCGCAGTCAAGCTCTCTACGCGGAACGGACAATCCCTAACCATCATAGCCGCGTACAAACCGCCATCGAAACGCCTCGAACAGCAAGACTTCAGTACATTATTCACAATGACGTCTCCCACTATACTAATGGGAGACCTGAATAGTAAACACGCCCTCTGGGGATGTAGAGTTACCACACCTAATGGTCGTCGCCTTCTACAGGCAGCAAATGACTGCGCATTCCATATCCTCAGCCCAGACCAGCCAACCTATTATTCCTATAACCCTCAAGTACTCCAGACATTCTCGACCTAATACTAGTGAAACAAATTTCCCATCCTATTCATATGCAAGTGCTACCCGAACTCGACTTCTGATCATTGCCCAGTAGTAGCCACTTTCGAAATAAATACCCCCACCTACTCACTTAGACCCTCACTTCTAATGAGGGCGCGTCGACTGGGCTAAATTTCAACGTCATCTCGGAGAAGATCTTCACCCTAATATTCCTCTACGAAATACAACCGACGTTGACATCGGCTATTTCACAGTTCACCAGCAAGTATAATATCCTCTCTAAAGGCAGCCTCATCAACCCCTCCACGGCCAGCTAGACCAATTTTTCTTACCACAAAACCCTACCGTTGGAAATTGTGAACCTGCTCCAAGCCAAACATCGCATGAGAAGGCTATGGCAAAACCAACGACTACAGTGGCAACGTACTCGTCTCAACCAACTAAACCGCCAAGTCAAGCAAGCTCTGGACTCATACCGTTTCCATACTTATCAGCGCCATCTCTCAAGTATCTCTCCTCACGACGGCACTCTGTGGAAGGAGACTAAAAGGATCCTTCGCGAACCCCTCACTATACCCCCTCTCCGACAAGGAGCCAGCTACTTAACCAGCCATGAAGAAAAATGTGAACTGCTTGCTGATCACTTCCAATCATCCTTCACTCCAAACACAGCGCACGACGAACAATCAGCAACTGAAATAGAGAATCTTCCTCATTTTTACCCCACCGCTCCCCTGCCAATATCATTTACCTCACCCCGAGAGATCCGTTTCTTTCTACACTCGCTTGTTTCCAAAAAAGCCCCCGGCCACTACCAAATTCCCAACGTGGCCCTCAAACACTTACCTGATAAAGCTATAGCCTTCCTAGCATCCATATTCAACGCACTACTCCGCCTTGGTTATTTTCCATCCTCCTGGAAACACGCGGAAGTAATTGTCTTCCCCAAACCCGGCAAACCCACCAACCAACCAGCCAGTTACCGACCAATAAGTTTACTTCCGGCTCTATCTAAAATATTCGAAAAAATCATCAAGAAACGCATATGCAAATTCCTCAGACAGGCTTCAGTCATACCCATGCTATCAGTTCGGATTCCAAACACAGCACTCTACCACCCACCAACTCCTCCGCATCACCGAAATCATAGCACGAGCTTTTGAAACTAAACAACACACGGCCGCCGCCTTCCTAGATTTTACCCAAGCTTTCGACAAAGTGTGGCATGCAGGACTGTTGTATAAACTGCGCAACATTGGACTTCCCGATTACTTGTACAGAATCCTCCACAGCTTCCTACTCCGACGCACCTTCTCTGTAAAAATTGATTCAGTCACATCCACTCCCCGTCCTGTCCTAGCTGGTGTTCCTCAAGGCTCTGTCCTCGGACCAACACTCTTCAACATTTATATCTCTGATTGCCCCGATCTGACCACTTCAGCCATAGCAATGTACGCCGACGACACAGCACTGTTCACCTCCCACGAAGATATTCAAACAGCTGTTCGCAACCTTCAAGCGGCCCTTACTGCCATAACTAATTGGTTGAACATGTGGCGCATCGCACTGAATCCAACTAAGTGCGAAACTATGATATTCACTCTCCGACGCCCAGCTCAACCAACTACGATCGTTATCAACGGCACACCCGTACCTTGGTAAACGTCCAGACGAGACCGTCAAATACCTGGGAGTTCATCTGGACCGACGACTCACCTGGAACGCCCACATCAACTCCAAACTCAACCTCGCATACTCCCGGCTCACTAAATTATATCCTGTTATCAACCGGAAGTCTTCACTGAAAAGTAACACCACCATCCTACTATACACCTCTTTAATTCGTCCTCTACTGACCTACGCCTGCCCAGTCTGGGGAGGTGCCGCTGCCAGCAAAATCAAGAGAATACAGTCGCTCCAAAACAAAATCTTGCGGATCTCCGTCGATGCTCCATGGTTCGTCCGCAACTCCCAGTTGCACCGCGAACTCGGACTGCCTACCATCACGCAGTTTATCCAAGAGCAAGCACGACGCTTCTATCAACACCTTCCCAGAGTGCCAGGAGCCGCATATTACTCCCTCGGCACCAGATCCGACAGACCTACAAGAATCACCAGCCGCTTACCCCAGGATCTTCTCTTCAGATAGACGCTTAGACTACTTCTATTCAGACATCACCCGATAATGTTCTTATAAAACCATTATGTTTAATGTTATTATGTTTAATGTTATTGTGTTTAATGTTATTATGTTTAATGTTATTATGACTAATGTTATTGAGGGACTCGATGAGTTAACCTCACTCAAAGTGCCGCGCCGTTAAATGTATACTTATCCTTTTTTTCAATTCATGATTGTATTCCACCCCAATCTGAAAAGCGCAGATACGCTGAACGATTGCAATAAAGAAATTAAAAAAAAGGACAGTGCTCTATGCGGAAGGAGGAGCTGCTCCACGGATGAACGGCCTGTTTAACCAGCCTGAGCTTCTTATGCTCGACTTCCGGCCACTGTCTCTGTCAAACATCAAAACCAATTCTTTTCGCCGCCGAGGCTAGGCCTGACTTTGGGACCGGAGCAAAGTCGTTTCTCACCTTGTTACAGGCTAACTTGGTTGCTCCATCAGCTGCCTCGTTCCCCTGATTCTCACATGACCTGGTACTTAGCAAAAATGTACCTCCTTTCCCCAAGATTGTAGGAAGCGGAGGACGTCCTGGAACAAATGGTATGTTGGGTATTTATTTCCTAATGCATAAATACAGCTCAGGGAATCACAGCGTATCTAGTATCCTGCATTACTTTTATATGCTGGGGCGACTTGAAGACAGCTAACCTCCGCTGGGATTACGCTGCATCTATTGTTCAGCTTGTAATCCAGGTAACGCTATGGAGAAACATACTCCGTTAGCCTGCATAGACCCATCCGTCCATACCGGGATAAACTGTAAGCATTTTAAGTAGTAAACTGTACCGTGACAGATCTAAAATTGTTCTGCGCCTCTTTAAAGGACTGGGGTGGTATTTGCTCCAACCCTGGCGACAAAGAGAGGATAACATATAACCACATTATTCTAAAATAGCTGTTGTATGGCAACTGAACGGTTTGGTAGTTCTACGGCGGCTGGTGTAAAAGCGTTCGAAATTCGGGTTAAGGACTGCGTCATAAGCGAGTCTTTCAAGTGTTGTGGCAATGCGCAAGAAATGTCCTACCATGAGGAGCCGCCGACGGATAACAAGTGCCGGCTCACCGGAATTAGAACAAATGCTGAGGATGGGATTGGTGCTATATGCACCAATGGCAACCGAATTCCTGCATGATGGACACTCCCCGAATAGAGAAATGACTTCCGTCGCTTCACCAGTGGGACAGGGGACAGGCATCCTTCGCAGTCTTCCCGAGCTTTTCGGTATGGAAGCGTCAACTACCTGGTGAATCATTTCCGCGAAGTGTTTCGCCTTCTCGTCAGTGTAACGATTTCGTTGGAGAGTGATTGGGCAGTGGTAGAGTTGCCAATCGGCTTGATGACGTTCCATTTGGGTCAGCTGTTTCCTCCCTCATGTAAAAATTCGACGTGTATCAATATTGGGAAGTGGTTACTTCCATGAAGCTCACGATCAACCTCTCAGTTCACGGATACCACAACTTAAGGAGAGCACAATGAAAGGTCGATGACGGAGTGAAATGAGTCATTTCTTCAGAATACAAATTTCCTATATAGGTCATAACTTCTGAGCACTCGGTGGGCTGTAGGTCTAAATAGAATCACTGGTGTAAACCGTGCCAAGAGATATACTTCCTCGTTGTCAATCTGAAAGCCGTTGAAATTCCACAGAATTATGGGAGCCATCCAACCTATTTAATTTTACCCGCCCCGGTTATAGAGGGTCCTAGTTAGGTGACAGCTGAGGGACGAGACAAGGTTCATCCACCAGCGTTGCTCAATGTTCAGGATCTAAAGGACGAATCAGATTATGAAAAGACCTTGTGAATCTTTTTCCCTCCGAGTCCTTTTCCGTTTCCTTTCTCTGAAAGTTTGTGATCTTGGATGAAATGGGGAAGGAGATTTCACTAACAAGGTTGGATCAGAAAGTTTATATTTCGGACTTCAATGTTCTACGCTGTTGGCCATGTGTTGATAGTTGATGGTAGTGCTTTCGTCGAATGTACTATTGCTGCAGTGATAGAAAGTTCTACGGTTGTAGATATTACAACGGATGGCTGTGCTGCTGCTGGTGGGACTGATGACGTTGCAGATGTGTTGCTACCGACATCCGCAATCTTAGGTTTCACGCCATATTTGCATTGAAATGAGCCTGCTGTATTGGCCATGTCTGTATTGGACATCTGTTGTTGCTGTTGTTGTTGTTGTTGTTGTTGTTGTTTTAGGGCGCGTCGACAGCGGGGTCATTAGCGCCCTAACAATTACCAGCTAAAACTGTGGCTTAAGAAAGTTCTAAAATACTGTCTGCATGGTCGACTGTAAAGGGGTCGGCCATACAGACAGCAAATAAAATAGATCATAAAATTAGGCGTGGCTTTAAAGAAGCCACTGGTACTTTAAACCTGACAAAAACTGGATGGCTGTAAAGGGGCCAAGAAATTTTTAAAAGAGAATTAAAAACATTACAAGTCTCGCTAGCTGTATAGTGGCCAGCGAGACATGAATCATAACAATATAAAAAATAATAACAATGCTCATGAATGGGTGGCTGTAAAAAGGCCACCCATCCAGTTTATAACTAGGCCGATCTGCCTAAAATTTTAGGCGCTAGACCGGCCAACACACAAAATTTTAAAACATTCGCCACATTGCTGGTCTCATTGTTTAAAATGAGGGACAGATCGTTGGCCAATCCAACGTCTGCCCTCAAGTCTAAAAGTAATACACAGTCAATTAAAATGTGGCGCACCGTCAAAGGTACGCCACAAGCATCGCATTCCGGAGGGTCCTCTCGGCGCAGAAGAAAGCTATGAGTCAGAGGACAGTGCCCAATACGGAGGCGAGTTAGGAGGACCTCATCCCTCCTCGCCCGCTGGAAGGAGCTGCTCCACGGCTGAACGGTGGGTTTGATCAGCCGGAGCTTATTATGCTCTACTTCCAGCCACTGCCTCTGCCATGCTTCAAAAACAATTCTCTTTGCTACCGAGGCAAGGTCAGACTTTGGGACCGGATCAAAGTTGGTTTCGACCTTGTTGCAGGCTAACTTGGCAGCTACATCGGCTGCCTCGTTCCCCCTGATTCCCACATGACCGGGTACCCAGCAGAATAAAACCTCCTTTCCACATGATTGTAGGGAAAGAAGGGCGTCCTGGATGTCCTGGACTCGACGGTCTGCTGGGTACATGGCTGTTAACGCCTGAATACAGCTGAGGGAATCACAGCACATGATATACTTCATGTCGCGGCATACCTTCATATGCTGGAGCGACTTTAGCATGGCGTAGCACTCCGCAGTGTAAACGCTGCACCTGCTATCCAGCTTGTATGTATGAGTCGCTCGAGGGAACACAACGGAGCAACCCACTCCGTTAGCCTGCTTAGACCCATCCGTATACACCGGGGTAAAATCGCGATGGTGATTCAAAACATCCTTAAAAACACTTCGAAATACCCTGTCAGCGGTAAACAGTTTGTTGTACCGCGACAGGTCTAAAATCGTTCTGGGCCTCTTTAAAAGCCAGGGAGGAGATTTACTCCATCCCTGGTGATAAAAAGCGGGCAGTTGACATCCGTATTCTTCTAAAATGGCCTTTGTACGGTGGCTGAAAGGCTTGGTCGCTCTACAGCGATTAGCATAAAGCCGTTCGTTGCTCGGTTTCAGTACTACGTCGTGCACGGGACTGCCAGGAGTTGTGGCAATATGTACATAGTGTCGCACCATGAGGAGTTGCCGCCGGATAGAAAGCGGCGGCTCGCCAGACTCAGCACAGATGCTGGGTATGGGGCTGGTGCGGTAAGCACCCGTGGCGAGCCGAATTCCTGCATGGTGGACACTATCCAGTATCCGTAGATAACTGTCCCGTGCCGATCCGTAAACGATGCAACCGTACTCCAGACGCGACCGTACAAAGGCTCTGTAAAACTGTAGCAGGCATGAGCGGTCAGCGCCCCACGACCTGCCACATAGACATTTTAAAATATTTAAGGCTTTTGAGGCTCTGGCTTTCACATCTTTGAGATGTGGTAGCCAGTTGAGCCTTGTGTCAAAAATGAGGCCCAGAAAACGAACAGTATCAGTAAAACGTAAAACAGTGTTCCTCAAGGTAAGGTGGGGCTGCGGTAATAGAGTTCTACGACGAGTAAAAAGTACACACCGGGTTTTCTCAGCAGAGAAACGAAAACCGGTGTGCACTGACCATTCGTCCAGCCTGTTCAACGTGAGCTGCAACTGCCGCTCAGCGCTTCTCAGGCTGGACGATGCGATAAAAATTAAAAAATCATCTACGTACAAGGAGTACCGGATGGGACTCCTTATTACGTATGATATGCAGTTTATCGCAATAGCGAAAAGGGTCACGCTTAAAACTGATCCCTGAGGAACACCATTTTCTTGGATAAAAAGATCTGACACTTCACTACCGACTCGGTACCGGAAGCAACGTCCTGATAAAAATGATTTTAAAAAACGGGGCAGGTTTCCCCTAAAACCCCAGTCATGTAATTGTTGTAAAATAACATGCCGCCAGGTAGTATCGTAGGCCTTCTCAATATCGAAAAATATCCCCACCAGATGTTGGCTGCGGATAAACGCATCCTGTATCGCCGCTTCCAGCAGGATCAGGTTGTCCAGGGTGGAACGGGACTTCCTGAACCCACACTGAAAGCGGCTCAGCAGATTCCGGGATTCAAGACACCAGACGAGGCGGCGATTGACCATCCTCTCTAGTGTCTTCCCCACGCAGCTTGTCAAGGCAATACTACGATAACTACCTGGCAACAATTTGTCTTTTCCAGGTTTTAAAATAGGGATGAGCGTTGCTTCTTTCCACGAGTCGGGGAAGTGTCCACCGGTCCAAATATCATTAAAAATATCCAGAAGGTACTCTTTAGCATCTTTACTAAGATGCCTCAGCATCTGGTACTGGATCTGATCCGGCCCTGGAGCAGTGTCGTTTGCGCTGTTTAGCGCTGACTCCAGCTCCCAGGATGTAAATGGGCAGTTGTAGGCCTCTGTATTCGACGAATCGAAGCACAGCGGGCGCCTCTCGGCAGCGACTCTTCGCCGCTGAAACCGAGGGTCAAAGTTGGCGGACGATGTGACGGCGGAGAAGTTCTCCGCCATCAGCTGCGCTATGCTTCGTTCGTCGGTAATTACACGTCCGTGATCCAGTAATCCAGATACTGGTGGGCGGGAGTACCTTCCGGATATACGGCGGATAGACTCCCATACTTTTGACGAAGGTGTGGAACGATTAATACTGCTCACAAAGTTCTGCCATGACCTTTGTTTGCTCTCCTTAATCACCCGGCGCGCCTTAGCTCTTGCTATACGGAACGCTGCTAGGTTGTCAGATGTCGGGTGCAACCTAAAATGCCGCAGCGCCCGTCTACGACCCTGAATAGCGTAGCGACATTCGTCGCTCCACCAGGGGACGGGCGTCCTTCGCAGCGTTCCGGAGCTTTTGGGCATAGAAACGTCAGCAGCCTGGTGAATCACTTCTGCTAAGTGACTCACCTTCTCCTCTATGTTGTCACGTGGTTCCAGGACAACAGAACGGCAGAAAAGCTGCCAGTCTGCTTTACTGACGTTCCATTTGCGCCGGGCGCTCGCTCCTCTAATCTCGGGACCTAAGTGCATCCTTATGGGGAAGTGGTCGCTTCCGTGAAGGTCGCGGTCCACTTCCCACTGCACGGAGTCCCGCAATTGAAGGAGAACACAAAGAAAGGTCGATGGCAGAGGACGTACCGGTAGCAGCGGTGAAATGAGTCATTTGCCCTGTATTTAGGATACAAATTTCCTCCTGCTCTATCAATCTACCAACCACTCGGCCCCTGGGGCAATCGGTGGTGGAACCCCACACCGCACTGTGGGCGTTGAAATCTCCCAATAGGAGAAAGGGCTGAGTGAGTTGTCGTGTAATGCCAACCAGGTCGTCGTAGTCGACGGACAAACTGGGTGGCAGATAGATAGAGCATACGGTCAGTTGTATTGGACCGTGTATTTTCAACCGCTACTGCTTGTAGATGAGAGGTGAGAGCAACGGGTTCGGAGTGGACAGTGTTCCGAACAAACACGGCCACTCCGCCCTTCGCTCGATCACCCTCGGTATCGTCCTTACGGTACACATCATATCCTCTTAGCACAGGTTGGTGTGATGGTCTGAAATGTGTCTCTTGCAGACAGAGAACACAAAGGATCAGACCGTGCTAAGAGGTGTAACTCCTCTTTGTGAGCTGTAAATCCATTGATGTTCCACTGAAGTATGGGAGCCATCCTTACCTATTTAACCTCACCCGCCCCGGTTCGGGTGGGTCTTCAGTCATTTCCTGCTGAGGAACGGGACCAGACACGTCCACCAGCATTTCCGTTTCTTCCTGCCCGGAAGCGGAGACAGACATCTCCGACCCAGAGGACTCCTCAAATTCCTCGTTGTTCTTTTTCTTCTTCTTCTTCTTCTTCCCCATACTCTCCCTACTGATTGACAGTCTGGGAGGGGACGAAGAAGGGGACTTGACAAACTGGGTCGGATCAGTCTGTCGAAACTTGGGACCTCTGATCTTCTGGTCACCTCTATTTCCACCGCTAGCTAATGGTATCGCTACCATTTCAATAGCCCGCGGTGGAATAGGAGGTGCTATTAACTTGACTGCTGGTGGGGTCTTTGTTACTGCTGCTGGATTGGTCGAGGCTGCAGAAGTGTTGCTAGCGACATCCGCGGTCTTTGGTGTGATGACCTTGGTGGATTTGGCACCACACTTGCATTGACATGAGCACACTGTGCTTGTGCCCATGTCTGCAAAGGATGTCTGCGTAGCAACACTTTCTTTCCTGACGGGAGTCGAGACCATCTTGGCAAAGCTTGTTCCAAAAATTGGAGCGGCGAGCGCTTTCGCCTTCTTCTTTGCCTCTACATAAGGTATCCGCTCTTTGGTCTTCAACTCCTGTATCTTGCGCTCTTCAAGATACACTTGACACTCCCTGCTCCAGGCCGGGTGCGACCCGGAGCAGTTGACACACACCTGTGGGAGCGTGCAATTGGCACCAGGCTCATGTGCCCCCTTGCCGCATCTACCACAGGTGGGGTTGCCCTTGCATGACGCCGTCGTATGTCCGAACCTCTGGCACTGGAAGCAGCGCATTGGGTCCGGAACATACGGACGGACGTTCAGGTTGATGTAGCCAGCTTTTATACACTTGGGCAACACTGGAGTGTCAAACGTCAGGACGAAGGTGGCAGTCTTTTCAAGACTGCCATTTACCCTCCGTGTAATCTGACGCACCTCGACCACTTGCTGATCTTCCCACTCCTTAACCAGTTCCTCGGTTGCTAAATCCATAATATCCCGGCAGGTCACTACGCCTTTTGATCGATTCAAGGATTTGTGGAGTTCGCTTTTAACAGCGAACTCCCCGAGCTTCTCGCAGTTAAGGAGCTGGGAAGCCTGCCTACTGGTGGATGTTTCCAGCAGCAGCGTCCCATTCCTCAGCTTTTTAATTGATTTCAGGGTGCCAACTAACCCTTCTAAACCCTTATTAATATAAAACGGGGACACTTTTTCAAATGTCCCCTCCAACCTCTGCATGATAACGAAAGCGTTCGAAATCGAACATTCTTTCCCGTTACGGTGTCCCTCAGAGGCGGGGGGGCTATCAACCCTTGCCCGCTTCTTCGTATTGGGTGTATTTTTATTTGCCTGCGGCACACCCGTACCGCAGGGTTCTTGGTTTTTTTGTGAGGCTTAATTTTTGGTCCCACGAGAAAAACCAGTATAAAAAGGAATGCTTATACAACAGGGGTGCGCAGGTGCCCCTGAGGTTGCACGTTAATGAGTGATCTCCCTCATCACCCATTCACCTCCTCGGCACGTGGCTGACCTTGAGGTTGAGGGGTTTTTTATAGAGGTTTCTACCATCCTCGCGATCCGGGCGATGAAGCCAAGATCCCCGTTCTCCTAGGCACACAACGTTCCACCGCCACGCCCTGCGGTGGTCGTTGAAGCATGGTAGGAGTTTACGGTGTGGGAAACTTGCGGCGCTCACAAGTTTCCAGCTCGGGCACCGCGGGTTCGCCAAACCCGTACCTGGCACTTGCGTACCAGGCCCCTGCGGGGATTGTACATCTGAATAGCAACACTTTTTTCTGACAAGTGTTTGACAATGTCTTCACGAAGCTGGTTACTAAGACAGATGGCCTTATAGCAGTTTCTTGGTTTTGCCATAAGATTTTCGATATTTCGTTTTCAACTCCTGTATCATGTTTTTTATATGATCGGTATCGGTACTCCCAGGAGCAGTGACGGATACCAGTGTGGGATGGCTGCTATCTGATCCAAGTGCCGCCTTTCCATATTTACCACAGGTGGCATTGCCTTTGAAAGCCGCCGTCGTATGGCCAAACCGCCGACATTTGGAGCGGTACCAAGGACGAACTTATTGGTGTAGATAGCCTGCTTTTATGGACTTCGTCAATGTAGGAGGATCGCAAGTCAGCACGAAATTTCAGTCTTATCAACTCTGCCGTTTATTCTTTGTGTGATCTAACGAACTTTGACCACATTTTCTGATGCAACTCCCTAGGGAGTTCCTAGGTCTCTAAATCGATTAGATCCCGGCAGGTGATCACGCCTTTACTAATATTTAGAGTTCCATGACGTTCTCATTTTACTACTGCGAACTCCCCGAGCTTCTCTAAGTTAAGGAATAGGACACCTTGGTTGCTGGTAAATGTTTTCAGCAACAATGTCCCGTTCCTCAGCATTTTCACAGATTAAGAGTCCCTGAAAGATTCTCTAGTCCCTTTCTGTATACAGAAGGAGATGTCCTTTCAAGTGATCCCTGCTTTCCGGTCACTATCATGAAGGAATTATCTATGTGATAATCTTCCATGTTACTAATCTCTTCTGTGTTGCGTAGTTGCTGCCTCTCCATCCCATTATTTTGGCGTTTGGTATAGCCTGCGACACGCCCATACTGCAAGTATATGAATTATTGT
>JARYHS010008074.1:75918428-75941111 GCA_031002005.1 Vandiemenella viatica
ACCGCGGGTTCGCCAAACCCGTACCTGGCACTTGCGTACCAGGCCCCTGCGGGGATTGTACATCTGAATAGCAACACTTTTTTCTGACAAGTGTTGACAATGTCTTCACGAAGCTGGTTACTAAGACAGATGGCCTTATAGCAGTTCTTGGTTTTGCCATAAGATTTTCGATATTTCGTTTTCAACTCCTGTATCATGTTTTTTATATGATCGGTACTCCCAGGAGCAGTTGACGGATACCAGTGTGGGATGGCTGCTATCTGATCCAAGTGCCGCCTTTCCATATTTACCACAGGTGGCATTGCCTTTGAAAGCCGCCGTCGTATGGCCAAACCGCCGACATTTGGAGCGGTACACAAGGACGAACTTATTGGTGTAGATAGCCTGCTTTTATGGACTTCGTCAATGTAGGAGGATCGCAAGTCAGCACGAAGATTTCAGTCTTATCAACTCTGCCGTTTATTCTTTGTGTGATCTAACGAACTTTGACCACATTTTCTGATGCCAACTCCCTAGGGAGTTCCTAGGTCTCTAAATCGATTAGATCCCGGCAGGTGATCACGCCTTTACTAATATTTAGAGTTCCATGACGTTCTCATTTTACTGCGAACTCCCCGAGCTTCTCTAAGTTAAGGAATAGGACACCTTGGTTGCTGGTAAATGTTTTCAGCAACAATGTCCCGTTCCTCAGCATTTTCACAGATTAAGAGTCCCTGAAAGATTCTCTAGTCCTTTCTGTATACAGAAGGGAGATGTCCTTTCAAGTGATCCCTGCTTTCCGGTCACTATCATGAAGGAATTATCTATGTGATAATCTTCCATGTTACTAACTTCTGTGTTGCGTAGTTGCTGCCTCTCCATCCCAGTTATTTTGGCGTTTGGTATAGCCTGCGACACGCCCATACTGCAAGTATATGAATTATTGTTCTATTATCATTATTATTATTCTGTCGCGTGGGTTCAGAGGAACCAAAAGGCGATTGACGTGGAAGCACCGATACTTCGTTTTCAACTCATGTATCATTTTTGTTTAGATGATCGGTACTCCCTGCTGTAGACTGATTATTGCCTGGAGCAGTTGACGGATACCTATGTGGGATGAGTGTGCCGCCTTTCTATATTTACTACATGTGGCATTGCCTTTGAATGCCGCCGTCGTATGGCCAAACCGCCGACATCATACCACCAAGCCCAATACAACACGGGTGCGGCAGGTTCCCCTGAATTTGTACGCTAGCGGGTGATTTGCCTCACCATCCATCCACCTCTTCGGCATGTTACTCACCTTGGCGTTGAGAGAAGATTATTTTTATTGAGGATTGTACCGTACTTGCCATTGGGGCGACGGACCAAATATTCCCGTTCCCAATACATACGACATTTCCCCGTCACTCACTACAGTGGTCGTCGAGGTATGCACAGAGTCTACGGTGTTGGAGTCCTGGCATATGTCATCAGTTCCCAGCTTAGGTACCGCGCGCCCGCCAGACCATCACCTTGCACTTGCATGTCAGGTCCCTGCGAGCGTATGGTAGCAAAAGTGTTCGGTAGATCTATGGCGGTTAGTGTAGAGGTATTCAAAGAGTGGATTTATAACTCCTTCGTCAAAGGGACTGCCAGATGTTGAGGCAATGTACGAGAGGGGCATGACGAGCGGAGGCTGACCGGCCTCAGCACCAATGCTGGAAATGAGTCTGGTGAGACACACACCCCGTGGCGAGCCGAATTCCTGCATGCAGAACACTGTCCAATACCCGGAGATAACTATCCCGCGCCAAACACAGCCGTACTCCAACTGCGATCTGATGTGCACTCTACGACCATCACACAAACATTTAGAGCCTTCAGTGCTCTTGTTTTCGCACTTTAAGAAGTAACAGTTAGCTCAGTTTATTGTTAAAATGGGGCCCAGAAAATGAAGTGTTTTATTAAAAATTAACACGGTTTCCCTAAAATTAACTGTAGGCTCAACTCAAAGATTACAATTACGAGTATAAAGTACAAACCAGCTTCTCTCAACAGTAAAACGACAGCCAGTGTGTACTGATCATTTATCTAGCAGTTGAGTTTTATTTCCTTTTAGCACTTCTCAGGCTAGATAACGAACAGAGTGAAATATCAACAAATAAGGAGAGATTCCTTATTACCGACAGCAAAAAGGGTCACTCCTAAATCTGATCTTTGAGGAACACCATTTTCCTGGATATTAAGATCTGATACTTCGCAATCAGCTCGGTACCGGAGGTAATGCTGCGATAAAAAAGATTGCAAGGAACGGAGCAGAATTTCCACAAATCTCCGTTCATACAACTGTTCATGCCGCCAGGTAATATCGTAGGTCATGTCTATATTAAAGAACACATTCACAAGATATTGGCTGTATCGCCGCTTCCAGCAGGATCAGGTAGTCCAAGTTGGAGCGAAATTTCCTGAATCCGTATTGAATGCAGCTCAACAGGATTTGCGAGTCGAGACACCAGACGAGGCGGTGGTTGACCATCCTCTCCAGTGTCTTCCCCACGCAGCTTGTCAGGGCAATACTACGATAACTACCTGGCAACAGCTTATCCTTTCCATGCGGTGGGTGACCATGCACTCAAGTGTTTTCTCAATGCATGTCCTTAAGGCAATGCTATGACAGCTACCTGAAGACAAGTTCTTGTTACCTGATATTAAAAGTGGGATAATTGTTGCTTCTGTCTAAAAGTTGGAGAAGTTTGATGTTAAAAATACCCAGAATGTATTGTATAGCATATTTACTGGGATTCCTCCGCATCTGATACTGGATTAGGAGTATACATTGCGCATTGACCCTAGCGTTCACGAGACGGGCGTCTGGTGTGTTGTTATGAGAGTGGGGGAACTTGTGCCATACTTGTCAACAGAATAGGATTTGCCTGATCTCAAGAATTTACGCTTTCGGTGAAATGTTGTGTTGCCATCTGTCTTCAAACTGTATTCTGAGTGTGATAAGTGTATTGTTGTTTGTGAAGTGTGTAGATTGAGGCGAAGATTGGGGACCGCCCCAGCTTTCACCTTGGTGATTTCGAGTAACCGCCTAAAACAGCAATCATGACGGCCGGTGCACGGGGACCAGGAACCTGTGCTACCTACCAGATCCTTAACACGCGCTGCCAGACAGGCTGGTACTTTAATGTTTACATTAATGGATTAATCTGAACAGAATTTAGAAGTGTTATTTAGCAGCTACATGTTTAGCCTTCTGGAAATGTTTAAAAAACAAATACAACTGCATGAGCGTACAGGTGAATAAAACGAATCTACACGGTCAATAGCAAAAGTAGTAGGATTGATTTTTTTAAAAAAAATATTGAAGATATGTTTACAATTCATTAATACTATTCTAAATAGCATCCTTGGGCAGCTACACACTTAGAATTACACTGCTGCCATTGGCCGTACGCCTTCTGGAAGTCAGATTCGGCAACGCTGTTGAGAGCCCTCGTCGAGGCTGCTTGAACGTCCTGAACCCAGTCAAACCGCTGTCTCTTCAGCTGCCTTTTCATCGGTGTGAATAAAAAAGTATCAGATGGAGCCAGATCAGGCTGTAGGCGGGGTGCAGCAACGCGGCAATGTCGAATCGGGCCATCAGTTGCCTCATGAAGAGCGCGCCATGGCACGGCGCATTGTCGTGATGCAGAGTCCAGTTGTCGGAGATGACTGGTCGGACGCGATTCACTCGGTCTCGCAGGCGGTTTAGCACTTGCACTTAAATGTTCGAATTGACAATTTCCCCAGGGGGAACGAACTCCTAATGAATTACCCCACAACGGTCAAAAACACGATCAACATTGTCTTGATCTTTGATTTGCTCATGCGAGCCTTCGTTGGACGGGAGAACGTGGAAGGCATCTGTTGGCCCGATTCGCCGTTGCCACGTTGCTGCACCCCACCTACAGTCCCAATCTGGCTCCAATTGTTTTTTTTTTTTTTTGTTCCCACGGATGAAAATGCAGTTGAAGGGACAGCGGTTTGACTCAATTCAGGACGATCAAGCAGCATCGACGAGGGCTCTAAACAGCGTCCCCGAATCTGACTTCCAGAAGGCGTACGGCCAATGGCAGCAGCGCAATTCTAAGTGTGTAGCTGCCCAAGGGTGCTATTTCGAAGAGGATTAAGGAATTGTAAACATTTCTTCAATAATTAAAAAAAGAAATCAGTCCTACTACTTTTGGTATTGTAGATTAAATGATTATTCCTATAGTAGACCTGTATTCTACATCGACCATACTACAGTCAGTCTGTTATAACTGTCAACTACTTTGCCTCCGTTATAAATCGATTGCGAAAAATAATGTAACTTCCACACGGCTTCTGTTATCTCCTTGCATCGTACTACATATTTTACGTTGAAAAATTCATAAATCAAACATATTTTCACAAGTATCAACAGCTAGAGTATTTATTCCCAGTCAAAATGTTTCGTTCTATAGGGCCTGCTGCTAAACTCCTTGGTGTTTACTTACTTGTCCTAATTGAGCCGCTAGGACTGGTCAGCTGATTCGAGGTCCAGTATTGGAAGAATCTTCTACAATTCTGGACACTGACAGTAGAATGGAAAAGATTCACAATTGCCACATTTTATAATAAACGCGTGAATTAAATCACAAGACTCTTCGAAGTGCATAAGGAATGGCACCGTACGATACTGCTGAAGGTGTTTCGTTCATCAGATGGAGATATAAAATTTGACTCCTCTTCTGGTGTCACACGGGTGAACAGTCCTCTATGGTACCTGTTTTCATTCTCTCCCTATTTTCATAGATAACACAAAAAACACCACACTGAACAACATTCGTCAGATGTTTAAACACACACTCAAAGACACAGAGGAAAGAAAATGACCACCACCTTCTGTAGGCATGTTTCTAAATAATTCGGCTTCGCAGTATCATGGTGATACAATCACGTCACTGACAGTACTTCAGTTAATTAAGTAAATAGTAAAAGTGCGTGATATGTAGAATAGTATTTAAAAGAAACGGCGTTTTTAATTTAGTTGTCTGTATTAATAGATATTTCAGCCGATACAGCATTTTACTATCGGGCTAAAGTGTCACTTCTGGTGTTATTGACGCAACATATACTATGATAGAAGAAAGTACTGGAACGCTTGTTCACAGCTGTGTGTTTCCTAACGCGTGTCCCAGCTGCCCCTGGTGTGCTGCTTACCTGCTGTCGGTATCTGTCAGGTGGGTTGCATGCGAGTGCAGTGCTGACGCGCTCCCGTGACCCGCTGGCGGCTCAAATCTCTCGTCTCATCACCGCGACCAGGTCTAAACATAGACCAGCGCGCAGGCGCTGTGTAACAACGAGGCGAAACCTGGCACAACGCAAACAGCAACAGCCAAAATATCCACCGCACCAGGCCCTCTGTTCTCGCCGGACTACGTTTGCGTGTCTCTAATACCATAGGTTTATGATAACCTTGTGGGGTGTCACGTAACCGAAGGAATAAGTGATCATGAAGCAGTTGTGATGGATATTAGAGGATTCAGTGAACCAGCAGCCAAAATTGAAGGGGCAAATAGGTACAATTATAAAGAGCCACAGATTTCAAATTTGAAGAGATATTTCAGAGAACGTTTTAGCAAATGGAAGGAAGGCACAAGTACAGTAGAGTCAAGGTAGGGAAGAATTCAAGGAGATAATAAGAAAGGTGGAAGAAATATTCATTCGAAATGCAGAAAATAAAGACAAGTAGAGAAACTGTCGTACTATAATAGGGAAGTGAGGATGTTAAAGAGGATTGGTAAGAAGTAGAACATAACAGAGTTAAGAGACAGCAGGGCTAAGTAGTGTATATTTAAAATAACTAAACAAGGACTTAATAATAGCTAAGAAGGCTGGCTAAAGATGAGGTTATGAAGAGTATTGTCAGTGCAGGGGGACCATTGACTGATGCATCTAGAAATTTCTACGGCTATGTTAGAAAACTAGAGGGGAAGGGAGGTTGTTGAGACAGTTATAGATAAGGATGGAGAAGAAGTTACTGAGAATTTGAAAAAAAGCAGAGATTATAAGTAACTTGTTTAAGTGAGCGCATTAGAGGACAATTAATCAGAAATGGGAGGGTCTAACTCAGAGAATGAGCTTAACAACACAGTCAGAACAGACCAAGAAATTTGAAATTCATCCTGAGGATATCATAAAGGAAAGAAGAAAGGTGAAAAAACATAAAGGGGCTGGTGTAGATAATATTACTACAGATATCTTAAAGATAGCCGGATGTGACATTGTACCATCTCTTGAAATATCATTTAAATTGAGTCTGGATACTTGCTAGTTTACCATAGGATTCGAAAAGTGCGTTAGTAGTACTAGTATATAAAGGAGGGGTGAGAAACAGAGTCGAAAAATACAGGCCAATCAGTTTGACATCCAGTGGATAGGTAAATTAATGGAAAGATTGATATGCAACCACATCAGAAATATACTGTGAGGAGCGTAAGTAGTTCTTACGTAGGCAACATGGCTTTAGGTAACTGATATTCATGTGAATCTCAGTTGGTGGGATATATGCAAGATATTTCAGATAAAATGGACAATGGAGGCCAAATTGATAGTGCAGCACTAGATCTGTCAAAGGCTTTTGACAGAGTGAGCCATGAAATGGTAGTAAATAAGTTAAAAACTATTGGAGGGGATGAGAAAGTGATTTTCCGGCTAGAAGAATTTTTAAAAGGTAGAAAACAGAAAGTTAGGGTAGGAAATGTAGTATCAACAGAACTGGAAGTAAAAATGGGAGTGCCACAGAGTAGCGTATTGGGACCATTGCTATTCATTATTCTAATGAATAATTGTGTTGATTGTTTATTACCTGAAATTAGATTGTTTGCAGATGACATAATGCTGTATAAAAGGAATAAAAACGATAGAGGCTTGTACTATAGTTGCACGGGTGATCTGGACAGGATATCTAAGTTGGGTTAATAAATATGGGATGAAGATAAAGGCAAAGAAGAGTCAGCTTATTAGATACACAAATAAAAAACAAATGGTTGTTATGATTATAAGGTAGGGAAAGAATAACTTACTGAAGACTCGAAATGTAAATATCTTGGCATTACATTTGATAAAAAGCTTAACTAGGTAGGACACATTGGCAGATAGGAAAAGGTTTCAAAATTATGCACTTGTTGGAGAGAGTGATGAGGGAATGTACGAGGGAAGTAAAGGAATTGGGTTACAAAACTTTGGTCAAACCATTGCTCGAATATGGTATAGTATGGGACCCATCATTTTGAATATCAAATACGTAGGAGTTGGAGACAATGCAAAAAAGTGCTGCTAGATTTGTCTCTGGAAATTATCGCAGAATGCAATTAGTAACAAATATGATAAAAGAGCTGGAATGGGATTCATTGCAAGACAGGAGGAGGGTGAAGAGGGTCATGGGAATGTACAAGGCGTATATTGATGATGAAGCATGGAAAAATATGGTGTAGGTATGAAAAGTAGTGCATGGATGGAAAAGATTACCATTACCACAAGCTGACACTAGATTTCAGGCACAAGGGTGTGGGAAGATTTTCTTTTTTAGGGATTGGAATAAGTTACAAAGGGAAATGAATAATTTACAGTTAAAATTTGTAGAGGACAAATGTAGGTGGATGCAGGAAAATGCGAAGATGGGTGTTTAGGGAAATTGCCACCGGAGCATGTGCTTAATTGCAATTTAATTAAATTAAATTATACTTTAAATAAGCATTTTTATAGAGATTTTTTTACTGAAGAAGGAAGAGGTAAGATGGAAGATGAATGATTTGTGGAGAAATATGAAAAGTTTAGTAATAGATATCTTGCTACTTAGTTGCTTTGTTACTCTGTGATAAAGAAATTTCACCTTAAATCATACAATTCCTGATTTGAAACCTGGTTATCACTGGAATCTTCTGATTTCGTTTACCTGTCATCTGCCCCTATTATACCAAATTTCTCTTTATGTGACTTAAGCTAGTCCGTTTTTTTTCTGATTTCCAAGGCGTAATAATGTTTCCTTTTCAAATCCATACATATTACGAAAATTGAAATGGTAACTGCTACATTTTATACATGAATTCAACAAGTCACTCTTGATTTCTAAGAACTGGAAAGGAGAGAGGTACACAGTCTTATGAGTTGGAAAACGCTGAAACTCTAAATTTCTATTTGATTCTTCCCCAATACAGTCTATGCTGTTTTCTTAACCTCTCGTTTGTAATAATCTGAATCGCAGGTTTAATTAAGCCTTCATAAACCCATAACAAACAATTAATGCAGGTCACGCTTCGTTTGTTTTTCTTGATGCTTCTGAACAGTTCATCCAAGTTTAAAACTTGCTCTGATGGACGAACAATTACGAAAGTCACCAGGTCTCGATTGTGTCCCCCTTGAATTTTATAAGTGTTATTGGAAGATCATTTAAAGAAAAATGACTGAATTTTTTAATGAAAGTTGGTACTTCGATTGCTTACCTGATGCTTTCAATGAAGATATTCTGGTACGTATTCCCGAAACACCTATTACTAATGATATAAATAAATTAAGACCAATAACTCTTCTAATTTCTTATTGCAAGATTTTGGCGCGCATTCTCAATAGAAGAATAGTTCCTTTGATATAAAAAATGATTGGCCCTTACCAAACAGGACTTACACAAGACCGTGGCATACATCGAACACTTTTGGAATATAGACTTGCGATACCTTTGGCAGCACACTAGAACGTAAAGGCGGCAATTTTATTTTTGGACTTTGGCAACGAATTTTATCACGTGGATTATAGATTTTTGTTAGAAATCATGAAGGAACTTGTTTTTTTTTTTGTCCTAATATTTATCTATGGGCCGAGCAGCAATACAAGGATGTCCACTTTAGACGATTCTGTTTGCATTCTACAATTAACTTTTACTGCCGTCAATTTATAACTTCACCAGTATAATTATTTTCCAAGGAAAAGATATACCTGCAGAGCTTTTACCAACGATATCGGGTTTTATATTATCAGCAACGAATATTTGGATGTAATTAGACAGCAATTAAGATTATTGAGCACTGCTAGCGGTGATATAATTAATGTGACTAAATCAGCGATCCATCTTATTGAAACGGAAATCCAAATTAACACATACAGGCAGAATGTGAAACAAGTAAATGCACACAATCTCTGTGCGTATGCTTGGAGGCTGACGCTCGTAAAATGCGTGCAGTTAACTGGCGCATTAGGGACAAGCTGCAGCCTTATGGAAGCAGGCAAGTCAACACTATTAAAAAAATCAAGGTTAATGAACTTGGCTGTGCTTTGGAAACTACATTAGAAAGAGCCAATGTTTCCGCCACCCAAGGAAATAATTCAGAATGCTTAACGTGCCACATTTCGGTACTTGTGTCAGGATGAATTATTTAAAGTTAATTTCCAAACACTAACGTTACAAAGTCTGGATCTAATGGACTTAACTTCAAAGCAAAGGCCATTTTGTTACGAGCAATAAAAACACCATAACGGCACAGGTTGTTGAATACCAAAAGCCGCCCAGCTTAGATCAGCCAGTAAATGCAACTTTTATTGATAGAACCTTCTAATATATAAGATTCTATTTTCAAGAACTAATTCAAGTTATAGCAGCCCGAAAGGACAAACTGCTTGTAATGGGTGAAGGTCTATACTCAACTTTGATATCTAAAACGTTTCTTAAATAACTAGCTGATACCCGCGACTTCGTACGCGTCGAATAAGAATTTCTTTGCAGAATTGAATATAGAAATTTGTGGGTAACAAAGGATTGGTCCCAAACAACACCGAGTCGGCATAATATTACCGGAAAGCCATCACTATATCATTCTACCGTGGAATCTGTCTCTTGAAGAGACATATTAAAAAACAGAAAAACAAACGTAGGTGAGGGGATATGGGGGGGGGGGTATTGACTAAGAGCAACTTTATTTCAGCTTGGTCTTTTCTTCTTTCTTCAGCATGAGCATCCGATTCTTGGGTTTTAATAACTTTAGCTACTCGTGCTCTGCTAGAGCTACAACTTAGGCCAGCTTACGCCCGCAGGGCATGCCAAAAAAGAAGGCAAAATAAACTGGTGCCAGAAACATTTAAGCAGACACAAAGTAATAGGATAGAGAAACTCGACATCTATACTAAATAATACGTTTTTTCTCTAAACTAAATGTATCAACAAACTATACACTAACATAATGCGCGAGAACCACAGCTTGAGCAACCGACGCAACATTATAGACTAACACACACATCCGTTTCTCTGTCAACATTCGATAAGTTCTCAAAATTCCGAGACTACAACTGTTAATCATACCGAAAAAAATGTCCTGTGTCCTCCCTACAGATTTTCTTGTCAAATCCCGTCAATATCGGTATAGGCATTTAGTTATCAAAACGTAACAAAAAGACAGACACTTAATTCCGCATTTATAATATTCTTACTGCAGATCACACACAGACTGTTGCAAATCACCCCTGAGGGATCAATACAACGAAAAAAATGTACACCTACAGCATTGCAAGAGTACCTACGATTTGCCTCGCATTGCATCCCTAACTTTGTGACATCTACAGTTTAACATTCAGTACGAATAACCAACGGCCCAGGCGTGACTCTTACGATCAAAACAAATTTCTTAAAAATCTTTGCCTTCACGGAGATTTGAACCGAGGACCACGACCCAAACATTAGTAAGCAAGCGCTTTACCCACTGAGCTAGCTGACCGCTACACGGAAAAACGGTACAGACATCTCCATATCCAACGCGTCTGTCTATCGCTGTTAAATAATTTTTCGAAATTATAAGACAACATTTTTTTATTTATACAGATAATTTTTCAACCAAATGTAGACAGTAATTTTCTCCTTGTTTCAAAGGATAAGTGTACAATGTTTCATCGAGATCGGATGAAAATTGTGGATTTGTATAAAGAACAAACAAACAAACATACATTGATCTTTATACATTTAGATATCCCAAATGAATTTTTTTAAATGAAGAAATTATTAAACTTTGACCACTTTTATTTTATATAATGAACACCCACAGTCTTAAAACCTAAGACGACATACCGAAAATTTTCGGGACAAGACCTGCCAATACACTAAATTTTAAAACCTTCACCACATTGCCACCCTCATTTGAGGTATGTGAATATAGATGATTTGGAACAGACAACTGGAGAGAAGGTGACGAGAATTTGTTGTGGTAGCAAATAATTTTTACCTGTTGCCAGAATTATGTTGGTAAGAGCCTTCTGTAGCTGTAAGTGTAGGAGCAAGTGTAAAGCAGCAGACTCGAAAAAATGTTGTCTATAAAATTGATAGACAAGGGTCACTGCTATTAGGTAGTAGTCATGGGAGAGATGTGGGCCCACTGGTGTAGGAGAATACAAGGTCAGATTTCTAAGTTAGGAGCATCTTTGAACCAATTACTTCTCGTATTCATGTGTTAGAAGATGCAGGTACTTTATGTAAGGACTTCACTAATGAGAATCATTTCGAGATAGTGGGAGGATCAGGAAACAATTCAAACGGAGATGACAGTTACTGAATTAGAGGTGATACTGAGAAGATAGCAAAAGCAGCGTGCCACATCAGGCCTGTCTACTATCGGTGCTTTGACGCTATGAAAAGCCACAATGAACGCTGTGAGGCGACTCAATCAGGAATTTTAGGTGCTTTTCCCGTCGGACATTGGGTCTGGCATAGGTTTCACAAGTGTGAAAGCTATTGAAAGGAGAGATTATGCTAGGTATTTCCTACACCAGAACAGTTGAAGAAAGGGATTCGAAAAAGAAAAATCAGGTAGAAATGTGTGAAATTTTTATCTGGAGCATAGAAGATCATTGTTCGGCTAGTAAAGCAGCAATTTAGATTTACCAAGAATTTAGCATCTGTTGTGGCTTAACATAACCCGGTACTCTTTCTTAATCAATAGTACATACAGTCTTCGTGAAATACGATCCAAGGAAAGATTTCATTTTAATAGGTTTCGATCTGATAGCCAGCTACAGCGTTTTTATGTGATTATTATGTATGATAAATTGTTGACACGCGCTTTTCTGCTCATACAAGTGAAAGACGACACAAGACTTACACAGTATTTACATTAAGCACACATGCCTTTTTCTGGACTCGAACCAGGAATCATCGGCATGAAGGGCTAGTAGTCCAGCTCCCATGCTAATTAATTAGCGATGGAGCGTCTGAAAAAGGTACAAATAAGCAAAGTGATGTTTTTTCCTAGATGTGAAGGTAAATTTAAATGTTTGTTAGATATCGGAGTTCGAACCAGGAATTTCCTCAACTGCGTTCAGGATTTAACCCCCCAGACCCATAACAGATAGCACAACTGGCGTGGCGTGGCGTAGCCACTAGGGAAACTTTTACAGTCAACCACACAATTCAACATGAACAATGATGAAGGCCATTTTCTCTGGGCAAATTTGTGCCTTAACCTTTCAAACATAATTCTGATGTTAATTGTAACGGCAAGTCCATTATCACTGGATATCAATAGCTGCGACAATCTTCCTGCTATCAGCTTTGTATCACGTGTTTCTCTCATCATACTTTGTTCTTTAAGAGTCCAATTGAAAAGAGAAAGATATATGTTACTGATTCAGTTGAGATATTGTATGAAGTAGATGCTTGTCAAATTTAAGAGTGGATATGAGGACGGCGATACTCTTGATATCCCTCACAAGAAATGTCATTAACGTTCTGCTAAGGAAGGTCGACAAATATCTTTTATAAGTACGTTCTTTGCCTTTGTTCACGAAATACTAACAAGCAACTGTATAAAATAATAATTTTAAGTCAAAACTTCATCCTTAATTTCAGAGTCATGTTACATTTATTACATATTACTAATGGCAAGCATGAGCGATATCCGATAAAACTAATGCGACTCTCTACTACAACTTTCCACTTTAATTGAGATAATAACTTTAATATTTCGATCTAAACCTTCATTTGACTACCAGACCCTACAGTAAATTTCTTTGCTATTCGTTTATATTTCAGGCGTAAATTAAAGGAGATATATATATTTATTTTATACTGCCTTCCTAGCTGGGTTTAACGTGATATCTAACCATGAGGCTTAACATAGTGTAATTGGGTCTACTACTCGTGTAATTTGTGTAATGAAGCGTCATGCGTCATTTAGAGTGCGAAGTATTCTATGGCAAAATTAGGTGCCAGCTCAGCAATCAAAAAATCCATTGAAGGGACTAGCTAAAACCTGTCAATATCGTTGTTATTAAGGTGCTGTGGACATGAAATTCAAGCTCCAGCAACAATCACCAGCTTAGCAAATGTCTTCAGCGTACTTTCATTAATTCAGTAGCTAGATCTTTTTCCATGTCATTTGAACAAGGAGACATGAAACTCATTATTTCTATTTACGGGTAATAGAAAGTAATGATACTTGAATCGATATTGATGAAAGAAATAGAAGTATTACATGCAAGGAGAGAGATTACCATAACCAAAAGCTCCTTTGGGCATGAGGGAGTGGGAAAATTTTCTTTTGTATTTAAGTGAGTCAGTTTTGAAATTAATTATTAAGTACAATGCTGAACAACTTACCAGAAACACAGAAAAAGTTTAAAATTCGACTAGAAAGGAAAGGTGTGTGGTGAAATTGTAACTGATTTTTTTTTAATAATGAAATGGGAAAACAGGTATGTATGGAAATTTCCACAGGTGCCTATATTTTAATTAAATTAAATCAAAATTATATCAATAGCTAGAACGATACATGTAATACAATGAATATTGTAATTGATTATTTATACACAAGACATTAAGAGCGGTGTAATTTGAACAAGGAGACATTAAACACAAGAAAACTAAAAACAGCTTCTTTTCCTTGTTTTTAATTGTGTTTACTTCCATTACAATTTAAAGATGAACTGACATAAGTATCAATCATAAATTTTCGTAATCTCGACCTCATCATCAGCTGTATGAGCAGAGACGTTCATTCTCAGTTTGTGCCAAGTAGCTAAGTATGAAACTTGATGGTTTCATTCAGTGTGATGAAGTGCCAGCACAATGGTCAACATGCGATTGCCGGCGTCAGAGTCTGAAGGATCACGATACCCCTCTTCTGTAGCTACGTGAATATTTATTAATTAACATTGAATATCGACAAGTGAAATAGTATAAAAGACCGAATGGTTTCACCGCTTTGTGTATTAATAAAACGTTCTTGACCTTCCAACTGCGTCAACCTGTAATAATCGTGGTGTCTTACAAGGATCATATTATCCTCCCTCATTCTCAACGGAATCACTTAAAACTCAAGCTGACATTGTAACCGTTATGTCACCAGTTGCCCATTTTTAAGTTTCACCGATTACGACACTCCCTATTTTAAACATCCTCTGCGCCCTGCCACTGGCATTCTTGGTGCTGGAATCCACTCCACTTGAGCTTTTAGTCTGTAAATCAAATTGCACAAATAAATGCACTCCAATGCAATGCAATGAGGGCAAACATGGTCCTCCATGAGTTATTAAACCTTGCTGTTCCATGTAAGCGGGATGTTATCTACGTGCCAGAGCCTTACTTTAAAGGCGCGGACAAATGCCACACATGCTAGTATCCTCACAAGTCATAAATAATTGGACCTAAACCTATGGCACGCGAAACATTGTACTAAACAAAGAAGTAATTGCAAGACAAAATATCGCAATGCCGTAAGGAGCACACATGATGTGCAGACATCGATATCGGCTGGCATTGCGTTACTCTGATATCGATGTACTGCCAATATAAAGACCCAATAGACACTTATCTAAAATGCATTGCACTAAAGGTAATTATAACAGTAGATTTGAATGCCCGCTCCTCCTTCTGGTACAGTGATAACAAGGATGAACAGGGCGCAGTGGTAGAGGAACTGTTCTATGAGCTACAGGTATAGCTGTGGCCAGATGTATTGGAGGGCAGCTTCATACGCGCCATTACCAAATCGTGCACTTAAAAGTTAAATTCCCCTTGTTAGCTTATAGTAATACTTCATGTGTTGACGCAGTACTAGGCAACACAATACGCTCAGAATTATCATTTTCTGGTGTTAGGGAGAGAGCGCTACGCGAGAATGTTCCCAAGTGCGGCAACAGCGCACTTGCACACATCCACCAGTTTCTCTGGCCACAACTTTAGTAATGAGGAACTGTCAGAACAATTCTCCAACCTACAGTTATAGAGCCGGTGCAAAATCGAATATTGATATAACACTGACCAACCAGCTGGTAGGAAATCTTACGAGCGCTAATGACATCGCTATCGCTAAAATCCCATAACAACAACAACAGGAAATCTTGCAAGATGCTGGTGGGTAGTGGAAAATGAAAGTACAACCAACAACTTGATTCTGTTTCATCTGCAAATCGATAAAATTAACAACACAACGAAGAAATATATATAACCTGCGTAGAGCAGAATGGGTATATCCAAGAGATGAATTCCGTCTACTGGCAGCTCTATTGAAGGGTGATGACGTAGATGTCATTGCTAGACGGATTACGCGTGAGACTCGGCGCGTAATGACAAGGAGTCAGACAAGGCGTTCGTTCTTATTTATCGTTATATTAAGCACATCGTTAGATGTTGTTGTTGTTGTTGTTGTTGTTGTTTTAGGGCGCGTCAACGGCGGGGTCATTAGCGCCCTAACAAAAACCAGGCGTGACAACGTGGCGAAATTGCCGTCTGTGTGGCCGACTGTAAAGGGGTCGGCCACAGAGACAGCACAATAAAATACTAACATACTAACTAAAATACCATCTGCCTGGCCGACTGTAAGGAGGTCGGCCACACAGACAGCAACATAAAATATAAGACTCTGACAAGAATATAAAATTACATACATTAACTGGTTGGCTGTAAATGGGCCAACCAGGTTAAAAACAAGTTAGATGGCTGGCTGTAAAAGGGCCAGCCATATAATCAGTGTCACAAATAAAAACAGTACTTGGATTGGTGGTTGTAGACGGCCACCAATCCAATCTAGAACCTAGGCCAATCTGCCCAAAATTTTTGGGACAAGACCGGCCAAGCAACAAAACTTTAAAACCTTAGCCACGTTGTCACGGTCATCGCTTAAAATAAGGGACAGATCGTTGGCTAAGCCAACGTCTGCCCTTAGATCTAAAAACAATACACATTCGGTTAAAATGTGGAGTACCGTCAAAGGTACGCCACAAGCATCACACTCCGGAGGGTCCTCTCGGCGGAGAAGGAAACCATGTGTCAGAGGACAGTGCCCTATACGGAGGCGAGTAAGGAGAACCTCATCCCTCCTCGCCTGCTGGAAGGAGCTGCTCCACGGCTGAACGGTCGGTTTGACCTGCCGGAGCTTGTTATGCTCAACTTCCAGCCACTGCCTCTGCCAAACATCAAAAACAAATCTCTTCGCCGCCGAGGCAAGGTCTGACTTTGGGACCTGGTCAAAGTCGATTCGGACCTTGTCACAGGCCAACTTGGCAGCTTCATCAGCTGCCTCGTTCCCCCTGATTCCCACATGGCCTGGTACCCAGCAGAATGCCACCTCCTTCCCACAAGATTGGAGGGAAAGGAGGGCGTCCTGGATGTCCTGGACTAGACGGTCTGCTGGGTACATAGTTGCTAATGCCTGAATGCAACTAAGGGAATCACAGCATATGAGGTACTTCTTGTCGCGGCGTGCCTTCATATGCTGGAGCGACTTTAGCAGGGCATAGCACTCCGCAGTGTAAACACTGCACCTGCTATCCATCTTGTATTTGTAAGTCCCTCGAGGGAACACTATTGAACAGCCTACACTGTTAGCCTGCTTAGACCCATCCGTATACACCGGGGTGAAAGTGTGATATTGATTTAAAATATCAGTAAAAATATGAATAAAAACACTGTCAGCGGTTAGCAGTTTGTTATGCCGTGACAGTTCTAAAATTAATCTGGGCCTCTTTAAAAGCCAGGGAGGGGATTTACTCCAACCCTGGCGATAAAAAGAGGGAAGCTCAAATCCGTAATGTTCTAAAATAGCCTTCGTACGGTAGCTGAACGGTTTAGTGGCTCTATGCCGGTTGGCATAGAGCCGCTCGTAGCTGGGATGTAGAACTATGTCGTACACGGGACTGCCAGGTGTTATGGCAATATGCGTATAGTGTCGCACCATGAGGAGTTGCCGGCGGATGGTAAGTGGTGGCTCGCCCGAGTCAGCACAAATGCTGACAATAGGGCTGGTGCGATATGCACCAGTGGCGAGCCGAATTCCTGCATGGTGGACACTATCCAGTATCCGAAGATAACTGTCCCGTGCCGAACCATATACGATACAACCATACTCGAGACGCGACCGTACAAAGGCTCGATAAAACTGTAGCAGGCAGGAGCGATCAGCACCCCACGACCTGCCGCACAGACATTTTAAAATATTAAGAGCTTTTAAGGCCCTGGCTTTCACATCTTTAAGATGTGGAAGCCAGTTAAGCCTGGTGTCAAAAATGAGGCCCAGAAATCTAACTGCTTCAGTTAAACTTAAAACGGTGTTCCTCAAGGTAAGGTGAGGCTCAGCTAAAAGACTTCTGCTACGAGTAAAAAGTACACACCGGGTTTTCTCGGCAGAGAATCGAAAACCGGTGTGCACTGACCAATCATCCAGCCTGTTCAGCGCGAGTTGCAGCTGCCGCTCTGCGCTTCTCAGGCTGGACGATGCAATAAAAATTAAAAAATCGTCCACATATAAGGAGAACCGAATGGGACTCCTTATAACCAAAGATATACTGTTAATTGCGATAGCAAATAGGGTCACGCTTAAAACTGACCCCTGAGGGACACCGTTTTCCTGAATAAAAAGATCAGACACTTCACCACCGACTCGGTACCGGAAGCAACGACCAGATAAAAATGATTTTAAAAAACGGGGTAGGTTACCCCTAAAACCCCATTCATGTAACTGTTTTAAAATAACATGCCGCCAGGTAGTATCGTAAGCCTTTTCAAGATCGAAAAAAAACACCCACGAGGTGTTGGCTGCGTATGAACGCATCCTGTATTGCCGCCTCCAGGAGGATCAGGTTGTCCAAGGTGGAACGGAACTTCCTGAATCCACACTGAAAGCGGCTCAGGAGATTACGGGATTCAAGACACCAGACGAGGCGGCGATTCACCATCCTCTCCAGTGTCTTCCCCACGCAGCTAGTCAAGGCAATACTACGATAACTACCTGGCAACAATTTGTCCTTGCCAGGTTTTAAAATGGGAATTAATGTTGCTTCTTTCCACGAGTCGGGGAAGTGTCCTCCGGTCCAAATGTCGTTAAAAATATCTAGAAGGTACTTTTTAGCATCCTTAGCTGAGATGCCTCAGCATCTGGTACTGGATCAAATCAGGCCCTGGAGCAGTGTCATTTGCGCTGTTCAACGCACTCTCCAGCTCCCAAGATGTGAATGGGCAGTTGTAGGCCTCTGAATTCGACGAATCGAAGCACAGCGGGCGCCTCTCGGCAGCGACTCTACGTCGCTGAAACCGAGGGTCAAAGTTAGCGGACGAAGTGATGGCGGCGAAGTTCTCCGCCATCAGCTGCGCTATGCTTCGTTCGTCAGTAATTAATACGTCCATGATCCAGTAACCCAGATACTGGTGCGCGGGAGTACCTTCCAGATATACGGCGAATGGACTCCCATACTTTCGACGAAGGTGTGGAACGATTGATAGTGCTCACAAAGTTCTGCCATGACCTCTTCTTACTCTCCTTAATAACACGGCGCGCCTTAGCTCTTGCTATACGGAACGCTGCCAGGTTGTCGGATGTAGGATACAACCTAAAACGCCGCAACGCCCGTCTGCGACCCTGAATAGCGGAACGACATTCGTCGTTCCACCAGGGGACGGGCGTCCTTCGCAGCGTTCCGGAGCTTTTCGGCATGGAAACGTCAGCTGCACGGTGAATCACTTCCGTGAAGTGATTCACCTTCTCTTGTATACTGCCTACAAGTTGCAGTTGTACAGAGCGGCAATAGAGTTGCCAATCTGCACAACTGACGTTCCATTTGCGCCGGTTATTTCCTCCCCCACGATCGCACTCGACGTGCAACCAAATAGGGAAGTGGTCGCTTCCATGTAGGTCGCGATCCACCTCCCATAGCACGGAGTCTGCGATTGAGGGAGAACACAAGGAAAGGTCAATGGCAGAAGACGTACCGGTAGCAGTGGTGAAATGAGTCATTTGCCCTGTATTCAGGATACAAATTTCCTCCTGCTCCATCAATCTACCAATCACTCGGCCCCGGGGCAATCGGTGGTGGAACCCCACAACGCACTGTGGGCGTTGAAATCTCCCAAAAGGAGAAAGGGCCGAGTGAGTTGTCGTGTAATGCCAACCAGGTCGTCGTAGTCGACGGACAAACTGGGTGGCAGATAGACAGAGCATACGGTCAGTTGTATTGGACCGTGTATTTTCACCGCTACTGCTTGTAGATGAGAGGTGAGAGCGACGGGTTCGGAGTGGACAGTGTTCCGAACAAACACGGCCACTCCGCCCCTCGCTCGATCACCCTCGGTATCGTCCTTTCGGAATATGTCATAACCTCTTAGCACAGGCTGATGTTGTGGTCTAAAGTGTGTCTCCTGGAGACAGAGACACAATGGATTAGACCGTGCTAAGAGCTGGACTTCCTCTTTGTGAGCCTGGAAACCGTTTACGTTCCACTGAAGTATGGGAGCCATTCTACCTATTTAAAACCACCACCCCCCCCCGGATCGGGTGGGTCTTCCTTCTCTGATAGCTGAGGAACGGAACAAGGTACGTCCACCAGCATGATATCGTCTTCGGTGTCCGAAGACGATTTTCGTTGTGAGGCCTCGGGGTCTTGCGGATTTTTCATCCGCCGAGGCCTGTCCCTCCTCTTCTCCTTTCCAGAAGGGGATCTGGGAGGAGAAGTCGGAGGGGATTTCACAAACATAGCGGGGTCCGTCAGCTTAAATTTCGGACCCCTTACCTTTTGCACTGTTTGCCATCCGCTACCGGCAGATGGCTTTGCCGTTACTACTTCTCTTGCAGATACAGTTTCTGCTTCAGGGGCCGCTTCTGCTGTTGCAGAGGGCCCCGCAGCTGTAGCGGATGGCAGTGTCTTTGCTGGTGGACTTACGGAACCTGCTGTCGATGTGGTCGATGTTGTCAGCAGTATTGCTACCGACGTGCGAGGTCCTAGGTGTAATGACCTTGATGGGTGTGGCACCACATCTGCACTGACATGAGCACATTGGACTTGTGCCCATGTCCGCAACGGACGTCTGGGTAGCAATACTTTCTTTCCTGACGGGAGTTGATAACGTCTTCGCGAAGCTGGTAGCGAAGACTGGTGGAGCCAGAGCCTTATATTTCTTTTTGGCTTCGCCATAAGAAATCCGCTCTTTCGTTTTCAACTCCTGTATCTTTTTTTCCTCCAGATACAATCGACACTCTCTGCTCCAGGCTGGATGTGCCCCGGAGCAGTTCACACACACCTGTGGGAGCGTGCAGCTAGTGCCTGGCTCATGAGCCGCCTTTCCGCACTTCCCACAGGTGTGGTTGCCCTTGCAGGTCGCCGTCGTATGACCGAACCGCTGGCACTTGAAGCAGCGCATTGGGTCCGGTACATACGGGCGAATATTCAGGTTCAAATATCCTGCCTTGATGTTTTTGGGCAACGTTGGAGTGTCGAACGTCAGGACGAAGGTGGCTGTCTTCTCAAGACTGCCGTTAACCCTTCGTTTAATCTGGCGAACCTCGACCACATGTTCTGTTGACCACTCCTTAAGGAGTTCCTCGGTCTCTAAATCCATAAGGTCCCTGCTGGTAATGACTCCTTTACTTGAATTTAGAGTTTTATGGAGTTCGCACTTCACTGCGAACTCCCCGAGCTTCTCGCACTTAAGGAGTTGGACAGCCTGCCTCTGGGTGGATGTCTCCAAAGCAGTGTTCCATTCCTCAGCTTTTTTACAGATTTGAGGGTACCCGCAATACCCTCTAAACCTTTCTGAACATAGAATGGAGAGACCTTCTCAAAAGATCCCTCCACCCTTGTCATAATAACGAAGGCATTGTCAATAACACAACCCTTGCCGTTACTGTTGTTTACATCCGGGGGAGGGCTTTCAACCCTAGCCCGTTTGTATGAACTGGGTGTATTTTTATTTGCCTGCGACACACCCGGGCCGCAGGGGTCTTTTGGTTTTTTTGTGAGATGGAATTGTGGTCCCACGAGTAAAAACCAGTATAAAAAGGAATGCTGATTACAACAGGGGTGCGCAGGTGCCCCTGAGGTTGCACGTTAGCGGGTGGTTCGCCTCACCACTCATCCGCCTCCTCGGCACGTGTCCGACCTTGAGGTTGAGGGGTTTTTTATAGAGGTTTGTACCGTCCTCGCGATCCGGGCGATGAAGCCAAGATCCCCGTTCTCCTAGGCACACAACGTTCCACCGCCACGCCCTACGGTGGTCGTTGAAGCATGGTAGGAGTTTACGGTGTGGGAAACTTGCGGCGCTCACAAGTTTCCAGCTCGGGCACCGCGGGTTCGCCAAACCCGTACCTGGCACTTGCGTACCAGGCCCCTGCGGGGCACATCGTTAGACATCCGGTTATCGCATGCTTTTTGTTTCTGACAACAAGATTCAGATTTTCTGATGCAGCTATAATATTCTCGGATTTATCCTGAGGCCACGCGTTTTAAGGTGGCTTTGACTTCCGGTATGTTCCTATTTTTCTCTATTTTATTTTTTTTAAATTTTTGTATTACCAACAACGTAGATCATGTTCCTGCCACCGTGTTCGGTTCAGAGTTTAGGTACTTTTGGACCGACTTCAGAACAGAGGTCCGCTCTGTTTTCGTCTAAAAGAATGTAGACAATGTGTTTCTTTTCGATCCGTTACGATTTCGGAGGAAATAATCGCAGCACTGTTGAAACAATAAAGAATAAACGTACAATCGTTTGGTGTATTAACTTTATTCCTTTGTTAGAGAGATTTTACAGGTATTGGTTGATGAAGTCCTCGAAGGCAGAGACCCTGGTGTAGCCTGATGGAGCTCCGTCAAACCCGCAAGGTGAGTAAGCCCACTGCACGACTCCGATCAGCTCGCCGTTCTGAACCAGAGGACCACCAGAGTCGCCCTGCAAAATGCAAACAGCAGGTTCAATCACTTGGCAGTCTCAGTATATTCCACCAGCTGACGAAGACACGTAGTTTCAAGTTTCGTTTTGTTATTTGAAAATAGGAAGGCATCAAACAGAAGACTGCTAGTACAATGTCTGACGGAAATACATCGACAGAAATTCAGAAGTAATTGAGTTTATCTTAAAGAATGCAAGATCAAGACTGTAGTTTTTCATTAATTCTGAACTTATCAGTGGTAGAAATCAATTCTAATGCATAACTGCAAATTAATACCCCCACAACACTTGGAAGAGAGATGAAATATGAAATAAACGAGTTTTGGAAATGATGGGTGAGGAAGGAAGTTTCTGGAAGAGTCAAGTAGGAAAAAAGAGACATCCGGGATTGGTTAATTTTTTTAGTAGGTAAGAACTGTAGAGGAAGACAGAAATTAGAATATATGAAGAAGATAGCTTAAGACGTGCGTTTTAAGGGGTATGTTGAGATGAAGAGGTCAGCGGACGATAGAAAGGGATGGAGA
>JARYHS010008074.1:75942111-75981419 GCA_031002005.1 Vandiemenella viatica
CTAGCCTATTTTTTTTTTACAATGTTTTTTTTTTCCCCCGATTACGTTAATATAAAGCAAATGAGCATGTAGCTCAGCAAACTTAAAATGTCATACAAAGGAATTCAGCAGCACCCCCCAGCAGCCAATGAAAAAGATTTTATTAGAGCATACAGCTCAGCAACCTTACAATCTACGTACAGCATTTCTTCTGTACACTTAGCCTATTTTACAATTGTTTTTTTTTCGATTACGTTAATATAAAGCAAATGAGCATGTAGCTCAGCAAACAAATTGTCATACAAAGGAATTCAGCAGCCAATAAAAAAATTAACAGCAGCGTCCTAACTTGATAAAATATCTACAGAGTCCTAACTTATCTACATATTTACAAAATTGATACATATTTACAAACTAGAAACACGGATAAGCGGTATATTCACAAAACATTCACACATTATTTACAGACTTGTGCCCCCACGGGAGGGTCTCTATCCCGTCGGGGAAAATATACCGCTTATCGTCCGTTCTAGACAGACCCAGTTTGGATATTTGTACAGTATTTACAACATGAAGGGTTGATGTGATCCTTTGCTGCAGATGGCACCTGGGTGTTTCACCATGGAGGCAATTTATGTAATCCTCCATCTGCAGCTTTCGAGTGACTGAGCCAGCCAAACTTTAGCCCGTCTAGAGGTCTGGTCTGTCTCGAGCCGGAATGCATACATTTTTGCCCTTAATCCAGCAAACTCCACAATCAGGGTGCCATTCGCTTCGTCCTTCATAACACCGACAACCTTTTCATTGTGGACTCTATCCCATAACGGTTGCCGGTGCTATAACCAGACGTGTCGAACTCCCCCCTGTTGCGTCGCATCACTTCATATGGATCGCAGTTCCACACCAAGTAGATGAAGCTGTCTGTATCCATATGTGTGAGCTCAGTTTTTAATTGTGACACCTACAGTCGTTAGGCTATACAGTTAAAAATCATGGATGAAGTGCTTGATATAACTTCCAGTGTGGAATTTGATGAGTCGGTGACGCGTAAACAGTTTTTGAGTCACCAACCACATACGCCCACAACATTTAATAATAATGATGAAATTCGGATACCTATTCAGAACCAGGATACATATACGCTGCCAGGGGAAAGTTTCCTGCATATTGAAGGAAGATTTCTCAAGTCAGATGGAACTGGGGCTACAATTCAATTGTTACATCCAATGCGTTTGCGTTCCTATTTGAGGAAATTCGGTTAGAAATTAATGGAGTTGAAATAGACCGAAATAGAAATGTCGGTGTCACAAGCACAATAAAGACTCTTATTTCTGCTGGTCCTCAACAAATTGGTCTGTTGGAGAACTCAGGATGGGGGCAACGCGATCTTGGAAATGGTTACTTTGATGTATGTATTCCGCTGAGTATGCTCTTGGGTTTTTGTGAAGACTTTAAAAGGATACTTGCAAATGTAAAACAAGAACTAATACTTATTCGATCTAGGGACGATACAAATTCATATGTACAAGCCAATCCAAACCCCCAGAAAAGTAAATTCGCCATCAGTAAACTAGCATGGGTGGTGCCTCATTTACAAGTAAGTGAGAGAGAAAAACTGGCGTTGCTTAAGATTGTGGACAGTGGGAAGCCACTTAGAATTAATTTCCGAAGCTGGGATTTGTTGGAGTACCCGCTACTTCCTATAAGCAAAACTCAAATTTGGTCTTTGAAAACATCAACACAGCTGGAGAAACCTAGATTCGTTGTTCTGGGATTTCAAACAAACAGGAAACGAAATGAAGCATTAAGTGCGGCTTTATTTGACCACTGCAATCTTTCCAACGTCAAAGTGTTTCTAAATGATGTGGCGTACCCCTACGAGAACATGAATTTGGACTTTACGAAAAATCGAACCACAGTATTGTACGATATGTATACAAGATTCCAACAAACTTACTACGAACGGGAGCATCCTTCACCGCTACTAAACCGTGAAGATTTTGTCGCTACTGCTCCTATCGCCGTAATCGACTGTTCACATCAAAATGAATCGGTAAAAACGGGGCCTGTAGATATTCGTATGGAGTTTGATAGCACTGACAATTTTCCAGCCTACACCGCCGCATACTGTCTAATCCTTCACGACCGTGTTGTGGAATACGTACCGCTAACAAGTGTTGTGCGTAAGCTCGCATAAAACCAGATAACGCCCATCATTGCCAGCCAGTATCATGCCGACCATTTTCCTGGACGCTCAAGGATTCAAGACGAGAGGAGGAGTATTTATCTTCAAAGAAGTTGCCGTCTGTGTAGTGCAATCAGACAACATTATCGCCACACATTGCATCTCTGTAAATTCACCATCGCGTGGAGGTAATGAGCCAACAGTCAAATGGCTGACAAATAATTACCATGGAATACCTTGGACTGCTGCTGGTATAACCTTTAGCAAACTATGTACTATTCTACATGCAATCACAAATGAGGATGACTCCATTATTTACGTTAAAGGACGAGAGAAGGCTCGTTGGTTTCAGAAGATTATTCGCAAGAAAGTCTGCTACAATATAGAAGATTTAGGATGCCCGCCTCTACATGAACTCAAGAAAAATAATTTGATAAAACTTTGTAAAGGACATTTATTTTGTAACGCTATATGCGCTGTTGAAAATGTATTTTTAATTGCCCAATGGTGGGTGAAATAAAAGATTTAAATAAAATATATACTATCTTATTATTTAATTAGGATAGGTGAAATGACAAAAGAAAAATCTGGTAAAATGATTTTATTCTTTACTGTTTACAATTCTGCATACATCATTAAGTACAATCAAATTTTGTATGCAACTATTTCATTCCTTAATTGCACAAAGTCAATTGTAGAACTGTACGACACATGAATAGGATAAACGTTGTTGATGTGCATATCCATTAACTTCGACACTGAGGCAGTACATGTGTAGTAGTCACTCAACACTTTGTCAGCCAATTCACCCACAAACACCTTGTAGTATACTGATGCGATTTAAACACTTTAGTTAATAAGGTCCACAAACATCATATCCAGGTTCATAATTCTTAATTACAATATTATTTACATCACCAGATACTAACAAATTTTTATACGCAATGAGTTCAAGTCTTAATTGCGCATAATCCAATGAAGAACTGTATGTCACTTGAGCTACACGAACATTATTAATATGCATGTCAATCAGTTTTTGCACTGTAGCCATATTGAAGTCCCGTAGCACTTTATTAGCTAGAATGTCCACAAATTCAGTATAATATCGCGCCACCAAGTAGCCCCACTTCTGCTTGACGGTCAAGGCGTTGGTCACGGCCGGCTGCGCGTCGACGAAGTTCCTCCAAGTAGACTGGCCGAAGAAGACGCCGCTGGTAGGATCATCATTGAGGTGGAAACAAACAGTCTTCACCCCGGCAATCGTTCGGCAGGAGACGGTGTGCTCACCAAGCGAGATGCTGTCGGTGCCGGCGTTGAATAACTCGGACACTACGTCCAATACCTGGATCAGGACGTTCCATTCGTCATATGTTAAAACAATTTTATTGTGTCCCACTTTTTCCAGAACAACAACAGGTTCAAACTCGTGTTTGGACGATAACCCTATCGTCAAACGTTTCGTATCACCAGCGTTGAGTTGGTAGACAGAAGAGAACAACATCACTAGACGGGACATGGCTGCAAACTGACGCCGGGTGGGGCTGCAGCTGCGAAGGGAGCGATAATTAATGGCTTCCGGCTGTGCTCATTCAATTACGAACCCGCATCCTGCAGCTGCATGGGGAGCGATAATTAGGGTGTGGCGCAGCTGTGCTCATTCAATTACGAACCCGCATCCTGCAGCTGCGTGGGGAGCGATAATTCGAGTGTGGTGCAGCTGTGCTCATTCAATTACGAACCCGCATCCTGCAGCTGCATGGGGAGCGATAATTAGGGCGTGGCGCAGCTGTGCTCATTCAATTACGAACCCGCATTCAATTAGTTACCGGCACGTGCGCGGCGGGGGGAGCGATGTGTGGTGCAGCTGTGCGCATTCAATTACGAACCCGCATTCAATTAAACTCCCCTAGTTCCTCGGCTCCCCTCCGCTCCAAGGCGTGAGTCAATTAGCATTAATTAAAATCAATTAGGGTCCCCCCCCGCAAATCAATTAAAATCAATTAGTCTCAATTAAAATCAATTAAATTAATTAAAATCAATTAAAATCAATTAAAATCAATTAAAATCAATTAACATTAATTAAAATTAATTAAAATCAATTAACATTAATTAAAATCAATTAACATTAATTAAAATCAATTAACATTAATTAAAATCAATTAAGGCCCCCACGCAATTCAATTAAAATCAATTAAAAACTGAGCTCACACATATGTTTACTCACTACTGGTATTCCTAAGAAATCTCATTACCGCCGCCTGAATTTTACTCTTTATCTCTTCCATTAGTTATCCAAGATTCACTTCCAAACTGTCTTAAAAGGAAAATATAGCATAAAAGTACAAATTCAGATGGAACAGGCATAATGCCTAATCCTTGAAGTGAAGAAGTAGAATATCTGGAATTCATAACATCGTTCCCCAAATTTTGGTGCTGCCAGTCCACTCAACATAATAGCTACAACTAGTCACTAAGCCCATCAAAGATGACGAATGAAAGGATTTTTTTGGCAATTAATTTCTTTGCGGTTACCTAAATAAATAGAATTGTTGCGATGTAATGCTCATGACCTTATTTTGTAATGTTGTACATATTTCAATTGCAGTTTAAACACAGCAATACAGTCGGAATTTGCAATTAATTAATGACGTCAGAATTAGGGAACCAATGAAATTAAAACTAAATTATAAATCCCAAAACCTATTGCTCTTCCTCGTTATATTGGTTTTATTCCTGGTCCAAGCCTCATTCAGCACGATAAATACGAACTACTTCCATCCGCATGAAGTAATAACTTCAGTACTCGGCGCGTATGAAAGCAGCTTAAATTATTTATAAAACTATCGAGCTGCCTGGTGGCTCAGTGGTTAAGCGTCTGACTGGAGATCGGAAGGTCCTCGTTTCGAACCCCTGTGTAGTCGGGGGTTATCAAAGGCGCTTAACCCGACCTTCACCACTGAATCAGCTTGCTGTGTAGTGTGAAGCACGTCTGAACGCTTCCGTGGTTCGGATTCCACGTTAAACTATAGGTTTCCTTACCCGGTAGGATTACCGGGTTAGGTTAAGGCAGCTACGATAGGGGCGGAATGCGCAGCCAATAGAAACCTTGTCTTCAGGTCATTACGACCACACGAAATTATTATTATTTATAAAACTAAATTCATCGCGAATTATTCTGTAAAAAAAATTGTCTGTCATCATTCTGGGATTCCTGCATTTCGACCTAACCACAACGTCCACTAATATTGCTATTAAACAATCATAACTTCTATTACCCGTGTACCAATACATTCACTGTATCGTGATCTAAATTTGACTCAGAGGAAATAATTGCATGTGTCTCACACAGTCACATCAGTAATAAAAAGCACTAAAAATTAATATATCACTTTAAACGCAATACATACTTTTATTTCAGTGTTTTGACAATTTATTTCTTCGAGTATATTATAACAGTGACCTTAAATATCTACAGCTGATATGAAATATCTTGTAAGCCAGTCAAAAATGACGTGTTGAACGCAGTAAGTTGGTATTTCTTTCCTTCGCTAACTAAAGACAATTTTCGTTAAATAACGCTGATAACCTTGTAATAAGACGTTTCTTAGCTTACTGTGTCAACGGTTTCGCTGTACAGTTAGTATTAAGAAAACTCTACATCGAACGAATTTTAATTAAAAAAGCAACTAATAATTAATACGTCAATTTTTACGAAATACATACTTTTCCTTTAGTATGCTGGCAGCTCAATTACTCACGGATACTTAACTAAATAGATCTGATCATTCCGAATAATATTTATAGCCGTTGTAAATCCAACAGCAAAGGCTGACTGCGTGACGTCACAATATGACGTCATCGCGTGACAGAACACAGTGACCAAGATTGGTGTTTTATAAGAAAATATAACTAATATTCACTGATATATCGCACATGAAGTTAATACGTCCATGTTGTTTTCTTATGAATACAGAAAATGTTTTGTAAAATTAGCAGTATCAACGACCTGTCATGAAATAACTGCGAACGAACTCATTTAGGAACATGTTTGTGTGTGTGGTTGGTTATTTACCCAGAGTGTTTGTTTCAGATTACTAGATGGGAAGCCATAGTTTCCGAACTGCGATTCGCCGTCCACCTTGGTACTCGCCTGAAGCCTGTCCGCAAGAATGAAGACGTCGGCCGTGAGCCGGAGACTGGGGAGAGAGAGTCCCAGGGGAACAGCAGACCCTCTCCTTCAACCAGCAGGCGCCAGCAGAAGCAATAGCACTCCCCAGCAAACAGAGGGTCATTAATAGTTCACGAGCTGGAACAGATAAATATTATGATGCAGCCTCACTGTCCGTAAACTAAACTTACTGTAATAGATGACAATGCGAGTCGTTATTCAGTTTCGAAAAAGCCGATGGGAATGCGAGGCGAAGTGAGAATTGTTGAACGCCATTGTTAACGCGAGATTGTATTCTAGAGACTATATGTATCTACGCTCTCAAGGAAAGCCTATTAGCATAAAACATATTTGAAAATAATTATAAAGATTTACTCCAAGGAAAATATTAACTCATTACAGTAATTTGAACACAGAATAATGTCCACGATTTCAATAAAACTGTTTAAATACCTTTAAAATTCTGTACACGAATCGTAACACGAATCTAGTTGCAAGAAATGGCATTCAAGGACACCAGAAGATGTTATATTTGCAAACTATTTTCATTTTCTAATTGGAACATGTTTACGCGTCTTGTTACTAGAATCGATGGATTTTTAACACTCCAGCACGTCAGTGTCCATGGTGATATACGAATCCCGTTTAATTTTACTTTCGAGTTCAGATTGTACGTATCAGGTCCGGCGCTAGGATTCTCAGACCTCAGGTTAGCGTTCTTAGGCCCCCTCCCCACAAAATATCTTATTTTAAACTTTTTTTAAATAAAGTCATAATATCTTTATGCCCCAGAGTACTTTTGCCTTGCTGACGCCCTCCTCCCCCCTCCCTAACGCCGGCCCTGATATGAACACAGTAGTTCCCGACAACAAAGGAGGAGCTTTAGGTATATATTGGATCACAAACATGAGTAAAATCTAAATTAACATTATAAGAAAAAGGAACTCAACCATAAAAAACTTTATCAATATTTAAAACATTCCTGCCTAGTGTGAACAAGAACCTCTATTTTTGCACATGAGTGCGATAATTATGCTCTTAGGGAGGAAATTGGTTGAAAAGGCTCATATAAAACGTCACCAGTTCAATCGGAGACGGCTCTCCACGTTGATACGTTGAAAATCTTAAAGTTTTATTCCTACCCCCCCCCCCCCCCCCACTCCTCACTCCTCACACACACACACACACACACACTACGAGCAGTTTAATTTATCGCTTCGTTTTGCAATAACGTCTCGCTTTCACTGACACTCTAAAAAAATTATGAGACCCCCTTACTTCACAGCAAATGACGCATGAACAGCGAATAATCTTAAAATGCTGTTGACATTGTTTCTACAATCGTATATAAAACATAAATGAAGTAAATGGTGCCATTTCTACCTCTACGACGATATTCTGTGACCATGCAGTTACGAAATGTGGTATCTGTCCATAAAGCTTTTGGAATAGTCCATGCTATTGGATCTTTACTATCGAATCTTGTTTCATAATGACTCTAATTCTTTCTGAAAATACAACAAAAGAGCATAAAACTTGCCTGTTTGTCACATTAGGATAAATACAGGCAGCCGTGTTCCTTATGATATTTTCTCTCAAACATACCTGCAATACAGATTTATATATAAGATTAACGAAAAATTACACCAGCCACGTAATTTTCACAGAAGACAAAAGCTACATATTCTCAGGTACGGGTAGCAGTTCACATCATGTTTTATTACTTCCCATGAAATAAAATTTTGAAGTGGTCAGCTGCTCTATAATTTACGGGTATTAATTTCAATAGAGTTTTTAAATACTAGCAAAATGATATTTCTGAATTAGGCTTTTTTAAAATAATTTCAGACAAGTTTTATGTTTGTGAAAAATTAAAATTTTATCAGCCACGTAATTTCTCCATTAAATAATAATAAGAAGATACACATTTTCAGATGGGAGAAACAGTTCATATCAGATTTAATAACTTCTAGTGAAATAATTTTTTTAGCTGATCAACAGCTCTATTACTTACGGTCTTCAATTACAATAGTCATTTTTTATGACTTTCAAAATGATATTTCTTAAGTTGATATTTGATATATTGCTTAAAGACACAATATACCTGCAAAACAGTTTTATATTTGTGAATAATGGAAAAAAAATATACAACCCACGTAATTTCCCCAGTAGACGAAAGCACTTCCTGTGAAATAAAATTGTTGGCTGATCAGCTGTTCTGTAACTTATATGTATTACTTTCACTGGTTAGTTTGAAATACTAGAATTGCAAGATTTCCAAAACTGGTGGTTTAGATATCTCTGTGTAGACGTAACGTTAAAAATGTATATTTCCCTGTCAATAAAGTTTCTTTAAATATTTATATTTGTAATTACATGATTAGTTCTGATAAATAAAAGAAGAATTATCTGTCAAGGTAAAGTGTTCACCACGCCACAGATGTGTATCGCAGCAACCTGATTCCCAGTATATGTGCTGATGCTGGTGAGCCGCCGCTTATCATCTGGTGGCATCTCCTCAAGGTGTGAAACTATATGTACAGTAGAACTCCAACTATCCGAACTCCGACTATCTGAATCGCTGATTATCCGAACCGCTTTAGGTAGTCACATCAAGACGTGCGTGGAACAAGTTGAAAGGCATATCAACTGAACAAGGGAAGGAAAAGGTAAAAGAAGCTCAAGAAAAGGAAAAGGAAGAGACAACAGAAAATTGGGATGACGTATCATTTGAGGAATTCAGAAACATTCTTCTGAAAGTTCCAGTATGTTCCGAGGTTAGTGCTGAAGATTTAGGAGAGTGGGTGGTGTGTGATTCGTCAGACCCTGGTTATGAAATTCTAAATGGCGATGAACTTATTTAAAGTGTGAGAGAAGAAAGTGTCGAGGAATAAGATGACCTGAACGTCGAAGTTGACGCAGACACGGGACCATCAGCTAGTCAAGCATTTGCCGGCCCTGAAACTGCGTTGAAGTGAATAGAGCGTCAGCCCGAGTGTGACCATATGCAACTTCTCACTGTGAAGCAGATGCGCGACTTGGCTGCCCGAGAACGGATGAATGCAGTCAAACAGCTTACTTTGACCGAGATGTTCAGCAAGCAATGACTTTTATTTAAAGTAAGGCACCTACATACTGTACTAATGTACATCACTTGTAAGTACGCTTAACATATAAAAGTGTTGCCTTTTAATTTTATAAATTAAAAACTCTTTCTTTAAAAATAGTTTTCTCTCCCATTTTCAACATACATGCGGTAATTAATTAAATAAACCCCTTTTCGGAAAAAATCCAATTATCCGAAATTTTGATTATCTGAATGGGGTCCGGTTCCAATTGATTCGGATAGTTGGAGTTCTACTGTAAATTGCCTCGACACCTGGCACTGCCGTTTACGACGCAATAACTAAACCTAACTTTTGATCACCTCTACAATAACCGCCGAACATCTTCTAGCCTTTCAGCTATTATACGAAGATCATTTTAGAAGTGTATGGTTACTCGTTACTGTAGGTGTATCGCTAGGATTGTAGTAAATCTCCTCCCTGGCTTTTAAAGAGGTCCGGAGTTATATTCGACCAATCACGACATAATAAGCTATTTGTAGCTGTCAATTTTAGTGACACTTTAAGTAGTATCACGACTTATTTCCTGCTATATTACGATGGGTTAAAGCTTGCTTTTTAGTGTTCCCTCGAGATTGTTCAAGTTATAAACTAGTGCAGCGTTGATTCAACAGACTAATACAATTTACTGAAATCGCTCCAACATATGAAAGTAAGTCGCAACATGAGCTGCATCATATAATTCCATTTTCTTTGCTGTATACTATGATGAGAGAGGGGTCAGTGCACTTACTATGGGTGGTTTTTTATTATTACTATCAATAATAACTTTTATGGGCTCCAACTTCTGTTAAAATTTTTAAATATTGGGACATCGATGGGGAGAATATATTATTAAATAAATTTAAGATTACATTAACATTGAGTTTATTTAACTCTCAAAATTAGAAAAACTATGCTCATAATAAAGTTTGTGGCGCCATAACAAAAACAAAAGGTTATTGTTGCTCTAACACAACAGGAGTTATCATTAAAAGAGAATATGAAATCATAGAATCTGCAATCTTGAAATCACTGATTCTACAAGACTTATACCAAAGACTTGATGAGCCAGATAGCGGTGTATACACAGTATTCACATCAATAGTTGAAGCTGAGATGTCGTAGTGTTGGCGATGAGCAGCTCCAGGGAGATCTTCCATCAATGTCATTCAGTCGCAGACCATCCACGTCGGAAGTTGGTACTTAACTCATTGGTAAAACTCTCTTTGTCTCAATTTAAAACTCTTATCAACTTGAGATTGACAAAACTACAGTTAAAAAGAGGGTGAGGGTCGTAAATGAATGCTTGGTGTGTAGTGATAAACAGTTGCGATCACCTTGCAGTCCACATTGAGATCAGAGTGTCTGTGACTCTAACGTGGGGATTCCTTGGCGAGTGTGGAAGAGCGTCCTTCCAAGGCGCAGCAGCGAATTCCATCCACGACCCAACAGAATCGAATCCGTAGTGCAACTACTCCTACCGCAGCGTCGGATTGGACATACAGAGCAACAAAAAATAAACATTAGGAATTAGTTAAGGAATCTCCTGTCTGTGCCATATGCTGCTTGAAATTCACGCCCCCTCACATTCGACTGAAACATTCTCATTAGGTTTCGTCGTTCGTGGCGTCTGTCATGTTAGTAGAACCCTGTAATTATGTAGTAAAATCTTCTGTCCGTTGGAAACACTCATTCTTTGCGCCACATGTAGATTTTTTTTAGCTATCTCAAAATACGAACCACGAGTTGTGTCCTTCACACCGCACCTAAAGGGGCGTTCATTAATTACGTGGGCACATAGAGGGAAGGGGAGGGGAGACCGACGAAATCTCTAAGATGATAAGAAAAAATTACGAGATCTATCTCAGCGGCGGTCCCCCACCAGAAGGGAGGGGCAGGGTGACTCCCACCAGAACTCGCTCGTCAATGCTTGCATGCCCACGTGCTCACCAAGGGGGAAGGGAGGGGGGCGTCCGGATTTACGAAAACACTGCCCACGTAATTAATGGACGCGCTTGAGGCTAGAGTCTGGCCTCCTCGTTCAAACCACGCGAGGTGGTGAGCAGCAACGCTCTGGCCTCACATTCGGAGGGACGTGGGTTCGAATCCCCGTCCGACCATCCAGATTTCGATTTTCCATGGTTTCCCGAAATCACTACACGCGAATGCCGGGATGGTTTGTTCAAAAAGCCATAACCAAATTCCTTCCCGTTATTTTCAACTAGTTTTTTTACCACTTCTAATTACCTCGACGTCGACGAGGCGTAAAACCATTAAAAAAATTATCCTTCAAACCGTTATGGATTGCCAAACAACACCACATTACTCTGAGTTCTTTTTTTACTGCTAGGTAGGCTAAGTTTCTTGTAAGTTAGTGGCAGTGGACGCCATGCAGACTATCTGTTCCTTCTGAAACGGTTTCGCTTAAGTTTTCCGCCTCCCGAACAAATGACCACACTATATGTACGCATCCACACAAACGGCAAGAATTTACACTAATTATAACTTTATTACTAAACCAAATTTTATCACCTTGGTTATCAATTTACAAGTGATCAGAGTCGCATTTACACAGTATATCTATTCGTACAGGACATAGAGGGCTCCCTCCATTTCTGGCGTTAGGAAGTTTTATTCCACTTGGTGCCTGGCCTTGAGGAAATCAGAAAGATCGAGGCAGCAGATGAAGCTACCAAATTAGCTTGCAATAAGGTCACTATTAGCTTTGCTGCAGTCCCAATATCTTACCTTGCCTCGACGTCGAAAGTAAATAACTTTAAAACATATAATTTGACTTTATAAAAACTTCTCGGGTTTCAAGCCGCGTCAGAATTGAGCCGTCTGGCGACGTTTTGGAAGCTTGCACTGCTTCCATTGTCAAGCCCCCGCTTAACATTACTGAAGTCTACATCATCATCATCATCATTGGAGGTTTGTGTCGCCATGGCGGGCCATAGCGACACGGGACGCTATTGGGCATTTCCTGCCCCTCCGTCCCTGTTGCTTAGTTTGTAGATTGTAGCTTTTTGTTGTTGGATTTAGGTGAGGGTCGGGCAGGCTGTGGCTAGGAGAGGGAGTCGCTTCGCTGTCTAAAACGGCTTGATGTTGGCCACCAGCTGCGTCAGGTGTGACACAGCTCGTACAAGTTCTTGAAGGACGGCCGCATGGCCGCCTCTAGCTTGGCTGGGAGCCCGCCGTGGCGGCGAGCGTCTGCTGCGGCCTGTGGCCGCTCGGCTTCTGCTGGGAGCCCCCTGGTCCGTCTGCGAGGTGGGCCGGGCGCTGTGGTGGGGGTGCCGCTGCGCGCGCTGCCTGGCGTCGGTAGCGCTGTCGTCCGTGGCGCGGTGGTGGGGAGGGCGCTGCGCGCGCCGCTTCCCGTCTTCATCATCATCATCCGTCAACTATCTGAGCAAAGCTCATAATATCTTTCGTGAGCCAGGATACCCTATGTCACGTGTCTGGTTTGCTTTTTCTGACTTGTCTTGCTGTAAATGTCATGAGGTTGTATTGGAGTCTAATTTGTAGACAGTCTTGGAATGAGGACGGTGATTAGCTGGGTGAGCAGCGTCACCACCGTCGTCATCTGGTCGTCGGATCCCTTTCGCCTGGTGGGAGAAACCTTGGCAGCGATAGCACTGCTGCAGTGCCGCAGGTGGGCGCTTCTTGGGCTCGACACGTACTTCCGTGCCGAGTAGCGTCTTCACCTGGAGGGCCGCAGTGGCTGGCGGGTCCGCCGTGAAAGCTACGAGGGGCAGTCGCTCCTCGGTGCCCGGCTTCACCATGGGGTTCACATCCCGCACGGCAACTCCGAGCTCCGCGAAGCCCTTGGCGACTTCCTCGCTAGTGATGGTTTCTGGTAGTCCACGGACAACCAGGCGACGTGGTTTGCCAGCTTGCTTAATGGCAAAGTGTAAGCCTCTGCTCTCGAACAGTTTGGTGACCACGTCGTAGTCTGAGGGGCACGAGCAGCTGACCAAAAGCCCGCCAGCGACAGGCCAGGTGTGGACTGCCAGTGCTGTCTCTTCCCAAAACTTGAGGGACAGGGCGTCGATGTTGCTGGTAGTGTAGACGACCAGCTGCTGCACTGGGCCCTCGACGATAGGCTCCTCTCCGTCGCTGCAGTCAGCGGAGTCGTCGCTCGTACCGTCGTTGGTTTGGCCAGTGCTGCCATCTGCCGGTTCCGCTGAGCGCTCAGATGTTGGGGAAGCAGGTGACATCAGACGCTGCGTGGCTTCTTGGCGGTAGGAAGCTTCAGTAAAGCCCTCCGCAAAAATAAGAGGGCACGTGATACGTGCGTCTCTATACTTAGCGTCAGTAGCTGACGCGTCAGCATGCTTGGCACCATAAATGGGGTCTGACAAAGTTTGCTTAAAACTGCTGAAGCTGTCGGTTGGTATTCGCCATTTGTATATAGCTTCCCCCAACTTGACACTGACGAATACCTCCCATGAAGCGTTGCCTGGCGCCAGACGAGCTTCCCACCGTTCAAGTGGGAATGCATGGATTGCATTTGTATACTCGTTTCCTCGGAAGTTTGAAACAAGCTCAATGCAAGGAGCGGACGACATCTTAGCTTTCGAGGCGCGTGCGTCAACCTTAGCAGCACTACATCATCATCATCATCATTGGAGGTTTGTGTCGCCATGGCGGGCCATAGCGACACGGGACGCTATTGGGCATTTCCTGCCCCTCCGTCCCTGTTGCTTAGTTTGTAGATTGTAGCTTTTTGTTGTTGGATTTAGGTGAGGGTCGGGCAGGCTGTGGCTAGGAGAGGGAGTCGCTTCGCTGTCTAAAACGGCTTGATGTTGGCCACCAGCTGCGTCAGGTGTGACACAGCTCGTACAAGTTCTTGAAGGACGGCCGCATGGCCGCCTCTAGCTTGGCTGGGAGCCCGCCGTGGCGGCGAGCGTCTGCTGCGGCCTGTGGCCGCTCGGCTTCTGCTGGGAGCGCCCTGGTCCGTCTGCGAGGTGGGCCGGGCGCTGTGGTGGGGGTGCCGCTGCGCGCGCTGCCTGGCGTCGGTAGCGCTGTCGTCCGTGGCGCGGTGGTGGGGAGGGCGCTGCGCGCGCCGCTTCCCGTCTGTTGCTGGAACGGCTGACCCAGGATCCGTAGCGGACTGCGTATGGAGCCGTCGTTGCTTGGCTGCCTGCTTTCGCAAGTTGCGTCTTGCTTTGCAGCCGGCGTATGCGCTGGAATGCGCTTCCCCGCAGTTGGCGCACGTTGGCGTTGCGTCTCGAGGAAGGCTGCATATCTTTACGTTGTGTTCGTTCCCACAACGAACACAGCGTTCTGCCGCTTTGCAGTCTTTCGCCTGGTGGGAGAAACCTTGGCAGCGATAGCACTGCTGCAGTGCCGCAGGTGGGCGCTTCTTGGGCTCGACACGTACTTCCGTGCCGAGTAGCGTCTTCACCTGGAGGGCCGCAGTGGCTGGCGGGTCCGCCGTGAAAGCTACGAGGGGCAGTCGCTCCTCGGTGCCCGGCTTCACCATGGGGTTCACATCCCGCACGGCAACTCCGAGCTCCGCGAAGCCCTTGGCGACTTCCTCGCTAGTGATGGTTTCTGGTAGTCCACGGACAACCAGGCGACGTGGTTTGCCAGCTTGCTTAATGGCAAAGTGTAAGCCTCTGCTCTCGAACAGTTTGGTGACCACGTCGTAGTCTGAGGGGCACGAGCAGCTGACCAAAAGCCCGCCAGCGACAGGCCAGGTGTGGACTGCCAGTGCTGTCTCTTCCCAAAACTTGAGGGACAGGGCGTCGATGTTGCTGGTAGTGTAGACGACCAGCTGCTGCACTGGGCCCTCGACGATAGGCTCCTCTCCGTCGCTGCAGTCAGCGGAGTCGTCGCTCGTACCGTCGTTGGTTTGGCCAGTGCTGCCATCTGCCGGTTCCGCTGAGCGCTCAGATGTTGGGGAAGCAGGTGACATCAGACGCTGCGTGGCTTCTAGGAGGTAGGAAGCTTCAGTAAAGCCCTCCGCAAAAATAAGAGGGCACGTGATACGTGCGTCTCTATACTTAGCGTCAGTAGCTGACGCGTCAGCATGCTTGGCACCATAAATGGGGTCTGACAAAGTTTGCTTAAAACTGCTGAAGCTGTCGGTTGGTATTCGCCATTTGTATATAGCTTCCCCCAACTTGACACTGACGAATACCTCCCATGAAGCGTTGCCTGGCGCCAGACGAGCTTCCCACCGTTCAAGTGGGAATGCATGGATTGCATTTGTATACTCGTTTCCTCGGAAGTTTGAAACAAGCTCAATGCAAGGAGCGGACGACATCTTAGCTTTCGAGGCGCGTGCGTCAACCTTAGCAGCACTACATCATCATCATCATCATTGGAGGTTTGTGTCGCCATGGCGGGCCATAGCGACACGGGACGCTATTGGGCATTTCCTGCCCCTCCGTCCCTGTTGCTTAGTTTGTAGATTGTAGCTTTTTGTTGTTGGATTTAGGTGAGGGTCGGGCAGGCTGTGGCTAGGAGAGGGAGTCGCTTCGCTGTCTAAAACGGCTTGATGTTGGCCACCAGCTGCGTCAGGTGTGACACAGCTCGTACAAGTTCTTGAAGGACGGCCGCATGGCCGCCTCTAGCTTGGCTGGGAGCCCGCCGTGGCGGCGAGCGTCTGCTGCGGCCTGTGGCCGCTCGGCTTCTGCTGGGAGCGCCCTGGTCCTTCTGCGAGGTGGGCCGGGCGCTGTGGTGGGGGTGCCGCTGCGCGCGCTGCCTGGCGTCGGTAGCGCTGTCGTCCGTGGCGCGGTGGTGGGGAGGGCGCTGCGCGCGCCGCTTCCCGTCTGTCGCTGGAACGGCTGACCCAGGATCCGTAGCGGACTGCGTATGGAGCCGTCGTTGCTTGGCTGCCTGCTTTCGCAAGTTGCGTCTTGCTTTGCAGCCGGCGTATGCGCTGGAATGCGCTTCCCCGCAGTTGGCGCACGTTGGCGTTGCGTCTCGAGGAAGGCTGCATATCTTTACGTTGTGTTCGTTCCCACAACGAACACAGCGTTCTGCCGCTTTGCAGTCTTTCGCCTGGTGGGAGAAACCTTGGCAGCGATAGCACTGCTGCAGTGCCGCAGGTGGGCGCTTCTTGGGCTCGACACGTACTTCCGTGCCGAGTAGCGTCTTCACCTGGAGGGCCGCAGTGGCTGGCGGGTCCGCCGTGAAAGCTACGAGGGGCAGTCGCTCCTCGGTGCCCGGCTTCACCATGGGGTTCACATCCCGCACGGCAACTCCGAGCTCCGCGAAGCCCTTGGCGACTTCCTCGCTAGTGATGGTTTCTGGTAGTCCACGGACAACCAGGCGACGTGGTTTGCCAGCTTGCTTAATGGCAAAGTGTAAGCCTCTGCTCTCGAACAGTTTGGTGACCACGTCGTAGTCTGAGGGGCACGAGCAGCTGACCAAAAGCCCGCCAGCGACAGGCCAGGTGTGGACTGCCAGTGCTGTCTCTTCCCAAAACTTGAGGGACAGGGCGTCGATGTTGCTGGTAGTGTAGACGACCAGCTGCTGCACTGGGCCCTCGACGATAGGCTCCTCTCCGTCGCTGCAGTCAGCGGAGTCGTCGCTCGTACCGTCGTTGGTTTGGCCAGTGCTGCCATCTGCCGGTTCCGCTGAGCGCTCAGATGTTGGGGAAGCAGGTGACATCAGACGCTGCGTGGCTTCTAGGAGGTAGGAAGCTTCAGTAAAGCCCTCCGCAAAAATAAGAGGGCACGTGATACGTGCGTCTCTATACTTAGCGTCAGTAGCTGACGCGTCAGCATGCTTGGCACCATAAATGGGGTCTGACAAAGTTTGCTTAAAACTGCTGAAGCTGTCGGTTGGTATTCGCCATTTGTATATAGCTTCCCCCAACTTGACACTGACGAATACCTCCCATGAAGCGTTGCCTGGCGCCAGACGAGCTTCCCACCGTTCAAGTGGGAATGCATGGATTGCATTTGTATACTCGTTTCCTCGGAAGTTTGAAACAAGCTCAATGCAAGGAGCGGACGACATCTTAGCTTTCGAGGCGCGTGCGTCAACCTTAGCAGCACTACATCATCATCATCATCATTGGAGGTTTGTGTCGCCATGGCGGGCCATAGCGACACGGGACGCTATTGGGCATTTCCTGCCCCTCCGTCCCTGTTGCTTAGTTTGTAGATTGTAGCTTTTTGTTGTTGGATTTAGGTGAAGGTCGGGCAGGCTGTGGCTAGGAGAGGGAGTCGCTTCGCTGTCTAAAACGGCTTGATGTTGGCCACCAGCTGCGTCAGGTGTGACACAGCTCGTACAAGTTCTTGAAGGACGGCCGCATGGCCGCCTCTAGCTTGGCTCGGAGCCCGCCGTGGCGGCGAGCGTCTGCTGCGGCCTGTGGCAGCTCGGCTTCTGCTGGGAGCGCCCTGGTCCGTCTGCGAGGTGGGCCGGGCGCTGTGGTGGGGGTGCCGCTGCGCGCGCTGCCTGGCGTCGGTAGCGCTGTCGTCCGTGGCGCGGTGGTGGGGAGGGCGCTGCGCGCGCCGCTTCCCGTCTGTCGCTGGAACGGCTGACCCAGGATCCGTAGCGGACTGCGTATGGAGCCGTCGTTGCTTGGCTGCCTGCTTTCGCAAGTTGCGTCTTGCTTTGCAGCCGGCGTATGCGCTGGAATGCGCTTCCCCGCAGTTGGCGCACGTTGGCGTTGCGTCTCGAGGAAGGCTGCATTTCTTTACGTTGTGTTCGTTCCCACAACGAACACAGCGTTCTGCCGCTTTGCAGTCTTTCGCCTGGTGGGAGAAACCTTGGCAGCGATAGCACTGCTGCAGTGCCGCAGGTGGGCGCTTCTTGGGCTCGACACGTACTTCCGTGCCGAGTAGCGTCTTCACCTGGAGGGCCGCAGTGGCTGGCGGGTCCGCCGTGAAAGCTACGAGGGGCAGTCGCTCCTCGGTGCCCGGCTTCACCATGGGGTTCACATCCCGCACGGCAACTCCGAGCTCCGCGAAGCCCTTGGCGACTTCCTCGCTAGTGATGGTTTCTGGTAGTCCACGGACAACCAGGCGACGTGGTTTGCCAGCTTGCTTAATGGCAAAGTGTAAGCCTCTGCTCTCGAACAGTTTGGTGACCACGTCGTAGTCTGAGGGGCACGAGCAGCTGACCAAAAGCCCGCCAGCGACAGGCCAGGTGTGGACTGCCAGTGCTGTCTCTTCCCAAAACTTGAGGGACAGGGCGTCGATGTTGCTGGTAGTGTAGACGACCAGCTGCTGCACTGGGCCCTCGACGATAGGCTCCTCTCCGTCGCTGCAGTCAGCGGAGTCGTCGCTCGTACCGTCGTTGGTTTGGCCAGTGCTGCCATCTGCCGGTTCCGCTGAGCGCTCAGATGTTGGGGAAGCAGGTGACATCAGACGCTGCGTGGCTTCTTGGAGGTAGGAAGCTTCAGTAAAGCCCTCCGCAAAAATAAGAGGGCACGTGATACGTGCGTCTCTATACTTAGCGTCAGTAGCTGACGCGTCAGCATGCTTGGCACCATAAATGGGGTCTGACAAAGTTTGCTTAAAACTGCTGAAGCTGTCGGTTGGTATTCGCCATTTGTATATAGCTTCCCCCAACTTGACACTGACGAATACCTCCCATGAAGCGTTGCCTGGCGCCAGACGAGCTTCCCACCGTTCAAGTGGGAATGCATGGATTGCATTTGTATACTCGTTTCCTCGGAAGTTTGAAACAAGCTCAATGCAAGGAGCGGACGACATCTTAGCTTTCGAGGCGCGTGCGTCAACCTTAGCAGCACACACTCGAATGAGCTTTTTTTTTTTTTTTTTTTTTTTTTTTTTTGGGTTAGGCTCTGCTCGCTTGGTGACGTCACGATCGGGTCACTCGTATGCCCTAATATGGCTCGATTCCGTCTCGTTTGTAATAATCCAAATGCTGGCTTCCAAGCTTGGCTTAAATTGAGGCCTTGGTCACGATTAATAACATTGTTGTTAAGCCTAATCTCAATAGCCTCCTTCACAACACTGCCCCAAAAGTTATTTGCGTAACAAAGCCGTGTCGTTTTGTCGAAGCACGGCTCGTGTCCGTTGTCAATGGCGTGTTCGGCTAAGGCAGATTTTTCTTTTTGTCCAAGTTTAAAATATCTGATGTGTTCTTTTCGTCTTTCATTAATTGTCCTTAAGGTTTGCCCTATATAAGAAGTGCCGCATTCACATGGAATTTTGTACACTCCAGGAGCCCGAAGATTGAGACTATCTTTCGGAGTTCGTAACAGCTGTCCAATTTTTGGTGGAGGTCGAAAAATCGAACGGATGCCCTGTTTGTTGAGTAGCCTTGCTATTTTTGATGTTACTGCTCCACAGAAAGGTAGAAAGGCACGCGGCTTGTCTTGATCTCTGTCATCTGTCTTGGTTCTGTTGTGTCTTCCGATGGTTGCACGTCGGATTTCTTTAGTGCTATAACCATTGGCACGAAATACGCGTTCCAGGTGTTGCAGTTCCTCCTTTAAATGTTCATTGTCGGACACCACCTTTGCCCTGTGGACAAGAGTATTGAGCACTCCCTGTTTCTGAGAAGGATGGTGAAAACTTTGAGCATTAAGATAGCGATCGGTGTGTGTAGGTTTTCTGTAAACGTTGTGCCCTAATCTTCCATTAGGCTTCCGACGCACTAGAACATCTAAAAACGGAAGTGATCCATTCTTTTCGATTTCTACCGTGAATTTAATGTTAGGGTGAATCCCATTAAGATGGTTCACGAATTCATATAATGCCGGTATTCCATGAGACCACACGAGAAACGTATCGTCAACAAACCTGTAGAAACATTTAGGCTTTAAAGGAGCCGTGTCAAGAGCTATATGCTCAAAATGTTCCATGTAGAAGTCAGCTACTGCGGGAGACTGCGGGGACCCCATAGCCACGCCGTCTGTTTGCTCATAGTATTCGCCCTGGTACACAAAGTACGTAGACGTGAGGGTGTGTCTGAATAACTCCACAAGTTTCGGATCAAAATGTGCACCTAGTAGTTCAACAGTTTCCCCTAAAGGCACACGCGTAAACAACGACGTAACATCCAGGCTGACTATAATATCGTCACGTTCTAACCTCATTTCTTTAACCAACTCAACAAAGGCAGCAGAATTTTTAACATGATGTACACATTGACCAACCAACGAATTTAACAAACGCGTGAGATATTTAGCCAACTTGTACGTTGGCGAACCTATAGCACTCACTATTGGACGCATTGGAACAAGCTCTTTATGTAGTTTTGGAAGGCCGTATATTGGTGGTCTTGGGGCTCGGACACCATTGTAAGGGGTCACTTGTGCGCAGTAAATACGGTTCATTTAAGTATTTATCTACTTCTGCGGTAGCTTCTGCTGTGGGGTCTTGCCTTGCTTGCAAATAGCTAACAGTTGTATCAAATTCTTCCCAAATCGAAGACGAAGTTGAAATGGTGGCTTGTGATGTTGGCTGACGGCTCGCTGTTGCGCCACTGTTTTCAGCTGCCTCTTTAACACTCGCGATAAGCGACTTAGAGGCAGTAAGGTACTTCTGTTCGTCTCCCAATCCCTGACTTTTAAACCTTGGATCTAAAATACTTTTGAAATTTACTCAACAGATTCTCTCTGACTAAACCGCCTAGTTAAACCCTCTAAAAGAAGCTTGCTTAGTATAATAATGCTTTCAGGAATATCCAGGTTGCTGTGCCTGTACACGTTAACCTTTCTCGTCATAATTCTAGAAAGCACAGTAGTCTTTGACAATGAAACATTGCTTTCAGCTGATATTTCCTTCGTAACTTCATTAAAAATCTCAAGCAGTTTAACGGCGTGAGTCATAACGTCCCACTCTTGCTGAGTCAGACTCCTTGGTAAATAAGCATTTCGAGTATTTCCTAACAGTGCAAGCATAGACACAATTGGTTCCTTGTTTTTTACTGCCCTGTCTAACATATCATAGGTAGAATTCCACCATGTTGGAACATTTTGCTTCAGCTTCAGCTGCTCTTTATTTAAGGAAATTTGCATCTCTTTTAACTTGGCTGAAGCGGAACTACTGTTCTTAATGAACCGCACGATGTCTTTCACTGAACTCACAACATTTTTAATTGATCCAAAAATAGCGTCTTGAACGATTAAATTAAAAGAATGAGCGAAACAAGAAATCTGTTTAAGATTTAACTGTGTGACTGCGGCCTTAATGTTGGCGGTATTGTCAGTGACTACAGCGCACACCTTGTTTTTAACAGAAAATTTATCTAGTACTTCGCCTGGTATGCCGTTCAGAAAACTCTGAACATTCAAGTAAACATGATATCATACGAGTCTGGCTCGTATATAATGCGCGGTAAGACCATAAAAACTTATGTTATTTATGTTCGTCCAGCCATCGCAAGTGACACAAAGAGCTGAAGTAGCATTCACAGCCACTTTGACTTTATGTAAGATATCATTATAAACTGAAGGAAGCAAACTGTTTGACAGGTGTTTCCTACTTGGGAGATTGTAACCTGGATTTAACATTCTTACGAATTTCTGAAATTCCTCATCCTCGACAAGAGAGAAGGGGTGATATTCTTTACACATAACTTTTAGTAACTGAATATCTAAAGCCCGTTTCCTAGTAATTGAGATTGGTTGATTTACATCAACGAATGTATTCATCGATGTCTGACCAAACCGCGGCGTCGATAACGGTGACGGTCTCCGAGCCATGGTGTCGTCCAAGCTGCACCATTCCAGAGAAAACGTGGAGGCACTGGCATTAGAACCACTTGCTTTTGGGAGTGGATTAGAGTCACTTCGATGAGAAGTTCTAACCCCGGAGTCATCCACTGAAGGCGAACGTGATCGCTGCGCATTTCCCTCACTTTTTAATGGTATCGACAGGTGCTTTGTCTTGAGGTGTCTCTTCAAATTAATCGTCGATATAGATAAAATCGCCTTGCAATAGTTGCATTTCCCTTTCTTGTCCTTCTCGTTCTTTTCGAAATGATACCAAACATCACTGGTAAGTCTGCTCATTTTCTTGACCTGTTACAGACAAGGGGAAACTTGAAATAAACACGCAAATCTATGAAAAACGTATCGATAAATATGTGGTGTTACGATTATGTTTAAACGTTTATAGTGGTAATTTAAAAACACTTGGATCATAGTTTAGATTAAAAACTTATAAGAACATATAGCATAATGCTTACCAGGTAGAGAGAGAAAGAGAAGCGGAGCGGTAAAGAACTAGCTCTGCAGTGGCACTGCTCCGTGCTGTCCTGAGCGACTGAATCGAACGTCGCGAACGAACTAGCTCTTTTCGCACTGAGCGATGGAATCAAAGAACGTCGCGAACGAACTAGCTCTTCTCGATCTTCGGCGTTTCTTATTTCTTCATAGCGGAGTGGATAAACAGTGAACAGCGTGGAACAGAGAACAAACAAGGGTCGGGCGAGAATGGCAAAGCTGAAACCGACTTAGGCTGGTCGTCTACTGCAAGCGTATTTGAGCGACTAACAACTCAAGCAACTATAGACGACTTTGAGTGGGGTGACGGAGCGACTGAGGGCGTCCACTATAGCCGACTGAGTCGCACGACTGTTGCAGCAGTTCTCGACAGCGTCTCTCGCGGCTAACAGTTGTACCAGTGATTTGGGGCGAATATTTTAGGAGTTTCAAAATTTTGTGAAATTGAGGCAGCGATCACTATTTTTTGGAATGTCCCTGCCTGAAGACGCATGGTAGAAATCGTTCGTGTTGGATTAATCCTATGTTAGAAAAATGGAATTAATTAGGAGAATTCCACCTACAAATCTTCGTCCGGCCATCAGGATCACTCCAGGCGAATGCCGAGATGGTTCATTCAAATGGCTGTTGCCGGATTCCTTGCCCCCAGTCCCTTTCCGCTTCTAATGACATCGACGTCGACGAGGCGAAAATCCAGAAACAAATCATAAGAATAAGTTCGTTTCGCGTGATCTTTATAGGTCTATTTACATAAAATAATAATAATAATTTCCTAAACTTTTTACCAACTACAGTAAATAGAAACAAAACTGTTTACATTTCTGACTAAATACTCGACCAACACCGTGTATTTGGTGACACGTTTATTTATTATTATTTATTTATTGGAGTTGAAGTGAGCACCGTCGTAGGGTTCAGCTGGTTAGTAATACGTTGTTCAAGGCGTCAGAGATGGAACTGGAGTGTTTCATTGAGCGGACCAGGGCGATGAATATGGGCATAGTGCGTGTGGTGACGTTGGAGGTGTGTCCTGATCAGTGAAATCTTGCTTTAGTTCATTCCCTATGAAGAGGAACGTTCTTCAGAACTGGGAGTGCACTGCAAAAACTGAATATTACTATCTCCCTAAGCAGAACTGCTAATAATTGTAATTTAGCTGTCTCGAATTTTGGTAACTGTTTGTCAGAAATGCTGTGATCCATTTGTTTGCGCTTAGTCTGGGTAGTGATGGTAATGTGGAATACAATTGTTGGTGGTTAAACGGATGAATTGGAGCATTACGGATTTATTGCACTGGTGCTCAAAGTTTCAAAGAAGGTGAATTCACTGCATGTCCCAAATTATCTTCGTTATCTTGCCAATTATCTTGTCCAGAAGTCCTTTGGAGATTTCACGTTTCTTTTCAGTTCCCTCGGTTCAGTAATCTATATAGTTTTTTAAATTATTAATATATTTAATTGAATTAATGATTAATTGCAATGCAGCGTATGCTTCAGTGGCAAGTTTCATAGTCATCTAACTACCATTTTCTTATTTTTTTTTATCATTTTATATCCTTTGAGTGTTTAAATTCCCCCCCCCCCTCAATCTACTTTTGTGATATAGGAATTTTAACTTTAAATTAAGTCAGCGTTTTTTGATAAATTAATCATAACTTCACATGGTAATTTATTCCAACCCCTGACGCTCGTATCATCAAAAGAAAATTCTCTTATTGGTGAAATCGAGTGCCAGCTTGTAATCATGCTCATATTTTCCCTTCCATGGACTATTCATAATTCTTCGACCAGTATCCTTCCAAGCCCCTCCACCAACTTATTCATTGTACAATCCCAGCACTCTCTTCACCCACCTCCCTGTATTCCGATGACTTCCAGTCCAGCTCCTTTATCACATCAATTACTGACTGGGTATTGCGGTAATTTACACAACAAATTTAGGTGCTCTTCTTTGCATTCTCTCCAACTCCTGTATTTGATACCCAAAATTTAGATCCCAAACTACACCACCATATTCAAGCAACGATCTGCTAATGTTTTGTAATCCAATTCCCTGTCTTCTTTGGTACATTCTCTAATCACTCTCTTCAGTTAATGAAGGATTTTGTAACCCTTTACTACTGCCTGTCAGTGTGTTCCGCCCAGTTGAGTCTATTATCAAACCTTATGGCAAGTTATTTACACCTCAAGGAATCAACAAACAATTTTGTCCCATCTTATAATCATAAAGAACCTTTAGCTACTTATCTGTGTGCCTGATATGTTTGCAGTCTTCTAAGCTGTGATAGCATATATGAAAAGTTAGTTAAACCACCAATATGAGAGCACAGTTACATAATGGCATAGCATCAGGCAATATGCGACGGAACTTCTTAAAAAAAAGGTTAACATTGGATTGCGATAGATGCGAACGGAAGAATTACATCAAGTAGTGAACTCTGTAATCTTGTAGGAAATAATTTCTAAAGAATTCAAATATTCTTTCAAGAAATACAATTTTTATATATATATTTTAGCAGGTGTACTATATGTAATAAATTAGGTATATATATATTTGTATATTTAATTTAAATGTAACTGTAGAGTAGACGTAAATATCACTATCTCAAAAAATAGAATAAATTTTAAAGTACCTATGATAACATACTTATCAATATTACCTCCCATCTTTACTACTCATTTCTTCTGCAACTTTTTTCCCACAGTTTCCGCTGAATATCAAGTGAGTTGTACCGCTTGTGTCTCATACGTCGCAACAGTATTTTCTCATCTACGACATTGATTAATTTCTCACTACCCACATTGACGGGTATAACGAACAAAAACGGCGGTATACTCGAAAAGTAAAGTGGAGCGTAGTATAAGTAACGGCTACTAGAAGCGATTAATCCAACTCCGGAAGGATCAGTCGCTCGTCGCCTGTCGTCGGCTACAATGGGTCTCTCAAGATCGCTCGCAGTGGACGCTGTTCAGTAACGTACCGTGTGTTGGGATCAGTCGCATCAATACGCAAGACTACGCGAGTCCTGTTAGTCGCTCAAATGCGCTTGCAGTGGACGACCAGGCTTATTGTTGGCGCCCACTCGATTGAAGTTCAATCGACACCAACTCACCACCGTCATTAGGACTTCCAAGAAGATCTACCGCTCACTTTTAGTGAGCGACTGCTCACTCCCTCTTTCAAAAGAACTGTTCTAAAGAACTGATTCACTCACGAACGACCCATCTCTACACTGGGATGCTGGCGGCCATCTACCCTGAGTATCTTACATTCCAGTTCTTACTGAGATATGTTCTGGATTTCTGTAGGAAATCATTTTGCGGTATAGCCCAGTGCTTGTGATAAAACTAAATGTATATTTGTGTTATTAGTAACATGATTTAGCGGCAATGTCAATTCTGATAGGGAGTCCAATACTGCCAGTGCCACGGCATTCCTCAGCCCACGTGATGCCTGGTGTGAACACCGTCGCTTCCGTCCGGAATCTGATGGGGCCGCTCTGTTTCCCAATGAGGTCAAAATTGGCAAACCCCTACCACCCTCAAACTTGGATCCGTTTTGCATTACTTCATTGTGATAAATCAACCGTTTCAATCTTCTCATTATTTTCCTGAATGGAAAAGTGCAGGTTTGTAATTACGTTCAGTTTGCTGAACTAATAAGATGTTCCAAATAATTGCAGGTTCAAAGATGAAGCTGTCCTGTTGCACCATGGTACGAGATCAAGGTATTATACTACAAACTGAAGCATGGTTTGCAGGTTCAGAAGCTAACCTTAAGGCTTCTGATTACCAACGCAGCGATATGACCCAATAAAGACTTTTCGTTCAACTGTGTACTTTTAATAATAATTTCACAGTAAAACATCTCCTTAGGTCCAAAGAACCTTCATTAGCGTACACCAACTAGACGCTGCTATAAGGTGTAGAATCCAAAGCTTCTAAGCAAGTCTCAGAGCCTTGCGCTGGCACTTGTCTAGTTTCTTTAATAAGGTGTACGAACCAAGCGCGATGGGGAAGTGGTAACCCGGGCTCGGCATTCCGTATGAAGCGGGTCAAATGCCTAACTGGCCATCCATATTTCGATTTCGTTCCTTAGCATGTTTAAACCTTTTTCGCAATTCTGTATTATATGATTGATATGTTAAGATCATATTCACTAATTGTCTATATGAAGTTGAAGATATTTGACCACATTATTTACTTATACTTTACGGTCTCTGAAGGACCATGGCATGCAAGTGCCAGGTACGGGTTTGGAGAACACGCGGCGCCCGAGCTGGAAACTTGTGAGCACCGCAAGTTACCCACACCGTAAACTCCTACCATGCTTCAACGACCACCGTAGGGCGTGGCGGTGGAACGTTGTGTGTCTAGGAGAACGGGAATCTTGGCTTCATCGCCTGGATCGCGAGGACGGAACAAACGTCTACAAAAGAAAAAACTCAACCTGAAGGTGAGTAACGTGCCGAGGAGGTGGATGGGTGGTGAGGCAAACCACCCGTTAGCGTACAACCTCAGGGGCACCTGCCGCACCCCTGTTGTATCGGGCTTGGTGGCGTGATGCGGAGGCTCCACGTCACTCGACATCATTTCCACCAGACGCAAGGGATAAAAATATGTAATTCCATCTATAAAAAATATCCCTTCTGGGTCGGGTGGACCACAAGGGTCTTCTAACACCAAAAAAAAAAAAAAAAAAAAATAATCAGGAAGAGTGCCCGAGTTGCAAGCCTATCCACTTCTGAAATTTGTGGAAGTCACAAGTAAGCTTGTGCTTTCGTTGGAAAACGCTGTTGTAATATGCTAAGAAAGAAGGTAACTTGCGAAAAGTTGTCCCCCTTATATTTTTCTTGTAAGCACTCTAAGGGGGCGTCCATTAATTACATGAGGTGCAATAGGAAAAGGGGGGGGGTCGGCGTATTTCACGAAATCTCAAGAAACCTCACCAAGGGGGAGGGGGCGGAGGGTCAACAGAAATCTCACATGAGGTTTAGAAATTGTTGTAGCATGGTAGAGGTAAAAAAAAAAAAAAAAAAGAAAGTCCGCAAATGACGCGAAAGTCTACTTTAGGTGGTGGTGGGGGGGGGGGGTATTTGGTCCAAAAACCGACCTTAGGGGAGTTTAACCACCCTTAAATCATGTGGCCTAAAAAAATAACAGTGAAAAAAATGGTTTCAAAAAGTTGTGAGGTCGATTAGTATGAGGGGAGGAGGTCTCCATCAAAATCTCACGTCATTTTAGAGGGGGGAGGGGGAGATCCGACCAGATTTCACGAATTCTCACCAGAGGGGGGGTGGTTCTCCAATTCTGGGAAAACACCTTACGTAATTAATGGACGCCCCCTAAGGTCAGTGAAGTATCTGGGGCTTTGGGACACTGCTGGAAACTTCAACCACTAGGGAGGAATTCCAACTCGTTAACTCCTGTGAGAAGCCTCAGAAACAGTAAAGACGTAGTCACCCGCCGTGATAATGTGAATATAAGGAATGAACAGCTTGATAAGGAGGTGGAATGTGGTCGAAGATTGTCAGATTACACGAAGGGTATCGAGAGGACTGCCATCTCCGACGTGACGTTCGTCACTACGACGTGGCCCAGATTTGATAAAATTTAACGTACGTCCGCAGGTTCCGTATCCAATGCACTATTTCCAGCGAATAGATTGTACTTTTAATCTGTTTAGTGTAATAGAAAACGCATCTATTACTGGAAGTAAATGAAAAATTGCTTGGAATAAGAGATATCCGTAGAATGAAATCTATCTCGCGGTTTCTTTTTCCTTTCACTATGTTATCCTCATCACATTGGGTAACATTTTCTTTACATATAGCCTTGTTCCTCTGTACAGTTTTGTGGGTCGAAGTTTCGTAGTAATATGATACGTCATCCAACATGACTATACAGTGGCAATCCAAGTGGACCTAGGAAATTCAGGAACTACGATGGGAAATTAACTGCCTCTCATACATCAACATTACAATCGTAGGAATTTCATTCAGTAGCATCGCAAGAAAGGGTGATCTGGACAGGATATCTAGTTGGGTTGGTAAACATGGGATGAAGATAAATGCAAAGATGAGTCAGCTAATTAGATAGACAAATAACAAACAAAGCTTAATTATGAATATAAGGTGGGGAAAGAATTGCTTGCTGAAGACTTGAAATATCTTGGCATTACATTTGATAGCAGGCTTAACTGGGCAGGACACATTGGACAGGTGGTAGGAAAAGGTTTCAAAATTCTGCACTTGTTGGAGAGAGTGATGAGGGGATGCACGAGAGAAGTAAAGGAAACTTTGGTAAGACCATTGCTCGAATATGGTAGTGTAGTATGGGACCCACATTTTGAGTATCAAATACAGGAGTTGGAGAAGGTGCAAAGAAGGGCTGCTAGATTTGTTTCTGGAAATTATTGCAGAATGCAATCAGTGACAAATATGATAAAGGAGCTGGAATGGGATTCATTGCAAGACAGGAGGAGGATGAGGGTAATGGGAGTGTACAGGGCGTATACTGGCGATGAGGCATGGAAAGATATTGCAGTAGGTATGAAAAGTAGTACATGGAAGGGAAAAGATGACCATGACCACAAGCTGGCACTCGATTTCAGGCAAAATGGTGTGGGAAGATTTTCTTTTTTAGGTAAGGGTGTCAGGGATTGGAATGAGTTACCAAGGGGAATGATGAATAACCTACCGAAAACGTTAAAATAATTTAAAGTAAAAATTTGTAGAGGGCAAATGTAGGTGAGTGTAGGATAGGGGGAAGTTGGGTGTGTAGGGAAATTGCCACCGGAGCGTGTGCTTCTTTGCAATTAAATTAAAGTACATTAAATCTTAGTAAATATTATATTGCTTATTTCACTGACATAATTTTTAGCATTAAGAACAGTCCTTTCACAGAACCAGTTTATATTAGCATACTAGCTTTACCCGGCATGCGTTGCAATACATCTGTTTGTTTCTAAATTCGATATGTATATAAAGACACATGAACATGAAAAATAATAAATTAAAGACAAAGAATATTATGCATTAAATTATAATAGAAAAAGTTTATTCTAGTGCTATCGGATATACAATATTTTTGGCCTTTCATCTTTTGCAAAAGCAAAATACCCCGCATTGTTGGCGGGTGGTTATGAAAGTTTTTATGTTTTATCCCTTTTAATAGGATTGTAGTAAACATTCTCCATCATCATCCACTTTTCTACAAACGCAAAAAAAACCTGAATGTTGTTTGTGTAAATTGGTCTTAAGACGGGTGGAGGGAAAAGCGGGTGCAGTTTAGTAAACAAAATACAAACATCATTTATCGCTTATTTTAAACGATATGAGCGCAAAGTTCATTCTGAATAGTTCCAAATTGGTGAGATTTGTAAACCAAATGTAGACGATCTTTTCTGTTTGCTTTAAAGTAAGCCAAGCCAATCGGATACGAACTGCGGGTTTATATAAATAACATTAGCACAAATTAAAAGGTAAAGGGAAACAACGGTTGGTTTTTTGCAAACCAAATGTAGACAGTGTTTTTCTCTTTGTTTTAAATTAAAAACTAACTCATTCAAAAACACAGAAAGTTGGGTGGCTATTGCCGAAAGGGGCATATTAGCCACTGTTCATATACATTTCTTAAAAATTCCTTCTTATACCAGAATTTGAGCTTCAAATTGGACGAAGAAACTAATGAAAACAAGAGCCTTTACCAAAGAGCTACCAGATCATTCTGTTTTAAGCAAAGTGTGCTAAGTACTATCAAATTCGGATAAAAAACTGTGGATTTATAAGAAAAAGCGTTAGAAAAAAAAAGGAGAGGCGGTTAAAGGAGGAGAGGGTTTATGATTTTTTAGACAGAATTTTATTTGTTTTATATATGCAGAGTTCCATAAAAATCGAATAGAAACGTTGTGCTTGTTTGAGTAATATTGCCATAAATTTTAATAAGGTTGTGTAAAGAAGCAGAGGAGTGGGATTTTGCAAACCGAATGTAGAGAGTATTTTTATGTTTCTTATAAAGCAAAAAAAAAACCTTAATCCACATCCCGAAGGCTGGTTGAGTTCTACCAAAGGAAGTGCACTGAGCCTTGCGTCAGAGGTAGGACGACCAGTTCCTTTCCTGAGAGACGTATAGTTAAGGTGAAATCCGAACCACGGGCCTGTAAAAACTCATGTAATCAAAGTTCATGCTTCCACTTGGATTTACACTGGGGAAACTATCCTGAAACTTTCGAAACTAAGTGTCTTCATCACTATGCTAACAGACCATTCTTTTATTACATATGGATGTTATATAACATCAAAATTGGATAAACACGCTGGATTTGTACAACAAACATTGGCAAAAATTAAGTGGTGGATGTAAAATAGTAGAGGGGTTAGATTTTTTGAATCGGGTGCAGTTTAAATTATACTTGTGGAAAGTTCCGTCGATATCTGATAAAAGCTGTTTGTTTATGTAAATAAAATTGTCAAAAATGAAGGGGAAGGGGAGGAAGGGGTTAGGTTTTTATAAAACAAATATGCACTATTTTTCTCTTTGTTTCAAAGTAAAATGCTAAATCAGTCCACAACCCGGAGATTGATTTAATCCTCCCGAAGGTTGTGTACTAAATTTTGTGTCAGAGGTAGGACGGCTACTTCCTTTCCTCTCAGATTTACAGTTAAATGTGAATCCGAACCACGGAACGTCTCGGCATGCACAAAACATCAAATGAAACTCTTAAAAATTCCCAAAGGGGTTTGAACCCGTGACCGGAGACTCAGTGGTCTGGAATCAACCGCTATTTTTTTTGTTTTTTACAGAATTTTTTACAGAAAATTACTCATCATGGAGTAAATATATTTTATGAGACATGTGTTCGGAGTTCCCGTGGGACCATCATGGCTACCGTAGCGGTCTCGATGCTCACAGGGGAGCGTGAATAAACCACGTAGCTCCATTTTGTCCTACTGTTAACCTCCCCCTCCCCCCCCGTAGCCCTACGTGGCTTTTGCCTCTACCCCCCCCCCCCCTCACGTAGCACGTAGCTTTTTTCCCTTTTGATTCCAGAAGATATTTTGTACTGTTTTCTCTTGTCAGACGATTGTAAATTATATAAGGAGATAATTAACTGAGGGAAATAAATATTCACATGCTGTTGTGTGTTCTGTTCCTCATTTTAACTGTGAAAAATGTTATAAAAGGAAAGCTACGTGGCCTGGCTCGGAACCCCCCCTCCCCCACGTAGCCCAGCGTAGCCTTCCAGCCAACCCCCCCCCTGGACCGAGCCACGTGGTTTGTGCACGCCCCCCAGAGTCCCCGTAGTACTTCATATCCACGGGCAGTCTCTTACTTGTGTCAATTTTTAAAAATGTTTTGTAATTGTCATTATTATTTTTTATATCTCTAATTGTTTATTTTTTTATTTATATAATATTTATTTTTGTATTCTAGATATTTTTTTAATTATATTTTTTGTCTTTCAATTTGAATTTTTTATTTCGTTCAACCTAACGTGATTTCTGTAGAATGTTATGGGAATATATTGTGAGAACCAGATACGCTGTTCACCTTCTGTTCTCTTAGGAAAGCCGTTATATCTCCAAATATTATCTTTCTTAGGTCTAACTTGGAGACCATCAGACATGTTAAGAACAGATTTCGGTCTCCTTCATATAGTATGTTGAAGGGTACACAGCATAAATGTCTGTGGTACAGTCGTTTCTTAAAATGCGTCCTAGTTTTTGAGATATTCGCATGAAAAAAAAAAAAAAAAATCTAAATGTTGTTTATATATTAAATTATTGCCCAATATTACCAAATATCCTATTTCATGCAGGTCAACGTCTAGTTTTTTATACAGATTTGAAAAGTACAAGGTCAATGTTCAACGAATTTTCGCATTCGACATACATACGACGCCATTTTCATCAGTGATAGACGTTATTATTTTTCGGCATTCCCTTTTCTTTTGCAGTGCTGTTTGATATAGACTGACTTCTTCGTCTGTTGAATAGTGTGTATCTTTTGATGTAATAATCTTTTTCTGCAATATATCAGTCTGTAATTCCAATATTTTACTCTTTATTTGTCTCATTTTCGATATTTCGTTTCTCCTGCGTCACATCTGGTTTGTAAGTCTCTTAGGACTCTGTAGTAAAATTCAATCGTGTCATGTTGGAGTTTATAGTGGTAAATCTGGGCCCGTCTGTAGATTCTTTTTTTACAAGACTTTACTACTTGTTCCCACCAAATTACCTTATTTTCGCAGTTATTTGTATATTTGTCTATTTATCAACTTTTCTAGCTTCGTGTAGTTCATCCCATTGTTATTTTAACATTTGCACGTCTAATTTCCAGCAACTTTTTTCTATTGGAGTTGGTCGACTAAATACCCAAATTTTTATTATAACTGCAGGATGGTCGGTTATTGAAAGCGGAATCGTTTCACATTTTGTGACATTAATGTCTTCGGGTACAGAGAAAATGCCAATTCGCGATGAAGACATGTAGGTTACGAAAGTAGGTTGCATATAATTGCATCCCGTGTTTGTTATGGCGTCAGCCAGTTTTAATGCAGTTTTTTTTTTATTATTTATTTTTATTTTTATTAATGCCATTTGGCAACGGAGGCCATACAGCCAGCTCAATGTAATTGTTGTAGCTCTCAGTGTATAAGTCGTCATCCAGTATATAAATTTTTCCAGTGTATGGACGCCACAGGACGGACAGGACATTCACACAGGCACACAACACTTAAACATCCATGCCTGCGGCCGGATTCGAACAGGCGGCCTTCGGCACGCGGAGCTAGCACTCTAGCCCCTACGCTACCGAGGCCGGCTTTTAAGGCAGTTATCAGTGATTTTAATTTTGACAAGTAGGTGTTTCTCCCGTACGGTCTGATGCATTTATGACACAGTTGAAGTCACCCCCCGGGATGTAACCGCAATTTTTTCGAAAGTAGTAGGGAGTGTCAGCTGAAAAAAGTATGCCTTCCGACTACGTTTTATGATCTGGATGGGGCATAAATGTTTACTACCTTTTTGTTGTTTATACAGCCAGATATAATTCTACCGTCAGGATCAGATTCGATTTCTGTAAGTTCTATACCCGCCTTTGTTAAAATTTCTGTTCCTCTTCCGGTTAGTCCAACGTTGTTATATATGTTGCAGCTAGTAACGTCTTGTAAAAAAATTATATCGGCATTTTCTTTTACAAAAGCCTCTAAGATCTTCCACTTCACTATATTTTCTATTCCACACACATTTAAGGTCAGTACTGTTTGTGTATAATTCATTTTCAATTTGGATAACCTAAAATGAACATAGAGGCATCTCACTTTTTAGTCGCTCTCCATCATAGTTTTATTGTTGCTTTTTTTAATTATTTTGTTCATCTTCATATCTGTATCTTCTATATGTGAATCTCCTTTGGTCACTGAAATTTCTTGTGTCTCTAGAATTTTTTGATTTTTTCTACTTGGTTTTTAATTTTACTCTCTCTTTGGTTATACAATTCGTTTGATTGAGTGCCATTATTGGGTAGGTCCAAGGAATTTGAGGTTTGACCATGTTCCTCATTGCTTTGGTTTTCAGAATCCCCCAACTTCAGTAACTCAGCAGCTTCGAATATTTGGTTTCCTTGCCTTGTGTAGGTAAATTTTTCATTTGCAAAGTCTGTGTATATGCTGTTGTTTTCTTCTCTATTTTCGGCGGAACCCTCTTCTGAATCCTCTTCTGAATCCTCTTCAGTTTCTGATTCAAGCTGTTCTATTGGTAGTTTCACGCTCGTCTTGCTTTGTATTTCAATTTCCATCTGTGATGAAATGTAATTGTTTCCTGTATCTTTTTCTCGATTTAACTGTCCATCATTTCCAAATGTTACTGTAAGCCGGCCTCGGTAGCGTAGGGGCTAGAGTGCTAGCTCCACGTGCCGAAGGCCGCCGGTTCGAATCCGGCCGCGGGCATGGATGTTAAGTGTTTGTGTGTCTCTGTGAATGTATTGTCCGTCCTGTGGCGTCCATACATTGGAAAAAATACACATTGAGCTGGCTGTATGGCCTCCGTTGCCGAATGCCATTAAAAAAACGATGGCGTTGTGGCGAAGCTGCCACGCCGCGGAGTGAAACCTGAAGCTGTTCAGGACGTGCGGCAGGGTCTCCCTTCGGTCGCCGCAACGACGAAATCTGATGTCGCGTCGACCCCTCTCGAATCTTTCGCAACCATTGAGAGGGACGACACCAAGCATGGCTCGATGGACGAAACGTCAGTCCGCGAAGCGAGTAATCTTCCAATGCTCCATGAAGTGGTTGGAGGCGCTGCTCATGCGTGCGCACTAGAACACCTTGCCTGATCTGGCTTAGCCAACAGGCACCGACGAAGCCCTTCGCGTACCTGCTCCCGGAGGATGCGGGTTAACTGCCGCTTTGCCACATCCGAGACACGAACAGGAGCTTCGTCCACTTCCTCTTTATCGGCGTCCTCTTTGATCTGCGCTTCCGGCGTCCTCTTCGCGCTGGGAGTCTGAACCTGAACCTGTAACTGCAATTTTTGAATTCACCCTCCAAACATCCGGAGAGAGGTAAGGTCTGCATTGCTCGGCTCGCAAGCTATGCGCCTTTGCACCACGAGTCACAGCGAGGATCAGGCTATGTCCCGTACCGCAGCGTCGTCGCAGTGCAGCATACGGAAGCCGTGCACTACCGTCAAGGTGTCGATTGTGTCGGCTAAAGTAGAAATCAGCAGCACCCTCGTTCGGGCTCAGGTACACCGGCTCATACGATGCACGCTGTGGGAGGTACAGCCACTTCTAGGCTTTCTTTAGGGGACCTTTGAGGACATGCTCGCTCCTAATGAAGTCCAGGCGCGGTACAAGAAAGGTCTTCTGCCACGGCGAGAGGCGCAGAAGGTGTAATGAGAGGCCAAAGTCTCTAGAGCACACCAAACAGGTGGCTATGCCGGATCGAGCCGAAGGCGTTCGCAAGATCCAGCCAGGAAAGGCAGACTTTACCTCCTCACCTTCTTGCCTGATCGATCGCCGTTTGTACTACGAAGTTGTGCTCGTAGCAACCTTTGCTCTCCCGAAATCCTTTCTGAACAGATGACAATGGGAGCACGAGCCCGCCCAAGATGACATGCGAATAGCGACTAGACCGGCGTAGAGCTTGGCGATGGTCGTGCATAGTACCAGGGGCCTCCAGTTGGCAACATCGCTCCGGTCACCGCTCTTGTACAGCAACACCGTATGCGAGCGCTTCTCCGCCGAAGGTGTGCGTAGGTCACCCCGTCGGGTCCCGGCGCTGTGTTCTTCGCCCGCTGCAGCCACAGCGGCACCACCAGGAGGAACCCCACGCTGCCGGGGCAGGGACGGGCCGGGACACGACCCCGAACCCGGACGGTGGGCAGGGCCAGCAAGGGGACCGACGGCAGCAGCATCCACACCGGGCACCGCCTGAGGCGCAGGCTGGGGAACAGCAGCTGCAGGACGGGCAGAGTCGTTCACCGACACATCAGAAGGACTACCGGTATGTCCCCTGCTGTCTTCGAGACTGGCTCGCCGCCGGGCGAGGAGGCTCACTTCCGCCAGGTCTCCAGGTGATGTCGGCGAGGCAGCTCCGTCGGGATGGTCTCGACGCTGATGGGCGAGGATTCTCTTCGCTGACTTGAAGAGCCGGCAGCGAAAGCAGATAGTCGGCACTGCGTCGTGATGCTTCTTCCGGTGCTTCAGCAGATCGTTGTGGGTCTTGTAGACGCCAAACGTTGGCCGTACTCCTCCCAGAGCCGTGGCACAATCGTCACATCGGAACTCCCGTACAGGGGAAGACCACCAGCAGCACCGAGGACATCCTGTAACACTCGGAAAGACATATATTAGTAAACAGCCAAAATTAAGCTGATAAGAACAGAATAATCAAACAATAGTCTGTCTATAATTAACGTAATTACATAGTACTTAACAAACAATTTAGAGAAAAACATGCAATATCAAAGCAATCTGTATACAAAAAGAGGAAACAAAAACCACATCACATATACAACACAAACGACAATTTAAGAATCAATGTGCTCACTTGCGGCCTAGCTCTGGCGATAGCCCGTCAAGTGTTCGAAATATATATCCTGGGAGAACCTGATCATGTCCGACACACATAACTTCCGCATCAGGCCAAGATATTTACTGCTGCATAACCTCCTCAAGATCTCATCATTCTCAGGGTCCCAGGACCCTAGGGAGCCCACCACAATCGCCACCACTTTAACCGACTGGTGGTGTTCACTCAGGGTCTGGATCAGAGGGGCATACTGTTCAACTTTCTTCGTCCTTGCCTCTTTGAATGCAGCCTTGTGGTTGTCGAAAGGTATGGTGACGTCCGCGATCAGGATACTCCCGGCGAAAGCACCAGGTCGGCCGTAACGTGGTCCCAGCAACCGCCTGGTTCTCGTACATGGCTTGGCACCGAGGCTGGGCCGCCTTTTTCACCCGATCGACGACTGAGTTATGCCTGCGGGTGTACAGATCGGAGTAGCGCATGCAGTGACAGATCACATGGGGCAAGGTCTCAGGATACGCACACCGACGGCAGGATTTGTCCCCCCCAGCTCCGCCCCTCCTGGCGGCGCTAAGAGGTTCAAGACCCAGCCTAGCCCGGTGGATGAAACGCCAGTCCGCAAACCTGGTGTAAGAGCCAGTTGAGACAAAGTGCGAACTGGCGCGATGCAACCCCACGCACTCCGCCACTTCCCCTGACTGCGCAGTCCTCGTACACCTTTCGCGTCTTTTGTAGAAGAGATCTCATTACGGCATGTCGCTTCGACGGGTGTACTGCGAGCTCATCACTGTTAAGTATTGGTGAACTCCCCCTCATTCTCTCCCGACAGATATGTGGCCACGTCGTCATCCTCGACGGGGTGACCCAATCTGCGATATGTGTTGGTCCACACCTCGCCCCTGACTAACTCCAGGGTGAGTGAGTCCCCCGTCGTCAGCAGCTTAAACTCACTGTCCACGACGGCAATATCTGAGTCCTCCACCGCCTTGGGATCCCGCAGTTCCCCTCTTCCCTGGAGCCGTAGAAGTAGTCGTTTGACCCATTCGACGGGAGATTCAAGGTCTTTTTAATATCCGGCCGGATGAGGTCATCCAGATAGCGCCACTCACCCTTGGAATATTTCCCCATCCGCATCGAGAAGTTCAATGCTGGGAATAGCAAGGTCTTGATCGCGTCGAGTCGCTGCCAAGGGGAGAGTTTGGACCTGAGAAGTTTGAGTCCCATCTCACACACTCCTGTCAGCTCCCCTTGGTCTGAGGCGAACTGAAAGCCAAGAGTGGCCTCGTGGGGAACTGAGCCGAACGCATTCGAGAAGTCTAACCACGCGGCACAAAAGTCCCGCCCTTCCGTCCTGGCTTCATCCATCCTCTGCTGTAAGATGTAGTTATTTTCAAATACGCCATCGAAGGTCATAAAGCCCTACTGGCACTTGGAGAGGACGGAGTATGACTGAAGCAAGGTGGTGAGGCGTTTGGCGAGGCATCCTGTGAAGATCTTATATATAGTCCGCGACATCGCCAGTTTGATACAGTCGATGGATCCCCCTTCTTGTAGATCAGTATCGTTGTCGAGTCTTTCCACGCTGATGTAATTGCATTGTATCTCAGACAGATGTTGAATATCAGCGTCAGCACTGAACAGGCAGGATCCACCGACCGCCAGTGCCAATACGTCAACCGATCGGCACCTGGCGAGGTATTTTCACATTTCCGGAGCCTCGCCGCGACCTCACCCGGGACAAACGGATTCATTGGCATAGGGGTCCGCTCCGTCTGCCGACTATAGATGTTCAGATCACAGGGTTTCTTGGCCCAAACGGAACGGAAGTAGGACTCCACCCCCCTCCCCCCCCCCCTCCGACATCCAGACCGCAAAGACTGGCCATACGCCGGATGCGTCGATACAGCATTTGTATCGACTTAGGGTCTTCAACATTCGGCTGCCAGCAGCCAGCGAGGACAGACGTTCGTCTCGCCGCCTATCCGCTGTTTTGCCGGGCCTCTTATTGAGACGTCCGTATCCACGCAAGCGAGGATGGGACGGAGGAACAAGAAGAGGCGAGATGCAAGCGACGCAGTCGAGCCACAAGCTACGACTGCATCCCCCTCCCCCTTGGCTAGCGTCGCCGCAGCCGAGGAGGAGAGTGAGGACATGGAAACTGAAGACGCCGCTCCAGACGAAGGCCGTGAGATGGAAATCTACGCGCCGCCGTCGAAGATCGGCCAGGTTCTCGACCATCTTCAGAGACTATTCACCAAGCCGCTGTTCGCATGGCCGATTACTGATGGGGTTAAAGTCATGGCCCGCTGCCCGGCCGACCATGACGCATTAATCTCCATTCTACAAGACGGTAGCTTCCATCTGCCGTGTGCACAGACTGAGACGTCTGAGCCCACCGGGGAAGCAGCACCACCACCACCCGAGGAGACTGCACCACCAGCGACCAGGACAGCCAGCACCCAGTGCAGCAGATCTGCACCCATCGCTGACGTCCTGCAATGCTACAAATGCCAGCGTTTCAATCACTACGCAAAGCACTGCACCCACGAGCTTAGGTGCGTGCGTTGCGGAAGTGATCACCAAGCTGCGGCCTGTCCCAGGCCAAAGGACGACCCCACCTGCTGCAACTGCGGGGGCCCCCACGCGGCGTGCCACCGAGCTTGCCCAAGCCGCAAGCGG
>JARYHS010008074.1:75982419-76000401 GCA_031002005.1 Vandiemenella viatica
GTTGTTTTGTTGTTTTTGTGGCTTTAGGGCGCGTCGACAGCGAGGTCACTAGCGCCCTAACAATGACTAGCTAATACTTTAGCTAAAAAGAATACAAAAATGCCATCAGCATGGTCGACTGTAAAAGCGTCGGCCATACAGACAGCAATTAAAATAATTCAAAAAATAATACATGGCTTTAAAGGGGCCACTAGGACCTAAGACCATTAAACACCTGGATGGCTGTAAAGGAGCCAAACAGGTTCACAAAATAATTAAAAACACTACACGTCTCGCTGGCTGTATAGAGGCCAGCGAGACAGAAATTATAAAGATATTAAAATTATTAAAAAAACAATGAAAATGGATGGGTGGCTCTAAAGAGGTCACCCATACATCATAAAACTAGGCCGATCTGCCTAAAATTTTAGGCACTAGACCGGCCAATACACAAAATTTTAAAATACTGGCCACACTGCTGATCTCGTTGTTATAAATAAGAGACAGATCGTTGGCCAGGCCAACCCCTGCCCCTAAGACTAAAAACGTTGCTGTAGTTACTTTAGGGCGCGTCGACAGCGGGGTCAATAGCGCCCTAAAAGTTAACAGCTATTACTGTGGATTAAGAAAGTACTAAAATACTGCCTACATGGTCGACTGTAAAGGGGTCGGCCATACAGACAGCAAATAAAATAAATCATAAAGTCTGACGTGGCTTAAAGGAGCCACCAGGACTGAACGGTACAACACCTGGATGGCTGTAAAGAGGCCAGACAGGTTCAAAAGAGGATTAAAAACACTAAATGTCTTATTGGCTGTACAGTGGCAAGTGAGACAAGAATTATAACAGTGTAAAAAATAAAATTAATGCATATGGATGGGTGGCTGTAAAGTGGCCAGCCATCCATCATCCTACCGGTTCAGTTTCACCCGCCCCGGTTCGGGTGGGTCTTTGGTCACTGTCTGCTGAGGAATGAGACCGGCCTCGTCCACCAGCATTTCAGTTTCTTCTGGCTCCGAAGAGACAAACATCTCTGACTCAGCAAACTCACCAAACACCTCGTTGGCTTCCTTCTTCCTCACCCTCTTTCCCTTGTTTTCCCTACTACCAGGTAACCTGGAAGGGGATGAAGAGGGGGATTTTACAAACTGAGTCGGGTCCGTCTGCCGAAACTTCGGGCCCCGAATCTTTTGAACACCTCCATTTGCACTGTTAGCAGATGTTGTTGCTTTTCCAGTCACTGCACGTGGAGGAATTGGACGTGGAGTGACTATAACTGCTGCTGTTGCTGGTGGAACGTTTGCTGCTGCTGCTGGTGTGGTCGAAGTCGCAGATGTGCTGCTACCGTCTTAGGCGTTACGACTTTAGCGGATTTGGCACAGCATTTGCATTGACATGAGCACGAAGTACTGGCGCTTAAGTCTGCAACGGACGTCTGGGTAGCAACACTCTGCTTCCTGACGGGAGCTGAAGCCATCTTAGCAAATATAGTTGCAAAAATTGGAGCGGCTAGCGACTTGGCCTTCTTTTTAGGTTCCCCATAGGGAATCCGCTCTTTGGTTTTCAGCTCCTGTATCTTGCGCTCTGCAAGATGCACTTGACATTCTCTACTCCTGGCCGGGTGCGATCCGGAGCAGTTGACGCACACCTGTGGAAGCATACAACTGATACTCGGCTCATGTGCCCCCTTGCCGCAATTCCCACAGGTGGGGATGCCCTTACATGACGCCGTCGTATGTCCGAACCGCTGACACTGAAAACAGCGCATCGGGTCCGGAACATACGGGCGGACATTCAGGTTTAGATATCCGGCCTTAATATTCTTGGGCAAGGTGTCTTTTCAATACTGCCATTCACCCTTCGTGTGATCTGACGTACCTCGACCACTTTCTCTGTTTTCCACTCATTCAGAAACTCGTCTGTCCCTAAATTCATGACATCATGACAGGTGACTACGTCTTTACTGGAATTTAGAAACTTATGGAGCTCGCATTTCACGGCGAACTCCCCGAATTTCTGGCAACTAAGCAGTTTGGCAGTCTGCTTACTGGTGGTTGTTTCTAGCAGCAGCGTCCAATTCCTCAGTTTTTTAACACAGTTTAGGGTACCTACAAGACCCTCTAGACCAGTGTTTCCCAACGTGGGGCCCACGCCCCACAGGGAGCAATTTGGTTTTTTTAGGGGGGCAAGGCCAAGGAAATAATAAAACAGACGCAAAGGCAAAGATATTTGGTTTCATTACCAATATAGAGTTATATCGAAAAAACCTTAACAACAACAAACTTGAACAGTTCTTTTGGCTCAAAAAAATGTGAAGTTACTGATAAAGCCTTACTTATTATTGTCAATCATTTGAACATTCTATCCAATGATTTAAAAGAAATGATTTTCTGATATAAAACAAATTGATTTCCCAATATGGATGATGCAGCCAACATTAGTGGATTTGTCAGATATATCAGATTTCAGTATCAAGAAGAACTTGCAGAATTGCAAAATGACGAGTAAGTTAAAACTTTATTTAATATAAAAGGTGCAATGGGATGGCTTTGTGAAGAAACTAAAATCAAGTACCCAAATGCAACAGAATGTGCAAGAAAACTTCTATTACCCTATCCATCTTCATATTTAGCCGAATCTGGATTTAGTGCAGTAAATTATTTACTGATTAAAAAAAAAAAAATCGACTGGATATAACACAACGTGGAGACATGAGATTAAAACTTACTAAATTGGAGACTAATATAAAATCTCTATGTAGCAAGCATCAAGCGCAAGGATCACACTAAATTGCCATAATAAATCTTTATTAAAAACCTTTTGAATTTGAATTCTAGTATTTCATTATATGTTTTTTAATTTTACTTACTGTGTTTTATGACAATATTAAAGTGTTTTCTTTCAAAAACCATCCTATATGAGTTACTTTAATAACAAATAATTTTTTTATTAAAAATTATGTATGGGGGAAAAAAATGTTAAAAGTGGGACATGACCCAAAAAAGGTTGGGAAACACTGCTCTAGACCCTTAGAGATGTAGAAGGGTGACACCTTTTCGAAGTTACCTTCTGGTCTTTCCATTACAATAAAAGCGTTCGCAAGCGAACAAACTTTTCCGTTACATTCGGTTTCAGAACCGGGGGGGGGGGGGGGGCTGTCAACCCTCACCCGCTTCTTAGAACTGGGTGTATTTGGATTAACCTGCGGCACACCCGTACCGCAGGTTTTTTTTGGTTTTGGTGGATGACTGAATTTTGGTCCCACGAGTAAAACCAGTTTAATAGAAAGCGCTAATACAACAGGGGTGCGCAGGTGCCCCTGAGGTTGCACGTTAGCGAGTGATTGCCCTCATCACCCATTCACCTCGTCGGCACGTGTCCGACCTTGAGGTTGAGGGTTTTTTTTATAGAGGTTTCTTCCGTCCTCGCGATCCGGGCGATGAAGCCAAGATCCCCGTTCTCCTAGGCACACAACATTCCACCGCCACGCCCTACGGTGGTCGTTGAAGCATGTTAGGAGTTTACGGTGTGGGAAACTTGCGGCGCTCACAAGTTTCCAGCTCGGGCACCGCGGGTTCGTACAAACGCATCCACCCCTCCATTCGATCGATCAACCTCGGTATCGTTGTTCTTATACAGGGTGTGACGTCTTTCAAAAATGACCGGTATATTTGAACTATCAATAAAAACTAAACTGGAAGCGATAGAAATACACCGTTTGTTGCAATATGCTTGGGACAACAGTAAATTTTCAGGCATACAAACTTTCGAAATTAGTTACAATTTTTAACAACAGATGGCGCTGCAGTCTGGAATAATCTAAAGTACGATATTTTCCACCATTTTTTCACAGCAAACTTTCAATCGGTGAACAGTACACGCTTACAGCAGAAAGACGACTTAAAGAATGGCGAACTCACAGACTGCGTTTACTTCTATATATTTCAAATCGCCTGCAGCGCCATCTGTTGTTGAAAATTGTAACTAATTTCGAAAGTTTGTCTGCTTGAAAATTTACTGTTGTCCCAAGCATATTGCAACAAACGGTGTATTTCTATCGCTGCCCGTTTAGTTTTTATTGATTTTTCAAATATACCGGTCATTTTTGAAACACCCGGTATATGTCGTATTCTCTTAGCACTAGTATCATTTTTTTTTAAAGTATCGACGCAGAGAAGACTATCCAAGCAGAACAGTTTGAGTTCCAAAGCCGAGTTGTATCAAACGGCCAACTTCCGCAAATAACAAATGACGTCAGCAAGTCCACGGCAGCCTTCTTCATCGACATTGAGAGAGGCCTACGATAAAGTCTGTGACACTAAAACTTAATCCAAAAGCTGAGTACACAAACAAAAATAAGCCACATTTGTATAAGGCATATAGGAAGCTACTTCAAGGCTCAACGATTCTATGTAACACTCTTACGGGAAAGACCATCAAAAGGCCCATTATACCAGAACTACTAAAAGCAATGGGACGGGACATACACTGGGTACCAGAACATCGGTACCTACGACACAATCGACAGAAAGCTGCGCTTCTAGAAAAGCACACTTGTCAGCAGAAGACAAAGACTGGTAGTTGCACTAAACCTTGTTTTAGTGCTTCGCAGCAACAATCACGGAACAACAACAACAAAAAACAGGATTTATAAATTTTTAATACTTCCTTTTCCTCCGTATGGTTACCACACACACACACACACACACACACAAAAGCGCGCGGTAAGAAAAATATAAGTCATTCCAGCACGCGAGTTTCCACACTTCACTCAACACATCATCGTTCCTTATTTTTGGAATACATTTTCTAACAGTTATAGTTACTTAAAGGGAGTTATAGACGTTTTACATCTTATTGTACTTTTATTGTAAAGAACGTAAAATTAAGTGATATTGTAGCTGGCCGTATGGATGTAATTAAAAAAAATTGTAATGAGTAAGTGCTAGATAAATATCCTTGGTGGTACCTCTTTAGGAGTGTACAGCTGAATAAACTTCCAACAATTTGGATTTAAATTATTATCTTCGATAATCAGTTTATATAAAGACATAGAGTCTTTATCGACTTACCGAGGTTCATAAAAGGCATGGTGAAGTCCACTGCTGACTGTCTGTCCTGGGTAATAGTAAGGTCACAGATCCCAAGGTCAGCTCTCTGCAAAAGTAACAGCAACACAGATTAAAAGAAAGAAAGAAACTGGTGACAAACAAATTTGTAATAGTGAACCACATGGCCGGGTACCGAGCAGAATAACACCTTTCCGTGAGATTGAAGGGAAAGGAGTGCGTCCTGGATCTCCTGGACTAGACGATCTGCTGGGTACATCTTTTCCAATGCCCGAATACAGCTGAGGGAATCACAGCAAATAATGAATCTCTTATCAAGCATTGCTTTCATATGCTGGAGCGACTTTAACACTGCCTAACACTCGGTGGTGTAAACGATGCACCTGGCGTCTAGTTTGAATGTGCAAGTCGCTCGAGGGAACACGACGGAGCAGCCAACTCCATTAGCCTGCTTAGACCCATCCCTATATACCGGCGTAAAATTATGATGCTGGTTTAAGACATCTCTAAAAATTCTGATAAAAACATTATCCGCGGTACACAGCTTGTTGTGCCGCGATAGTTCTAAAATCGTTCTGGGCCTCTTTAAAAGCCTGGGAGGAGATTTACTCCAACTCTGGTGATAAAAAGAAGGAAGCTCGAATCGGTATTGAAGAGTCACCAGCGGATGCTAAGCGGTGGCTCGCCCAAGTCAGCACAAATGCTGACAACAGGGCTGATGCGATATGCACCCGAATTCCAGGATGGTGGACACTATCCAACATACGCAGATAGCTGTCCCGTGCCGAACCGGACACGATACAGCCGTATTCCAACCGTGACCGTACAAAAGCTCTATAAAATTGTAGCAGGCAGGAGAGGTCAGCGCCCGATGACCTACCACACAGACATTTTAAAACATTTAGAGCTTTTGAGGCTCCGGCTTTCACATCTTTGAGATGTGGAAGCCAAGTCTAAAATGAGGCACAGAAATCGAACTGTTTCAGAAAAATGAAAACGGTATTCCTCAAGGTAAGGTGGGGCTCTGATAAAAGGCTTCTGCTACGAGTAGAAAGAACACACCGGGTTTTCTCAGCGGAGAAACGAAAATCGGTGTGCACTGACCATTCATCCAGCATGTTCAGCGCGGGTTGCAGCTGCAGCTCTGCGCTTCTCAAGCTGGACGATGCAATAAAAATTAAAAAGTCGTCCACGTATAAGGAGTACCGAATGGATATAATGTTAATAGCGATAGCAAAGAGGGTAACGCTTAAAACCTGACCCCTGAGGAACACCGTTTTCCTGAATAAAAAGATCAGACAGTTCACTATCGACTCGGTACCGGAAGCAACGACCAGATAAAAATAAATTTAAAAAAGGGAGGGTAGGTTTCCCATAAAACCCCATTCATGGAACTGTTTTAAAATAACATGCCGCCAGGTAGTATCGTAGGCGTTTTCGAGATCGAAAAAGACACCGACAAGGTGTTGGCTGCGGATAAACGCATTCTGTATTGCCGCCTCCAGGATGATCAGGTTGTCCGAAGTGGAACTTGACTTCCTGAATCCACACTAAAGCGGCTCAGCAGCTTTCGGGATTCAAGACACCTGACGAAGCGGCGATTGACCATCCTCTCCAGCGATTTCCCCACGCAGCTAGTCAAGGCAATACTACGATAACTATCTGGCAACAATTTGTCTTTCCCAGGTTTTAAAATGGGAATTAATGTTGCTTCTTTTCACGAGTCGGGGAAGTGTCCTCCGGTCCAGATATCGTTAAAAATATTCAGAAGGTACTCTTTAGCATCTTCGGTAAGATGCCTCAGCATCTGGTACTGAATCAAATTAGGCCCTGGAACAGTGTCGTTGGCACTGTTTAACGCTGACTACAGTTCCCAAAATGTAAATGTGCTCTAATAGAGGGTCAAAATTTGTGGATGAAGTGATAGCGGCAAAGTTCTCCGCCATTAGCTGGGCTATGCTTCTTTCGTCGGTAATAATACGTCCGTGATTCAGTAATCCAGATACTGGTGGACGGGAGTACCTTCCAGATATACGGCGGATAGACTCCCATACTTTCGACGAAGGTGTGGAACGATTTATAGTGCTCACAAAGTTCTGCCATGACCTTTTCTTGCTCTCCTTAATAACACGACGCGCCTTAGCTCTGGCAATACGGAACGATGCCAGGTTGTCGGATGTAGGGCACAACCTAAAACGACGCAACGCTCGTCGGCGACCCTGAATGGCGGATCGACATTCATCGTTCCACCAGGGGACGGGCGTCCTTCGCAGCGTTCCGGAGCTTTTTGGCATGGAAACGTCAGCTGCCTGGTGAATCACCTGTATAAGGTGATTCACCTTCTCGTCAAGACTGTTATACTCCTTTAGATTAATGGAGCGGCGGTAGTATAGAGAAATACAGAGATTAGAATATATGAAGCAGATAATTGAGGACGTGGGTTGTAAGGTGTATGTTGAGATGAAAAGACTTGCACAAGATAGGAAGGATTGCATCAAACCAGTCGAAAGACTGATGACAGCAAAAAAGGGTTAATTAGCGATTAATATGAAGCATGATTAGGAAAGAAATAATAGTTAAGATTTGTATCGATCTCTAAAACGTAGTGTTGGGCTATAAAAATCTGTTTACATTATATACAAAATATGAAGTATAATTTTCCTATAGTTCATGGAGGCCAGACTAAAGATAATAGTTACTTTCCTGAGAAGTTCTAAGATGTTTTTGTCATCGTGGTTCCAAAATGACTTCTGAGTTCAAACTGGGCTCTTGCTAAGAGTAGAGGGTAGACCACGCATTATTGGTAGAAATACTAAATAAAACAGTGATCATTGGCTGAGATAATTTTCTTTAGCACCTTCTGTGCCCAATGAGGGGACTGATCTTCACTCAAAACTGCTGTCGTTGTTCTTGAGAGTTGGCCTACAGTTGCTAAGATAACAAGAAATTCATCATTCAGTGTATGTGATTCTGGCTGACCGTGGCTTTGAAGAGAACGCCTTCACTCTTAATATTACTGAATAATTATAACAAAATCTGAACGTGCTACAAATGAAATATTAGTCATCTCAGAGATTATTCCCTTCTTTTTTTTTTTACTGTTTCCGCGGCCCTGGTGATTTCAACGTACAGATTTAGTTTCAGTCTAGGTACATCCTAAACACTAAACTTAATACTTATCAAAAGAAAAAAGGATACAATCTATAATTGTAACACCACTTCGAGAATTGGCATTATTGTTTACATATATCCACATCATCTTCCGAAAAAAAGAGTAATGTTTGAAATATCGCAGAGTTCTTTATCATGAAGTCCTGATTGTTAGGCTTGAAATTGTTTTAGAAGCTACTGAGCTACTGAGATGTTGCTAGAACCGGATGTAGTATAACCACAATGCAATTTTCCACATTTTACCACTTCAGAATCTCAATAATACTAGAAAATTCCTTCGACCTATGCCCCTTGTTTTCTCCCGCCCCCTGATGACCTACACGACGACGATGCGTAAAGCCATAGGGAAAAAAATTCCTTGGACGTCACGCCACTGTAAATTAATTTAAAAAAAGAAGAAATCATGTGGCGGAGTAGAGCTAATAGAATAAACAACCAAATTAATTGAATGGATATGGAGGTTTATTGATTTCAGTCATTATTTGAAAGAAAATGTAATTCCTACATTTAAAAAGAGATCAAGAAAGGGTCACAAGCCTTTAGAGGAATGACAATACTCGGTCTAAAATTAATAGAACTCATTGCACAATAATAATAATAATGATAATGTCACTTCCAGAAGAACGATTAGGAAATAGACATAATGGATTTTACGTAGATCCGATTAATTTAACTACACAAATAAAAAAGAAAGTTTCAGAATGTAATTGTGGCTCATTCTTCGTTTTCTTCGACAGTGAAAAGAACTTTGATCACCTAAAAATAAAGGATATATTACATACCATGGGTGGAAACATTATACCCAATGGATTAAGCACTTTAACACGTGATATATACTCGAAGTATTAGTCACGTACAACGAAGAGGGCGAACATGGTTTGATTTGTGAACTTCCCAAAGCTTGTCAGAATATCAACAGAGTAAAAGAAAATACTTAAATAAATGAGAGACTATAAGAAAGTGAATCAAAACTTTATTGAAAATAACTGAAGAACTAAGGAATGCCAAATACTAGGAGCATTGCTAACCAATAATGGCATATTGTCAGGAGAGGAATGCATCAAATGAATAAAGCAGCCGAGTTCTTAATATTCTTAACTGAGACCATTTGGTTCAGGAAATTCCAACATCAGGAATCGAAAGTAAAATTGTATAACGTAATTACTCGTACTATAAATACTTATGTTGCAGAACTAAAGTTCAAGCAATGTTACGACTAAACAAATTTGGAGACTGTAGAAAAAACTCTGAAAAATAAGCCTCATCAGAAGCTCAAATGCGTAACGAGGACATCCGTAGAATTGAAGGTGGAAGAAACGGAGCGGTCTGATTGATAACATGATGCCGAAAGTGAAAACAGACAATAAGCCAACTGTTACGAAAGCAAGTAAATTCGTGTGGTCTAATGACCTGGTGACATTCCGTCTCTTTCGTGGTTCAATCCGAACCACGGAACGTACTGGGGTAGCTCAAGCTCGTGCAACCAAGCAGAACTAAGCATCCCTGGATCCAGCGATGAAGTAGGAGGAAATAATTGTAAGGAACAGGCAATAATGTAGTGTAGGAATACAGGGAGGAGAAGGATAAGGTAGTGTTTCTAGCGTCCAAATTAGAGTTGTAACGGAAGTCATCTTTGAGGATGTTGCTGAGGATGTTCAGTGTTTGACAGCCGCGGATGCCGATGTTTCGCGGATGCGGAGGTGGAAATATAAATTTAAAATTATATAGTTTTAATATTTTATTTAAAAATTAACTAAAAAACATTATAAGTATATCTTTTATGCTACATTCTACATTTTTTCATAAGTAAAGTCTATTTCTATATAGTACTGCCATACAAATTTATTTTTTGCCTCATCGTTCAGCAACAAAAAAGTGCGATAATTTCACGAATGAATTAAATTGTTCACACGACTACGCGCGTGTCTAAAAACCAATCTTTGTAATATGAACTTTGCGGAGTTCGCGGCTCAGCTAATTCAAGGGTCGAGCACGACAGCGCCCATCTCCGTGACCGCCAGCTGCCTTTCCAACGCTGTAGTGGCCCATTCACAGTCCAACTGGTAGGACCTACGATGATCTTTTTCCAATAAAGGACTCTTGATGGGCCGTGAAGGGGGTTACAGGACTGCCTGTAGGAAGTGTTGGATGTTGTTGGACTCCCACACAAGCAATACAGGTTCTTGCCGTCTAATAATCTATGGCGTCAGATCATGCTTTTTTTTCTTTTTCTATATGCCTTGTCATTAAAGGCGGGAAATTTATTTTTATTTATTCCTGATTTTACATAGCATACTACCTTGTTACCTAAAGTAGGCCCTTAGATTCTACAGTTTTCATTCCAAATAACAATTTACTTTTTAAAAATAGATCTGGATCGGGAAAGGACTGGCCATGGTCTTTTGAAGGAACCATCCCAGAATTCACCTAGAGTGACTTGGGGAAACCATAGAAAACCCAAATCTGGATTCGAAACCGCGTCCTCCCGAATGCGAGGCCAGAACGTTAACCGTTCACCCACCACGCTCTGTGGTAGAATCACGATTGGAGGAAACATCCTGCGAGTGTGCGACAAGGACATTAGTGTGCGGTGAGAAAGTACGAGTGGAAACGATTGCTTGGAGCATTTTGTTGAGCCCCTTCTAGTAGCGTGAATGGGTGAGCGCGCTCCTATGGTAGTTTAACACGAATGTCCTATAAGCTGGACCGTGAATAGGTCGCTTTATTTTACATGCATGTTGAAACTTGTAAATTCGTCGCTGAGTTAATAACACCGTTCAGTTCAATGTTACTTTTACTGTAAAAAACATGTCGTTGTTAGCTAAGTGACGACGGGCAGAATCTCGTATAAAGAGAAAATATTGCAATTTAAACTAAACATCCGCTACACATCCGCATAAAAAATTGCGGATGCTGGAGTGGAGGTAGGATTTCACGCCAAAATTCCGCACTTGCAGATGCGAAGCTCCGTTACATCCCTCGTCCAAATGAGCAGTATCCTTACCAGTACTTTGGATCTGCTGTGTAATTAATATTCAGGAATAAATGTTGCTGAAATTTTGAATGACGAATGTGAATTGCAGAATGATATATTAATTAGCTGACTCTAAATGGAAATAAGCAGTCAATTATAATATGCAGAGAGAACTTCAGAACACCTGTGTGTTGCAGCTGAGGGCTACATACCCCCGCCATGAGTTCTCCTACGATCCCGTTCCAGGCGCCTGTCCTCGGTACGTAGGAGCCGTACTCGCCATCAGGTGACAGCTTGAACTCGAACGTGAAGTTGAGCAGCTCCGCGATCTGAGCGATCAGGTCCATCGAGTAGCCTTCGTACCGGTCGTTACCAGTAGCAGTGGTATTCTTCATCTTCAGGTACGGCGGACCCTGCAGAAGTCACGTAACAAAATAGAACAAGTAACAGTAACATATAGTTTGAATTCAGTGAAGTCAATTGCTGTCAGATTTATGGCACGTAGATAAGGTAAAACTACCATTACCGCCCTAAAATTTACTGCAAAGAGCAGCATCCAGAACCATTAAGATTGTAAAGATGTTCATGATACACAAATAAAAACATCACAGAAAAACATAATAGGGTCAGCCAAGCAGTAAAGAGGCGAACCCACTTAAAATATCAAAGAAGTTATATGTATATGGATGTGAGCCTACCAGGAAACGAAGAGGCAGACTGTGTATGAAAGAGTGCTATGAGAAGCGGTGAGGAAGCACAAAGGTACCAGGTCCACAAAACATAAACTTCTTTAAGAAAATGTTGGAAATGTGGGATAGAAAATCGTCGGAAACATCACAACTTAGAGGTCGTCACTACGCTTGCATCCATCCTCAGATACCAACATCACAGTGGCATCAAAAAGGCGCTCCATCAACAGGACTAATAACTACAATAGCTAGACTAAAGTTCAAACCGAGCGTGATGGTGTAACGGCTAGCGTTCTGGCCTCACATTCGGGAGGACGGCGGTTCGAATCCCTGTCCGGGCATCTAGATTTGGGTTTTCCATGGTTTCCCCAAATCACTCCAGGTGAATGCCGTTATGCTTCCTTCAAAAGGCCATGGCCGAATTCCTTCCCATTCCTTGCCCCCATCCTTTCCCGTCTCTAAAGACGTTGTTGTTATAGGAGACGTTAAGCAGTAAAAAAAAAAAAAAAAAAAAACTAAAGTTCAACCATGGTTTTTTTCCTCGCATCCATACAGAATTAAATCAATTGAATCTCCACTGTGTAATTGTGAAGAATATGGAGAATGCGACATTAATAACAATTTCTTGGGATGAAAGAAGTGCTGGAACATCAAACCTCATGAAAACACTTTCACAAGAGGGCATCTAGTCACCAATCAACAAGAAACATTTACTGGGCACTGAAAATGTTGTTATATATCGCTAATCCTATCATTTGTCAGAGATAATAACCTAAAAGTTTAGAAGAGTACAATTTTACTTGGTATGTCCGTAAGACCAAAAGCTAAAATGCCAATAAATAAACAAATAAACGCTTAAAACCTGTAACTACAGTGCACTTACTTACCAGAGGCGGATCAGAGTCACTCTGTTCTGTCCCCAATCCACTGCCCTTACCCTTGCATGATAAGGGGAAAGAATGTCCCCTAACAAATTTTCTCTCGCCTCATTGGACAGAACGATCTCATTACAGGGATAGGCAACCGGAGGGGATGATGAGATGAGATGAGGTGCAGGAAAAGGGGAACGTCACGCTGAACCGCCAGTTCAGAGTGAACAGAATATAGGCCTAGTAGAAATAGAGCTGAGGTCACAATGACACATAAAAGCAGATTTGATAGACATGTAGGAACCGAGCAACCATCATGAAAATTACATCTATCTGACCAATACGCTTAGCAAAAAACGGGACAAAACGTAAAATTTCTGCTACGATGTAATGGTCATTATATGAAATAAATTTCTTAGCTGGGACGCTCCGAGCGGTAGTTGGGTTGCTTGGTAACAAAGTTTAGATTTGTCGTTCATTCCGCCTCTGTTGTGGCTGTACCAACAGTTTAACGTGACATCCGAAGCACGGAATTGTTTAAAGTAGGCTAGGCCTGACCAACATTCCATTACCCAGCAGGAAGTAACAGAAGTATCAGAAATTTATGTAAGTGAAAGATATACTAAAAGTTTCGTACTCTGATGAATCAAAGGACAGTGCCACATGCGTTTGCTACTAAGGAGAACTTCATCCCTTCTCGCTCGCTTGAAGGAGTTGCTCCACGGCTGAACAGAACTTGTTATGATTGACTTACAGCCATTGATTCTGTCAGACATTCTTAGTGGTTAACGTGACACCATGTGTAGCCTAGTTCCACTTAATCCAGTGGTACATCACTAGATATGATACTGGCAAGTTTGACTGGAACTAGCGGCATCAAGCATTTTCTGGACGGTTTAATCTGTTGGATAAATACTGAAATTACTTGCACATCATATCATACATATTTGCAGATTTTTACTATCTAGACTATGTCACAAACACGTCAACAGAGAGTACCATTCTGTTGTAAGGAAACCGTAGCTCCTATTTAACCTTTCGTAATTAATTGCTCAAAACACGTTAAAAATTATCCGACAGCCTACTTATATGCATCGTTAATAGAGGATAAGTGTGATGCTTATTTAAAATGCCACAAAATAAAGTAAAATAAATGGTTCAGCAGTTTGAAGCTTGTTAAAGTATGACAATTTGGTGGTTTACTTTATAGCACCGCGCGCCGTAATGGACCGAAGAGGTACAACGGGCTTCACATAAAAACCGGCCAGATTATGGTATTTGTTTGTTTACCGCAATCAGTGTCTCATTAGCTACATAGTTCATAAACAGAATGACACTTATCACATTGTAAATTATACTATTCACAAACAAATTACGGCACTTGTGCATCACTTGATGAACCCTAATCCCGCTAGTAAACAGAATTGTCGCATCTATATGGTAAAAACAAGTTCTCCGTTAAAGCGTTAAAACTGTAACAGGGAAAAGAAAACGATGTACACTGGTATTTTATTCCGTCGTTACAGCTCATCGATGTAGTTCTACTTGGGAGTGAATTGAGGGTAAGGAACGGGAAGCGATTCGGCCAAAGTTTTTTGGACGAAACATTCCTACATTCGCTTTGAGTGATTTTAGGAAACCATGTAAAACTGAATTATAAATGGTTGTATGAGGATTCGAACCAGTGTCCTCCGAATAAAAGGCAAGAAATAATATTCTACATAAGCTTTCAGGTACTTCGTGGGGAGCCAGTGTTCATGTCATAAGATCCGCAGCTTAGCTCTGGTATACTCTGTTGTTTAATATTGCAGCACAACGTGTATCAGTAGTGCCGACACGAAGAAGATTGACGTGCAACTCAATCATGCAATACGGGATGCATTCCGAGTACGAATACCGTATGGCTTTCAGTGCTATGTTACATTCGACCTTCAGCACTAGGAAGATCAGAAGGTCTGGAATAACATTCTGTAGAACCCTCATCTGCCTATACTCGTACATCAAGAAATTACTCAAGCCAAGCAGTAACGCTTGATACCGAGGAAACCGCCGTGGCGCACAGCAATGAACCATATACAGTCCGCTTTCAATATAAACGAGCTATGGATAACTCAATGGGAGAATCATCAATTGGATTGGTACAGGACGAGGCAGATGTGGCTACTTGTTACAAAAATGGGGCTGGGTAGATTCTTCAAATTGTGACGTTAAAGACAAAGGAGGATACAAAGGGCCAATAGCGGAAACACACGATGCGTCGATCAGTGCAGTTGACTGGATTAAAACATTAGCTCTAGAGATATACTTATAAAATTACACAAGCTTATGATATGCACACCTTTCCTTACTTTTTTTATATCTTGTTAAATATCATCATATCAAAGTATAAATAAATAAATGTGAATTTCTATGGAAGTAATCTAATCTGCGTCTGTATCAACTGATCAACAAATTTTTGATGAAGATAACATTCACTGAACGACATATACAACTGTATACAGTATATCTGGTGATCCTAAGGGCTAACCATGCTGGCTGACTCAGACAACGTGTCGAATATCCAGAGCACAGCGTATGTGCCTAGATCGCTGACGTAGTAAACAGTCTTCGTCTTACAACATATATAAAATATCAATTCTAACCATTCTCGTTTTGTCAGTAAAAAATATTAGACTCAAGCATTCACGAACAGAAAATAAATAAGTAGAAAAATATTTTCTACATCATCTAGGTGATGCCGCATAGTAGTAAAAATCGTCTACATGCTCCAACCTTCTAAGGCAGAAACTGCACTGTAAATTGCTCCACGATGCCGTAGCGCAGCTTTTACTCAAGGGGACCAAAGATTGGCAGAAACGTCGGATGTTTCAACTAATATGCTGCACCACCTGGACAACGTATAAACTATCTACCCTGGCAGCGGGAGCCGTCGACTGCAAGCATCAAAGTGTTCAGCTGGGCAATTACCACTCAGTGATACAGTGATGGTATAGTTTACCAGTTTAGAGGAGACGATGATGTGCCTGCCCTGCAGGATGTTGCTGTTCTCGTCGTCGGTTTGCAACTCGTTCCTGCTGCTGGTGTATCCCTCCTCCGTGTGATCAGAGGCGTCTGGGGACCAGGTGCCGACCCGCTTGAAGCCCGCCGAGGAGAACTCGATCACCTCCAGCGTGAAGCCACCGCGGCGGTTCTCTTCGTCGAACCAGATGTTCCCAGACAGGCCTTCGTGACGCATCTGCGCCAGTCAAAAGTCTCTAATGTGAAGCTGCTTAAACAGTAATAGTACATGTAGGTCAGGACTATAATTCTAGACACGGACATAAGTTTTGTAAATGAATAAAACAGAGTGTCTTGCTGTGGAAAAAAAAAAAAAAACCACACACATTCAACAGACAAAAGGGTCTTAAGATCAATTTGATGTGAAATTAAGATTAAAGACATCAAGCAAACTAAGCTAACCCAAGTAAATAAGCCTAAATTTAGATATCTGAGTGGAATAATAAGTGTGGAAGGTGGCTGTGAACCAGAGGTGAAAGCCAGAGTAAAAGACGTATGACTGGCCTATTAGATTGTGAGGAAGTTGGATTATCTCCGGTTTTTTTTTTTTAATTGGTCCGTTTGAGAATGAGAGTAAGAATGACGCGCGATCGCCGCAGTGCGCATGCGCGTCTGCTCCCAGCATGCTTTGCGCGCATTAAGACGCCATTTGCAACCGTATCGTCTGTCTGCGTGCTGAGCTAAAGAAGTTTATAATATTTAAGAAAATTTATTCAACCGCCAACCGTTAGATATGATCTGTAATTCGACACTTGAGTGCAAGAAACTTGGCAGCAGCGGAAATTCATTGACAGTTTTGTGAAATTTACGTTTATGAGAGATAGTAAAGAACGAAAGATGGTGAGAATGTTCAAGGAAGAGTGGTTTAATGTGATGATGAGCAACGCGCAAGCCGAACTTCTCTGATTTCTGAAGATTTTGTTTGTGATGAAGACAACAAAAGAAAGAAATCGAAATGACCGCCGATTCACAATTTCACAGATATCAGGGTGAGTTTTGCGCACCACTCTTTCGGAGAAACTGAATTATAGAAAACTGTGTTGTCAAAGGTTTCCAAGATTGCTTTCTGACTACCATAAAACAAAAAGGATGAGCTGTGTTTTGTTCGTTTTAGACTGGAAACCCTACCAGAATGGAGATTGTAACAGCCTTTAAACCTAAAATTAAATGGAATTGTATTTTATAAAGTATTGGTAGTAAGCTAGAGTTTGGTTGAATATGATCTGGTAGGTTTGTTTTTCAATCAACTGTAAATCAGTGTATATAGTCTTTGTTCTTAAACATATTAAGTGGCCTTTAAATAATTTATTTTCATAAATAGAGTTGTGCAAGAGAATTGCTTAAATGTTTCTAATTCTAAGTATTAATGCAAGTTATGATGTGTAAAGTACAATTTGCTACAGTTTAAAATGATTTCTGTGGATATTTTTGTGTTTAAGTAATTTGAATTCTCATTTCTGATCATTTTGTATTCATTGTAAATGATTATGTATTAATTCTGATTGTTTTTAATATGTTTCAATAATTTAAGTATTGTTAATGTTCGAGAAATATTTGTCGGTATCTTTTGAAGTGGAGTTTATATATAGCGATCATCCAAGACAGAGTTAGTTGGTTAGTGTTTTCGGCAAAGTTTTTCATCAAATCAGTTTGCGACGGCCGACTGTATTGTCTGTGGAAGTGTCACGATCATAATGGATATATAGGTTTATTAAAAGAAAATTAGAATATTTTATTGGAATTCATTTCAGTAGCGAGCAGGCCAGTCTTCGCACGCGCGAGCTGAGCGCAGTGTTGTTTGTTAGGAATGTGCTGAGACGCTGACTCGATCGATATTACTAGTTGGAACTGACTCTCTGACGTCAATAAAGTTCACCTTCGTGGTAGCAACGAGTTATTAGCTCTCACTCTGCGGGCAGTCATCGACGAGTAGATAGCTCATTCTCCGCGGGTAACTTTCATCAGCCAGTATGGGTTTCTAACAGTCAAACCGACTCTCTTCACTCAAGTCTGTTCACCATGTAGGCCCTGCAAGATTACGGGGGTGGCATACCATCAGCCATTTAGCTTGCCATCCAATTATACAATAATCCATTAGTCTACGAGTTGTTACTCAGTAAGATGCAATTAGCATCTTAGATAGGCACTGTCGGGAGGATCCTAGCAGTCATGT
>JARYHS010008074.1:76001401-76028420 GCA_031002005.1 Vandiemenella viatica
CACTATGTGCGTTGAAATCTCCTAAGAGGAGGAATGGCCGAGAAAGCTTGCCGCAAGATGTTGAATAGGTCGTCATAACTGACGGGCGTATTAGGTGGTAGATAAATAGAACATATGGTCAATTTTATAGGACCATGGATTCCGCACTGCCACTGCTTGTAAATCAAAGGTGAGAGCTACAGGTTCCGTGTGGACAGTGTTTCGGACAAACACCGCCACTCCCCCCTTCGCTCGATCACCCTCGGTATCGTCCTTACGGTACACGTCATAACCTCTTAGCACAGGATGATGTGATGGTGTGAAATGTGTCTCCAGTAGACAGAGACACAAAGGATCAGACCGTGCTAAGAGTGTAACTCCTCTTTGTGAGCTGTAAATCCATTGATGTTCCACTGAAGTATGGGAGCCATCCTTACCTATTTAACCTCACCCGCCCCGGTTCGGGTGGGTCTTCGGTCTCTTCCTGCTGAGGAACGGGACCTGACTCGTCCACCAGCATCTCAGTATCTTCCTGCCCGGAAGCGGAGACAGACATCTCCGACCCAGAGGACTCCTCAGGTTCCTCGTCGTTCTTCTTCTTCTTCTTCTTCTTCTTCTTCTTCTTCTTCTTCCCCTTACTCTCCCTACTGATGGACAGTCTGGGAGGAGACGAAGAAGGGGGCTTGACAAACTGGGTCGGATCAGTCTGTCTAAACTTGGGACCTATTATCTTCTGGTCACCTCTATTTCCACCGCTAGCTAATGGTATCGCTACCATTTCAGTAGCACGCGGTGGAATAGGAGGTGCTATTAACTTGACTGCTGGTGGCGTCTTTGTTACTGCTGCTGGATTGGTCGAGGTTGCAGAAATGTTGCTAGCGACATCCGCGGTCTTTGGTGTTATGACCTTGGTAGATTTTGCACCACACTTGCATTGACATGAGCACACTGTGCTTGTGCCCATGTCTGCAAAGGATGTCTGCGTAGCAACACTTTCTTTCCTGACGGGAGTCGAGACCATCTTGGCAAAGCTTGTTCCAAAAATTGGAGCGGCGAGCGCTTTCGCCTTTTTCTTTGCCTCTACATAAGGTATCCGCTCTTTGGTCTTCAACTCCTGTATCTTGCGCTCCTCAAGATACACTTGACACTCCCTACTCCAGGCTCGGTGCGACCCAGAGCAGTTGACGCACACCTGTGGGAGCGTGCAACTGACACCCGGCTCAAGTGCCCCCTTGCCGCATCTACCACAGGTGGGGTTGCCCTTGCATGACGCCGTCGTATGTCCGAACCTCTGGCACTGGAAGCAGCGCATTGGGTCCGGAACATACGGACGGACGTTCAGGTTGATGTAGCCAGCTTTTATACACTTGGGCAACACTGGAGTGTCTTGAAAAGACTGCCATTTACCCTCCGTGTAATCTGACGCTCCTCGACCACTTGCTGATCTTCCCACTCCTTAACGAGTTCCTCGGTTGCTAAATCCATAATATCCCGGCAGGTCACTACGCCTTTTGATTGATTCAAGGATTTGTGGAGTTCGCTTTTAACGGCGAACTCCCCGAGCTTCTCGCAGTTAAGGAGCTGGGAAGCCTGCCTACTGGTGGATGTTTCCAGCAGCAGCGTCCCGTTCCTCAGCTTTTAATTGATATCAGGGTGCCAACTAACCCTTCTAAACCTTTATTAATATAAAACGGGGACACTTTTCAAATGTCCCCTCCAACCTCAACATGACAACGAAAGCGTTCGAAATCGAACATTCTTTCCCGTTACGGTGGCCCTCAGAAGCGGGAGGGCTATCAACCCTGTCCCGCTTCTTCGTATTGGGTGTATTTTTATTTTCCTGCGGCACACCCGTACCGCAGGTTTTTGGGGTTTTGGATTTGTGAGGCTGAATTTTGATCCCACGAGTAAATCCAAAATAAAAAGGAATGCTCTTACAACAGGGGTGCGCAGGTGCCCCTGAGGTCGCACGTTAGCGGGTGGTTTGCCTCACCACTCATCCACCTCCTCAGCACGTGTCCGACCTTGAGGTTGAGGTTTTTTTTTATAGAGGTTTGTTCCGTCCTCGCGATCCGGGCGATGAAACCAAGATCCCCGTTCTCCTAGGCACACAACGTTCCACCGCCACGCCCTACGGTGGTCGTTGAAGCATGGTAGGAGTTTACGGTGTGGGAAACTTGCGGCGCTCACAAGTTTCCAGCTCGGGCACCGCGGGTTCGCCAAACCCGTACCTGGCACTTGCGTACCAGGCCCCTGCGGGGTTAAATGTTTCTAATTCTAAGTATTAATGCAAGTTATGCAAGTTATGATGTGTGATTTGCTACAGTTTAAAATGATTTCTGTGGATATTTTTGTGTTTAAGTAATTTTAATTCTCATTTCTGATCATTTTGTATTCATTGTAAATGATTATGTATTAATTCTGATTGTTTTTAATATGTTTCAATAATTTAAGTATTGTTAATGTTCGAGAAATATTTGTCGGTATCTTTGAAGTGTTCTAGAAATTTCGGTTGGGTTTATATATAGCGATCATCCAAGACAGAGTTAGTTGGTTAGTGTTTTCGGCAAAGTTTTTTCATCAAATCAGTTTGCGACGGCCGACTGTATTGTCTGTGGAAGAAGTGCTGTATGTAACCTCTGGATTGTGTGAATGCTTGTAACCAGTACTTTTGACGTCGTGTTTTCTTTAAGAATAAAAACAAGTCTAAACTGGAATATATTGTGCACTACTTAATTATCGTATTAATTAAACCACGAAAAATCTAATAGAATGATTATATATATATATATATATATATATATATATATATATATATATATATATATATATATACTGGAGATGAGACTTGCGTGTCTTACACGACTCCTGAATCCAAGCGACTGTCAATGGAATGGCGACAAACATCGTCACCAATTAAAGTGAAAGCCAAACACATAATTTCAGCACAAAATATCATGGAAAATTTCTTTTGGAACAGGAAAGCGATTTTGTTAGTGGCTTTTATGGCGACAGGCACTACAATCAATTGTGGGCCGCATTGTGTGACCTTGAAAAAACTCCAGCGTGCCATACGAAACAAGCGGCGTGGAGCCGTGGACTACGTTCTTCATGTGTGATGTTGGCCCATGACAATGCAAGTACACTTGTTTCTGGACTGACGCAATAACTACTCAGGTCTTTTGGATAGATGTAACTGGGTCATCCATCTTACAGTCCAGAAATTGCACCCAGTGATTTTCATAAGTTTCGGTACTTAAAAGAGCACCTCGGTGATCTGTAGTTTAACGACGAAGAACTGATAACTGCATTCATGAATTGGGCTTCTTCACAGGTGGCAGATTTCTTTGTTATCGGAATTCTAAAACTTCCTGAACGGTCTGACAAATGATTCCTCAGACTTCCGCGGCCATCTTTGTTCATAATTAATTGACTTTCGGGTTACGCCGCGTTGTTTATTTCATTACCTGAGCTTTCGGCAGGTATCCTCCAGCCTTCGAAGGGTGAAAGGGGCAGCAGAAATTTAAAAAAATACCAACAACATCAACGAAGATAGCGGCCTTTTACTCTGCAATGCTTGGCGCTCGTTGCTATCATGGAGGAAGGAAATATATGGAGAAGTGACGTTAAATTGGTGAAGCATGCTCGCGCATGCGGAGTGGCGGCAGCGGCGATATTGCGCTTCCAAACAATTGCGATGTTCCCAGTATATTCCGAAAACTAAGCAAGATATCGAAAAATTTTATTCTTTATTTTCGATTTGTCTCGTCGTGTTACATAAGAATCGATCATTAAATTTGACTTTTGCGAAATTTTTCTTCTCCATTTCAACTCAAGACACCTCACTTTTGATACAGAACTAGGTGAGATATCGAAAATTTTTATTCTTTATTTTTCATTTGTCTCGTCTTTTTAAATAAGAATCCATCATCAAATTTGACTTTGACCAATTTTTTCTTCTGAATTTCAACCAAAACCATTTCACATTTCGGACAGAATATCTCGAAAACTAAGCAGGATATCAAAAAATTTTATTCTACATTTTTTATTTGTCATATCGAGTTACATAATAATCCATCACCAGATTGCGGCGCAACCTTTATCCTATAGTCCCCTTGAGGTTTTTGTACATATTCCCCGTGTCTGTATGGAAGCGGCCATGCCCCCTCCACTCCGGCCATGCCCCACCACTCCTCCTCCGCCCTGCTTCACTTCAATGCGTGGTGAAGGTCTCTTGCGTCGTCTCCATATATTTCCTTCCTCCATGGTTGCTATGTCAACATAAACAATATCTCTGACGAAGGCTGTAGGATACCAGCCGAAAGCTCAGGTAATGAAATAAACAACGCGGCATAACCCGAAAGTCAATTAATCATGGTATGACAAATGTTTGAACAAAAATCTATAGTATGTAGAAAAGTAAATTAAAATGTGCATAATCTACTATATAATTTCCTAAGCTCACTCACCTCGATAGCTATTGGCTGGAGAACAGTGTCACATGTCCGCATTCACTTCGCTCACAGATACGATTACAAGAAATTCGTGGTTATGTCAACAATTTAATAGCTAAGCAACTTCTACCAAATTAATTGCCATAATACATTCATTAAGTTCGCTTTTTGTAGAGTTTTATAGCTAAAAAAAATAGATAAAATTTCAGTTTAAAAAAACGTGGATCTGCTTTTCAGTAACATGTTGCTAATGAAAGCAACATTAAAAAAACTTTAAAAAATAAATTGCTGTAACCACAAATACTAATTAACATTCCAGCTTAGAATATATTTCAATTTAATTAAAACTTTCACTAATGTTGTTGCTTGACCAAAGTTTATTTGCTTTTTAGGTATTTTGCGGACAACTTTCGTGAGTGGTCTTTGTTATTAGGTTATTTTAAGAGGACATCAGACATCAACTATTCTCGCAATTCATTTATTTGGAGTTACTCAACTGTTTAACAATATAGAATGTGTATTAAGTTCTCTGGCCGTTACAGATAATATGATCAATGCCCAGTCTCAATAAAAAAACAACGGGATACTTTCGAAGCAGGATTTTTTAAATTTTGCGGAGTGAACTATAAGGGACAGATACAAATGTGTATTTAGGCAATTATAAGATTGCGCTATCGCCCCTGTTAGTGTTTAATACCTACCTTTATTAATGCTTCTGAATTCTTTAAGTTCAAGAGATTTTATTCACCCTGAAACACAGGTCCAGTTTATATTTGGTCAAATCAGGTCAACCTGTCATAATCTTTCATCCTAAAAACTGGAGCTATTCTAGACCCGTGAAGATATGCAAAAAAAAAAGATAAAGAAAACCAGTCACGGGTTTACACTAGTATGTAAATAAATATATTTTAATTATATTTAAAGTATCTCTCTTCCTATTAAAATGGACCTTATTAAAAAAAAATATTTTTATAATCATTAAGATGTTATTATAGTTGTGTTTTTGGGTTTATTCGTTTAGATATGAAGCTTAGATATTAAGGAATTACTGTAGTTTATATCTTTGTAAAATCGTTTTTGCTTCAGGCAGCATCAACGTCTAGGTTATTATCACCCTAACTAAACCTTAGTATGATAACGATGCATAAAACTGAACTCAATTACCGTCTGCATGGCCCCAGAGACGGCAAAGAAAAATAAAATACTTTAATACTGACAAAAATTTTACAGGAAATCAAACAAAATATTATTAAGACTTTCCGTTGTAATGATGCAGATTGCAGCAGCCATGACATTTAAGTAAGGTCAAACACAGAATAGGTAAGAGTGAGCGAGTGTCGGCACGTACTCACGTCTCGCATGAACTCCCGGACGCTGATGCCGTGGTCCCAGACGCTGCTGCCCGTGCAGGAGAGTGCCTGCTGCCTGATCGGCCTCGCGGAGCTCGCCTTGAACAGCGCCTCCGCCAACACGTGTACCGCATCGTACGTCAGCGCCGCCTCTGTCTGCAAAGCAGAAAGTGAGCTTGTCTGTATGGGGCTGACATGCAACTACGAGAGGCAGCAGCGGCAACTGGTTAGCATACGCTATATTATTTCCACAGTGCCAGGATGAGATTCATTGACTGCTATCTGAAGATGGTTTCTGAGGTGGCTTTGAACTGAAGTCATAATTTGGTTATAAAGTTTGACCGTTGCTGTAGAGACATACGGCGTCATGATGGCGACGAGCTTGGTCAAAAGCTGAATGAGTGTTGATAACTTGTCATCGTTCCCGTCTTTGGAGTGGCAACCGCGACAGCGCTTGAAGTTCCAGTCACTACCTCGTCGGCTGCCTTCTTGTGCCCGACAATTGACAGGATGGACGTTCTTAGAAAGTCGTTGTTATTATTATTATTATTATTATTATTAGGGCTTTAGGGCGCATCAACGTCGAGGTTATTAGCACCTCTGACCTAAGTGACAACGTGGCAAAATTGCCGCCTGTGTGGCCGACCGTAAAGGGGTCGGCCACAGAGACAGCATAATAAAATTCTAACATACTAACTAAAATACCGTCTGCATGGTCGACTGTAAAGCGATCGGCCACACAGACGGCAATGTAAAGTATAAAACTTAAACTAATGGGCCATAAAATATTAAAATACACACAATAACTGGTTGGCTGTAAAAGGGCCACCCAGTTTAGAACATCAAACTAACTGGCTGGCTGTAAAAGGGCAAGCCATATAAACAAGGTCCCAACTAAAAACAGTACTTGGATTGGTGGTTGTAAAAGGTAACCAATACAATCTAAAACCTAGGCCGACCTGCCCAAAATTTTTGGGATCCCCGTTCTCCTTGTCACACAACGTTCCACCGCCACGCTCTACGGTGGTCGTTGAACCATGGTAGGAGTTTAAGGATTGGAAAACTTGCAGCGTTCACAAGTTTCCAGATGGAGCACCGTGGGTTCGCCTAACCCATACCTGGCATTTACATACCAGGCCCCAGCTGGAGTTTGAAAGAAAAACGCTGATGATAGGATCTGTACTGTTTAACAAAAGAACGTTGCAAATGTAAGTTTTTGTCTAACAAACATACTTATTTTTTTGTTAGGGCTTTAGGGCGCGTCAACATCTAGGTTATTAGCGCCCTAACTAAAACCTGGTTTAACAGCGTGATTTAATACCATTTTCGTAGCCGACTGTGACTTGGTCGGCCACGCAGAAGGTAAAGCAAACTAAAATATTAAAGCAGCAACTGAAATACCGCCCGCATGGCTGACTGTAAAGGGGTCAGCCACACAGACGGGGGAAAAAAAAAACGAGACTAAAATACTGGAAGAAATGCCAACTGCATCGCCTGCCACAAAGAGGTCGGACATAAAGACAGCTAAAAAGGATACCAAAACGATCGCTGCAAAATGGTCATAAAAAATTAAGGGCAAAAATAACTGGTTCACTGTAAAAAGGCCAACCAGGTTAAATGATAAAGGAAACTCGCTGGCTAGTTCCTTTAGGGTGCATCGATAGTGGGGTCATTAGCGCCCTATCACCAGCTACCTCTGTGGATTAAGAAAGTACTAAAATACTGTCTGCATGGTCGACTGTAAAGGGGTCGGCCATACAGACAGCAAATAAAATAAGTCATAAAATCAGACGTGGCTTTAAAGCGACCACAATGACTTAAAACCGTACAGCACCTATAAGGCTGTAAAGGGGCCAAACAGGTTCAAAAGAGGATAAAAAACACTACATGTCTTTCTGGCTGTATATTGGCCAGACAGACATGAATAATAACAATACAAAAAATAAAAACCATGCATATGGATTGGGTGGCTGTAAAGAGGTCACCCATCAGTCTTAAAACTAGATCGATCTGCCTAAAATTGGTTTCACCCGCCTCGGTTCGGGTGGGTCGTTGGTCATTGCCCGCTGAGGAACGGGATCAGACTCATCCACCAGCATTGCAGTTTCCTCTGGTTCTGAAGAGTCTGACGTCTCCGACTCAGCGTCCTCCTCGACTACCTCCTTGCCCTTCTTCTTCCTAGAACTCTTTCCCTTTTTCTCCCTTTTACCAGGTGTTCTGGGAGGCGACGAAGAGGGAGGTTTAAGGAAATGACTCGGGTCCGTCGGCCTAAACCTCGGACCCCGTGTCTTCAAGTCGCCTTCAGTAACGTTGGTAGCAGTTGGTAGTGCTACTGCTTTCACGGCACGTGGTGGTATTGGAGGTGCTGGTAATTTCACTGCTACTGCTGGTGGGTCCTGTTTCACTGCTGCTGGTGTGATCGAGGCCGCAGACGTACTGCTACCGACGTCCGCGGTCTTAGGAGTTATGACCTTAGCGGGTTTTGCACCGCATTTACACTGACACGAGCACGTGGTGCTCGTGCCCATGTCTGGAAGCCATCTTAGCAAAACTAGTTGCAAACACTGGGGCGGCAAGTAACTTCGCCTTCTTCTTAGCTTCCCCATAAGGAATCCGCTCTTTGGTCTTCAGCTCCTGTATCTTGCGTTCATCAAGATACACTTGACACTCCTTGCTCCAGGCGGGATGTGAACCGGAGCAGTTGACACAAGCCTGTGGAAGCGTACAACTGACACCCGGCTCGTGTGCGCCCTTCCCGCAGTTTCCACAGGTGGGGTTGCCCTTACATGACGCCGTCGTATGTCCGAACCGCTGACACTGGAAACAGCGCATCGGGTCCGGAACATACGGTCGGACGTTAAGGTTTATATATCCGGCCTTGATATTCTTGGGCAATACTGGAGTGTCAAACGTCAGGACGAAGGTGGCAGTCTTTTCAAGATTGCCATTCACCCTTCGTGTGATCTGACGTACCTCGATCACTTACTCTGATTTCTATTCCTTGAGAAGCTCGTCAGTCCCTAAATCCATTACGTCACGGCAGGTGACTACGCCTTTACTGGAATTTAAGGACTTGTGGAGTTCGCATTTTACGGCGAACTCCCCGAGCCTCTCACAATTCAGCAGTTGGGTAGCTTGCTTACTGGTGACTGTTTCCAGCAGCAGTGTCCGGTTCCTCAATTTTTTAACAGTGTTAAGGGTACCAAAAAGACCCTCCAGACCCTTTGAGATGTAGAAAGGTGACACCTTTTCAAACGTTCCTTCAACTTTTTCCATAGTTACAAAAGCGTTCTGTACTGAACAAACTTTTCTGTTACTGTCACTGTCAGATGCGGGGGGGGGGGGGGCTATCAACCCTCACCCGTTTCTTTGAACTGGGTGTATTTATACTAGCCTGCGGCACACCCGTACCGCAGGTTGGTTTGGTTTTCTTGTGAGGCTTAATTTTGGTCCCACGAGTATTACCAATTTAAAACGAAATGCTAATACAACAGGGGTGGGTAGGTGCCCCTGAGGTTGCACGCTAACGAGTGATTTCCCTCATCACTCATTAGCCTCCTCGGCACGTGTCTGACCTTGAGGTTGAGGGTTTTTTATAGAGGTTTGTTCCGTCCTCGCAATCCAGGCGATGAAGCCAAGATTCCCGTTCTCCTAGGCACACAACGTTCCACCACCACGCCCTACGGTGGTCGTTGAAGCATGGTAGGAGCTTACGGTGTGGGAAACTTGCGGCGCTCACAAGTTTCCAGCTCGGGCACCGCGGGTTCGCCAAACCCGTACCTGGCACTTGCGTACCAGGCCCCTGCGGGGACAACCATACTGTTTATTTTGATTGACACATAATAAAAGAACACAAATATAAAACTATTGTTATTTCGCCGTCAGTAACACACCTCTATAAGCAGTTATTGCAAAAGATGACTTTAAAGCCTCATTTACAAACCCGTCGTGGTGGGTCATGGCACTTAGCAAAGTTGATGGTGTGAGCAGAAGATTGTTCAACATCCCTGAAGAAGAGGTGGTCTGGACAAAGCAAAAGCTAGGCATTCGGTTCCTCACATTTCTCGAGGTGTCTTTGCTGAGAAAACATGAAGTTTCAGGAATTTTTGTCATTTTGCCTACAGAAACATAAAATCTCTCACGTCACTGATTACTTAATACTAGTGATCGCCCAGCGATCGAAATTCGACCTAATTCATTAAGTTGTTTAGTTTCTTTCATGAAAGAGTAATAATCTAGTAATTCTCTGCATTACACATAAAATTAAAACGATACACTCCACGCGTGACTCTATGCTAAATTTTAGCTTCTAATCTAATCATAGCAAATGATTAAATGTATTTATCGATGGTTCATTTGAATTCAAAATATTCATTTTGACTTAAGGCCGGAAAACTGCTATAGCTTTATGAAACATGCGCATTTAAATGTATGTATCACAATAATTTCGTCATTTTGTGTATTCGCTATTTAAATTTGGTCTATTATCATTTTTAATTTCACGCAAATAAGTATTCCTTATTTCTTCTCTCTCTCTCTCTCTCTCTCTCTCTAATGAAATTACTGAAATTAAAAAATCAAAAGACACTTAACCAAAGTTTAATATTTTAAATAATCAAATGACCATATAGTAATTGGCAGAATCGCTACATTCCTTTTCAAAGTATTCCTTTCATAACTTCAAACATTAATTTCTACTTTATCCGAGTCTTTCGTTTTACCAAAGACCACAGAGTGTCTCAATGCGGGCAATTCACGTAAGAATGTTGGCTCCGATCCTATTTCACGCGCACACACACGTTCGCAAATTAATTTTTTATTTATTATTTGTAACACGTATTAACTTTGCTCATTATATTTCTGGGTGGGGTGCGACATTCTCCACCAGTTAAAAACTGTTACTTACCTGTTGAAATTTGGATTAACTGTTTCCTTATAGTGCTCTCTTCACGTTTAGCACTCTCCTTTCCCGGAAAAGTTGCCACAAATTAAATTAAAAATGCCGAAATATGGGATGCTCCGCAACCGCGAAATGTTAGCAGCACTGTAAAAATGACACAAAAATTATCGGTACAGGGATCATATCAACCTAAATAGGTTCGTTTTGTCATAGTGATCATGGTTAGGTTGAAATTCGGCCTGGACCAAGAGTAAAAAGTTTATGGGAAATTCGTTCTGCGTAGCCCATGTCGCAAACCAGAGAAACTGCGCATTTGTTTACAACTGAAACACTCGATTATCTCTGACTGCTTATATCCATTCCAAGGTTTGTAAAATATATTATATATAATTTTAGCTTTCTGTATTTCTTTAAGTTCCTCCATTCGCACAATATTCTGGCCGCTAGCTACGATATCTACCAGCCCTCGAAATGTTGCTTCTTCGTTCTATATAAGTTCAGAGATTAATTGCGACTGCTTTGTTCACCAAAGAAGACAAAGTAAGGCCGCTAGCTGCGCCATCTACCAGCCATCTGAGCGAACTATGTAGGCGAGCGAGCGTTTTATTTTACTTAATTTAATGTATTTGTAACGCATATTATATATAGATTTTAGCTTCCTTCACTTCTTCTCCATATAATCTTTAACTATGCCAAATCTCTCACTTCTCCGTCCGCGCAATATTTTTAAAAATGTATCAGAAGTTTTCGCTTAGCGTATATATATATATATATATATATATATAGATGTTTGTTTTAAATATTAACCAAAGCAGATTCTTTCCATCACATCTGAAGTACTCCGAACTATAAATGCAATTAACTATAGCGCCTTCATGCTAGGATAGGGATGGTACTCACAGTGATTGTGTTTTCTGTGAACTCATCCATTGCATCGTCTCTCGCGTACTGGAAATCGTCAATCCGCTCCGAGACGAAATGGCTGCCGGGCTGGATCAGCCTCAACGTGGTTATGTTGGTGCCACTGAACTTGAACTGTCCGAGGTCCACGGTGTGTGTGTCCTGCAACACCATGAAACATGTTAAATGGACTGCAGAATATAAACTTAATTATTACACTTGATTTAGAGATTTATCGTGCCAAATAGAATAGATAACAACAATACCGTAGCAAAATGATTGAACTCAAGTTCGACTGACTATAAAGAATCAGCATAAAACTCCAGACGAAGTGAAACACGTAAAATTCTTGACGGCTAGAACTATGTAAAATCCAAGCAGAACTCAAAATGGACTCAGGAGCAGTGGTTGTTGTTGTTGTTGTTGTTGTTTTAGGGCGCGTCGACAGCGGGGTCATTAGCGCAGGAGCAGTGGCGGCTGTACCTTAAGTGCGCTCGTGCGCTGAACCACCAATCAAAAAGATTTAAAAATGACAAAATATTAAGTACCTACTTCATCTTTATTTTTATATTACCATTTTAATATTTATTTTTAAACATACAAAAACAAAAAGTATAAAAAATTAAATCTCCAATTATGGTGAAACAGTTTGAGCGCTTTACTAAACTATTAAGACTTATTTTCCTGTAAAGACACATTCTCGTGCGCTTCGGCGAGTGCACGAGGACTGCTAATACAACTTGTAGGTGATACGAGTTAATACGCCTGACGCGTGAAACAAAAGATAGTTCATAGAAACGTACCGAGTAATGAGTCGGTTGTCGAGCGCCGCACGTGCGAACCGAGGAAAGCCGAGAGCACCCGATGTTTGACGAATTGGCCGGCCGGCATGGGCGCGCGCGAGGCGACGGCAGCCATGATTGACATCTCGTTATTAGACTATCAGTATAGTTTCACTGTATGTGTGACGCGCTAATAATTGTTTATTTATATTACCGTAAATAATTGTTTTTAGTTTTTGTTTCGATTTTTTTCGAGAACTTTTATTCTATACTGTGTATGGTGTTAGTGAAAATGAGCATAAACATTGATTATATTAAAGAAAATAACAGAACTTTTCAAAATAAAGTGAACATAAAATTGGCCGGACCGCCACGGCCCTTTTTAAATTTAAAACAAGAGTGCAAATCGAAAAATAAAGCATTTACACGAAGTTTTAAAAGTGAAATGTATAATAGAAAGAAATGGTTGTGTGGATGTGAGCGTCTTAATGCATTCTTTTGTTTTCCTTGCATTATTTTTGGCGGAGAATAGATTTGGACAGAAACAGGAATCAAGGATTTGACGCATTTGAGTGAAAAAAATAAAAAAAACATGATTCTTCACAAGTACACCTACAAAATGTAATGAGTATGTGTTAGGCACGGTCGACATTCGTAATCAGCTAGATTCTGTGTATAGAAGCAATATCCAAAAGTATAATGAACAAGTTGATAAAAACAGGTATATTTTATCACGTCTTATCGATTGTGTCAAGTTTTGTGGTGCATTTGAGTTAGCTTTGCGAGGTCACGATGAAACTATTGAGTCTAGTAATGCTGGGGTATTTCGTGGATTAATAGACTTTGTATCAGAGTTGGATACGATACGGTCATGAAGAGCATCTCACGTCGTCTACAGTTTTCAAAGGCACGTCAAAAACTATTCAGAACGATATTTTGGACTCAATTTTATGTGTATACCACAAAGAATTGTCAAATATTATAACAAAATGTGAATATGTAGCAGTTCAAGCTGATGAAACTACCGATGTATCGACGACTATGCAGATGGTAATGATTTTAAGATACGAAGAAAATGGACAGGTTTACGAACGGTTTTGGAAATATCTTACGCCGCATTCCCATACTGCTGAAGGACTTAGTTCTGTTATTATAAGAGGATTACGGGAACTTCAAATAACTCCGCAACAATTAATAGCACAATGTTACGATGGCGCCGCTGTAATGAGCGGGAATGTTGGTGGAGTACAGGCTAAAGTAAAAACCGTCTATCCAAATGCTTCATTCGTTCATTGTTACGCCCACCAACTAAATTTAATAATAGAAAAAAGTGTAAGTCAAAACAAAACCGTACAGAAATTTTTTGCTAACCTTCAAGCTTTTCCATAGTTTTTTTCACGATCACCGAAGCGTACAGATGTTTTGAAAACTATTGTATCAAAGAAGATTCCAGCTGCTCCGCAAAAGAGATGGAACTTTAATTCGCGGACCGTTGCATCAGTACATAGCTACAGGGAGCCTTTAAAAGAATGCATGACCACCATTATAGAAACGGAAAATGATACCGATTCTATAAATCAAGCTAACCCCTTAATGCCGATTGTCGCAAATTTGCATCATACCAATTTTACCCTTATATGTGGAAGAAAAAATGTTTTCGAGCGGCAGTGCCGGTTGAAGAAGATTCTACACGTTGTCCATTTTCTACTGATAGCAACCTGAAGAAGCGAGGAAGGGGGTCTTTTGAAGAATATGAGGCTACAGTGGAAGGGGTAGAGGTCAGAGCAGTAAAATGGTTTGACAACAAGGTAAGATTCTTGCCAGTACATTTTCATCTGCTCATCCAGTTAGTGCAATACAAAGATGGGACAGAACACAAAAAACACACACTCAGGTTCGAAGGGACTGTGATGCTTTGGGGATTCCTCGTCAAAAACAAAATGATCTTCTGGCATTCAAATTCAGAATCGCAGATGCTCTCTGCAGGCAAGGAAAAGACATGACAAGAAAGAAGAGAGGTGGGCCATCAGTAAGCATGGAGACGGATATTCAACGTAAGAAGCATCGGGGTTCAACGAAACCAGTTCCCGATAAGTCTACCCGTACTGATGGAGTAAGTCATTGGCCCTGTGTAACAGAAAGGCAGAGATGCAAAAGGCTCAGCTGTAAAGGGCAGACAGTTATTATGTGTTCAAAATGCAATCTTCACCTTTGCCTGAACAAAAACTCAAATTGTTTTAGGCAATTTCAATTTGACTCATACCTTATTATACCAATTACGTAAAACATTTCTTACATTTGGCATTCTATATGGTCTAAGAAACCAATACTGACCTCAAAATGTGATTTTTTATTTTTTTCCTAAACTAGAAATTAATTCAGGCATTAAGGGGCTAATATGCTTCAAAGGTATTTGAACGACAGTATTTTTTTATATTGGCTTGATTTTTTTCAGTCTATTCTGCCACATAGTGAAATTTTATTCAAACAAATGCAAAAAAGAAATATTGATTTGGTTCATATAAAAAACTGTATTAACGTTTTTGAAATCAGTATACAAAATGCACGTAACACCATAGATCAACTTGAAGAACCGCCTCAAAAAAGGTTTAAATCGTCTAGCTCTGTTATAGCAAAAGAAGTGTGCGAAATAATTATTACTCAAGTGAAAGACAGATTCAATTTTTGTAATCATTTGATAGCAGCCAAATAATTTTACTGCGAGAACTTTACCACATACCGTTCTACTTTTCCCGACAAAGATTTCACGATCACAGTTTCCACCTATGCAGCTTTGGACAAGTACAAGTTGAAAAACGAACTATCAGCAATAAACAGTCGCGACGATTTCACCAACGCAAATAGTGTAATTGCAATTTTACAGTTGTTCTATAATAATGACCTGACTGAATCATTTTCAGAGTCAATGAAACTATTGCGAATTCTGTGCACTATACCAATGACTTCAGTAGAGAGCGAGCGATGTTTTTCGACACTGAAAAGAATCAAAACTTTTCTCCGAAATACGATGTCTCAGGATCGGCTAAATGCACTTTCTGTGCTTGGTATTGAAAAAAAATTCATACAAACAATACCCGATTTTAATAAAAAGGTGATTGAACATTTCGCTTCAGAAAAATGTCGTCGTATTGATTTAATGTATAAAAAATAAACATATATTATGTCAATTTTTGTTTTGTTGCATTTTCTAATTTTAATATTTTAGTAAAGTGCACCACCAGTTCGATAACCCACCAGCCGCCACTGCTCAGGAGGTTCTCTCTCTCTCTCTCTCTCTTTTTTAAAATGGAATTTCCTTGGCGCTATATAAAAAAAAAAGGAATGGGTTTGTTAAAAATTAGGAAGTGAGCCAACAGTGATAGATTTCAATATCCATTGCTAATAATTTCGGAAGGAAGTGAGAGAAAACAGTAAAATTTTGCCTGTGTTACCACCATCATTAGTGGAACTAAGGGAACGAACTAAAGATAACAGATACATGTACAAAACACGGAAAAAGGGATAAAACGTGAAGTTTGGTTACTTCGCAGGCTTACCACTCTATTAGGTCCTCTAGTAGAGAAAGATGCCCTTAATTATGAAGGTAGCGCTCTATATAAAGACGGATAACGAAAATGCCTTTATTCCTTTCTCTCACTCTCATTACTCGTTTCATTTAATGAGACATAACGTGTCTCAAGTTAATGTGGGCTTAATCCGCGTAGTATTTACAGCACATCTGCAGGAATATAGGAATATTTACAACTTAAAGTAGTATCAACTACCTGGTTGTCATAGTCATTTTCAGAACTTGACCTATCAAAATTGTTATAACAATTTTGACGGACGTATAACACACGACTATGAAAGTTGTAATGTATTAAATTAATTCAGTTACTGAATTATTATAGTTCACAGATACAGCTTACTTTGTACTGCAATGAAATATTAGGCACTATACAACCGCATAATGTTACATAATGAACTATTATGTTCCATTATGCGGGTGCATAGTGCTTTCACATTCCTCAATGCAAGTAATTATTCGTTAATCCTGTACATAAGCGATAAGGTAACATGTGTTATTCTATTTTATTGTTATTTCTGTGACCGAATTTAAAAAAAAATAACAAAATGTCTGATTGGCTATGAAGCGGCCAATTCAATTAAAAAACCACATTAAAAAGAAAACTATTAAAACTGAAATGCTAAAACATGGAACTTGAATGAGTGGCTGCAAAGTATCCAAAAAATAAAATTCCGATCTGCCCATATCACACGTAATTTTAAAGCTTCAACCTCATTGCAACTGTCGTTTAAAATAAGGGACGATTCATCCATTTTGGCGACATTTTCCCTTAAAACGAAAAACAGAAGGTAATCTGTTAAAATGTGGCGTACCGTCAAAGGCACAACTTGAACTTGTTTGAACTCCTGTGAAAGGTTCATCTGTGACCTACGACTCTACGACCATGTCTCACCTTCATTCGACCGCTTACAGTGGTTGCGCGTTTGGGATCGACGACGATTCCACACTCTATGTCTCCTTCACCACCTCATACATCTGGAAACTCCCTCCTACCTTTGTTCCAATATCTCATATCTAGGACTTTCTCATAATATTAACACCAGATCCCCGAACTCAAACATACTAACCATCCACTCCCACAGTTCGGAAACCCTAGACAATTCCTTCTTCATTTCAGCGGCTAGACTGTGGAATGATCTTCCCCTGAAAATTAGAACTACCACAAAAATCGGCCCATTTAAAACTCATTTGAAAAACCTTTAATTATTGGAGCACTAGCTAAAAGATCTCTCCTTCCATGCATAACTTAATTTTTTGATCTGAATACTATTGATGTACACAGTGTCCACCTCTTATTCTGCCTTCCCTATTATTAGTTTGTCTTACTTCTTCATTCTACTAGTATTCAGTTTGTACCGTTTACTTCTTTAACTTCCACTAGCACTAGTTAATACCATTAAATTATTAACTAGTTAAGAACGAATACTATTAAGATTTTAGTTAGTATTTTACTCATACATATTATTAAGATTTTTTGATAGTATTGCTCTTGAACCTAAATTATGCCAAATGTTATATAAGTGTTGTATATTGTTAGTTTGTGTAAGGTGTATATGATTTATTGTAAACATCTGGTATGATGTAAGAGATGGCTTGACAGCCCTAATCTTGCCAGGCTAAATAAACCTTTAAATAAATAAATAAACATTCCGGTGTGTCCTCCCGGCGGGGAAGTAAACTGTGTCAGAGGACATTGCTCTCCTCGCCCGGTGGAAGGAGCTGTTCCACTAGCTTATAGACGCAATGATACTGTTAGATGGCAACACTACGCGATCGTTTGCTACCCTATGTTGTAGCAAGTGGCTAGAAAGAAAAACTAGAAGATGGAGCCATAGGCACAGGATCCTCTCAACTAACAGCATCCATCCACGCTTCGTAGAAAACTGGTCCAAAACTTAAAATTTTAAACAATCGATACAATGAGCAATACCAAAACAACACTTCATCTCTTTGAAATAGTACGTCATCTATACATTTTGGTTATGTACAAAATGAGAAAAAGGCTTATCACTTAATATCAGCTCTAGAAATAACATATAATGGTTACATTAAAGAAACCAGTTTAACTTACCAGTGATGTTATGAGGTACGACTGGTAGACCCCTACGAGTTTGATCTCGGCAGCCTGTTCTAAGATACTCGTGACTGAAGTCCAACTGCAATCCAGCAATATTCTCGGATCGCCAGACTGCTTGATCTCCTTCAGGACAATTCTATAAACACGGTTGAAAGATTAAAACATAAAGTCAGGTTTGATAAATCAATTTGTATAAACTTCGCATCAACTAATTCGACACACATCACCTCTGAAAGGCCATACAATACTTTTCTCGCTTACTATGTTGCTGAAACGTCAGGGCAACTGAAAGAAGTAATCTTTCGAGACATTGGTATGCTTATATACCAAATTCTTCAGATTGTTCGTGAAAGACATTTCTGAACGGAATTAGACCAAATACTGTTTTATCTGTTTACTTAAACACTTTAATTAAAATTTTTAAAAATCACAGAAATTCCTTAAAAAACAACAAGAAGAAAATAAACGTTCCAGTGTGTGAGGTCCCCACTCACCAGTCATTACTGAGTTATATTATTACATTATAAATTGATTGTAAATAAATTTATATTTTATTTATAGTATAGGTCTTCCAGCATAGTAGTTTGTGTAGAACGAGGTAATTATAAGTTAGTATAGTAATTTCATGTTGCGAGAGTTGGCAGTACGGTATGGTTGTGTTGGCGCGGAAGGAACAAGCCAATATGGAGAGAGAGACTGTTTTTGGCTAGCATAGGGTGAACATGTGGAGAAACTGATTTCGGCTAGCGTGATGCAAATATGTACAGATGTTGTTGTTGTTGTTGTTGTTAGGGTTTTAGGGCGCGTCGACGACGGGGTCATTAGCGCCCTAGCAACAACCAGGCGTGACAACGTGGCAAAATTGCCGTCTGTGTGGCCGACTGTAAAGGGGTCGGCCACAGAGACGGCACAATAAAATACTAACCTACCAACTAAAATACCGTCTGCGTGGCCGACTGTAAAGAGTTCGGCCACACAGACGGCTACATAAGAAATAAAACCGAAACAAGGCAATAAAATATATAAAAAAACATACATTATCTGGTTGGCTGTAAAAGGGCCAACCAGTTTAAGAAACAAGTAAGCTGGCTGGCTGTAAAAGGGCCAGCCATATAAGTATTGCCCCAACTAAAAACGGTACTTGGATTGGTGGTCATAAATGGCCACCAATCCAATTTAAAACCTAGGCCGATCTGCCCAAAATTTTTGGGACAAGACCAGCCAAGCAACAAAACTTTAAAACCTTAGCCACGTTGTCACCGTCATCATTTAAAATAAGGGACAGATCGTTGGCTAAGCCAACGTCTGCCCTTAGATCTGAAAACGATACACATTCGGTTAAAATGTGGCGTACCGTCAGAGGTACGCCACAAGCATCACATTCCGGAGGGTCCTCTCGGCGGAGAAGAAAGCTGTGCGTGAGAGGGCAGTGCCCTATACGGAGGCGAGTAAGGAGAACCTCATCCCTCCTCGCCCGCTGGAAGGAGCTGCTCCACGGCTGAATGGTCGGTTTGACCAGCCGGAGCTTATTATGCTCGACCTCCAGCCACTGCCTCTGCCAAACGTCGAAAAACGAATCTTTTCCCCACCGAGGCAAGGTCAGACTTTGGGACCGGATCAAAGTCAATTCTGACCTTGTTGCAGGCTATCTTTGCAGCTTCATCAGCTGCCTTGTTCCCTCTGATTCCCACATGGCCCGGTACCCAGCAGAATAACACCTCCTTTCCACGAGATTGAAGGGAAAGGAGGGCGTCCTGGATGTCCTGGACTAGACGATCTGCTGGATACATATTCCCTATGGCCTGAATACAGCTGAGGGAATCACAGCATATGATGAACAACTTATCGCGCATTACTTTCATATGCTGGAGCGACTTCAACACGGCATAGCATTCGGCGGTGTAAACACTGCACGTGCCGTCCAATTTGAATGTGTAAGTCGCTCGAGGGAACACTACGGAGCAACCAACTCCGTTAGCCTGCTTAGACCCATCCGTATACACCGGGGTAAACATGTGATACTGGTTTAAAACATCACTAAAAATTCGAATAAAAACATTATCCGCGGTACACAGCTTGTTGTGCCGCGATAATTCTAAAATTGTTCTGGGCCTCTTTAAAAGCCAGGGAGGAGATTTACTCCAACCCTGGTGATAAAAGGAAGGAAGCTCGAATCCGTATTGTTCTAAAATAGCCTTTGTACGGTAGCTGAACGGTTTAGTGGCTCTATGCCGGTTGGTATAGAGCCGCTCGTAGTTGGGATGGAGCACTATATCGTGCACGGGGACTGCCAGGTGTTATGGCAACCTGCAGGTAGTGTCGCACCATGAGGAGTTGCCGGCGGATGGTAAGCGGCGGCTCGCCCGAGTCAGCACAAATGCTGACAATAGGGCTGGTGCGATATGCACCTATGGCGAGCCGAATTCCTGCATGGTGGACACTATCCAATATACGCAGATAACTGTCCCGTGCCGAACCATAGACTATACAACCGTATTCCAACCGTGACCGTACAAAGGCTCTGTAAAATTGTAGCAGGCAGGAGCGGTCAGCGCCCCATGACCTGCACACAGACATTTTAAAAGATTAAGAGCTTTTAATGCCCTGGCTTTCACATCTTTTAGATGAGCAAGCCAGTTAAGCCTTGTGTCAAAAATGAGGCCCAGAAATCTAACAGTATCACTAAAACTTAAAACGGTGTTCCTCAGGGTAAGGTGAAGCTCTGGTAAAAGGCTTCTGCTGCGAGTAAAAAGTACACACCCGGGTTTTCTCAGCGGAGAAACGAAAACCGGTGTGCACTGACCATTCTTCCAACCTGTTCAGCGTGAGTTGCAACTGCCGCTCAGCGCTTCTCAGGCTGGACGATACAATAAAAATTAAAAAGTCGTCCACATAAAAGGAGTACCGTAGGGGACTCCTTATAATGGCTGCTATGCTATTAATAGCAATGGCAAAAAGCGTAACGCTTAAAACTGACCCCTGAGGGACACCGTTTTCCTGAATAAAAAGATCAGACACTTCACCACCGACTCGGTACCGGAAGCAACGACCAGATAAAAATTATTTTAAAAAACGGGGTAGGTTTCCCCTAAAACCCCATTCATGTAACTGTTTTAAAATCACATGCCGCCAGGTAGTATCGTTGGCCTTTTCAAGGTCGAAAAAAACACCCACAAGGTTTTGGCTGCGGATGAACGCATCCTGTATTGCCGCCTCCAGGAGGATCAGGTTGTCCAAGGTGGAACGGAACTTCCTGAATCCACACTGAAAGCGGCTCAGAAGGTTTTGGGATTCCAGACACCAGACGAGGCGGCGGTTAACCATCCTCTCCAGTGTCTTACCCACACAGCTTGTAAGGGCAATACTACGATAGCTACCTGGCAACAATTTGTCCTTGCCAGGCTTTAAAATAGGGATAAGTGTTGCTTCTTTCCACGAGTCGGGGAACTGTCCTCCGGTCCAAATATCGTTAAAAATATCTAGAAGGTACTTTTTAGCATCCTTACTGAGATGCCTCAGCATCTGGTACTGGATCAGATCAGGCCCTGGAGCAGCGTCATTAGCGCTATTCAACGCTGACTCCAGCTCCCATGATGTAAATGGGCAGTTATAGGCCTCTGTATTAGACGAATCGAAGCACAGCGGGCGCCTCTCGGCAGCAACTCTTCGTCGCTGAAACCGAGGATCAAAGTTAGCGGACGAAGTGATTGCGGCGAAGTTCTCCGCCATCACCTGCGCTATGCTTCGTTCGTCAGTAATTATCTGTCCGTGATCCAGTAACCCAGATACTGGTGGGCGGGGGAGTACCTTCCAGATATACGGCGAATGGACTCCCATACTTTCGACGAAGGTGTGGAACGATTTATATTGCTCACAAAGTTCTGCCATGACCTCCTCTTGCTCTCCTTAACAACTCGACGCGCCTTAGCTCTGGCAATACGGAATGCTGCTAGGTTGTCCGATGTTGGGCACAACATAAAACGACGCAACGCCCGTCGGCGACCCTGGATGGCGGAACGACATTCATCGTTCCACCAGGGGACGGGCGTCCTTCGCAGCGTTCCGGAGCTCTTCGGCATGGAAACGTCAGCTGCACGGTGAATCACTTCTGTGAAGTGATTCACCTTCTCCTGTAAACTGTCACAGGGTTGCAGTTGTACAGCACGGCAGTAGAGCTGCCAATCTGCACAACTGACGTTCCATTTACGTCGGTTATTTCCTCCTCCACGTTCACACTCGACGTGCATCCAAATTGGGAAGTGGTCGCTACCATGTAGGTCGCGATCCACGTCCCACTGCACGGAGTCCGCAATTGAGGGGGAACACAAGGAAAGATCAATGGCAGAAGACGTACCGGTTGCAGTGGTGAAATGAGTCATTTGCCCTGTATTCAGGATACAAATTTCCTCCTGCTCTATCAATCTACCAACCACTCGGCCCCTGGGGCAATCGGTGGTTGAACCCCACAACGCACTGTGGGCGTTGAAATCTCCCACAAGGAGAAAGGGCCGAGTGAGTTGTCGTATAATGCCAACCAGGTCGTCGTAGCCGACTGACACACTGGGTGGCAGATAGATAGAGCATACGGTCAGTTGGATTGGACCGTGTATTTTCACCGCTACTGCTTGTAATGTGGAGGTGAGAGCAACGGGTTCGGAGTGGACAGTGTTTCGGACCAACACTGCCACTCCCCCCCTTAGCTCGATCACCTCGGTATCGTCCTTTTCGGAATATGTCATATCCTCTTAGCACTGGCTGGTGTAGCGGTCTGAAATGTGTCTCTTGCAGACAGAGACACAAAGGATCAGACCGTGCTAAGAGTTGGACTTCCTCTTTGTGAGCCTGAAAGCCGTTAACGTTCCACTGAAGTATGGGAGCCATCTACCTATTTAAAACCACCCGCCCCGGGTCGGGTGGGTCCTGCGCATGCGATTGCTGAGGAACGGAACTATGTTCGTCCACCAGCATTATGTCGTCTTCAGGGTCCGAAGACGACACTTGTTCTAAGGCCTCGGAGTCATGCGGATTTTTCTTCCGCCGAGGCCTGTTCCCCTTCTTCTCCCTGCCAGTTGGGGAACTGGGAGGAGAAGTAGAAGGGGACTTCAAGAACACAGTGGGGTCCGTGTGTTTAAACTTCGGACCCCGCACTTTCTGCACAGTTTGCCATCCGCTACTGGCAGATGGCGTTGCCGTTGCTATAGCTGCTGCAGGTAATGCTTCTGCAATGGGTGCTCTTTCTGCTGTTGCAGAGGCACCCACGTCTGTAGCTACTGTAACGGATGGCTGTGCCTTAGCTGGTGGACTTGCTGAACATACTGTCGATATGGTCGAGTTCGTCAGAGTGTTGCTACCACGTCCGAGGTCCTAGGTGTAATGACCTTGATGGGTTGGCACCACATCTGCACTGACATGAGCACATTGGACTTGTGCCCATGTCCGCAACGGACGTCTGGGTAGCGACACTTTCTTTCCTGACGGGAGTTGATAACGTCTTCGCGAAGCTGGTAGCGAAGACTGGTGGAGCCAGAGCCTTATACTGCTTCTTGGCTTCGCCATACGAAATCCGCTCTTTCGTTTTCAACTCCTGTATCTTTTTTTCCTCCAGATACAATCGACACTCCCTGCTCCAGGCTGGATGTGCCCCGGAGCAGTTGACACACACCTGTGGGAGCGTGCAGCTAGTGCCTGGCTCATGAGCCGCCTTTCCGCACTTCCCACAGGTGGGGTTACCCTTGCAGGTCGCCGTCGTATGGCCGAACCGCTGGCACTTAAAGCAGCGCATTGGGTCCGGCACATACGGGCGGATATTCAAATTCAAATACCTGCCTTGATGTTTTTGGGCAACGTCGGAGTGTCGAACGTCAGGACGAAGGTGGCTGTCTTCTCAAGACTGCCGTTAACCCTTCGTTTAATCTGACGAACCTCGACCACATGTTCTGTAGACCACTCCTTAAGGAGTTCCTCGGTCTCTAAATCCATAAGGTCCCTACAGGTGATGACACCTTTACTAGAATTTAGAGTTTTATGGAGTTCGCACTTTCTACTGCGAACTCCCCGAGCTTCTCGCACTTAAGGAGTTGGACAGCCTGCTTTTGGGTGGATGTTTCCAAAAGCAGAGTCCCGTTCCTCAGCTTCTTGACTGATTTCAGGGTCCCGGCAAGACCTTCCAACCCTTTTTGTATATAAAAGGGGGACACCTTCTCGAAGGATCCCTCCTTCCTGGACATAATTATGAAGGCATTGTCGATGACAAAGTCCTTCCGTTACTGCATCCATTTTCTGGGGGAGGGCTATCAACCCTCGCCCGCTTTTTTGAACTGGGTGTATTTTTATTTACCTGCGACACACCCGGGCCGCAGGGGTTTTGTTTTTGTTTGTGAGTCTTCGTTTGATCCCACGAGCAAAAACATGATAAAAAGAAATGCTGATACAACAGGGGTGCGCAGGTGCCCCTGAGGTTGCACGTTAGCGTGTGATCTACCTCTCACACATGCACCTCCTCGGCACGTGGCTGACCTTGAGGTTGAGGGGTTTTTTATAGAGGTTTTATACCGTCCTCGCGATCCCGGGCGATGAAGCCAAGATCCCCGTTCTCCTGAGGCACACAACGTTCCACCGCCACGCCCTACGGTGGTCGTTGAAGCATGGTAGGAGTTTACGGTGTGGGAAACTTGCGGCGCTCACAAGTTTCCAGCTCGGGCACCGCGGGTTCGCCAAACCCGTACCTGGCACTTGCGTACCAGGCCCCTGTGGAATATGTACAGAATATTGTTTCAGTGAAAGCATTGTATCTTGTGTGAATTTTTGAGTGTAATAAATTGTGAATTATAGTAAAAGTGTGGCGAAAGTCATTTACATAGCATTAGAATATCCGTTGCGCAAATTGAGAGATGATTGAGGGTTTTGTAATAAAAGTTACTTTATATTAATGCAAACGGCGAGGTGATAGCAACTACCGCAAAAAGGCATATTAGGGCCAAGTGCCAGTAAAGTGGGCTATCAATCTTTCTTGTCGCAGTCCAAATAATGGATAAGGAGGACCTCGCATAGTGGCGACGAATCTGCCAGGATAAGTATATTTCAAGCGCAATATATTGCATTTATTCAAGAAAGACCTTGGATATTCTTCGACGGGAGCCAGCAGTTTTTGGAGTAGAGGTTAGCAGACGAGAAGATCATCGCAGCATTGGCAAGTACAGAAATTCAATATAATTTTCCGAAAGAGTGGCAGCAAGCAGAATTTGATACAATGACTTCCGTAAAATAATACACCGGTAATGAATTTATAAAAAGTGATTTAAGTTCCTTTAAAGAACGAACAGTTAAATGCAACCGTTTGAAAACGAATTAAAATCAGAATAAAATTTTGTTAATTTTGGAAGAATTAAATCTGTAAATTTGTCATAAGAGTGGTTGTGGAAATTAAAAAAAAAAAAAAAGTCCAAATTAGATTTAAATGCTGAGATACCTTAGTTAAGCAAATAAAGAATTTTTTTTAACCAATAGTGTAAAGGGTTTTATTTAATTTTTGTAACTGAAAGATAAATGCATGTGTAAAAGCCATTGTGTTGTAATGTTGTGTTGATGATTATTTTTTTGTGGTTGTAAAATTTATGTTTGCAGTGCTGTGGCCATTTCTGTGTAAAGTTAGTAATTCATAAAAGGTTGTCTGTGTTCGAAATGGTTTTCTTATACCCATTAAAGAGTATTTCTGCGTCGGAAAGCGCGTTGTGAAAATTTTTGGAAGTGATTTTTATGTTTGTGTTTTGCGTGTAAATTAACGGGATATTTCAGTAGTAATAATATTTTATTTGGCTGTGAATAAGTAAAATGGAAGTAATTAAGGGCAAATCCTCGGGTTGCAGTGATAGATTAAATTCTAAAGATGGGGATAATGGTAGTATTGTTTGTAACAATGAAGATTCAGAGTTTTGTCGAGGATTCAGCTGAAAGGGAGGAAGTGGAGTTAACTTGACCAGCGAGTTTAATTCAACTGAAGCTAGCTGCGTTAGTCTCTGCAACGCATGGAGGGAAGCGGAGTTATGTATTCAACCAAAGATAGTATTGATGTAGATGTTAAAGATAGTGATGTTTGTGAAGTCGAGTCAAAGAGTTTCATGATTAGTGCGATGTCAACACCAAACCGGTTAATCAAATTAATATTCAAGAAAAAGAGACGGTAATAAACAAATTGGTGCTCAGAAACAGAAATGCGGCGAGATGCGATGCTAATTGTTTTATTGGAAAAATGAGAGAAGAGTCAAAACAAATAGCTGAGAATATGAGAGAAAAGAATCAAAACAAATCGCAGAAAAAATGGAAAGAAAAATTACCGAGACTTGTAATAATCTGACCGAAAAAATTAAAGAAGTGCAGATTTTAAGGCAGGATATTTTGTTGAAAATGGATAGATGTATTCAACAGTCGGAAGAAAAATGTGACAGGAAGATAGAGAGTGTAAGACAAGTATTAAAAGAAGATATCAACACAAATATAGAGAAAGAAATGTCCAGGTGTATGATTATGTTGGAAGCATGAAGAGGCTACCAAGCAGAATGTAGTGTGTCTGGTGCAACAAAAGGTGGAAGAAGCAGTGAAGAAAAAATAGGAAGGAAATACAGAAGAGCATATAGTCATGCGGAAGAAAATAATTTATGAAAACCAAAAGGACTGTGCAAAGGGATTGAAGAATTTAAAAGAAAAGCTGAAACCAACTCCAAACAAATTTACCGGCTGGAGGAGATTATGATTATGGATAAGGAAGTGAAAGGAGCATTTAATCAAGTGGATGACCAGATGAAATCAGTCAAAGAAGAGGTGAAGGAGAATGTGAAACATCTAATTAAAAATTTGGGAAGAAGAACGGCGAAATTGACTGCTATGGGGATTGGTGGTATCATCACAAACCAGATTAAATTACCGGAAGTATAATTTGAACCGGAAAAAGCAGTGCATCCGGTAGAATTTGCTCGAGCTTATAAGAATGGAT
>JARYHS010008074.1:76029420-76058031 GCA_031002005.1 Vandiemenella viatica
CTATACAAGTCGACAACGTTGAGGTAACTGAGGGCAGGGAAGGTTGAAACACCACGAAAGGGTAGGAATTAGGCTACGGAGTTTTGAAAGGGCTATCCCGGTATTCACCTTGAGCTATTTTGAGAAAACGAAATAAAAGCAGCTAGATCGATATTTTTACTATGCCTTTACTCTGTAAGGAGACCAGATAAATACACGTAACATTTAAAATTAACGGAGTGAATATAGCTGGCTTCTTAGCTGCACAGCCGGCGAGGTAACACGAGTCGCTTGTATGTGCTGATATCTGCAGGCTCGCTTGCTCGCAGCAAGACGCAGCCAATACGCCTCGGAGTCTCTAACTGAACGCACGGATATAACACGCGGTTCGCTATTTACTACCAACAATATCGCTTTGTACCCCATTTCGGCAACTGGAGTCTAAATTCAAGATAGCGGGAGTGCAGCTAACAAATTACGTGGGGCAGAAATTACGTTCTTGTGTTTGTGAAACTGTGTTTGAATAACGGCAATAAACCGTAACTATTTTGTAACTTCTGTTTCATTCCGTAAAACCTTTCTGATCTGTATCAGGGTAACATCACATCAGTCAAGCCAAAGAATTCTACGCAGCCTTCCATTTAAATATAGTTAACATCTTTAACAGACCATAGTTGTTCTAGCAGCTATAGTCCTCGCAGTTTGGCCATACTGCGTTATCAACAATCCCCTGGTGTCTGACAGAAGGCCGTTGTCCTGACAAGAAAAAACATCAAGAAGACGATACTATCGGGCAGGTTAGTGATCACACGTCCGATAGTCAATCAAACCATACCCACTCGTGGCGTCATCTGCGGGACACAAACCCTGCACCACACGCTTATAGACAGAGTTCCATCAGAACTTCTCTTCGACGACGAGGTCATTAGAGGCGAGAAAGGACCGTGGCCAAGGAACGGGGGAAAATACGGCCATGGCTTTTTAGAGGAAATATCCCGAAGTGATTTGGGGAAACCGTGGGAAACTCAAATCTGGATGGCTGCACAGGGAATCGAACCAGCATTTTCCCAAATGCAAGGCCAGAAAGGTATCGCTCACCCACCACGCTTGGTGGGTGGATAAATGAGAGAACTCAAGTATTCCACAAAATAAAACTAGTAAACTGACAATAGTGGTGAACAATGTAAGACTTCAACAGTTATTACCTGCGAGAAGATGTTGGCGTCAGGGTGCATGTTGAACTGAAAGGAGCGAGGCAGGTGCGGGTTGGGATCCCAGTTGACTACGATCTGTGGCACCTCCAGCGTGTCGCAGATTGACCGGACGATGTCGGTAGACGCACTCTGTTGAGGACCAATCACGCCAGCTACACCCTCCGACATCAGCTCGCACACTGCACAGATACCGAGTTGTTGTTGTTGAGCCTTTATGGAGTGACAACCTCAAGGTTAACTGCGACCTATAAAAAACCGTCTTGGTTGTGAGCCTAAATATATTAATAAATTTCTTGCTGTATGACCGACTGTAAACAGGTTTGCGAGAAAACAATAAATCTCTGGCTGTAAGGAGACCACAAAACTTTAAAAGCCTCCAAATGTCGCTCAGCCTGTTGATGTTGTTGTTGTAGCTTTAGGGTGCGTCAATATCTGGGTCATCAGCGCCCTAACACTTACCAGCTATTACTGTTGCTTAAGAATTTAATAAGATACTGTCTGCATGGTCGACTATAAAGGGGTCGGCCATACAGACAGCAAATAAAATAAATCATAAAATGTGGCATGGACTTAACCGTACAAACACTCGGATGGCTAAAGAGGCCAGAGAGGTTCAAAAGAGGATTAAAAACACTACATGTCTTACTGACTGTATAGTGGTAAGAAAGACATGAATTATAACAGTGTAAAAAATAAAATCAATTCATATGGATGGGCGGCTGTAAAGATGTTGTTGTTGTTGTTGTTGTTGTTGTTGTTTTAGGGCGCGTCGACAGCGGGGTCATTAGCGCCCTAACAATTACCAGCATAAACTGTGGCTCAAAGTACTAAAATACTGACTGCATGGTCGACTGTAAAGGGGTCGACCATACAGACAGCAAATAAAATAATTCAGAAATATAAAACGTGGCTTAGCAAAGGGGCCACCAGAACACAAGACCGTGCATCACCTGAATGGCTGTAAAGTGGCCATACAGGATACCAAAATAATTAAAAGCACTACATCTCTCGCCGGCTGTATAGTGGCCAGCGAAAAGGAATTTAAAAATATAAAATTAAAAACAGTGCACACGGATGAGTAGCTGTAAAGGGGCCACCCATCCATCTTAGAACTAGGCCGATCTGCCTAAAATTTTAGGCACTAGACCGGCCAATACGCAAAATTTTAAAATACACGCCACACTGCTGGTCTCATTGTTTAAAATAAGGGCCAGATCGTTCGCCAGGCCAACGTCTGCCCTTAAGTCTAAAAACAAAGCACAATCAACTAAAATGAGGCGCACCGTCAGAGGTACGCCACAAGCATCACATTCCGGAGGGTCCTCCCGGCGGAGGAGAAAGCTGTGTGTCAGAGGACAGTGCCCTATACGGAGGCGAGTCAGGAGAACCTCATCCCTCCTCGCCCGCTGGAAGGAGCTGCTCCACGGCTGAACGGTCGGTTTGACCAGCCGGAGCTTATTATGCTCTACCTCCAGCCACTGCCTCTGCCAAACGTCGGAAACAAATCTTTTCACCGCCGAGGCAAGGTCAGACTTTGGGACCGGATCAAAGTCAATTCTGACCTTGTTGCAGGCTAACTTGGCAGCTTCATCAGCTGCCTCGTTCCCCCTGATTCCCACATGACCAGGTACCCAGCAGAATACGACCTCCTTTCCAGAAAATTGGAGGGATCGGAGGGTGTCCTGTATGTCCTGGACAAGACGATCTGCTGGGTACATGCTTCCCATGGCCTGGATGCAGCTGAGGGAATCACAGCATATGATGTACTTCATGCTGCGACTTACTTTCATATGCTGGAGTGACTAAACAAAGCGTAACACTCATGTTGCAACAGCTATTTAGTTTGTAATTATAAGTCGCTCGAGGGAATACTACAGAGCAGCCAACTCCGTTAGCCTGCTTAGACCCATCCGTGTATACCGGGGTAAAATGGCGAAACTGATTTAAAACATGGCTAAAAGTACGGGTAAAAACATTGTCGGCGGTACACAGCTTGTTGTACCGCGACAATTCTAAAACTGTTCTGGGCCTCTTCAAAAGCCAGGGAGGAGATTTACTCCAACCCTGGTGATAAAAAGAGGGCATCTGAAACCCATATTCCTCCAATATAGCCTTTGTACAGTAGCTGAACGGTTTAGTTGCTCTTTGCCGGTTGGTATATAGCCGCTCAAAGTTGGGATGAATAACTACGTCGTACACGGGACTGCCAGGAGTTGTGGCAATATGTATATAGTGTCGCACCATGAGGAGACGCCGGCGGATGGAAAGCGGCGGCTCGCCAGACTCAGCACAAATGCTGGGTATCGGACTGGTGCGGTATGCACCTGTGGCGAGACGAATTCCTGCATGGTGGACACTATCCAGAATACGGAGGTAGCTGTCCCGTGCCGAACCGTAGACAATGCAACCGTACTCCAACCGCGACCGTACAAAGGCTCTATAAAACTGTAGCAGGCAGGAGCGGTCAGCGCCCCACGACCTGCCACACAGACACTTTAAAACATTAAGCGCTTTCAAGGCTCTGGCTTTAACATCTTTAAGATGTGGCAGCCAAGTAAGCCGAGTGTCAAAAATGAGGCCCAGAAACCGAACAATTTCGCTAAAACTTAAAACGGTGTTCCTCAAGGTGAGATGAGGTTCTGCTAAAAGATTTCTACTGCGGCTAAAAAGCACACACCGGGTTTTCTCAGCAGAGAAACGAAAGCCGGTGTGTGCTGACCATTTATCCAGCCTGTTCAGCGTGAGCTGCAGCTGCCGCTCAGCGCTTCTCAGGCTAGACGATGCAATAAAAATTAAAAAGTCGTCAACGTATAAGGAGAACCGGATGGGCCTCCTTATAACAGTTGAGATGCTATTAATTGCTATGGCAAAAAGAGTCACACTTAAAACTGATCCTTGAGGAACACCGTTTTCCTGAATAAAAATGTCGGACACTTCCCTACCGACTCGGTAACGGAAGCAACGTCGCGATAAAAATGATTTTAAAAAACGGGGTAGATTTCCCCTAAATCTCCATTCATGTAACTGTTTTAAAATAACATGTCGCCAGGTAGTATCGTATGCCTTTTCGATGTCAAAAAATATACCAACTAGGTGTTGGCTGCGGATGAAAGCGTCTTGAATTGCCGCTTCCAGTAGGATCAGGTTATCCGTGGTGGAATGGAACTTCCTGAATCCACACTGAAAACGGGTCAGTAGCTTACGGGACTCAAGACACCAAACGAGGCGGCGGTTCACCATCCGCTCTAGTGTCTTCCCAACGCAGCTCGTTAAGGCGATGCTGCGATAACTACCTGGCAACAACTTGTCTTTTCCTGGTTTTAAAATCGGGATTAACGTTGCTTCTTTCCACGAGTCGGGGAAGTGTCCTTCGGTCCAAACATCATTAAAAATACCCAGGAGGTACTCTTTAGCATCTTTGCTAAGGTGCCTCAGCATCTGGTACTGGATCTGGTCAGGGCCTGGTGCAGTGTCCTTGGCGCTGTTTAGAGCAGACTCCAGCTCCCAAGATGAAAAAGGGCTGTTGTATTGCTGCATGTCAGACGAGTCGAAGCAAATGGCTTGCCTTTCAGCAGATATTCTACGTTGCTGGGACTGATGGTCCAATCCAGCAGATGAAGTGATGGCAGCGAAGTATTCTGCCATCAGCTGCGCTATGCTTCGATCGTCGGTGACCACACGCCCTTGATCCAGTAATCCAGATACTGGCGGTCGAGAGTACCTCCCAGATATACGGCGGATTGACTCCCATACTTTTGTTGATGATGTGGAACGATTAATGGTGCTCACAAAGGTCTGCCATGACCTTCTTTTGCTCTCCTTAATAATACGACGCGACTTGGCTCTAGCAATTCGGAACGCTGCGAGGTTGTCAGGTGTCGGATGCAACCTAAACCGACGCAGGGCCCGTCTGCGACCCTGAATAGCGGAACGACATTCGTCGTTCCACCAGGGGACGCGCGTTCTGCGCAGCGTTCCAGAGCCGCCAGGAATGGAGATATCAGCCGCCCGGTGAATCACATCTGTAAGATGTTTCACCTTTTCTTCAATATTCTGGCGATGCTCAAAAATGACTGACCGGCTATAAAGCTGCCAGTCAGCTTTGCTGATATTCCATCTCCGTGTCGTAATGCTTTCGCGACGTTCAGTCTCAACGTGCAACCAAATTGGGAAGTGGTCGCTTCCATGGAGGTCACGATCCACCTCCCAGCGCACGGAGTCCGCAATTGAAGGAGAGCAAAGAGAAAGATCAATGGCAAAGGACGTACCGGTAGCAGTAGTGAAGTGTGTCATTTCTCCGGTGTTTAGGATGCATACATCCTCCAGCTCCAATAATCTACAAATCTCCCGACCTCTGAGGCAGTTGGTGGTCGAACCCCACAACGCATTGTGCGCGTTAAAGTCTCCCAATAGGAGAAAAGGCCGGGAGATTTGCCGTGTAATATCAGCCAGCTGACCATAGTCAACTGGTGATCCCGGCGGTAGGTATATGGAGCATACGGTCAGTTCCACCGGTCCTAATATTTTAACAGCTACTGCTTGTAAAGGAGAGGTGAGAGCTACAGGTTCGGAGTGGACAGTGTTCCGAACAAACACAGCCACTCCCCCCTTCGCTCGATCACCCTCGGTATCGTCCTTACGGTACACGTCATAACCTCTTAGCACGGGTTGGTGAACTGGTCTGAAATGTGTCTCTTGCAGACAGAGACACAATGGATCAGACCGTGCTAAGAGCTGTTTGTTGTTGTTGTTGTTTTTGTGGCTTAAGGGCGCGTCGACAGCGAGGTCATTAGCGCCCTAACAAAGACCAGCTAATACTTTAGCTAAAAAGAATACTAAAATACCATCTGCATGGTCGACTGTAAAAGGGTCGGCCATACAGACAGCAAATAAAATAATTCGAAATAAAATACATGGCTTTAAAAGGGCCTCTTGGACATAAGACCATAAAACACCTGGATGGCTGTAAAGGGGCCAAACAGGTTCACAAAACAATTAAAAACACTACATGTCTCGCCGGCTGTATAGAGGCCAGCGAGACAGAAATTATAAAGATATTAAAATTATAAAAAAATAAAAACTAAGAAAATGGATGGGTGGCTGTAAAGAGGCCACCCATACATCATAAAACTAGGCCAATCTGCCTAAAATTTTAGGCTCTATACCGGCCAATACAAAAAAATTTAAAACATTCGCCACACTGCTGATCTCGTTGTTAAAATAAGAGACAGATCGTTGGACACGTTAACGCCTACCCCTAAGACTAAACACGTTGATGTAGTTGTTTTAGGGCCCCTCGACAGCGGGGTCAATAGCGCCCTAAAAATTACCAGATATTACTGTGGCTTAAGAAAGTACTAAAATACTGCCTGCATCGTCGACTGTAAAGGGGTCGGCCATACAGACAGCAAATAAAATAAATCAAAGTCTGACGTGGCTTAGAAGAACCACCAGGACTTAACCGTACAACACCTGGATGGCTGTAAAGAGGACAGACAGGTTCAGAAGAGGGTTAAAAATACTAAATGTCTCACTCGCTGTGCAATGGCAAGCGAGACATGAATTATAACAGTGTAAAAAATAAAATTAATTCATATGGATGGGTGGCTGTAAAGTGGCCACCCATCCATCATCCTACCGGTTCAGTTTCACCCGCCCCGGTTCGGGTGCGTCTTTGGTCACTGTCTGCTGTGGAATGGGACCGGGCTCGTCCACCAGCATTTCAGTTTCTTCTGGCTCCGAAGAGACAGACATCTCCGACTCAGCAAAATCACCAAACACCTCATTGGTTTTCTTCTTCCTCACCCTCTTTCCCTTGTTTTCCCTACTACCAGGTAACCTGGGAGGGGATGAAGAGGGGGATTTCACGAACTGAGTCGGGTCCGTCTGCCGAAACTTCGGGCCCCGAATCTTTTGATCACCTCCATTTGCACTGTTAGCAGATGTTGTTGCTTTTCCAGTCACTGCACGTGGAGGAATTGGAGGTGGAGTGACTATAACTGCCGCTGTTGCTGGTGGATCAATTACTGCTGCTACTGGTGTGGTCGAGGTCGCAGATGTGCTGCTACCAACGTCCACGGTCTTAGGCGTAACGACCTTAGCGGGTTTGGCACCGCATCGGCACTGACATGAGCACGTAGTGCTTGTGCCCATGTCTGCAACGGACGTCTGGGTAGCAACACTCTGCTTCCTGACGGGAGCTGAAGCCATCTTAGCAAAACTAGTTGCAAAAATTGGAGCGGCGAGCGATTTGGCCTTCTTTTTAGCTTCCCCATAGGGAATCCGCTCTTTGGTCTTCAGCTCCTGTATCTTGCGCTCTTCAAGATACACTTGACACTCTCTACTCCAGGCCGGGTGCGATCCGGAGCAGTTGACGCACACCTGTGGTAGCGTACAACTGACACCCGGCTCATGTGCCCCCTTGCCGCAATTCCCACAGGTGGGGCTGCCCTTACATGACGCCGTCGTATGTCCGAACCGCTGACACTGAAAACAGCGCATCGGATCCGGAACATACGGACGGACGTTCAGGTTTAGATATCCGGCCTTAATATTCTTGGGCAATACTGGAGTGTCAAACGTCAGGACGAAGGTGGCAGTCTTTTCAATACTGCCATTCACCCTTCGTGTGATCTGACGTACCTCGACCACTTTCTCTGTTTTCCACTCATTCAGAAGCTCGTCTATCCCTAAATCCATGACATCACGACAGGTGATTACGCCTTTACTGGAATTTAGGGACTTATGGAGTTCGCATTTCACGGCGAACTCCCCGAGCTTCTGGCAATTAAGAAGTTTGGTAGCCTGCTTACTGTTGGTTGTTTCCAGCAGCAGCGTCCCATTCCTCAATTTTTTAACAGAGGTTAGGGTACCTACAAGACCCTCTAGACCCTTAGAGATGTAGAAGGGTGATACCTTTTCAAAGTTACCTTCTGCTCTTTCCATTACAATAAAAGCGTTCGCAAGCGAACAAACTTTTCCGTTACATTCGGTTTCAGAAGCGGGGGGGCTGTCAACCCTCACCCGCTTCTTAGTATTGGGTGTATTTGGATTAACCTGCGGCACACCCGTACCGCAGGGTTTTTTGGTTTTGGTGGATGACTGAATTTTGGTCCCACGAGTAAAACCAGTTTTAAAGAAAGCGCTAATACAACAGGGGTGCGCAGGTGCCCCTGAGGTTGCACGTTAGCGAGTGATTGCCCTCATCACCCATTCACCTCGTCGGCACGTGGCTGACCTTGAGGTTGAGGGTTTTTTTATAGAGGTTTATTCCGTCCTCGCGATCCGGGCGGTGAAGCCAAGATCCCCGTTCTCCTAAACACACAACGTTCCACCGCCCTACGGTGGTCGTTGAAGCATGGTAGGAGTTTACGGTGTGGGAAACTTGCGGCGCTCACAAGTTTCCGGCTCGGTCACCGCGGGTTCGCCAAACCCATACCTGGCACTTGCGTACCAGGCCCCTGCGGGGGCTAAGAGCTGTAACTCTTCTTTGTGAGCCATAAAACCATTAATGTTCCATTGGAGTATGGGAGCCATCCTTACCTATTTAGCCTCACCCGCCCCGGATCGGGTGGGTCATCGGTCACTTCGTGCTGAGGAACGGGACCAAACACGTCCACCAGCATCTCAGATTCATCCTGACCAGGAACGGAGACAGACATCTCCGACCCAGAGGACTCTTCAAATTCCTCCCCATTCTTTTTCTTTTTCTTCCTCTGCCTTTTCCCCTCCTTACTGCTGGGCAGTCTGGGAGGAGACGAAGAGGGGGACTTAACAAATTGGGTCGGGTCTGTCTGTCTAAATTTCCGACCACGGATCTTCTGGTCACCTCCATTGGCGCTGGTAGCAGATGGTATCGCTCCAGCGCGAGGAGGAATAGGAGGTGCCTTTAGGTTGACTGCTACTGTTGATGCTGGTGGAATAGTTGTTACTGCTGCTGGTGTGGTCGAGGTGTCAGACCTGCTGCTACCAACGTCTGCGGTCTTAGACGTAACGACCTTAGCGGATTTAGCACCGCATTTGCATTGACATGAGCACGAAGTACTCGTGCTCATGTCTGCGAAGGACGTCTGGGTAGCAGCACTCTGCTTCCTGACGGGAGCTGAAGCCATCTTTGCAAAACTCGTCCCAAAAATTGGAGCGGCGAGCGACTTGGCCTTCTTTTTAGCTTCCCCATAGGGAATCCGCTCTTTGGTCTTCAGCTCCTGTATCTTGCGCTCTTCAAGATACACTTGACACTCCCTACTCCAGGCAGGGTGCGACCCGGAGCAGTTGACACACACCTGTGGTAGCGTGCAACTAACTCCCGGTTCATGTGCCCCCTTGCCACACTTGCCACAGGTGGGATTGCCCTTGCATGACGCCGTCGTATGTCCGAACCGCTGACACTGAAAACAGCGCATCGGGTCCGGAACATACGGACGGACGTTCAGGTTAATGTAGCCTGCTTTGATGTTCTTTGGTAGAACTGGAGTGTCAAACGTCAGGACGAAGGTGGCAGTCTTTTCAATACTGCCATTAACCCTTCGTGTGATCTGACGTACCTCGACCACTTTTTGCTCCTTCTACTCCTTAACGAGTTCCTCGGTCCCTATGTCAATCAAGTCACGGCAGGTGACAACGCCTTTGGAACTATTCAGGGATTTGTGGAGTTCGCAATTGACTGCGAACTCCCCGAGCTTCTCACAGTTAAGGAGTTGGGTAGCTTGCCTACTGGTTGTAGTTTCCAGCAGCAGCGTCCCGTTCCTCAGTTTTTTCACCGAATTCAGGGTCCCTACCAGACCCTCCAACCCCTTTGAAATGTAAAAGGGTGAAACTTTTTCGAAGGTCCCTTCCATCCTTTGCATTACAATAAAAGCGTTCGGGAGTGAACAAACTTTTCCGTTACTGTTATTTTCCGAAGCGGGGGGGCTATCTACCCTCACCCGCTTCTTAGAACTGGGTGTATTGGGATTAACCTGCGGCACACCCGTACCGCAGGGTTTGGTGGTTTTTGTGAAAGACTTAATTTTGGTCCCACGAGTAAAACCAGTTTAAAAAGAAGCGCTAATACAACAGGGGTGCGCAGGTGCCCCTGAGGTTGTACGTTAGCGAGTGATCTGCCTCTCACCCATGCACCTCCTCGGCACGTATCCGACCTTGAGGTTAAGGGGTTTTTTATAGAGGTTTGTACCGTCCTCGCGATCCGGGCGATGAAGCCAAGATCCCCGTTCTCCTAGGCACACAACGTTCCACCGCCACGCCCTACGGTGGTCGTTGAAGCATGGTAGGAGTTTACGGTGTGGGAAACTTGCGGCGCTCACAAGTTTCCAGCTCGGGCACCGCGGGTTCGCCAAACCCGTACCTGGCACTTGCGTACCAGGCCCCTGCGGGGGGCTGTAAAGAGGCCAACCATCCATCATCCTACCGGTTTAGTTTCACCCGCCCCAGTTCGGATGGGTCTTTGGTCACTGTCTGTTGAGGAATGGGACCGGGCTCGTCCACCAGCATTTCGGTTTGTTCTGGCTCCGAAGAGACAGACATCTCCGAATAAGCAAACTTACCAAACACCTCTTCGGCTTTCTTCCTCCTCGCCCTCTTTCCCTTGTTTTCCCTACTACCAGGTAACCTGGGAGGGGATGAAGAGGGGGATTTTACAAACTGAGCCGGGTCCGTCTGCCGAATCTTTGATCACCTCCATTTGCACTGGTAGCAGATCATGTTGCTTTTCCAGTCACAGCAACTGGAGGAATTGGGGGTGGAGTGACTTTAACTGCTGCTGTTGCTGGTGGAACATTTGCTGCTGCTGCTGGTGTGGTCGAGGTCGCAGACGTGCTGCTACCGACGTCCACGGTCTTAGGCGTTACGACCTTAGTGGGTTTGGCACCGCATTTGCATTGACATGAGCACGAAGTACTGGTGCTCATGTCTGCAACGGAAGTCTGGGTAGCAACACTCTGCTTCCTGACGGGAGCTGAAGGCATCTTAGCAAAACTAGTTGCAAAGATTGGAGCAGCGAGCGACTTGGCCTTCTTTTTAGCTTCCCCATAGGGAATCTCCTCTTTGGTCTTCATCACCTGTATCTTGCGCTCTTCAAGATACACTTGACCCTATCTACTCCAGGCCGGGTGCGATCCGGAGCAGTTGACGCACACCTGTGGTAGCGTATAACTGACACTCGGCTCATGTGCCCCCTTGCCGCCATTCCCAAAGGTGGGGCTGCCCTTACATGACGCCGTCGTATGTCCGAAACGCTGACACTGAAAACAGCGCATCGGGTCCCGAATATACGGGCGGACATTCAGGTTTGGATATCCGGCCCTAATATTCTTGGGCAATACTGGAGTGTCAAACGTCAGGACGAAGGTGGCAGTCTTTTCAGTACAGCCATTCACCCTTCGAGTGATCTGACGTCCCTCGACCACTTTCTCTGTTTTCCATTTATACAGAAGCTCGTCTATCCCTAAATCCATGAAATCACGAAAGGTGACTATGCCTTTACTGGAATTTAAGGACTTATGGAGTTTGCATTTTACGGCGAACTCCAAGAGCTTCTGACAATTAAGCAGTTTGGTAGCCTGCTTACTGGTGGATGTTTCCAGCGGCAGCGTTCCATTCCTCAGTTTTTTAACAGAGTTTAGGGTAGAATAAAAACAGGTTTTTTTGTTGGTTTTAGTGAATGCCTGAATTTTGGTCCCACGAGTATAAACAATATAAAAAGAAATGCTAATACAACAGGGTTGCACAGGTGTCCCTGAGGTTTCACTATAGCGAGTGATCTGCCTCTCACCCATCCACCTCCTCGGCACGTGACTGACCTTGAGGTTGAGGGTTTTATAGAGAGGTTTGTACCGTCATCGCGATACGGGCAATGAAGCCAAGATCCCCATTATCCTAGTCACACAACGTTCCACCGCCACGCCCTACGGTGGTCGTTGAAGCATGGTAGGAGTTTACGGTGTTGGAAACTTGCGGCGCTCACAAGTTTCCAGCTCGGGCACCGCGGGTTCGCCAAACCCGTACCTGGCACTGGCGTACCAGGCCCCTGCGGGGCGGTTGTACTAAAAGGGTTATAAGAATATACTGCTATGATGACATTTCAACATATAAAAAAAGCTATTGTCGAGGCCGAGAAGTTTTCGAACATGGTGGTATAACTTGTTTCAACATCCCGAAGGCTTTGAGTTTATACCAGAACCTCAGGTAAAGCCAGTATATGCCAAGTTGTGAAAGAAATTTTTTTTCAATAAGCAACGACAGGCCAACTTTCCCGTAGGCATTATCTGTTAAACAACTTTAATTAAATGTATTAGTTTCATACTTTATTTCGCCAGATTATTTCATAATTACTATATTTATATTCTTTTCTCTTCTTTATATATGTACTTATGTGACTATTATGAGAAAACTTTATATACTAATACAGTTTTTTAGTTTTAGTTGAAAGCATGGTTAATAGATTCATACTTTATTTCACCAGATTATTTCATAATTACTATATTTACATTCTTTTCTCTTCTTTATATATGTACTTATATGACTATTATGAGAAAACTTTATATACTAATATAATATTTAGTTTTAGTTGAAAGCATGGTTAGCGAACGTTTAGTTTTAGACCGTGGTACAGTAAAGTGAAGAGAGTTGTTCACCTTTCTTGCGGTCGCCGAAGCTGTCCCTCTTCTTCAGTATGACCTCAACTGGCGCCAGCAGCGGCCTGCTAGAGGCGTCTCTTCCAGACAGCGCCCTCGACCTCCGGTTGATGGCTTCCACTGCAGCGCGGAACGCCAGTTTGTTCTGCGGGGAGCCATCTTCCTCGAAAAGACCAGCTGCATGCATACAGTCAGACAAACATTATCCAGATATTTCATACTATGTTTAATGAAACAATACATTTAATTTCTATCTCTATTTCAGAGAATTTCTAATTAGTTGGGATTAGTTTAGCATCAATAGCTTTATTTCATTACTAGCTCGTACCCGCGACTTCGTACACGTGGATTAAGAATTTTTTTGCCAGAATTGAATATAGAAAGTTGTTGGTAACGAAGGATTGGTCCCAAACAACACCGAGTCGGCATAATATGACAGGAAAGCTATCACTATATCACTCTACCATCGAACCTGTCTCTTGAAGAGAATCAATTTCCAACATTTTTCTATCACCATTCGGTAAGGTCTCAAAATTTCGTGACTTCAACTGTTAATCATGCAGGAAAAAATGTCCTGTGCCCTTCATACAGATTTTCTTGTCAAATTCCATCAGTATCGATATAGCCATTAAGTCGTCAAAACGTAACAAAAAGACAGAGAATTACTTCCGTTTTTATGGTATTATTACTGCGGTTCACACACACACACACACACACACACACACACACACACACACACACTGACTGCGAACAAACCCTGAGGGATCATTATAACGTAAAAAAGTGTACACCTACAGCATTGTACACCTAACTTTGTAATATCTACAGTTTAACATTCAATCCGAATAACCGACGGCCCAGGCGTGACTCTTACGATCAAAAACAATTTTTAAAAATCTCAGCCTCCACGGAGATTTGAACCGGAGACCACGACCCAAACATTAGTAAGCCAGCGCTTTAGCCACTGAGCTACATGACCGCTACACGGAAAAACAGCAGAGAGACCTCCGTATCCAACGCGTCTGTCTATCGCCATTCAGTAGTATTTCGAAATTATGAGACAACATGTATTATTTATACAGATAATTTTTCAACCAAATGTAGACAGAATTTTTTTCCTCGTTTCAAAGGATAAATGTGCAAAGTTTCATCGAGATCGGATGAAAACTGTGGATTTGTACGAAGAACAAACAAACTAACAAACAATCATACATACATTCATCTTTATATATATAGATTTTTAATTTTTTGTTATATACTTCCATTTTATATTACAAAGATGGAGTTAATAGTAGCTTGTTCTTCATTTGACTTCATCAGTGATTTATTTTCGAAATAATCAGTTCTTTTAAGGTATGGAGATTTTCTAGAAATAATTTATTTTGGGTACCACTACATCATCAAATATTAGTGACACCAGTACTATAAAACTTCCCCCCCCCCCCCAAAAAAAAAATAGAAATTCTCTTAAATATTTTTCATCAAATTGATAAGATCAAATTATAGAATTTTTTGTCATATATAAATACCTTAAATGCATTGTTTTATGAAACTTACAAATACATAAAAGCCATGATTTTCCAGGAACTTTTTCGAATTTGACAAGCATATAGGCTAGCTATTTATGCCTTCCATTACAGTAAAAATTATGACATGCATAATAACTAAGTCATGATTTTTTATTACTATTCTAAATAAACTCTATAACATCGAGAGAAGCCATTCTATTTCACAAAGTGAAGTGAATGCATTTTTTGTCACTACACGAGCACGAGACTTAGCCTATTTTTGCAAGAATATTTTTCTGGGATCTCATTTCTTTTTGTAAGTTGATAGCTTATGTTGAATCGTCACTCAAATGTAATGACTCCATTCAAAATCAGTCAATAAAAACATTTCAGAATTGATGACAGAAATATACGCTGCTAACCAACAATGCCCCACTCTGAAAACAATGAGGTGCCTTAGCCGAGCAATGTAGATTACCGCTGGTTTAACTATTACCATAAATAAATAACTAGTAGCTTCCATACTAAGAATAGGAAGAAAGTAAAATTTAAGATATTAGTTAATCTTGCTGAGCTCTATGCATTAAAGAAATCTCAGGTATATAGCTACATCCAAAGCAAAGAAATTAACCCACAAATATGTGACATGTTTTGGATTGTAAATAAATAAATACGGAGATAAACACCAATATTAGACTTTTTCTTATGGTTTAGGCATGAAACCAACTTAACTCTTACTGGAAGTATAGCGGAATTTTGATGTAGTATTGTGCCGAAATAAAATATTGAATTTCAATAACTTCAAAAGCAAGAAAAGGAATTAAGTAAAAATAAACACATTAGTTTAAACATATTAAGCTCACTCTACAGTGAAAATCTGAGGTTTATGTAAAGTAATTAGGGTAGAAAGCGATTTCACGATAGGGGTAGGTAAGGGAGTGGGTATATGGAAATTTCCAAGTTTCAGACTTTTCTTAATAATATGTGGGTAAAATTTTATCTGTGTACCAAATATCAGCTTTCTACGACTACGGAAAGTACCTTAGAGCTTTGATGATCATCAGTCAGTCAGTGACAAAATCGCTGAAATTTACATATTAATAACATCCGAACTAAGAACAGTAACGAAATAAAATTTAGTACATTTGCTAAGATTTCTGATATCTTTATATAACAGAAACTTGAAACATGAGCATCAATACCACCTAGGAAATTGAGGTTAAAAATAACCCGAATCTCTTCGGGTAAAGGGTAGGCAGTGCCGCCGTTGACTCGACTTTACGGGTGCATTGCCGTGCACCGAGATAGAATAGGTGGTTTGCTGTATGACCGAAGAAACTAAACGCCATTAAAAAAAAATGAAGTACCTACCTATGCGAATCCGCTGCCTCAGACTGCCGACAGCTGACGGCCCTGAAAGGTCCACCATAACCATGGCAGCCAGGAGCAAGAACAGCAGGAGTCCTCGCATTTCTTGCCTGCAACATCACAACGGCACACTGACTCGTCTTATTAACAACACTTAATAGTAGTGCCCTTCCTTATCGGCAACTGTTGGTGTAGTTTATGCCGCGATTGATTTAATTGTTATCAGGAGACGATATGGTAGGTTTACTACGATAGTTAATATTAAGAAAAATCATCGATTTTTTTTTTTTGTTATGGCCTTAGGCCCGGTGCACACGAGCGTCATTTAACGTCGCGTGTACGCCGTGTGCACGCCGCGTGCACGCGACATCCGATGCACACGTAGCAGGCGGCAGTAGGCGTCCCACTAACAACGATGGACATGTATAATAAGAAGCGGGTAATTTTTGCGTACTTTATCTTTACAAATCATTTATTAACCCGTAACCAGTAAGGTGGGGTCCTGGGAGCCCCAGCCAGTTTTGTTTATTCTGTAATTCCCATACCCGACGCTTGTAGGAGCTGTGATTCCCAGTACCTTTCAGGCAGTAGCTTCTGAGCTGTTGACCGAAGTGGTTGTCTTGCGGTAAGTGATTTATGAGTTTTATTCAACAATTATCGGAGTATGGGGTCCGTGTGACCCCACCATACCGTTAGTGAAACTTTTTTAATAAAATTAATTTATATTTTTTTCAGTCAAAAATGGCATATTCACAACGACATTCATCAATGCCGGAAAACGGACAATTATCCAGGTTTGATTTTATTAAAAATTTGGCGAGGCAGCTGGTTGAGCCACAACTTCAGAGGAGGGTAACAAACTTGCACATACCGCGTGAACTTAGACAATCGATTGCTAGGTTGGTAAATTACCAAATACCAAAGCCTTCAACTGTACCTGGTAAAAGAATAAGGTGTGGGAAGTGCCCAAGGAGCAAGGATAAAAAAAACAAAAGTTTACTGTGCTCATTGCAGTACACCAATATGCATGGATTGTGCCGTGAGTGTCTGTGAAGACTGCCTGTAAGAGTGGTTGTGATTTGTGAACAATTTTTTTAAAATTATCTTTTGTCCAATTTTTTATGTTCGTTGTATAGTAAAAAACATAAATCAACCTCAATTTTTAAGATTTTTTATGTACTTATGTCTGAATTTCAATGTTAATATTTTGTAATCTTCATTTTTACAGTTTTCCGTTTTCTTAAATATACTTTTTTATAAAATCAAAATTTACATTTATTGTGTTCAATCCCATTTAGATACCTTCAGATATGATGTGTGATTGCAAAAAAAATTTTTTTTTGATTTTAATTGGACATTAACACTGACATTTTGAATAACAAATATTGGGGTCATGGTGACCCCACCTTACCGGTTATGGAACAACTTATGGACCATACTGGTTACGGGTTAAGGACACAGGATAGACGCTACTGGTAGTATAGGACTATTCCAAATAACTTATTTTTATAAGAAGCTTGAAAACAATTAAATAAACATTCCGAGAGGACAACCACTGCGGCACTGCAGGTCCAAAAATGCCCTTCTATTTTATTGGTGATGAAGCATTTTCCCTTTCACCAAATATATGAGGCCTTACTGTGGTAAAGTTTTATCAGAAAAAAAAAACAAGGATTTTCAGCTACAGATTGTCACGCTCCATGAGAAAAGTAGAAAGTTCATTTGGCATTCTGTACAATAAATGGAAAATTTTACATAAAACAATGTAAATTTGGATTTATCTATCCTATTTATAAAGACGTGTTGTTCACTTCACAATTTTTTAAGAACGAGAGATGGGTACAACATTCAAGACGAAATGAGTATAGAAGGTTTTGTCGATATCGGAAAGGACGCCTCAGTTCCAGCAAGAGGAACTACTTAGCAGTATATGATAGCAACATATTTTGTTTCTGATGTTTCCACCTTACCCCGGTAAAGGAATTTTCTTTAAGAACTTTTGTGTTTGCAACAGCAATTTACTATAAATTTTATAGGTATGATACATAAAATCTAGATTGTAAATACTTTACGTAAACCTGGAATTATAATAAACACGAAATATTTTGCTTAATTATTTCATTTTCGCCCTTGTCGTCCTTTTCCTCGAATCCCTCAATGAATATCCGACATATACTGGTCCAAGCTCTCCTCTTGATTCGATCATGATAATTTTTTGACGGCTGTCCCAAATTTCTGGATAAGTCTTGATTACACCAATAAAATGTTCGATGTCAATATTTTCTAAAACTAATAACTCGTCTGCCATGCCTGCCGCGCTAGCGTGTTCTGCCGCCCGTGTGCACCACTCCATTGGACACAATGTACTAGGAGACCGCACTAGCGTGCGCGGCGACCCTGCGGCGTGGTGGGCGAGAACAGGTAAAAACGACCGCTGGGTCGCCGCGGCGTGACCGCGGCGTTACCGCTTGTGCGTGTGCACTGTCGTATCTGTTCCTGTGTACTCCTAGCCGCTAGCGCGGTTTCTCGGCGTGCACGCGACGTGAAATGACGCCCGTGTGCACCGGGCCTTATGGCTCGTCAAGGACAATAGAGCCGGAAGAGATTTCGGGGTACTGAGGGAGAATAATTTGTGCCGTTGCCTTCAGCATCAACCTTCCGGGCACTTACATGGAGTTCTTTAGAGAAACGAAAGAATACCAAAGTCTGGATGGTTGGAATAGGATTTGAATCCGTGTCATCCCGAATATCACACCCGAACATTAACCAATCATCCGCCAAGCTAGCTGAAACAACTACAGCAACGGCGCTTGTTTTATAGTACTATTTAGCCGGAGTTAGACAGGGATGAGCCTTCTGTAGTTGTAGGTGTAAGTAATAGGCAGCAGACTTGTATGAAACGCTGTGTAGTTAAGTCTGGTAGGTAGAGATTAGGTAAAAAAGACAGTCTTGCTGCTAGGTAGTAGAGATGTTGGGCCATTGGTGCAGGAAAAATTAGGATCAGAAGATATAAGTTCTTTGTGTAAGGATTTCACAAATCAGGATCATGTAGTGATAGTGGGTGGAGCGGGAAATAGTTTGGGCAGGAATGATAGGTATAGTATCAGAGATGACCTGGAGAAAATAGCAGAAGCAACGTGCCACACTCGGGTCATGTGTTGTCAGTCTTGAGACGCCATGATCGGCCACAGATGAACTCTGCTGTGAGGCGAGTGAATCTGGAACTGGAACGGTATCTTATCTCTGATATTGGCTCTGGCATGGGGTTGGTACCCGTAGATGCTATTGATAGGTGTGGTTATACTAGGCATAGCCTACACAGTAGTAGAGGGAAGGGGGTTCTTTCAGATCTCATAGAAAAACAATTAATTGGGGCCACAAATTCACATGAAAAGATTCCTGTTGTTAATGGTGTTAGGGCAGCTCCTTTTTTAGATTAGGATAATGGATTAGGCAGAGAGTTTTAAAAGAAATTAGTTTAAACAACAATGAGTTTTGAGATACCAAAATTAAAAATTGTGTAGGGATTAATTTATTACATTAGAATATCAGAGGGTTAACAAACAAAGTGGATGAATGGCTAGTCCACATAAATGAATTAAATGATACCAATAGAATTGATGTTTTATGCTTGTCTGAACACCATATAACTACAGGAATAGGTATGTCAAATGTAACTGACTTTAATTTAGCTTCTCATTATTGTAGAGACGAACTTGGAGAAAGGAGGAGTTGTCACTTATGTTAGAAATGGTTATAGTTTTGAGGATATAAGTATTAGCAAATATTGTGTTGACCAACATTTTGAAGCTTGTGCTACACGGCTAAATTTCAATAACGAAAATTTCATAATAGTAACAGTATACAGAGCACCATCGGGAAACTTCTATTTTTATGAACCAGTTTGAACTCTTATTAACATTTTAAGCAGAAAAGAAGTCAACATAGTCGTATGTGGTGTTTCTAATGTAGATTTTCTAAATAACTTACCGTTTAAAGTCATGTTAGAATAATTAGTCAGTTCATTCAATTTAACTCAGGTAGTTAATTTTCCAACTAGAATAATGAATAATAGTCACTCAGCTATAGACAATGTTTTCCTAGATACCTCAAAATTCGGTTATGTAAGGGACGCATTTTTATTATTTTAAAACCTTGTATTTTATTTGTCGAATCTGAGCGAAGTTGTACGCGCGGTAAGACGCTGAGCGGAAATACTACTATTAGCTCAGCAGAAATCGTACGCGCGTGTCAGAATCGCACGCGTAGCTAAGGTAACTTTGCAGCAAACAACTTGCAACTTCGCCCCATTCGTGTCTGATCTGTAAGAGCGACAAGTTCAGCCTCGGGTTGACATCGATCGGACCGCGAGTACCCGCCAAGATTCTCGTCTTCTACATGTCGTAGGATAATTACTACAACATACCCAAGTTTGCTGGCATTGCGTGGAGTCGCAGATGTATTTTTCCTTGTGACCAATTACTCAATGTTGCAATAAACATCAGGTTTAACGACTTCAGTATTTCATTCGACGAATGCAAAGCCATATGACTCTCCGTTTCCATGAAGCCCACAATTAATATTTTAGGTGTCAGACAAGCATAGAAGACTAAAGGCGCGGCGCAAGAAGAATACGTCGCAAATCTTAGCCAAGGTGACTGAGCACAGACTATACACACAGCCATCCGACAAAACAGTCACCACAATTATACAATCAAGCCATTCATCAATGAACTTTCGGATCACGATGCCCAGTTATTAACCATCAACACTTCAATAGGAACTAGCTCTAAGAGTAATGTTTTTAAATTTCAGCGTGTAATAAATGATGAGTCAGTTACTTGTTTTAGAAAGTGCCTCAATACCACAAACTGGGAACAGGTTTACAGTGCACAAGGTATCGATGAAAAATATACATTTTTAGTAGCATTGTATTAAATTACTTTGAAAGTTGCTTCCCCTTGAAAAAGTGTCGTGCTTCTCGAAAAGAACAAAAACCCTGGATAACTATTGGAATTAGAATATCATGCATTTATAAAAGGAAGTTGTATACTGCCTCTAGGAACAGTGAGAATGCTAATGTTAAAACACATTACAAATAGTATTCCAAAATACTGAAAAAGGTTATTAAAGAATCTAAAAGTATGTACTACAAACATAAAATTCATGATTCTGAAAATAAAATTAAGACAATATGGGACATTGTAAAAAGGAAATAGTAATCAAACAAGTAATGATATTTTTATCAAAGAAAATTCAGTAGAATCTAATTTTTCAATTGCTGATATATTTAATAAACATTTTTTATCTGTTGCTGATAAATTGACTGCTAACAACTCAGTGACACACAGTATGGATTTTGTCAGAACAGGCTTCCAAAAAAATTTAACTCTATGTCTGTAAAATTAGTTACTCCAGAAGAAATAAGAAAAATTATCAGATCCCTTAAGAGCAAATACTCAAGTGTTTATGATGAGATTTCCAGCAGATTAATTAAATTGTGCTCCACAGAATTAAGTAATATACTAAGTTATCTGTTTAATTTAACTTTACTTGAGGGTACTTTTCCAGAAAGGCTTAAGTATGCTGTAGTTAAACCACTATATAAAAAGGGAGATAAGGCAGCTGTGCCGAATTACTGTCCAATTTCATTACTAACAGCCTTCTCCAAAGTTTTTGAGAAAGCAATGTACAATAGAGTTTATGAACACCTTAAAAATAATAATATTCTAACTAAATCACAATTTGGATTTCAAAAGGGTCATTCAACAGAACAAGCTATATTTGCATTCACTGACAATATTTTAGAAGAAATAAATGATAAATTAATTCCTGTGGGAATTTTTTTGTGACGTATCTAAGGCATTTGACTGTGTAAATCATAAAATTCTGATACAGAAACCAAAGTATTATGGTATAGATGGCATTGTTAATAAATGGCTTAGTTCTTACCTTCTAAATAGAAAACAGAAAGTATCAATGGAGAATTTTAAGGCTGCCTTAAGAGGTCCACTGTTTTCCGAGTGGAAATTAATCAGATGTGGAGTACCTCAGGGGTCTATATTGGGGCCACTATTGTTTTTAATATATATAAATGATCTACCCTGTGCTTCATCTAAAAACTCAAAATTTGTCCAATTTGCAGATGACACAAACATAGGAATTAAAAATACTCTATATTTATCTACAGAATACATTTCAAATTAAGTCTTTGAACTGATTAATAAATGGTTTACAGCTAATGGCTTGCCTTTAAACTTTGATAAAACTCAGTATATGCAATTCAGTACATCACACAGATTAACACCAGATATAGACATAAAATTTGAAGGCCAGTCCATTCAAGAGGTAGAGAGTGTGAAATTTCTAGGTCTGTATATTGATCACAATTTAAATTGGAAAGTACATGTTTCTGAGTTATTAAAGCGATTGGGTGCAGCCACATTTGCAATTCGTACAATTTCAGCTATATGTGATCTCCATATGAGGCAGCTAGTTTATTTTGCTTATTTTCACTCCTTATTGTCATATGGAATAATATTCTGGGGCAATTCTACCTACAGAGACAAAGTGTTCAGAGCCCAAAAGTGAGTAATATGAATTATGTGTGGGGTTAGCAATAGAACTTCATGTAGAGAGATGTTCAAGAAGTAGGGGATTTTAACATTAACGTCTGAGTATATATACACATTAATGTCCTTTGTAGTCACAAATTATACTTTGTTTGAAACAAATAGTAAAATACACAATTATAGCACTACAAGTAAAAATGAACTTCACAAGAATTACAAGTCATTGTCATTTGTTCAAAAAGGGGTCCAATATTCAGGGATACATATCTTCAATAAGCTCCCAACACATATTAAATGTCTAGCAGATGATAAGAATAAATTCAGGAAAAAATTGAAGGAATTTTTAATTGAAAACTCCTTCTACTCTGTTGAAGAATTTATTTCTAAGGTATCTAAAAAATAACTGCCAGTAGTTTGTGTAAATGTAGTTTACATAACTAATTTACCATGTATGCTACGACTGTACATCTCCTGGTGTATGTATTTATTTTGTTATGCAATTGTATATGGTACCATGTATGCTATGACTGTACATCTTGTAGTGAATGTATTATTTTCTTATGGATTTTTTTAATGTACTATTTATGATATCACTGTACATGTACTGGTGTACTTATTATTTTGCTATGCAACTGTTTATCTGTAAATTTACTATTTTCCACATCCCCCATTGGGATCAATGGAAAATGAATGTATTGTATATGTACAAACAACCATCGAAATCATTGAAATGAGTTAGAAAAATTATGTGGCTGACTAGATGGCAAACTTCTTATCTGGAACTTGGATCAAAGTGGTTACAGTCATGTTAACAAACTGTTACGGAGAAGACTATTCTAGATCTACAACTTCAACAATTGCGAGAATTCAAGAAATTGTTCACAGTATCCTCAGGGTGTTGCATTAATATAACATAAGATAAATTAACGTCTTCAAAGAAATTTATCAGTTACAAGCATTCAATAAATTTCCATGACCTATTTCAATAACACAAACTATTTCTTAACAAACAATCATCTAAACAGTTAAAAAAAAAATACAGGTCAACTACTGACCTAATTTTGAAAGTCTTGCTCATGGTAATTTAATTTCATATTGCCCTTCGCAACCAAAGTCTTCACAGTGAATTAGTAGCAGGGAATTATGGATACGTGAAGACTGCGGATAATCAATTAAAGACGACTTTAAGACGGCTACTTGCTATCTTCGTTTCCTTTACATGTTTTAATAGGTGGATTAATGTCACTTCTTTCCACGAGTCGGGGAAGTATCCTTCGGCCCAACTAGAGATAAGAATGTCTGGCAGAAACCTTTAGTTTCGTTGCTGAGATGCCACAGCATCTTGTAACGTATGGGATGAAACCTAGGTGCGGTATCGTTCCCAAAGTTAGCGCCAATTTCAAATGCAACATATTAAAGGTTTGTCTGTGGGATTTCATGTTGAATGAAAGGAAGCACAATCCAACCTTCTATTCGACAGTTTCTCTCTGCTATGATTCTTCGCTGCAGGAATTGGTTGTCTCAGCTTACACATCGCGTAAAGTCTTTAAAGAACGTAGCTATCCCCTAGGCAAGGGTTTCCTAACCCGTAGTCGGCGGACACCCGGGGACAAAATAAAAATAATAATTACAAAAACATAAATGGAGGCGTGAGTACATGCGAACTCTGGTTGCAATGTGCGAGCTGCGAGTAGAGTTATCAAATGACAGTTCTAGAATTGCCAATTGACAATTATTATTTTTATTATATAAGGGTCCGTGACTAATCTAAGAGTCACCCGAGAACAATATTTGTATAGTATCTAAGAGGATCGCCGTTGGAAAAGGTTAGGAAAGGCCGCGATGCTTAATTCATTACCAATTACACACCATCGGAAAACTAAGTGCTGATTATACAAATAATTTATGACCCTGCACTGACTGCGAATTTCAACGTCAATTTAGGCAGATTATATTGTGGATTCAATATTACATGGTGTTTTGTGAGATCACAGTACTTTCTTTCTCTACAAACACGTGATAAGATTACGAAACCATTTGAAATCATATTTGAAATGGCTATTGGCACACACAGGTTCCAGTATTGCGGGGAAAAATGTAGGCCTTTTATATTAGTTTTTAACAAAAAAAAATACTTGGTAGTGTCTGCATGCATTACAGTGTTTTCTAAATGAACAATCCATGAGTTACAAAAGATCTTTAACTCCTAAAAATTACCTCTACACTATTTTAAGTCAGCCTATGAGAAACATGTACACCAAGTTGCATTAAATTGGCGCCAGCCATTTACGATATTAAATTAAACCTAAATTCACCAGCTCCATACCCAGAAAGGGCTGGGTTGGAGTTGATTTACCCCTAAACTTATTCATCCGATGTGAATCAAGTTTACCAAGCTTCATAATACGGCACCAGCCATTTCCGGAACTAAACTAAATGTTGATTTACCCGCACAGTTCCCAGAGCAAAGTGAACTGCATGCTGTGGAACAGAATGCCAGTTTTCATTTTGATACAGCCTGTATTTGAACCTTATCAACATCTGCTAAAGTTGCCGCTCGAAAATCGTAACATGTACCATACGCGCATTTATATATATCACATACATAAATCAGTATCTACAAAGTGTCTGTTTGTTCCACCATCACGCAGAAAATACAGGCTCTGAATGGGTTTTTTACAATTTTAAAGCTTGGGGTCAGAGTTAATATCTGTCGTAAATCTTAAAACTTTCAGACACATTTATTTTATGAATAATCTGGCATAACCTCAAAAATGCTGAATCAATTATAACTTGGTTTTCGCAGTATCAAATATTAGGTATGTCTCATTTTGTTGCCTCGCCTGCCGCTGAAAATTGTCTCATTGTGTTACTACTGGAGTTATAAACTAAACTTTGATCGGTATCTTTTACTCTTGAATATCAATTATTCAGGATTAATTTTGGAAATTGATTTTATTGATAACATTAAAGGCTCACCTTCACGAAATAGCTGGGAGGGACTGTAACTCCGTTGCCTGAGTTAACTTCGATGAAAGTGAAGTTCTCTGCTTTTTCCCCCGAATTATTAATTTCAGAAGTTTCCTCCTTATATAGTTTCATTCTCACATTCAGTACGGTCTTCTATGCAGTCTGCGCTAAGTCTGGACTCAAAATTATGTGGCTAAGTGTTTTAAGGATAGTAAAAGTGACATTAAAGCATAGTGCATGGAATTTGGAACATTTTGGCCTTTTTTTTCTGTCATCAGTATTTCGACTAGCTTGATTCAATCCTCCATCCCTTCCTATCCTGTGCTAACCTCTTCATCTCTACATATCACTCACAACCCACGTCCTCAATTATCTGCTTCATATATTCTAATCTTTGTCTTCCTCTACAGTTCTTACCTTCGACTGTTCCCTCCTCCAGCAAATTAACCAATCCAGCATGTCTCAAAATATGACCTACCAGCCTGTCTCTTCTTTCTGTAAGCTTCTTCCACAAACTTCTTTCCTCGCCCATAATTTCCAATGCTCGTTCATTTCTTACTTTGTCTGTCCACTTAATTTTCAGCATTCTTCTGTAGCACCACATTTCAAATGCTTCAATTTTCCTTCTTTCCAATATTCCTAAAGTCCATGTTTCGCTACCGTAAAGTGCTCCACACATAGAGTTTTAAAAAGTTTTTTCTAATTCCTAGATCAATTTTTGAAACTAAAAGATTTCTGTATTTCATGAAGGCTCTTTTGCTAGTGCTATTCTGCTTTTAACAACATTCCTGCATCGGCCATCGTTTCTAATTTTGCTTCCCAAGTAACAGAAATCACATCTTTATTTTGCATTTCGATCCTATTTTTATATTTAATCTACTAGTATTGGTACCGTTTCCGATACATTTCATCACTTTAGTCTTACTATAATTTATATTCAGTCCAAAATCTTCCTTCATTGTTTATGCCATTCAGTAATTTCTCAATATTCTAAGTCTTCGAGACAATGTCATCAGCAAATCGTAGCATACTGATATTTTCTCCCTGAACACTTATACCACATGGAAATTTTTCTTTTACATTCTTTATTGCTTCCTCTACATACAGGTTGAATATTAACGGGGAAAGACTACAACCTTGTCTCACACCCTTTTTAAGTCATCATTCTCTACTTTTAGTACCACCACTTGATTCTTATATGGTTTATAAAGTATTCCTCTATCTCGATACTTTAGACCTGACTTCTTTAAAATTTTGAACTTCTTGCCCCACCTAACATTATCGAAAGTCTTTTCTAAATCAACAAATGCCATAAAAGTATCATTGTTTTTCTTGATTCGCCCTTCAAATATTAATATTAAAGGCAGAATTGCTTCTATTGTACCGCGATTTTTCCTAAACCCAAACTGGTCTTCTATTACCCATTACATTCTTCTGCATATTATTCTGGCATTTTTTGGGCATATTATTGGTGTATTTCTGGCTACATTTTGGCAAGTTTCGATAGTTTATTAAAATTACCTGACATTTTACGGAGAGACAGTTGGGGTGGTGTTTGGTTAAGATGAAATTACTGGCTGGAACTCAGAACTGGATCTAGGGGACTCCAACTTCAAGGGGCGCCAAATGGAGTTTGAAGAGCGGGGATTTATGTCGCGGGCACGTTTTGAAGTGAAAACTACTATAGTCGCGTTATGTGATGTTTGGGCGGGCCGCGGGGGTAACAAGAAGCCACCTGTTGAGTGCGTCAGATCACGCCCGCCACTTGAGCGTATGATATGCGCACAGGAAGCTTTCCGCAAAATCTTTATGCAAACACAGTTTTTATCCGAATTTTGATGGAATTTTGAATATGTATAATTTAAAACAAATAGAAAAACACTGTCGACGTTTGATTTATAGAAACCTAACCCTCTCCTTCTTACCCCCATCGCTTTAATTTGTGTCACCCTTTTTCCTACAAACCTAGTTTTTATCCGATTTTGATAGTAGTTAGCACACATATACTTCAAAACCAGACGGCATGGTAACTCCGTAACTAGGGCGCTTGCTTCCGAAAGTTGTCTTACCGTGTAGCAGGTTCCCAATCCTGAGGTGAGTAGGTGTTTTTAGAAGATTTATTTTATTGTGTGATAGATGTTTAGTTTTTGAAGTGAAAATTTCTTTGGGCGCGTTGGGCGATTTTGAATGAGTTCGCATTTCCAACATGCTAATGTCAATAGTATCTGTTGCGACCTTTTGGCTTAGTGGTTTAGGTGTCTGACTGGCAAACGAAAGATTAATGGCTCGAATCTCTGTCTCGGCGGGAACCTCCTGTAGTGACCTGGCTGCTACCCGTTTGGGATGACCCTCAAAGTCACTCTGTCCAGCCGAGCGGTGAGACAAGGACAGATTGCCACAGGGATTCGTGGATAAGCGTCTACATGGAAATCGACGAATTGTTCGGATATGAGTCTTGTGATAGGATTATTACTAGGAAATCAGGGCTAATCATTTCTGAATATTTACATGTTTATTCGAAACAGGTTTCTGAAGGTATGATACATATTTACACATAGAAGAAGATAGCTGTGGAAAACATTTACTATTACTGTAGAAAACTGATAAAAACCCGTGCAGTGGCGCCTTGCTAACCACCACCAACATTATGCTGATGAGGAGAGACAGAGCGAGCTTTGAACGTTAGTACCTCTAACTGAAACACGACAGGACTATTGTAAAACATTGAACTTCTGCCTAACTAACCCTATCCGTCTCATATCCAACTCTTCTCAGTAGAGCCTACCTTCTGCGTTGCTGTAGAACATCTCTTGTGACTGTACTGGCTCCGCTCCGAGGCCGGAGCCCGGTAACTTCTTTCGTCGCCTCCCGGCTGCACAATGCGACGATCAGCTCGACCGACAGATAGACAGCCCTAGCTAGCTGTGCTCAGGGTTTTACTTTGACAACCCCCACTCCACTCCAGCTCTTTGGAGAGGGCAAACCCTGACATCACCTAACTGCATTCGGTCATAATGCCAGCTTGCGTTCTCTTTTCGGCGCCTGACAATTGCCGAATCGCTGACTCGTGCTCTACTTGCAGGTTGTGGCTCTCGTAATGTTGCTTAATTTTGCTCGCTCGTCTGTCCTCTATCCCAACCCCAAACAAGTGTATAAATTACTCAAGTAAAACCTCTGGTATTACTACATTTTCACAGACCATTTAAACGACCTTCACACCTATCATAGCTTGCTGTGTAATGTGAAGTACGTCGGAATGCTTCCCCTGTTCGGATAGCACGTTAAACTATGGGTTTCTTGTACCTGATAGCACTACGGAGTTATGTTAAGGCGGCTAAGACAGAGGTGGAAAGCGCAGCCAGCAGAAACC
>JARYHS010008074.1:76059031-76104110 GCA_031002005.1 Vandiemenella viatica
TCAGTATTTCGACTAGCTTGACGCAATCCTCCATCCCTTCCTATCCTGTGCTAACCTCTGCATCTCTATATATCCATTACAACCCACGTCCTCAATTATCTGCTTCATATATTCTAATCTCTGTCATCCTCTACAGTTCTTACCTTCGACTGTTCCCTCCTCCAGCAAATTAACCAATCCAGCATGTTTCAAAATATGACCTACCAGGCTGTCTCTTCTTTCTGTAAGCTGCTTCCACAAACTTCTTTCCTCGCCCATTATTTACAGTGCTCGTTCATTTCTTACTTTGTCTGTCCACTCAATTTTCAGCTTCTTCTGTAGTACCACATTTCAAATGCTTCAATTTTCTTTCTTTCCGGTATTCCTAAAGTCCATGTTTCGCTACCGTATAGTGCTGTGCATCACACATAGAGTTTTAAAAAGTTTTTTCTAATTCCTAGATCAAGTTTTGAAACTAAAAGATTTCTGTTTTTCATGAAGGCTCTTTTTGCTAGTGCTATTCTGCTTTTAACAACATTCCTGCATCGGCCATCGTTTGTAATTTTGCTTCCCAAGTAACAGAAATCACATCTTTATTTTGCATTCGATCCTATTTTTATATTTAATCTACTAGTATTTGTATCATTTCCGATACATTTAATTACTTTAGTCTTACTATAATTTATATTCAGTCCTAAATCTTCCTTCAGTGTTTTGTTTATGCCATTCAGTAATTTCTCAAAATTCTAAGTCCTCGAGACAATGTCATCAGAAAATCGTAGCATACTGATTTCTTTCTCCCTGAACACTTATACCACATGGAAATTTTTCTTTTACTTTCTTTATTGCTTCCACTACATACAGGAATACAACCTTGTCTCACACCCTTTTTAAGTGATACTTGTCTGTCATCATTCTCTACTTTTATTACCACCACTTGATTCTTATATGGTTTATAAAGTATTCCTCTATCTCGATATTTTAGACCTGACTTCTTTAAAATTTTGAACTTCTTGTCCCACCTAACATTATCGAAAGTCTTTTGTAAATCAACAAATGCCATAAAAGTATCTTTGTTTTTCTTGATCCGCCCTTCAAATATTAATATTAAAGCCAGAATTGCTTCTCTTGTACCGCGATTTTTCCTAAACCCAAACTGGTCTTCTATTACCCATTACATTCTTCTGTACATTATTCTGGCTTTTTTTTTTTGCATATTATTGGTGTATTTCTGGCTACATTTTGGCAAGTTTCGAGAGTTTATTAAAATTACCTGACATTTTACCGAGTGACAGTTGGTATGGTGTTTGGTTAAGATGAAATTACCGGCTGGATCTCAGAACTGGATCTAGGGGACTCCAACTTCAAGGGGCGCCAAATGGAGTTTGAGGAGCGGCGATTTATGTCGCGGGCACGTTTTGAAGTGAAAACTACTATAGTCGCGTTATGTGTTGTTTGGGCGGGCCGCGGGGGTAACAAGAAGCCGCCTGTTGAGTGCGTCAGATCACGCCCGCCACTTGAGCGTATGATATGCGCACATGAAGCTTTCCGCAAAGTCTTTATGCAAACACAGTTTCTATCCGAATTTTGATGGAATTTTGAATATGTATAATTTAAAACAAATAGAAAAACACTGTTGACGTTGATTTATAGAAACCTATCCCTCAACTGCTTTCCCCCATCGCCTTAATTTGTGTCACCCTTTTTCATACAAACCTAGTTTTTATCCGACTTTGATAGTAGTTAGCACACATATACTTCAAAACCAGACGGCATGGTAACGCAGTAATTAGGGCGCTTGCTTCCGAAAGTTCTCTTTTCGTGTCGCAGGAAGTGCCGGATCTAAGGGGGGTCAAACCGGGGCGCTTGCCCCGGGCGAAAATTTCAGGGGGCGGAAAAAAATCATGTTTGAAGGAGTGGTAAATGGCAAATTCGTGTGGCGGTGACCTTTTTTTTTAGCTCTACTGCCCCAAGTGGCAACCATCAGGGGGCGGCAAAATCAAAGAATAGCTCTGTACCGGCCCCAGGCGGCAAATTCTTGTTTGAAGGGGCGGCAATCTCAAGTTTATTCCCCTATTCGGAAAATTTGTCGATCCGCCACTGGTCGCAGTTTCAAATCCTGAGGTGAGTAGGTGTTTTTAGAAGTTGTATTTTATTGCGTGATAGATTTTTAGTTTTTGAAGTGAAAATTTCTTTGGGCGCGTTGGGCAATTTTTGAATGATGTTGTTGTTATTGGTGTTTAAGGGCGCGTCGACGTCGGGGTCATTAGCGCCCTTACAATAACCAGCAATTACTGTGGCTTTAAAATGTACTAAAATACTGTCTGCATGGTCGACTGTAAAGGGGTCGGCCATACAGACAGCAAATAAAATAAAACATGAAATTACACGTGGCTTTAAAAGAGCCACCAGTACTTCAAACCGTACGGCACCTGGATGGCTGTAAAGGGGCCAAGATTGTTAAAAAGAGGATTAAAAACACTACACGTCTCGCTGGCTGTATAGTGGCCAGCGAGACATGAATCATAACAATATAAAAAATAATAACAATTCGCATGCATGGGTGGCTGTAAAGAGGCCACCCATCCATCTTAAAACTAGGCCGATCTGCCTAAAATTTTAGGCGCTAGACCGGCCAAAACACAAAATCTTAAAACCCTCGCCACGTTGCTGGTCTCATTGTTTAAAATGAGGGACAGATCATTGGCCAAGCCAACATCTGCCCTCAAGTCTAAAAATAAAACACATTCAGTTAAAATGTGGCGTACCGTCAAAGGTACGCCACAGCATCACACTCCGGAGGGTCCTCTCGGCGGAGAAGGAAACCGTGTGTCAGAGGACAGTGCCCTATACGGAGGCGAGTAAGGAGAACCTCATCCCTCCTCGCCCGCTGGAAGGAGCTGCTCCACGGCTGAACGGTCGGTTTGACCAGCCGGAGCTTATTATGCTCAACCTCCAGCCACTGCCTCTGCCAGATGTCAAAAACAAATCTTTTCCCCGCCGAGGCAAGGTCAGACTTTGGGACCGGATCAAAGTCAACTCTGACCTTGTGCAGGCTAACTTGGCAGCTTCATCAGCTGCCTCGTTCCCCCTGATTCCCACATGACCAGGTACCCAGCAGAATACGACCTCCTTTCCAGAAGATTGGAGCAATCGGAGGGTGTCCTGTATGCTTTGGACAAGACTATCTGCTGGGTACATGCTTCCTATAGCCTGGATGCAACTGAGGGAATCACAGCATATGATGTACTTCGTGCCGCGACTTACTTTCATATGCTGGAGCGACTTTAACAAAGCGTAACACTCAGCAGTGTATACGCTGCAACAGCTATTCAGTTTGTAATTATAAGTCGCTCGAGGGAACACAACTGAGCAGCCAACTCCGTTAGCCTGCTTAGACCCATCCGTGTATACCGGGGTAAAATCGCGAAACTGATTTAAAAACATCGCTAAAATTTCGGATAAAAACACTGTCGGCGGTACACAGCTTGTTGTACCGCGTCAGATCTAAAACTGTTCTGGGCCTCTTTAAAAGCCAGGGAGGAGTTTTACTCCAACCCTGGTGATAAAAAGAGGGCATCTGAAAGCCATATTCCTCTAATATAGCCTTTGTACGGTAGCTGAATGGTTTAGTTGCTCTTTGGCGGTTGCTATAAAGCCGTTCTAAGTTGGGATGAATAACTACGTCGTACACGGGACTGCCAGGAGTTGTGGCAATATGTAAATAGTGTCGCACCATGAGGAGACGCCGGCGGATGGAAAGCGACGGCTCGCCAGACTCAGCACAAATGCTGGGTATCGGACTAGTGCGGTATGCACCTGTGGCGAGACGAATTCCTGCATGGTGGACACTATCAAGTATACGTAGATAACTGTCCCGTGCCGAACCGTATACAATGCAACCATACTCCAACCGCGACCGTACAAAGGCTCTATAAAACTGTAGCAGGCAGGAGCGGTCAGCGCCCCACGACCTGCCACACAGACACTTTAGAACATTAAGGGCTTTCATGGCTCTGACTTTGACATCTTTAAGATGTGGCAGCCATGTAAGTCTACTGTCGAAAATGAGGCCCAGAAATCGAACGGTTTCACTAAAACCTAAAACGGTGTTCCTCAAGGTGAGATGGGTACTGCTAAAAGACTTCTACTGCGGCTAAAAAGTACACACCGAGTTTTCTCGGCAGAGAAACGAAAGCCGGTGTGTACTGACCATTCATCCAGCCTGTTCAGCGTGAGCTGCAGCTGCCGCTCCGCGCTTATCAGGCTAGCTGATGCAATAAAGATTAAAAAGTCGTCAACGTATAAGGAGTACCGGATGGGCCTCCTTATAACAGTTGAGATGCTATTTATGGCAATAGCAAAAAGGGTCACACTTAAAACTGAACCTTGAGGAACACCGTTTTCCTGAATAAAAAGGTCGGACACTTCTCTACCGACTCGGTACCGGAAGCAACGTCGAGATAAAAATGATTTTAAAAAACGGGGTAGATTTCCCCTAAATCCCCATTCATGTAACTGTTTTAAAATAACGTGCCGCCAGGTAGTGTCGTAAGCCTTTTCTATGTCGAAAAATATACCCACAAGGTGTTGGCTGCGGATGAAGGCGTCTTGAATGGCCGCTTCCAGTAGGATCAGGTTATCCGTGGTGGAACGGAACTTCCTGAATCCACACTGAAAACGGCTCAACAGTTTACGGGACTCAAGACACCAGACGAGGCGGCGGTTCACCATCCGCTCTAGTGTCTTCCCGACGCAGCTCGTTAGGGCAATGCTACGGTAGCTACCTGGCAACAACTTGTCTTTACCTGGTTTTAAAATTGGGATCATCGTTGCTTCCTTCCACGAGTCGGGGAAGTGTCCTCCGGTCCAAATTTCATTAAAAATACCCAGCAGGTACTCTTTAGCATCTTTGTTAAGATGCCTCAGCATCTGGTACTGGATCAGGTCAGGCCCTGGCGCAGTGTCTTTGGCGTTGTTAAGAGCCGACTCCAGCTCCCAAACTGAAAATGGGGTATTGTAGTCCCGTAATTCCGACGAGTCGAAGTTAAAGACTTGCCTTTCGGCAGATGTTCTTCGTTGCTGGACCTGTTGGTCCAATCCGGCAGACGAAGTGATGGCAGCGAAATACTCTGCCATCAGCTGCGCGATGCTTCGCTCGTCGGTGACTACACGCCCCTGATCCAGTAATCCAGATACTGGCGATCGAGAGTACCTACCGGATATACGGCGGATTGACTCCCATACTTTTGTTGGTGGTGTGGAACGGTTAATGGTGCTCACGAAGTTCTGCCATGATCTCTTTTTGCTCTCCTTAATCACACGGCGCGCCTTAGCTCTAGCAATCCGGAACGCTGCGAGGTTGTCAGGTGTTGGGTGCAACCTAAACCGGCGCATGGCCCGTCTCCGGCCCTGAATAGCAGAACGACATTCATCGCTCCACCAAGGGACAGGCGTTCTGCGCTGCGCCCCGGAACTGCTAGGCATGGATATATCGGCCGCCCGATGAACTACTTCTGTGAAGTGTTTCACCTTGTCATCGGTGGTCTGGCGATGTTGGAGTATGACTGACCGGCTATAAAGTTGCCAGTCAGCTCTGCCGATATTCCATTTCCGTGTGTTCCTTGTTTCGCTCCGTTCGGACTCTATATGTAACCAAATTGGGAAGTGGTCGCTTCCATGGAGGTCACGATCCACCTCCCAATGCACGGAGTCGGCAATCGATGGAGAGCAAAGAGAGAGATCAATGGCAGAGGACGAACCGGAAGCAGTAGTGAAGTGTGTCATCTGACCGGTATTTAGGATGCACAGATCCTCCTGCTCCAATAATCTACAAATCTCTCGGCCTCTGGGGCAATTGGTGGTCGAACCCCACAACGCGTTGTGTGCATTAAAGTCTCCCAATAGGAGAAAAGGCCGAGAGAGTTGCGCGCATGATGTCAGCCAGTTGACCGCAATCAACTGGTGATCCCGGCGGTAGATATATGGAGCATACAGTGAGTTGCACCGGTCCATACAGTTTCACTGCTACTGCTTGTAACGGAGAGGTGAGAGCTACAGGTTCTGAGTGGACAGTGTTCCGTACAAACACCGCCACTCCCCCCTTCGCTCGATCACCCTCGGTGTCGTCCTTTCGGTATGCGTCAAAACCTCTTAGCACAGGTTGATGTGTTGGTCTGAAGTGTGTCTCTTGAAGGCAGAGACACAATGGATCAGACCGTGCTAAGAGTTGTAACTCCTCTTTGTGAGCCACAAAACCATTAATGTTCCATTGGAGTATGGGAGCCATCCTACCGATTTAATTTCACCCGCCCCGGTTCGGGTGGGTTTTCAGTCTCCATCTGCTGAGGAACGGGACCAGTCTCGTCCACCAGCATTAAGATTCCTCCGGCTCCGAAGAGTCAGACGTCTCCGACTCAGGTTCCTCATCCACTACTTCCTTCACCTTCTTTTTCCTCGACCTCTTTTCCTTCTTCTCCCTGCCAGTAGGTAGTCTGGGAGGGGACGAAGAGGGAGATTTGATAAACTGAGTCGGGTCCGTCCGCCTAAACTTCGGGCCCCGGATCTTCTGATTACCTCCATTTATAGATGTAGCAGATGGTAATGCTACAACTGTCAAAGTGCGCGGTGGAATTGGAGGTGGCGCTACTTTGACAGCTACTGCTGCTGGTGGTGGTGGACTATTAGTGACTGCTGCTGGAGTAGTCGAGGTCGCAGACGTACTACTAACCGACGTCCGCGGTCTTCGATGTTACGACCTTTGCGGGATTGGCACTGCATTTGCATTCACATGAGCACTTTGTGCTGGTGCTCATGTCCGCAAACGGACGTCTGGGTAGCAGTACTTTGTTTCCTGACGGAGTTGAAGCCATCTTAGCGAAGCTAGTTCCAAAAATTGGAGCGGCGAGCGACTTGGCCTTCTTCCTTGCTTCTGCATAAGGGTATCCGCTCTTTTGTCTTCAACTCCTGTATCTTGCGCTCTTCAAGATACACTTGACACTCCCTACTCCAGGCCGGGTGCGATCCGGAGCAGTTGACGCACACCTGTGGTAGCGTGCAACTTACTCCAGGCTCATGTGCCCCATTGCCGCACTTACCGCACGTGGGATTGCCCTTACATGACGCCGTCGTATGTCCGAACCGCTGACACTGAAAACAGCGCATCGGGTCCGGAACATACGGACGGACGTTCAGGTTGATGTAGCCTGCTTTTATGTTCTTGGGTAGTACTGGAGTGTCAAACGTCAGACGAAGGTGGCAGTCTTTTCAATACTGCCAATCGAAACCCTTCGTGTGATCTGACGTACCTCGACAACTTGCTGTTCCTTCCACTCCTTAACGAGTTCCTCGGTCCCTATGTCTATCAGGTCACGGCAGGTGACAACGCCTTTGGAACTATTCAGGGATTTGTGGAGTTCGCAATTGACTGCGAACTCCCGAGCTTCTCACAGTTAAGGAGTTGGGTAGCTTGCCTACTGGTTGTAGTTTCCAGCAGCAGCGTCCCGTTCCTCAGCTTTTTCACCGAATTTAGGGTCCCTACTAGACCCTCTAGCCCCTTTGAGATATAAAACGGTGAGACTTTTTCAAAGGTTCCTTCCACCCTCTGCATCACTATAAAAGCGTTCGCAAGCGAACAAACTTTTCTGTCACTATTACCATCAGAAGCGGGGGGGCTATCGACCCTTACCCGCTTCTTAGAACTGGGTGTATTGGGTTTAGCCTGCGGCACACCCGTACCGCAGGGTTTTGTAGTTTTTGTGTGTGACTTCGTTTTTGGTCCCACGAGCAAAAACATTTTATACAGGAATGCTGATACAACAGGGGTGCGCAGGTGCCCCTGAGGTTGTACGTTAGCGAGTGATCTGCCTCTCACCCATGCACCTCCTCGGCACGTATCCGACCTTGAGGTTAAGGGGTTTTTTATAGAGGTTTGTTCCGTCCTCGCGATCCGGGCGATGAAGCCAAGATCCCCGTTCTCCTAGGCACACAACGTTCCACCGCCACGCCCTACGGTGGTCGTTGAAGCATGGTAGGAGTTTACGGTGTGGGAAACTTGCGGCGCTCACAAGTTTCCAGCTCGGGCACCGCGGGTTCGCCAACCCGTACCTGGCACTTGCGTACCAGGCCCCTGCGGGGAATTTTTGAATGAGTTCGCATTTCGAACATGCTAATGTCAATAGTATATCTGTTGCGACCTGGTGGCTTAGTGGTTTAGGTGTCTGACTGGCAAACGAAAGATTAATGGCTCGAATCTCTGTCTCGGCGGTATTTTCACAGACCATTTAACCGACCTTCAGATCTATCATAGCTTGCTGTGTAATGTGAAGAACGTCGGAATGCTTCCCCTGTTCGGATTTTTTTTTTTTTTTTTTTTTTTTTTTTTTATGGCATTCGGCTATTGAGGCCATACAGCCAGCTCAATGTGATAAGTCTTCCAACGTATTAGTTTCGACAGTACCATGTTGTATCAAGTACAGACACGACGTTCACACACACAACACTTAAACACCCATGCCCTCGGCCGGACTCGAACCGGCGACCTTCGGCACGTGGAGCTAGCACTCTAGCCCCTACGCTACCGAGGCCGGCCGCTGTTCGGATAGCACGTTAAACTATGGGTTCCTTGTACCTGATAGCACTACCGAGTTATGTTAGGGCGGCTAAGACAGGGGTGGAAAGCGCAGCCAGCAGAAACCCTGTCACCAGCTCATTACGTACACACCGAATCATTGCCATTTAGTATATCTGTAGCTATAAGTATTACGTGCTGCGCCTATGATATTCATAGTTTGAAGTTTACACTTCTGTCTACAGTCCGAAATGACTGCTTTTATTTATTATTATTCTTTTTCAGCAACATTAGGTATAAAACAGACTAGGCGTTTTCTGCCGCGCGGATGTAGAGTCGACACATGGTCCTATGTAATTCAATGGACCAAACAGACGAAGCCGCGCGCTGTCGGCCGCCGCTTGCGGCACCGTGCGGCTCATGGTTTCTCCGCAACTTACTTTTTTTTTGTTTGTAACTGCTTTACGTCTCTCAAAAGCGAGGCCTTTAGAGACGGGAAAGGATGGGGGCAAGGAATGGAAAGGATTTCGGCCATGGTCTTTTTAAGGAAGCATCCCGGCATTTGCCTGGAGTGATTTGGGAAACCATGGAAAAACCAAATCTGGATGCCCGGACGGAGATTCAAACCGCCGTCCTCCCGAATGCGAGGCTAGAAAGCTAACCGTTTCACCACCAGCTCGGTCGCGACTTACATTCGCGGCGTGCAGGAGGCGCGGCGACACAGACGACTGAACAAAATTAATCAGCAATGAAGATTTTCCCTTTTTTTGTATCATTGCACTTTAGCGTTCATTTTTAAGACACGTAATACACAATTTTATCAAATAAGTAATTAAAATTAAAATATAACTTTTTACTTTTGATGTAATTGTTTCCCGATTATTCTTTTAATAATACACTTTTAGACTATGAAATTTAATATTTTTCTATCAATCCAGCACCGAAACTTTATTTTAACTTGTATCTTAATCTGTACTTTTGAACCAAAAAATACAATTTGAGTGACTGATTGGTTCCAAGGAATGTGGCAATCATATTTCTTATAACTAGTGTTCTCATTTTTTTCATTTTATCAGGGAAAAATTAATTAAATTGATTCAGAAGAAGTGATATCGGAAGTTTTTTCTTCCCTTGTTCCGCCATCGGTATAGCAACCACACAAGCATTTCAGTCTCGTCTCCAATATCCATTGTTTCATAAATAATTGAACTATACGCGCCAGATCGACTGTCCAAATGGTCAAGGCGGCGACGTTTGTAGCGGCGGCCGCCGCGTGGTCGCCGCTACAAAAGTCGCTAGAGGTGGGCAAAAGAATCGCGAAACGATTCAAAGAGTCGACTCGTCTAAAAGAACATAAAAACGGTTCTTGGGTTGATGGTTGTAAAGGATCATCCACCCAACTTAAAGATTAGGCCGATCTCCCCAAAACTTTTGTGACGAGCTCGGCCAGTATAACAAACTTTAAAACCTTAGACACGTTGTCACTATCATTGTTTAAAATAAGGGTCAGATCGTTGACTAAGCCAACGTCTGCCCTTAAGTCTAAAAATAAAATACAGACAGATAAAATGTGGCGTTCAGTCAAAGGTACGCCACAGGCATCACATTCCGACGGGTCCTCGCGGCGGAGAAAAAAGCTATGCGTCAGAGGACAGTGCCCTATACGCAGGGCCGTAGCTAAGGGGGGGCATTGTGGGGCAATGCCCTACCTTAAAATTCCAATGCCCTACCTTAAAAGATACCACCAACTAAGCTAATATGCTATTTACCTAAACTGTTTGTTCATAGTATGAAATGATTGGAAAAAATTCATTTACTACTAACATAGTGACGTGTAAACAATTCCGAATTAAACTACAGTTCGTCACTATCATATATACCAATTCTTTATTCTGCTCACAGATGACATTTGAAGTATATATTGTCTATGATGTTCGTTAGTGTAGGATACCGTACGTACAATCTTTCAGGCAGTTAGTAATAAATTTGTATTTATTGCTGTGAACTGAAGAAAGATTGATTTTGCGATGGGTATACGAGCTTTCTTTAGAAAAAAACAAAGAGTTGAAGAGGAAATTGAACAAGAAGGACCTCATTCCTCAAAACAGTTGGGAGCATAAAATACAATTACCCCTCCTAGTCCTATGTAAACAGGTTTGGTGAAACATGTTGGTAATGTTAGTTGCAGTATTCTTTCTGATACTGCACAAATCGGAGAACCGATAAAGCAAGTTAATTTAGATGTACATCTAAACGAAAATAACAGGACCTTTGTAGTGGTTGCAGGATTCAGTCGAAATTATTACCTTGCCAGCAATTATTACCTTATGGAAGCAAACAGACTTTATACACTTCTGCAGGATTCAGAAACTGGAAAAATGTCACTGATTAAAAATTGATATCTCGTACACAAGTCATGGCGACGTGGCAGGACAAATTCATATAATATCTACAACTAGCAGAGATGAAACGTTTATATGTCGAAACGCATTAAAAAAACATGTCTTATATGAAGTCTATTATTGAAGTAATAGAATTTATAGTTGTTGATGAATTGGCATTGCGTGGAAATTATATTTTGGAGGAAGAAAGGAACAAGTACTATTTCATAATTTGTTTGAATACACATGCATGAAACATTCGAATGTGAAGGAGGCTATCAGTCATATAAAACAAAATGCAACATATCGTTCACCCGAAATTCAAAATCAAATAATTCAAGCAATGGTTCAAGCAGTGCGAAGTTCCATTGTTAAAGATATTGAGGAATCTGACGTGAACTGGTTTACTGTAATGAAAGATGGGACGGGACTTAAAAATAACAGCAAAAGTACTGAATAGCATTACGTTACATTATGGATAGATTCGTCAATGACTCGTTGCTGGCAGTTACAACTATTGAAAACCTTGATGCAGCCACTTTCACCGAATTAACGTTAAATACGCTTACGGAAAATAACTTTGACCTCTCTGATATGCTATGATGCCGCAAGTGTAATGTTTGGGAAAGTTTCAGGAGTTGCAACCAGAACAGAAAATAAATTTGGCCGAAAAATTCCTCACATCAGCAGCTACAACCATCTCTTGCATTTTATAGACATCAGCACAATCTCGGAATAGAATTTCATTTGTAACTTTTTTTTATCAATGCATCATGTTACATGAATTCTTTCACCATGGCAAAACAGCTGCCTCATATGGTGGGAAAAGGAATGGCTGGCTCCTCGAACACCATTGGTCAGAACACTTGGCGGTTACAAAAGTTGCAAACAATAATTATTCATCAATTTTGACGACATAAGATGAAATTAAAAAAATACAGATTTAATGGTGATGACATTGCTAAGTGTGTTGGCATTAAAAGTCATACTCAACTTGGAATTCCGAATGGCCATGGTTGTGGACAAAAATATCTTATTCATGCTTCAGCCTGCAGACACGGCTTTACGAGCCCAAAGCGCAGGATTGAAAGACACCATAACAATCGTAAAGTGCGTCCAAAATGAAAAAAATGACTAAGATCAGATTAAATATATCAAATTTTGGAAGTAGCTAATTCTATGACAAGTCGCAATTCTGAAAATGGAACCCAGATCCAGAAGAGGCTCAAGTGCAAAATCTAATCGCATGGATTATTACTTGATGATTGCCCTTCCGACAAAATATAGAAGATCAGGATACTCAGCAATTTAAATTTAATTATTTTGAAAGGTTGGACATACAAATTGCTGAGTTACTAAGAAGGGGACAGGCTGCGTGAGCACGTCCGTAATTATAGATCCAACAACATCGATATATCCCCCATTGAACGGCATGCAGCCGAAACTAATCATGCCATAAACATCGAAAACACCACCTTTGAAGTGCGCGAAGTTAAATGGTGGCCAAGTAGGGTCAGGGAGGCGTTGGAAATTGCCAAACGCCCAAAAAATATAAACGAAGACAACGGACTTAAATTACCTGACGCCTGGCTCTCGTTAGTGCGGACAGAGCAGGTCACGTGTCACCTCCCACCAGCGAAACACATGACGGTTCGCATATTCTGATTGGCGGGGTAGCCTGAACGCTTGCCTCGACTATATAACAACACTTCACACTGACTGAAGAGGAGGAACACGTAGAGCAGCTCAACCTGGATTCCTTCGCTTTCTTCAAGTTGTCGCCGCCTACCGGATTACGCTTACTACTGGACTTCGATTCTTGGTTTATCTCTTTGGTACTTCCCCTGCTAGTTTTTGGATATCACCTGATTGCCCCTGGACTTCGACTATCAGCTTCTGGAACTCACCTACCTGCCTTCTCTGGGACTACGCCTGCCCTGCCTGCCATCGATCTACGCCAGCCATCCGACTGCGCCTGCCCTACCTGCCACCCGTCTACACCTGCTAACTGACTAACAACGCCTGCTCTCGCCACTGCTCACAAATGGACTTCCATCGACCTGCCTGCCTAGTGTGCTACACTCAGCAACAAAACAGTAACGGTAATGCCGTAAACACTTCCAGCACAAACCCTACCATCTTTCCACCCACTGTCACTACCAGCCACCTTTCCACCATATACCCATCTTCAACTACAATTGAAACCACCATGACTCCTACCACGTCATCAATCATCAGCCCCACGACATGTGAAGGCATACAACCTAATATTCCACAGATAATGTAAAAACCCTCACATGATACTAGCTATCTACAAACAGACAGGAACAATGCCAAACTTTATGACCAGTCAAAATGCGGCACCTCGCCGTCTACAGAAGCCTCCTCAACAAAAACTACACATACCACATGTGAAGTCCTAGAAACCACACCATCACCTCCTACTACTTCTCAGACAATTCACGTATATATACTGGAAGGAATGTTCCCTGAATACACCAATAGTAAAACCTTAACCAAATTCTTAAAGCGCCAGATATCAAGCATATCAATCTAACAGCTCATTCCCACAAGAAACGGAATCATTATCAAAAGCAACAATGCAGACCTCTTCAAGCTAATTAAAAACAAAATTGGCCTACCTTCATTTCGCGATAATGCTACTTTAACCCTCCCCCTCCCCTAAACAACCAACCCCACCTAAGAAACCCCCAACACTCACAACCGTCATCCGCGTGATAGATCCATCTATCACCGAAGAAGAAGTAGTCACTGAGCTAAACTCAAACGAAGACCTACATGTACCTCAGAATTAGATATCACTTTGGGCCCACTTACATGATCAGAGTCCTAACATAAGATTTATCAACAATAGACCACGCAATAGGGCCGCAATCCTCCACCAAAAACACAGAGTGGAACCTTCAAAAACTCCCTCTCCCCAACCTACTAGATGTGCCCGCTGCTTACAATACAACGACCACCTCACGCAGAACTGTAAAAACCCTTCTATTTGTCCCCGCTACAAAGAGAATCACTTCCTAAAAACCTGCCCTAACCTGCAGAAAACACCAACCTGCAACACATGCAGTGAACACCACCTTACCTACTATACCAAATGCAAATTCAAACCAGCCCCCATCAAACCTGAACTCACTGTATCATTGACCCTCCCATACCACCCACCAACTCCATACGCCACCCACAAACCATAGAAGATATCCTACTATTCATTATCATTACTTTGAAATATCTAAACCCCTTCTCGTGAGATCACACACTCGCACAAATATCTGTCGCAGCCCGAGCTGTTTTTGGAATTCACAAAAAATGCCACCTATTCGCACTACAACCCCCACTTCCAATTCCTCGCGCAAGAAACCCTCGTATAAGCCCCACAACCCCACACCGAAAAACCCAAATATGCCTCTTTTTCATTAAATTTTACTTAACAACATCCATTTACTCCTACCAACAAAACCCTTCTCCTACATACCCTCACCATACATGATACCCAATGCCTCAAGTTAAACGAAATCTTCCTCCAACCACACCATCAAATTCGTATGTCCCCTTATCAACTCACTAGATCCGACAACCATTCAGAAGTAGCGCGTGGAGGCGTGGTCATTGGCTATAAAAATCATATCCCCACCCAATTACACCCACCCCTCAATCATCCATCTGAACATGTCATCGTCACATCATTCCTAAAATCCCTCACCGTCACCCTCCACACCATATACATCCGACGCGGCGTTCCATTACCAATCAATTGCATGTCCTACATAGATAATCACTACAACTCATATATAGGGCGTTTCATTTATGACGCGTCCGCGCGCACGGCAAAAATCGCCTAGGGCAGCGCCCCTTCGCTCGCCGGTCAGTCACACGGCGCGTCGCCCGTCCTCAAGAACTCCTCACGCTTGCGCTGATTTCTTACTTTATAGCACGTGATGGAAATGTTGGCCATCGGCTTCAATACACGCTTCACATCTTCTAAGTATGTTTTGGCTAACTCTCTGCAGTATTTGTGAAGAAATATTATTAATATTAGTTCTTATGTTTTCCCTGTTGTTGTTGTTGTTGTTGTTTTTGTGGCTTTAGGGCGCGTCGACAGCGAGGTCATTAGCGCCCTAACAATGACCAGCTAATACTTTTGCTAAAAGAATATTAAAATACCATCTGTATGGTCGGCTGTACAAGGGTCGGCCATACGGACAGCAAATAAAAAAAACATGGCTTTAAAAGGGCCACTAGTACCTGATAACCATAAAACACCTGGATGGCTGAAAAGTTGTCAAACCGGTTCACAAAATAATTAAAAACACTACATGTCTCGCTGGCTGTATAGAGGCCAGCGAGACAGAAAATATAAAGATATTAAAATTATAAAAAATAAAAACAATGCAAATGGATGTGTGGCTGTAAAGAGGCCACCCATACATCATAAAACTAGGCCAATCTGCATAAAATTTATTGGGCAATAGAGTGGCCAATACACAAAATTTCAAAACACTGGCCACATTGCTGATCTTGTTGTTAAAAATAAGAGACAGATCGTTGGCCAGGCCAACGCCTGCCCCTAAAACTAAAAACGTTATTGTAATTGCTTTAGGGCATGTTGACGGCAGGGCCAATAGCGCCCTAAAAATTACCAGCTATTACTGTGGCTTAAGAAAGTACTAAAATACTGCCTGCATGGTCGACTGTAAAGGGGTCGGCCATACAGACACCAAATAAAATAAGTCATAAAATCAGACGTGGCTTTAAAGCGACCACAACGACTTAAAACCGTACAACACCTGTCAGGCTGTAAAGGGGCCAAACAGGTTCAATAGACGATAAAAAACACTACATGTCTTGCTGGCTGTGTATTGGCCAGACAGACAAGAATAATAACAATACAAAAAGTAAAAACCATGCATATGGATTGGGTGGCTGTAAAGAGGCCACCCATCAGTCTTAAAATTAGACCGATCTGCCTAAAATTGGTTTCACCCGCCTCGGTTCGGGTGGGTCGTTGGTCATTGCCCGCTGAGGAACGGGATCAGGCTCATCCACCAGCATTGCAGTTTCCTCTGGTTCTGAAGAGTCTGACGTCTCCGACTCAGCGTCCTCCTCGACTACCTCCTTGCCCTTCTTCTTCCTCGACCTCTTGCCCTTTTTCTCCCTTTTACCAGGTGTTCTGGGAGGGGACGAAGACGGAGATTTAACGAACTGAGTCGGGTCCGTCAGCCTAAACCTCGGACCCCGTGTCTTCAAGTCGCCTTCAGTAATGTTGGTAGCAGATGGTAGTGCTACTGCTTTCACGGCACGTGGTGGTATTGGAGGTGCTGGTAATTTCACTGCTACTGCTGGTGGGTCCTGTTTCACTGCTGCTGGTGTGATCGAGGTCGCAGACGTGTTGCTACCGACGTCCGCGGTCTTAGGAGTTATGACCTTAGCGGGTTTTGCACCGCATTTACACTGACACGAGCACTACGTGCTCGTGCCCATGTCTGCAACGAACGTCTGGGTAGCAACACTCTGCTTCCTGACGGGAGCTGAAGCCATCTTAGCAAAACTAGTTGTAAATACTGGGGCGGCAAGTAACTTAGCCTTCTTCTTAGCTTCCCCGTAAGGAATCCGCTCTTTGGTCTTCAGCTCCTGTATCTTGCGTTCATCAAGATACACTTGACACTCCCTGCTCCAGGCGGGATGCGAACCGGAGCAGTTGACACAAGCCTGTGGAAGCGTACAACTGACACCCGGCTCGTGTGCGCCCTTCCCGCAGTTTCCACAGGTGGGGTTTCCCTTACATGACGCCGTCGTATGTCCGAACCGCTGACACTGGAAACAGCGCATCGGGTCCGGAACATACGGACGGACGTTAAGGTTTATATATCCGGCCTTGATAGCCTTGGGCAATACTGGAGTGTCAAACGTCAGGACGAAGGTGGCAGTCTTTTCAAGATTGCCATTTACCCTTCGTGTAATCTGACGTACCTCGATCACTTTTTGAGATTTCCATTCGGTAAGAAGCTCATCTGTCGCTAGGTCCATGATATCACGGCAAGTGATAACGCCTTTACTACTGTTTAAGGACTTATGGAGTTCGCATTTTACAGCGAACTCCCCGAGCTTCTTACAATTCAGCAGTTGAGTAGCTTGCTTACTGCTGACTGTTTCCAGCAGCAGTGTCCCGTTCCTCAATTTTTTAACAGTGTTAAGGGTACCAAAAAGACCCTCTAGACCAGGGGTCCCCAAAGTGGTCGGTATCGACCCCTGGGGGTCGATAAGAGTTCTCCGGGGGTCGATTAATACCCGGGGGTCGAAAGGGGGTCGATTGATAAATGGTCTAGGAAAAAATGGGAATATTCCAACAAAAATCCAAAATAACTGACTAGCCCCGTTATAACTTGAGTTTTACGGAAGCCTGCGTCGCTTTAGGTATGTGTTAAGGAGAAAACATACTGGAGCGGAGAGCATAGCAACGACGAGAGCGAAGTACAAAGCAGCGAAAACAAACAAACCAATTGGATTGTTGCGGTGACTCTTACTGGGGCGCAAAGCGGTGAGGTAATAATGGAGCAAAGCTTATCGTTCAAACTGTTTGATTTCGCCGCTTTATTCTTCACTCGCATTGCTGGTTTGTTAGTGGTTGTTCCTGTGAGAAACGAATGTAGACCAATTTACGAATTGTGTCTCTTCTAAGGTCCATCTTTGGGGTAAGAAAGAAGTTCAACATCACAATTATTTTATTTTAGCTAAGCTACGTGATCAACTCAACAAGTATTAAAACTTTACTTTTATTTACTTCGGGTATTTAAGCATTTTATATTCGGGAGGATGCTGGTTCGAATCACCGTCCAGGCATCCGGATTTAGGTTTTCCATGGTTTCCCCAAATCACTCAAGGCTAATGCCGGGATGCTTCCTCCAAAAAGCCATGGTCGAATTCCTTCCAGTTCCTTCTCCGCAGTTCCATCCCGCCTCTAGTCACCGCGCTGTCGACGAGACGTAAAGCCACAAAAGGGGGGGGAGAGAGAGAGAGAGAGAGAGAGAGAACGCTGCTGGTTCATTATACACAAAATGCACTGTTAAATTCTAGTATGGTTTCCACTCTATGTATTGTATATCTAAATGTAGATTTTGTCCATTACATAAAAGATATCGTAATATACCGAAAACCATTAAATTTAGATACTTCTTTTTTATCTTTTTCCTATCTAATTCTATTGAATAGGTTACTTTTAGATGTAATTATTATTCCTTCAAGTCTAGATATCTATTGTTACCAAAAGTAGCAACAATGCACTCTGAGCAAGAACAGGCAGTTCTTTATAGCTCGTGCGGTAATAAGTTGCGTCTCTTACTGCTGCTGTTTTGTTGTGCTGCGATCGTATCGTGTTGTTCATATTATAAATCTGAGTTTAATACCTACGTTGTCGTCTACCAGTGCTAAGAAGAAATGCAGACAATATTCACACGAGTATTTGAAATATGGTTTTGTGCCATCTTCTGCTAATGAAACTATTCCTATGTGCTTGTTATGTGAAAAACTTTCAGCAATGATGCTAAGAAGCCGGCGAAAATAAAAGACCACTTGGAAAGGATCCATTCTGATAAGAAAAACATAGATTTTGAGTATTTCAAAATGCTAAAAGAGAAATTGAGAGTTCGGCCAAATTTAAGTACATATTTGAAGTCATCTGCTAGCGCTGATAGTGAAGGAGGACTGAGGACAACCAACAGCATCTCTCTTAACATAGCACAGAAAGGCAAACCGTACACAATTGGTGAAGAGATTATAGTACCAGCTATAAAAGATGTAATTGAAAATATTATGAAGAAAGACTCTCAACTATTTTTGAAGTGCATACCATTGAGTGCAAATACTATGCAGCGACGTATAGAGGAAATGGCCGATGATGTGGAAAGAACTTTGACCTCTGAGCTCCAGCATTTTAAGTTTGCTATTCAACTTGACGAATCAACTTTCTGAAGTTCAAATCTTCTCATGGTTTATGTTAGGTTCCATAGTCCATCCCTGAATGACACTGCTGATGAATTTCTGTTTGCTAAATATCTTCAAACTGTTTCGAAAGGTGAGACAATTTTTTTATGTTTGCAAGATTATTTGAACAAGCACAACATTCCTTTCGGGAATATTACTGCAGTAGCTACTGACGGTGCACCTGCTATGGTAGGCCGTTATAGAGGATTTTTCTTTCTGAAGGAAAAGGTTCCTTATGTACGTACCGTTCACTGTGTTCTACACAGGCAGCATCTTGTAGCCAAAAAATTGAGTGGCGACCTGCATGATACTCTAAAAGTGTGCATTACGTCAATTAATAAAATTAAAGCTCATCCTCTCAATTCCCGACTGTTTGCGAAGTTATGTGAAGAAAATGATGAACCTTTCAATCAATTACTTTTGCACACTGAGGTAAGGTGGTTGACAAGAGGTGATAGTTTGCAGAGGTTTGTTGACTTGTACGACTCGTCTGCAGAGTTTCTTAAGAATGTGGATCCATTACTATGTGACGAGTTAAAACAGTGCAAGAACCATCTTGTTCTATTTGGCAGATCTTTATTCGAAATTTAACGAAGTACAGAAGCGTTTGCAAGGAAAAAATGTTACAATTGTTCAAGCTCGAACAATTATAATGTCCTTTCAACTAAAAATAAACCTGTTAAAATCTTCACTGGCACGTAAAAATTTTAAATATTTTTCAAACTTTCGACTACTAAAAGAAAATGAAGAGATACCCGACCGTGATTTGGAGATATATATTAAATTAATAGAAGACTTCAAAGCACGTTTCGAAGACTTGGAGAACATGCATGTTCCTGAATGGTTTGCTTCTCCATTTGATGTTAACATAATCAAGGTAATGAACGTGGCTTAGAAGATGAACTGATTGAAATATGCGTAGATCTGGAAGCTAAAGCGTTGTTTAAAAATAAAAACCTCAGCGAATTTTGGAGCAATAACAATATTGCTACAAAATACCCCAAGCTCAGAGCAGAAGACGAATCTTTCTTACTTGCATTCCCAACTTCATACATGGTTGAAGCTGGCTTTAGCCACGCGAACGCTATTTTAACAAAACAGAGAAACAGACTGAACTTGGAAAACCGTGGTGATTTGCGACTTAAACTTACCAATTTTCAACCGAACATCATTAATCTTGATGCTGCCCTTCAGACCCATCCATCTCACTAATATCAGCTACTTTAATAAAAAGGTATGTTAACATGTTTTTAATGTATTCAACAGTAGTCGTAAAATGGCAGATGTTTTTTCATCGAATATAATTTATTTAAATTTTCAATGATTATTTTGTGTTTTACATTTTATGACACTTACGGTTATAGGCTAGTTTCCATCTATCTATAATTTTTTAATTATTTTTACGATTATAATAACAGTGTAAAATATCCCTTTTTTCTGTTAGTGTTGTTGGGTGGATTTTTTAAGGTGTGGGAACTATAAATACTTTCTTTGGGTTGTTATGCAACTCTCCTTATCGCTTAGCATCAAAAATGCTAAAAATGATTTAAAATTTTCATCAGTGGCGGATCCAGGAATTTTTCGAGCCGGGGCAAAAACTGTAGGAATGCCGCCCCTTGCAACATTATTTGCAGCTCCCATTTTTGCCGTCTGGCCCCAAGTGTCGCCACCTCGATTGTCGGCCAAACACATTGTTGTCGCCGCCCGGCGCCCAGTGTACTAGTAGAGCTAAAAAAAAAAAAAAAAAAAAAAAAAAAAAAAAAAAAAAAAAACCGTGACTTAAATCGCCTCCCTTCAAACATGATTTTGCCGCCTCCTTGAAGTTGGCACCCCGGTGTACACCCCCCCCCCCCTAGATCAAGCACTGGTTTTTATTAAATGTTTAATCTGGGGGTCGATGAGAAGACAAATGTTCTGTGAGGGGGTCGACGTGATAAAAAGTTTGGGGACCCCTGCTCTAGACCCTTTGAGATGAAGAAGGGTGACACTTTTTCAAAGGTTCCATCAACTTTTTCCATAATTACAAAAGCGTTCTGTACTGAACAAACTTTTCTGTTACTATCACTGTCAGATGCGGGGGGGCTATCAACCCTCACCCGTTTCTTTGAACTGGGTGTATTTATATTAGCCTGCGGCACACCCGTACCGCAGGTTGGTTTGGTATTCTTGTGAGTCTTAATTTTGGTCCCACGAGTATTGCCAATTTAAAACGAAATGCTAATACAACAGGGGTGCGCAGGTGCCCCTGAGGTTGCACGCTAGCGAGTGATTTCCCTCATCACTCATTCGCCTCCTCGGCACGTGTCTGACCTTGAGGTTGAGGGGTTTTTTATAGAGGTTTGTTCCGTCCTCGCAATCCGGGCGATGAAGCCAAGATTCCCGTTCTCCTAGGCACACAACGTTCCACCGCCACGCCCTACGGTGGTCGTTGAAGCATGGTAGGAGCTTACGGTGTGGGAAACTTGCGGCGCTCACAAGTTTCCATCTCGGGCACCGCGGGTTCGCCAAACCCGTACCTGGCACTTGTGTACCAGGCCCCTGCGGGGATGTTTTCCCTAAGTCCCTCTTCCTTATGGGGATTATAAACACGCTCTTTTAGGTAACTCCACAAAAATAAATCACTAGGTGTCATGTATGGAGAACGCAGAGGCCACAATCCATGATTGATAATTTGATTCTCATTGTAAACACGCTTTAAAGTATGCTAATAATTTTCGGCTGTATGGAGAGTTGCACTGTATTGTTGCAAATTACATTAATTTCTATCATCTTCTGTCAGCTGTTCAAAAAAGGTATTTCAAATATTGTCCACATAGCGAGAAGATGTAATTGTTTCAGTAAGAAACACTGTCCCAATAATTTACCTCGCACTAATTTCACACCAAACTCCAATTTTCACATCGTGTCGTGGCTGTTCTTGGATAAGATGTGGATTTTCTGTACTCCAGTACCGACTGTTTTGACCATTTACGCGTTAACGTATATAAAAATACGCCTCATCGGCGAAAAATGTCAATTGCAGTTCCAGCTTGATATCGTGCACTCTTTGCATAAACCAGTATGCAAACCTCATTCGTGCAGTGTAATCGGCTTGTTTTAATTCTTGTACAGCAGTTGTTCGATAAGGGCTAAAATTAATAATATTTCTTCACAAACATTGCAGAGAGTTAGCCAAAACATTCTTAGAAGATGTGAAGCGTGTATTGAAGCCGATGGCCAACATTTCCAGCACGTGCTATAAGGTAAGAAATCAACGCAAGCATGAGGTGTACTTGAGCACGGGTGACGCGCCGTGTGACTTACCTGCGAGCGAGGGCGCGCTGCCCGCGCGATTTTTGGCCTGCGCGCGGACGCGTCATTAATGAAACGCCCTGTATCATCATGGCAGACATCGATATCCATAGTTGCACCCAACAATAACTCCATCAAACCCTAGCAACCATGAGATGTGAGATACTTTAACATCTCATCACCCACGCGCCCTGAATCAAACACAATCCCTGATTCAGTTATAGTCTCCCCAAATATCCTAACCCGCACCACCCATCATGTTATCGATCCCATTGGCAGTGACCACATCCCGATCATGCTCTCCATCCAATACAATGCCCCTAAGACCCCACGTACACCAAATCCTACACCCCACCGATACATTCAGACTACCGCAATACCAACTTCAATAACTACAGAAAATTCATCGATGACCAAATAGACGCAAACAAACCAAATAAAACCGACGCTGACAGCCTATTTAAAACTACCAAATACCTTCAACATACCATCATAGACGCTACTGACGCGCACATCCCCCAGACTTATATCACCCCACACACCCCTATCACTACTAACAATATCCTATCTGTCATTCACACCAAGAAAAATACAGCTCCTGGTCCTGACTCCATCACATACAGACACACCAAAGAAGCACCTAGCTACTTCCATCAACTCATAGCCCACCTGTATACAAATACCCTATACTTCGACATCAACCCTCCTAAATGGAAATCCTCAAAAATCCTTATGTTTCCCAAACCAAATAATCCCATCAGCCTCACCTCCGTCTTTATCAAAATATATGAAACCTACTATCAAAAATAATCCACCAACACATATCTTAACATTCACTCTTATTCCCAGGCCAGTGAGTATTCCACCCAAAACTGTCCACCCAAGATCAACTCCTCAAACTAATATCCCTACTGACCACCCAAATGAACACCCACCGATCCGCAATTCTCTTCCTGTGAGACATGGAAAAAGCTTTCGACCGAGTATGGCACGCCAGATTCATTTTTAAACTACAAACCTTCGCCATACCCATCACCTACATTCGTACAATAGCCTCCTTCCTCACACACCGTACCTCGTCTGTAGCCATAAATAACTTCTTCTCCCACATCTTCTCCCCTGCCGCAGGTGTCCCCCCAAGAAGGACATGTACTCTCGCCACTCCTATACATCTTATACATTTCTGACGTACCTATACCCGCACTACCTACATACGTCCTCAAATACGCCGATGACACCGCCTACCTAGCCCTGTATAAATCACTGCAACAATCACAAAAGTCGATACAGACAGAACTGCACAAATCTGTACAATGGTGCAACCGCTGGAAGTGAATCATAAATCCTAACAAAATCCAAGCCATCATTTTCGGAAACGTAAGCAGAAGATAACGCCTCACCGACTTCAAAATTACCATCTACGATCATCCCATCCAGCAACAACCCACTGTTAAATACCTAGGCATCACCCTCGACCAACATCTAACCTAGACACCCCACCTTAAAACAATCACCTCGAAAGGAAATATCCGACTCAACCTTCTTAAACTACTATTGAGGACCCCACAGCAACGTTATCATCAACACCTACAAAGCCTTCCTCCGCCCCATCTTCACCTATGGTCACCTCTCTTGGTTATCCGCTCCCGTCTGCTTCTACAATAGATCTTAAATTATAAAATGACACTAACTCCGAACCACCTACCGTATCCGACTGATCACCAGCCCACCTATTTTACAACTGAATAAAATTCCCCACACCCTGATCCACTTAGAATCCCTCCGCATAAAATAGTCTCCATAATAACAATCCTATAACTCTAAACCTAATCACCGAACCCCATCACCTCCTAACTTTCCACAAACAAGTACCACCCACACTCCACCTCCTTAACATCCTTATCCTAACCCAACACATACACGACCACCACCAATACCCGACCAAGAGAAGCGATCCAAGTATATACCCTACCCTTTAACCGATTATCTGAAAACCATCATCTGTAAACCTAATTAAAATGCTGTAAAAAACTAAAAATAACAGCATTCTGGTTACGTAAAAAACTGAAAAATTCTATTGTCATATGACATTGTAACATTTATGTTTTCATCAATTGTAAAATATGTATCTTTGGGCTGAAGAGCACAATTTGTGTGCTGCTACCCCGACTTCCCCCACCAGGGGAAGGAATGAAATAATAATAAATATATTTATATGATTCAAGACGCAGTTCTGGCCTGGAAGAAAACCACAGAAGGATGGACGAAACATCGGCTACACGAAACATGACGCGGCGTCATTCGGAAAGCCAAGAAACAACTGAATACTGGCCGCAAAAGCATACGATTACACTGAATAATTGAATTTCTTTCTCTTATCTATCTATCACCCCTCCCGACTATTAAGTAATACCTCACTCACTCACAATCACAAATACGACAAAAATCAATTCACCAGATTAGATCAAGTAAAATTTTAATTTCCGCCCTACCTGTAACCATCGCTGCCCTACCTTAAATTCAACTCTAGCTACGGCCCAGCCTATACGGAGGCGAGTAAGGAGAACCTCATCCCTCCTCGCCCGCTGGAAGGAGCTGCTCCACGTCTGAACGGCCCGTTTGACCTGCCGGAGCTTATTATGCTCAACTTCCAGTCACTGCTTTTGCCAAACATCAAAAACAAATCTCTTCGCCGCCGAGGCAAGGACTGACTTTGGGACCGGAGCAAAGTCAATTATGACCTTGTCGCAGGCTAACTTGGCAGCATCATCAGCTGCCTCGTTCCCCCTGATTCCCACATGGCCGGGTACCCAGCAGAATAAAACCTCCTTCCCACGAGATTGGAGGGAAAGGAGAGCGTCCTGGATGTCCTTGATTAGACGGGCTGCTGGATACATATTTCCTATGGCCTGAATACAGCTGAGGGAATCACAGCATATGATGAACCACTTATCGCGCATTACTTTCATATGCTGGAGCAACACGGCGTAGCACTGGGCGGTGTAAACGCTGCACCTGCCGTCAAGTTTGAATGTGTAAGTCACTCGAGGAAACACTACGGAGCAGCCAACTCCGTTAGCCTGCTTAAAACCATCCGTATACACCGGGGTAAACGTGTGATACTGGTTTAAAATGTCTCTAAATAAGTTAATAAAAATACTGTCAGCGGTAGACAGTTTGCTATACCGAGACAGATCTAAAATTATTCTGGGCCTCTTTAAAAGCCAGGAAGCAAACATCGATCGCGGTCACCTTCAACCGCACTGTCAAGTTGCACAGATATATTAGATTTGGCTCTGACTTCGGCACCTCTGTAAAGTCTGTGACGGACACATCCTTTTTACAGGCTGAAAGTAACTCATATATCATCTGTCAACGGGCAGAATGGCCGAGTCACGAACCACTAGATCCTCGATTTGGTACCATTTCCAGAAGCTGGATAAAAAATGTAAATGTCTGTACTGCAACTCGGAACTTATCATTTCTGCAGGACGGACAAGTAACCTTCGTCGACACTTAACCAGAAAACACCGAGCGTGGTGGTGTAACGGCTAGCATTCTGGTCTCGCATTCGGGAGGACGCCGGTTCGAATCCACGTCCGGGCATCCAGATTTGGGTTTTCCATGGTTTCCCCAGATCACTCCAGGCGAATGCCGGAATGCTTCCTTCAAAAAGGCCATGGCCGAATTCCTTCCCGTTCCTTTTCCTCCATCCCATCACATCCTACAGTCATCAGCAAAAGGCAGAATTCTCCGTGTCGATCGCGGTCAGCTTCAGCCGCACAGTCAAGTTGCTCAGGTATATTATAATTTTGCTCTGACTTTGGCACAACTGTAAAGTCTGTGACGGACATATCCTCTTTACAGGCTGCCGATGTCGCCTCAGTTTCTTCCCTTCCTTTGTCATCACAGTCTACGCTCTCGCCAAAAGAGTTGGCCCAGCAAACAATGAGACAGTTTGTAGATATAAAGAAACGTATCCCCCTCAAAATTAGTAGGAACATTGATATCCAATTATTAAAAGTAATACGCAATGAATACCAACTATTTAGCATAGTAGAAAATGAAGAATTCAGAAAATTTGTGAAAATGCTGAATCACAATTATAAATTACCCACCAGTAAAACCATTTCGTCCAGTCTCTTACCATCAGTTTATAACGAAATGGTGGAGAAAGTTAAACTAATGGTACAAAAGACATCCGCCGTTTGCGTTACCTTCGATGACTGGACAGACTTAAATACCGTGAGTTTTTATGTCATCACTGCAAATTTCTTTGATGACAAATCTGAAATCTGCCCTTTTCGATTGTAGCGAATTCCCAGATAAGCATACGCTGCAAAAAAGCTAGTTGGGTAAAAGGGGTATTTGATAAATATGAAATAGGGTTTAAAGTGTGTGCTGTGGTGACTGACAATGCGGCAAACATAAAAGCGGCAGTTGCTTCTTTAAACCTGAGGCACATAACCTGTTTGGGTCATGGGCTTAATTTGGCCGTTCAGTCTGCAATTAGGAGCTCGAGAACATTGTTGACAAAGTAAAATCAACGGTACAATTTTTTAAGCGAAGCAGCCATGCAGCTACAAAATTGCATGAGATGCAAAAAACTATGGGTATTGCTACTTTAAAATTGTAACAGGACGTTCCTACTAGATGGATCTCCACATACACTATGTTAAATAGATTTTTAACTCTTAAGGAGCCTATAATTGCAGTATTAGCACTTGTCAATTCTCATGTGACATTTACAGAGTATGAATGGGAAATTATTACGCAGGCATTAAATATGTTGGAAGTATTTTTTGAAGTGACAGGGGAGGTATCTGCTTCAGAAAAAGGGTCTCTGTCAAAGATAGGTATTTTGGCTCGTGGCATGAGAAAAAGAGTAAAATTACATCTAGAAAATAAACAAATTTTGGGGGAGGTAAGGAAATTGGGGGAGGGATTGTTGGAGGAGTTGACAAAACGATTTGGCGGAACAGAAACCGTAGAACTGGTTGGCCAGTCCAATTTCTTATACCTAAGGTTCAAGAAACAAGGATTTGAGGATGTCAGTCGTTTCCAAGATTCTTATAATACTGTTATTACAAGGGTAAAGGGACTAATTATGTCATCACGTTCAAGGGCTCAGCGAGAAATTGGTTTAGATGAATCTGAGGGAGAAGCTCTTTTACCTAAACCACCACCAACACAAGTTTCTTCTATTTGGAATGAGTTCGATGAGTCCGTCAGCCGTCTTAAGGGACTTCACGTCCCAGATGCAAAGGCTTCCACTATGATCGAGGTTGATAAATATTTAGCCGAACCTCTTCTACCCAGTGGCATAGCTAGGTAAACAAGGGCCCCTGTGAAAAAAAAAAATATTTTGGGCCCTCAGGCCAGATGGGCGAATTTTTTTCTCTTTTGTTTGTGTTGCTGGTAGGGGCCGCCTGAGCTGAGGCTGGGGGCCCCTGCTTAGGGGCAACCTGAGCAGTGAGGGCCCTTAGTGAGGGTTTGCTGTGTCTCAGGGGCCCCCATAGACAACGGTAGAGCTAAAAATGAAAAACGTCACCAGTTTGCCGTGAAGGCCCGTGGGCCCTCTGTACTGCGCTTGCCCCCCCTCCAATTGTGCGCTTGGAGCCCTCCTGAGGTATGCTTAGGGGCCCCCTGAGCGTAGGGGCCCCGGTGCACCGCACCACCTAGCCCCATAGTTGCTACGCCCCTGCTTCGAAAATGTTTATTGTAAATAGTAATAGAAATTGAAATCTTGTTTTGTAAATTGTATCATTTTTATTGTAAAATTAGTGTTTTGATTTGTTTAAATAATAAAATAACATGTTTTCACAATATATAACTTATAATTACTAAATACAAATTTCATTATTTTAGTTAGCATTTGTTAATAATTTCCTCCTCGTTGGTTAATAACCCCTCATCAATTTTCGTCTTTCAAAATACCATGCAAAAAGAATCGGAGAGTCGTTTAAAAGAATCGATTCTCAGCAAGGAGTGAATCGATTCATCAAAAATAATCGGTCTGCCCATCGCTAAAAGTCGCCTCGTGTGAACAGTTGGGGCAGCCGCCGCGCAGCAGGAAGTCGCTTCGACTGTGTCCAGTCCGGCGACAATCGGGTCGGCGACACTTCGGGTGGTGGCAATAGGGCGGAAAAATAATGTTCGAAGGGGTGGCAATCTCACAGTTTTTGCCCCGGCTCTGAAGATTCCTAGATCTGCGCTCCTAGAACTTGCATTCTTCGAGGGATCAATTTGTCGTTATCCGTACGGTCGAAATGATTTGTTAAAGTGTTGGTGGTGGTTCGAGAATTTTAGTGGCTGAGTAATAAAACCAGGAGTGACCTTATAACCTTGTTTGGTTATGAACGTTTGGTTATGAACGTTTGCTATGAACAATATAATTGACTACGCGACATCTTTGGTGTTCCTCACGACACGTTCAAAATTTCATTTACTGCTCCCGCGTTAAATAACGTTGAAACATAGGACATAGCACACATTTCAAAACCCTGTCTAAATCTGCTCAGTTTTCTGAAACAGTTATACCCGGGTTTCGTTTAGCTGTATGAGCAATCGGTAATTTCAGAAGTAAAGCGATCAAACAGAGGGATTTTAGTATTCACGGAAATTGATGAAAAAGAGTGCGTAGAAAACTAAAATCTCAACAAAATTCACATATTAAGAATTGAACAAAACGTGTTCATTCATTAAGTGTGTAATACAGTACCCGGTTCTCTCCCCCCCCCAATACTATTTAACTTTTATACGTATGACCTGCCAGATACTCTCTCTCGTAAGTTGGTGTAGCCTGATGATATAAACCTTACAGTGCAAAGCATTAATTTCGAGAGACAGAAGAAACACTGACCCACGACATTCAGGAAATGGATGCCCACTTTCGAAGATAGCGCCGTCAACAAAACACGGCACAAAAACACTTCATTTCACCTAACCAACAAATAAATGAAATAACGGCAACGTCTAGAGACCAGAAGCAAGATCCCTGTGTGTAACATTAGACAGGTCACTCAATTATAACAGGCAACTTCAGAATACAGCTGCCAAGATTAACAGTCGGAGCAATCTACTTCAGTGGTTGGCTAAAACATATCCAGAGTTGATGCAAATACTTTAAGAATAACATCCTTGGCCTTGTTGTACTCCTCCAGTGTGTGACTCAATAGCTCTCACATACTGATGCTGGACGTCCAATTGAAGTTGAGAAATTTAGGATAAGCTTTCTTACAGATTACTATTCACTGGTGGTATTTTTATGGGGTTCTAAACAATGTACAGCCCGTGGTCCCAAGAGGAAAATGAGATATGCGAATCCTAAAAGTTGAGAGCAGACGTAACATGAAGATGGTGGCTCGTTACGCTGTAGAAAATTCGAAGAACGATCAATTGATCTAGCCGCATGCCCGAGAAAATTTCGAGCAGCAGATTCGCAGGGAAAACCAACGATTACATAAAAGTGTCAGCAAATAACTATCCTATTAAAGGTTAGTCACGGACAAAGGCTATTGTATCATTCGGATTTCACGTTAATTTGTTAGTAACTGGTATTCATTTTTTGCACAATCTGTAGTTCGGATTCCACGTTAAATTGTATATAGCTCTAAGGCCTCGTATCCACTTGAGCACGCTCAGGCGAATGAGCCGCTCAGTGAAGCGAGCGGCTCAAGTGTGGACGCCTGAGTACGCTCGCAACGAACGACAGCGAGCGCGCTCGGGGCGAGCCGATCGGTTGTCGGTATTTTGGAATGCTCAAAGGCGAGCCAGTGTGTGTTCGGCGCTCAGTGTGGACGGTATTTGGCGGTTTTTAAAATGAGCGCGAGCACGTGGGACAGTGAAACTTGCTTAACTCTAATTGATGCGTATGAATCAAAGAGGGTGTTATGGGATAGCTCCAGTATTATAATCAAACTAAAAAAGAAGGTGCATGGCGTGAAATCAGTGAGATATTAAACTTTAGTAGTGATGATGTAAAGAAAAAAATAACATAGCTAGGGTCATTCAGGCGAGAAAGATCAAAACAGAAGAGAACTTCTATAACGGGAAGTGGTAAGTCTTTTTTAATAGTATTTCTCACAGCTGAACGAATTTGATTGAATTTGGTGTTAGGAAATTCAGATCCTAAGTTCCTAAAATCATATTGATTTTGTGCCAGGCAATATAATTGTTTTACCAATTTTTATTAAAAACTTGAAATAAATGCCATAATTTTTTAAAAAAAAACATAAAAATAACCTTTAAATCTATATTTGTAAACATAAATTAAAAATAGGTGCCAGCCTTCACATAATTTTGGAGTGACTCAATAGTGCCATCACAGACTACCCGTACTAAACTGATGATGCTTTGTTTATATACTTTGAACATATCTGCAGGCTTGTGTAGGGACTTCCTGAGGATACGAAAGTTATTATAAATTTTATCTTCTGGTGGGATCGCCTCACGCATAGCCGTATCGTGTATTTTAATATGAGGTCCAACTAATGACAGCAAATGTTCGAAATCGATCTCGTAAAGTTTTGAAATAGCTCATTGTCATCTTCTAAAGTAAATTCGCGAATTAAATTATTAAGATAATTTCTTCGCAGACGATGACTTTCTCTAATCCATCAACTTGGTAATTTTCTTCTCTGGTTTGACATCGTATGGATAATAATAAAGGCCGCAGCTACGCGTGACGACACGTCAATAGCCGAGCGTTTTCTGAGCACTGGCACCAGGCTCGTTCGACCAAAATTTCTTTTTCCTTGAGCACGCTCGAACGAGCGCGCTCAAATGAATGAGCGGCTCATTCGCCTGAGTGTGCTCAAGTGGATACGAGGCCTTATATGGTGGGTTTACCCGGTTAGTTTAGACAACTGCGACAGAAGAAAGTTGAGCTGTTGGTAAGCAACTCTGTCCCTAGGTCATTAAACCCAAACGAAACTGTTATTTACTTGTAATGGAGGGGTAGGTAAAGAATTTTTGTAAAAAAAAAAGTCTAGTTTATTAGCTCTTTGTATGGATAATTATGAATGGTGATTCAGGAGGAATGATAAATACTGAAGGAGGTGGTAGAATGAACAATATTGAGTGAAAACGACAATATACACATGTATCCGATTTCCATTCGTTTTGGATATACAGGTGCTTGAATGTTAAGCATAATCTAAACCTCAAAAAGTGATCAAGAGCACACAAATAACTGATTGGTGTACTTTATTCATCCAAAAACACACGCATATTTTAAAACAGTTTAAATTAAATGTTCAAAAATCGACTTTAATACACAAATTGAACCGATGCGTGATGCTTGAAGTCGACATTTACAGTCCCGAAGCGCGTGCATCTCGGAAAGAAAAGACAGTAGTTCCTGCGTCACGAGGCCACTTGTAGCACAAAGTCTAACCCATGTGTGTTTTTGCATAAATAAAGTACTTCAATAAGTTATTTGATGCTCTTTATCATTTTCAAAGGTTTATTTTATGACCAACATTCCAGAACCTGTATGTCCAGAATCAATGGAAATTTAACACATGTTGATATGAACTTTTTTACTGAATATTATTCATACTATAACGTCCTTCAGTATTTCCTCCTGTATCCATGTATATATCGCTGTATGACACTTTTTATATCGTGACTGCAAAGAATCTTCATCAGTCGTTTTGTCGCGTGTTGACCGAGCGAGTGCCGAACTTACCCACTGTGGGTCCGTCCTAGCGTCTACTTACTGTCGGCTGAGGTACTTCGGGTTTCCAGTCGGCATCTGTAAGCTCCTGGCTAGGAAAAAATACATTCACAGAGACTTAATTTGCATAAAATCAGGATGTAGGGGCTCCTTGAAATGATATGAAGAGTTGTGGCTACTTGATTTATTGTGAAAGCGGCTGTGTGGTACAGTTACAAGTTGCTGGTACATGAAATCGGTGTTTCCCGATATTGGAATAATGGACCATAGGATCCGATATAATGCAGTATGCATTCCAAGCCAGCAGAGGGAGAATGATAGGAAAAATGCCTAAAACGGCCTAATTGGATGGTAACAGGTCTGCCCCACGAAATTTCACATCACGGACTGGGCGAATCGTGCGCGCAAAAAGGCGCCCTCGATTCCGGAAGGTGGGGAAAGCCTTCCTCTCATTGGCTGTTTGTCACTATGAACACGCGTGTGGTTCACGTGCTCATAGTGTGTAAGCCTCGTGTACTAGCCGTGTTGGCTGAGTTTCCCACAGTACGGACCGCAAGATCAGCGGCCTTGAGCCTGGTGTCGTATATGAGCGGTGTAACCTGCACACTACTGCGTTGGCTTGGAAGCACTCCGCCTTCATTACCGCTAAACTCTATACTCAAATCAGCTACCGCGACAGCTCCGCCGCGTGGAAAAGATTTTTCGTTGTCTTTAAAGACGAAAAATCTTCCGCAAGTGTCAATTACAAAATGAAAAATTAACAAGAACTAAAATCTACAACACTTATAATCATACAATCTTATAATCTACCAAACTATGTTGCTAAGTTCATACTACCCCCATAGTAAGAATTCCTTACTTATGCTCAACGCCTGCGTGATCTGGAGGTTCGTGGTTCAGGATCTGGTACCTCCAGACTACGCTGAGGCAATGTATCTTCACGCTCAAAAACTACAATGTTCCATCTTCTTCATCTGTTTGTATCTCCACATCCCTATGTAGAGGTCGTCTGGACTTCACATGCCGAACATGCCTTACTTCTGTTACGTTAGATGGCGTCAAGACTGTATTATTAATACAAATCCTGCTACAGCACTGATCTGTACTGCGCCAGATATATTTGAAACACTCTCGGCACGTCTTGCAATGTTACAGATGCAGAGGATGACAATTACAGCTATACAAATTATGCTAACATAAGAAATAATAGAGTATGTCGACATATGGTATGAATTTGTTTTGAATTGTTCTTGTTTAGATATTTCCTCCTGTAGCTCCTCAATTTTGTAACCGGCTACTTTCAAATCACTGAGGTGTTTACCAACAGGTTCAATGTTCCAATTTAACGGGAGCTCGGTAATATTGAGTTTTTCACTATTCACTACACAACAATCTAACTCTAACTTAAAATTAGGAATTATATCTTGACTGGTTACATTGGTTCTGAGGGTTAACTCTGACTGAATGAGCATCTGGGCCCCATAACCTCGGCATTTGTTGAAAAACTTTAACTTCCCGGTCCCCTTAAATATGACGTCTGTGGGATGCCCGTTATTGCATAAAATAGTTAAGCCCTCATCTCTTGGGGCAACAAAAATCCATTCATTATGGCCAAGGGCGGTCCAGATGCTGTGATTCAGAGCGACTACTTTCCTTACACAATCAGGAGGAATCGCTCGAATTGGTTGTAAGAGTTGCACCTCGCAAGGGGAACCATCTTGGGTAGCTTGCAATATGAAATTTTGTTTACAAATACTTAAAGTGTCTGTCATTTGTTTACATTTTAATTGTTCACTGTCTAGTTTGGCATAAAGTCTTTTGGATTGATCAATCAATAAGAATTCTTTCTCAGCTTGTAAAAACAAGTAGTGACCTTGTTCACTTACTTCTATAGGTAACGGAAGTATTCTGTATAGGTTGAATTCATTATTTTCAGCTAAAGGTACATTTAACACATAAGTCAAATATTTTTGTACAAGAATACATCGATATCAATTATTCTCAGGAGCAAGTAACCATTTTCCTCAGTCAACGGAATCGGAAACTTCTTGTCCCCGATGTCGTTCCTAATTAGATTCAAATACTGAACAACTTGTACCGGATTAATAAGGTGTGGTTGAAGCAATCCCCTTTGGGAATTAACAATAGCATTGACTAAGAGATCGTACTCCCGTTGGATGCCCTGGAGAATGGCTACTGCTCGAATTAAATGTTCATTGCTTGCGACCATTATTGACAACCGTCGAACGGCGATATCAGTATGATTAGAAAAATTTTGGACATAACGCTGCATTTTTCTCATGCCATTCATTAGAACTTCCTGATTTCGGCTTACACTCGCCACTGAATGATTGAAGTTCGACAAAAATGTCTTCACAATTGTGAGTTGCTCTTTGTTAAGTTTTAGCAGTTTCAGCTGCTCAGTCTCTACTGTGTTTATCTTGGATTGCAACGGTCGGAGGAAGGAATATCAGGAGGTAGCGTAGCCAAATCATCTGCAAAATAGAACAACATCCCTTAGAAGTCCCCTTGTGTAAATTCCTTATAGAATATTATACTAGTATAGTACGCGAAATGTTGGAAATGCGTGTACTGTGTGTTAGTTCGGGACGAAAGGTTTCGTGATATTACCGCTCGCCTGGGCGAGTACGCGGAGCCTTATCAGAGTTGAGCTCAGCCGGCCAGTTGTCCTGCTGTGATATTAGAGGCGGCCTCGCTTATCGCTTGCGGAACGCAACGTGAGCCCCGCAGCCATCTTGGCTTGACGCTGTTATCTGTGACGTGTGGGGTCGAGCCCCCCGAGCACGTGCGTTTGTTGACATACAGGCCACGTGGCTGTGTTTACTAATAACTTCTGTCCTATTAATCGTATCGGAGTCCCGTTTTCCGTTAATTGCATGGCTTGGACACTGCTATTAGGTTATGCTTGCGGGGTCAAAGACTAAAATGATTATTTATATGGTTTCAAACGATTAGCGTGTACCTTTTCCCGTTTATAACGCCCCCTTTGGATAACTACGTTCGGTAGATCAAGCTCCAATATTTTATATGGGCCAACAAAAAGGGTTCCTAGTTTCTGGCTTCGTCCCCTGCGGATGGATTCGTCCTTGAGGAGAACCTTATCCCCGACCTTAAATTCAACGGCGTTTTGGGTTCTATCAAAGTATTCCTTATTTTTTCTCCTTGACCTCTTTGTTAATTTCTCTGGCTCGCTTGTGCAAACTTTGTAGCCTAGCCTTTAGCTCTGTAGCATAGTCCTCATATGAGTAAACAACTTCGGTAGGGTCTCTTTGCAGAATGCCCGGTATATTAGGCACGCGTCCAAAGAATAGTTCAAAAGGTGAGAAACCTGTAGCTGAGTGGATATTAGTATTTATTACAAAGATGGCAAATGGGACCCAGGAATCCCAGTCTAGCTGATCGTTCTCTACGTAATGTCTAAGGTATTCGGCGATAGTGCGATGTTGTCTTCGAGCGAACCGTTGGACTGTGGTGAATATGCTGAGGTGTGAATTTTCTCTATCTTTAGAAGTTGGCACACTTGTTTTAGGGTGTCACTAATGAAATTTCCTCCATTATCACATAAAATTTGCGATGGGATCCCGTAGCGTAGTATGATTTCCTCGACAAGAGCTTTGGCAACAGTGCGCGAGTCTTGTGCGGGAACAGCAACCGCGGCCATAAACTTCGATAGACTATCTTGAAACGTGAGCAAGTATTTGTTACCCTGGTGAGAAATTGGGAACGGCCCCACGATATCGATAGCACATCTTTCAAAGACTTGTTCTGGTGTTTGGGTTAGCACAAGCGGCAATTTGTGTGTTGCGCGTTGTTAATTTATTTTGTTGACAGCTATGACATTTCCTAATGTATTCTCTGATATCTTGTTCCATACCCTTCCATTGAATGTATCTTTTCACCTTCTCTATTGTTTTGTTTACACCTGTATGGCCAGCCATCGGTGACTGGTGGCATTCCCGTAGGATTGCTTGTTTTTCAGCCTCATCTAGTTCGGTAAATTCATCCTCCGTAGTCTGTGTTTGTGCTTCGACCTTTTGTGTTTGAGTGTGTGTGGTATTATTGTTCTCTGAGGTGTCCATGCTTTCACTAGCGTCATTATCTCCATTGGTAGGAGTATCTGGGACTGGGTGAATCTCTCTGATTCGACTGAGGGCGTCAGCATTCGAGTTTACCTTTCCACGTTTATAAATCAACTGGAAATTGTACTCAGAGAGTTTTAATCGGAATTTCAACAATCTAGAGGATGGGTCCTTGACATTAAAAATCCATACAAGAGGCTGATGGTCGCTTATTATCTTAAAATGAGTCCCAAATACATAAGGACGAAATACCTTGCACCCAAACAGGCAGGCAAGACACTCACGTTCGCTCACCGAGTAGCTCCTTTCTGCTTTACTCAGCGTCCTCGACGCGTAAGCTATAGGTAAATCTTCTCCTATTTTCCCTTGCGATAAGACAGCCCCGAGGCTTTCTCCACTAGCATCGACGGTAATTAAAAATTCCTCTCCGAATCGTGGGTATTGTAACACAGGTGGCGTAATTAATTTCTCCTTAAGGGTCTGGAATGCCTGTTCAGCTTTAGGGTTCCACTTGAATTTGACGCCTTTCTTGAGAAGATCATATAATGGCTTCGCAATTCTGCTGTAATTTTCAATGAATCTTCGATAATAACCGGTGAGGCCTAAAAATGTTTTGAGTTGTTTTGTGGTTTCTGGCTGAGGGTAATTTTTAACCTTTTTCGGTTTTCGCGGGGTCAGGATAAACTCCTGAACTCGTTATCATATGGCCTAAATAGATAATCTCCTTACGAAGGAATTCACATTTAGCTGGCTCCAATTTTAAGTTGTGTTTTCGGAGCCTGGAGAAGACTTCTGCTAACCTTTCCTGATGTTCGACCAAACTACTTCCATAAATCAATAAGTCATCGAGATATTACCAGAGCTTTATCACCATTGATGCCCAAAGAACCTGGTTCATCAATTTCTGAAACGTACTACCGGATGTGGACAGCCCCATCGGCATTTTGGCGAAATGGAATTTTCCTTTGTTTGTACTGAAGGCGGTCATCTCTCTATCTTCTTCTCATCAATTAGCACTTGGTGATAGCCCTCGCCATAAGTCGAGTGTAGAAAAATACTTAGCTTTACCTAAGGAGTCTAGAATCTCTGAGATTAGAGGTATTGGAAGGTTGATCCCACGGTAATTTCGTTGAGCTTCCTAAAATCTACGACTACCCGATATTTTTGCTTTCCACTGGCGTCTGCTTTCTTGGGAATTAAAAGTATAGGGAAATTCCAACCACTGGTTGATTCTGTAATGATTCCCTGTTCTAACATGTTATTAATCTCCTCATCTAATATGGGCTTTAAAGCTTCAGGTGTTCGGTACGATCTACAGTTAATAACAGTTCCTGCTGCTTCAGGTTTAAGTTTAATTTCATGTCTCACAGTGTCAGTATGTGTAAGCTTATCACCTGGAAGGAAAAAGAGATCGTTGTATGTTAAGCATAATTCCATAATGGACTGTCTTTCCTCCGGGGTAAGATGTTCAAGTCTCAGATTCTCTTTAAGCAAGTTAGCACGTGGCTTTGTTTTGGTTGACCGCTGCGCCATATGATCCGGCGGCTTATCAACAAGACGTACGCGTGGTGGGCTGGGCACGTCAGCATCAGCTGACAGCTCTGTGTACGGTTGTGTTTCCAAAGCTGTATAGTAAAATTCTACTTCCTCCTCTCTAGTATTCAAAACAGGAATAATACACTCACCGTTCTTTACTTTAACAACTGATTCGGGTACATGGACACCGGAAATTAGCTCTTGTTTACCTATTATAGCTTCTGTGTTTCTTTTACCGTGTACTTTTATTCGCAAAACTCTCTCCTCTCTAGGACCTACTTTAATTAATTGCTCTCCCTCATCTGTAGTGGTTTGTTTCGATTTGTTAGGTTGCCCTGGATGAAAATTTTGCTTGTTTTGATTTTCGCTTCCGCTGTCAGTGACTCCCCGATTAGGCACTGCATTATTTTCTGCGGAGACATGAGTGTTTTTTGCTGTTTGTTGTTTCGAATTGCCTAGAGTGAAGGCCGAGTGTTTGGTTGTCTTTTGAGTGAAATTGTTTTGAGAGTTTCTAGCATGATAATTCTGCTTACACTTGTACCTTGGGAAAGCATTTGCATTTATTACCCTCGCCTTCTGGTCTGTGAAACGCTTTTCCTTTCTGGACAACATGGGAATGTTATGACCTTTAACGTAAACTGTTCTGTTTTTATAATTAATTACTATTCCATGCTGGAGCATAAAATCTCTCCCTAGTAATCCTTGCTCGCTAATATCAACCTTTCCAGATACAACATGAAACTTATGAGTTAGGTAATGGTTGGGAGTTAAATACAATCTCAGCATAACTGTTGATTGAGTATGCTAGGGCAAGGCAGTTTTATATAATCACTAGCATACTGACAACCTACGGCATATACAGATCCATAATTCCGAGTGCTAAGATGGTTGTCTACTCCTGCACCCGGTCTCCGTTTCCCTGTTTGTTTGTGTGTGTTATTTTCCCCCAGATTTGCTTTACAGTTAGATGGGAAATGCCCTATCTCATTGCACCTTGCGCATTTGTTTGTTTTGGTTCGACAATCAGCTACCTTGTGGCCGGAATTTCGGCAGTAGCTGCACGTAATGTACTGGACTCTTTTGAAAGTTGCATTGCTTCTACAATCTTTGGCACTGTGGCCAGTACGATTGCAAATTTGACAAGTTATGGCGCTTCGACATTCCCTACTTAGGTGCCCGATTCTTCCACAGGAATTGCAAGTCACGAATGTACCCCTATTGTGTCGAACTGTGTCGTTTTAGTGTCTGTTTTGTTATGTGAATATTTTTCGCGTTGCGATAGAATTGCTGATTCTTCCGTAAGGGCTAAGTCAACGACTTTTGGCAGGGTCGCCTTTTTACCCTGTGCTCTGACAATTGTCTGTATTCTTTCGTCTTTCAAACCTTGCACGAAGGTCGCCTTAGTCAGCTTTTCTATTAATGCAAGACTTCCCTCAACATCCGCGGCCTTCATTTCATTTACAGTGGCTTGCCGGAAATTATGTTCCAATGAATCGACACGAGAAGCCCATTCTGCTATTGTTTCGTTACTTTTCTGCCTAGCCAAGAATAATTGATATGCATAATAATCCAAGGATCTTTGCTCCCCGTAATTTTCTAAACAAAATAGCTTTGATCGAAGGCCAATCTTTTGTCTGGTCTCTGACAAGAATTTTTGACCTTGCGTTCGAAACTATTTTGCTTTTGACAAACTGTAACAATACATCATGCTCCTCTACAGCTACTAAAGAGAAAGCTGTCGACACATTATCAATAAAGGATCTCAGTTCTGATTTATCTCCGCTAAAATTGTAGGGAATTAATTTTAGTGCATCTGTGACTGAAATTTTCACACTACTTGATTCACGCACACTTTCCGCACTCGGTAGCTTGTCGGTGGGCATTTTGAACACTTGTTAGGCACTGTTTTTCACTTTACTCACTGTTTGCTGCAATTGCCGTAGCTGCACTACGATGCGCGCTGTGGCTACTCAGCGATGCGCGCCGGCCCGGTCAGCGCCTCTAGCGGATGCCGCCGTCCCTTCTCGAGTCGCGATCTTTTCTGCTGCGTCCAGGTCGCTCTGCCGCCCGCGATGGCGTATCTGCGTCGCTCACCAAATGATTCCGGAACGTCTTCTTCTTTCTTGATCCTTCTCTTGCCTATCACTCCCTCTGTGATTAACTAGTCTCTGTGTTAGGTATAGCGAGAGAAATAATTTCTTCCTCTGCTATGCTAAGTGGAACTTTGTTCCAAATTAGTATGCGGTAATTGAAAACCCCAGATCTGCACACCAATTTTATGTGGGTATGTCGCGTGTTGACCGAGCGAGTGCCGAACTTACCCACTGTGGGTCCGTCCTAGCGTCTACTTACTGTCGGCTGAGGTACTTCGGGTTTCCAGTCGGCATCTGTAAGCTCCTGGCTAGGAAAAATACATTCACAGAGACTTAATTTGCATAAAATCAGGATGTAGGGGCTCCTTGAAATGATATGAAGAGTTGTGGCTACTTGATTTATTGTGAAAGCGGCTGTGTGGTACAGTTACAAGTTGCTGGTACATGAAATCGGTGTTTCCCGATATTGGAATAATGGACCATAGGATCCGATATAATGCAGTATGCATTCCAAGCCAGCAGAGGGAGAATGATAGGAAAAATGCCTAAACGGCCTAATTGGATGGTAACAGGTCTGCCCCACGAAATTTCACATCACGGACTGGGCGAATCGTGCGCGCAAAAAGGCGCCCTCGATTCCGGAAGGTGGGGAAAGCCTTCCTCTCATTGGCTGTTTGTCACTATGAACACGCGTGTGGTTCACGTGCTCATAGTGTGTAAGCCTCGTGTACTAGCCGTGTTGGCTGAGTTTCCCACAGTACGGACCGCAAGATCAGCGGCCTTGAGCCTGGTGTCGTATATGAGCGGTGTAACCTGCACACTACTGCGTTGGCTTGGAAGCACTCCGCCTTCATTACCGCTAAACTCTATACCAAAATCAGCTACCGCGACAGTTTGACTTATTTCTCAAGATTCGAGGGTAAATTGGAGTTCTCTTTGCAGTTGTGACATTGTTGTCTGTGCGTTGACTACAAACAAGAAGGCCAAATCGTGTGCGCGAGTAACTACTGTAGAAGATTATGAAACTTTGTAAAATAAAAAATCAATTAATCGCAGTTACTAATTTAATTTAATTGCAATGGAGCACATGCTCTGGTGGCAATTTCCCTAAACAAACATCTTCCCCTTTTTCTGCACCCACCTACATTTTCCCTCTACAAATTTTAACTTTAAACTCTTATGGTAAATTATTCATCACTTCCCTTTGTAATTTACTCCAGTCCCTAAAAAAAAAAGGGAATCTTCCCACACTCTTGTGCCTGAAATCCAGTGCCAGCTTGTAGTCATGGTCATTTTTTCCCTTCCATGCACTACTTTTCATACCTACTCCAATATTTTTCCATGCCTCATCACCAATATATGCCTTGTACACTCCCATGAGCCTCTTCACCCTCCTCCTGTGTTGCAATGAATCAGATTCCAGCTCTTTTATAATATCTGTTAGTAATTGCATTCTGCGATAATTTCTAGAGACAAATCTAGCAGCACTTTTTTTGGTAACTTATTCCAATCCCTGACACCCTTACCTAAAAAAGAGAATCTTCCCACACCCTTGTGCCTGAAATCCAGCGCCAGCTTGTGGTCATGGTAATCTTTTCCCTTCCATGCACTGCTTTCCATACCTACACCAATATCTTTCCATACCTCATCACCAGTATACGTCTTGTACACTCCCATGACCCTCTTCACCCTCCTCCTGTCTTGCAATGAATCCCATTCCTGCTCTTTTATAAAAATGTGGAACGCTTCACGATTTGCGTATCATTCTTGCCCAGGGGCCATGCTAGTCTTCTCTGTATTATTCCAATTTTAGTATATGTAGTGCCAAAGCAAGTACAATAACACCTTGTGTTAAATAAAACTGTTTAAAAATTGTTAACGGTGACGTTTTTGTTCAGATACATTAAGATGTATTTTTTTAGGTTAATAATTTATAATCAGGTGTTCGATAAGAGCTGGTTTCCGATAGTGATTTTTATTGCTGTACTAATGTTGTATGACTTTTCATTTTCCTTGTTGGAAACTTTTCTAGTAAAGAAGAACTTAACGGCCCCATTTATTCTCGAAATGCTAGTTCAGAACACAGTAGGAAAATAAATAAAATGTTTCTCGTCTCCTTTGCTTTGAACTCTACATTTAAATAATATATAGCGGTCAAAAGGTGGTTCAGGCACCGTGTCCAATACTGTTTTAGAAACGCTCTCCGCGTGCTATGTAAGCCAGCCATCAAGCCGAGGCTGATAGACGAAATGACACCTCTGTTGCCAATAGCATCTCCCAGCGACACGAGCCCCCACTCCTCAGTGGTAAGAGTCTGTCTGCCTGTGCGAGTCACGCGGGTAATTACAACGCACTGCCAAGACATGGCGCGTCCGGGACAGCAACGAGTAGCAGCCTGCAGAGACAAACGGAAGCTTCATGGATATAATGTGGTTTCTGCTTGCTGAGTTAACACCGAGCACAAACAACAAAGTGAGTAAATGTAATGAATTATAATGGGTCCTAAAATTTTATAGGTAAAAATACTTGAAAAAAAAACAAGCAAACACCTAAACAGGAGCCTTTGCAGTATCCTTACCGCAGTTGCATAAATTAAATAATAGTGCTGTCAATATTTGTGTTTTGAAGTTTGTTGTTTCCTCACCTGTTCTCCCACCTTCCAAATCTTTGGAAAGTAAAGAAGAATGTAAACAAACAAACGGCATTTACATATTTCTCGCGTTAGGGGCATGAAAAATGGTGTTTGTAAATAAAAATTAAATACAAGTAATAAAGTAAAAACCTAGTAAAACTTTTATCGACTGAATTAACAATCGATAAAAATCGTATCAGTACAACAAAAAGTTTCTTTTTCATTATTGCAGAAATGCATGACAGGGAGATAAGCATAGCCATTAAGGAGGATCATGAGAGTGTACACGGCGTATACTGGCGATGAAACATGGAAGGATATTGCAGTAGGTATGAAAAGTAGTTCATGGAAGGGATTATTGTTGTTGTTACTTTAGGGTGCGTCGATAGCGGGGTCATTAGCGCCCTATTACCAGCCATCACTGTGGCTTAAGAAAGTACTAAAATACTGTCTGCATGGTCGACCGTAAAGGGGTCGGCCATACAGACAGCAAATAAAATAATTCATAAAATCAAACGACGTTGTTGTTGTTTTTGTGGCTTTAGGACGCGTCGACAGCGAGGTCATTAGCGCCCTAACAATGACCAGCTAACATTTAGCTAAAAAGAATACCAAAATGCCATCTGCATGGTAGACTGTAAAAGGGTCGGCCATACAGACAGCAAATATAATAATTCACAAAAGTAATACATGGCTTTAAAAGGGCCACCAGGACCTAAGACCAAAAAACACCTGGATGGCTGTAAAGGGGCCGAAAAAGTTCACAAGATAATTAAAAACACTACATGTCTCGCTGGCTATATAGTGGCCAGTGAGACAGGAATTAAAGATATAAAAAATAAAAACCAATTCAAATGGATGGGTGGCTGTAAAGAGGCCACCCATACATCATGAAACTAGGCCCATCTGCCTAAACTTTTAGGCACTAGACCGGCCAATACACAAAATATTAAAATGCTCGCCACACTGTTGATCTCGTTGTTAAAAATAAGAGACAATTTGTTGGCCAGGCCGACGCCTGCCCTTAAGTCTAAAAACGTTGTTGTTGTTGTTGCTTTAGGATAATCCACAGCGGGGTCAATAGCGCCCTAAAGATTACCAGCTTTTATAGTGGCTTAAGAATGAACTAAAATACCATCTGCATGGTCGACTGTAAAGGGGTCGGCCATACAGACAGCAAATAAAACAAATCATAAAATCTGATGTGGCTTAAAGGAGCCACCAGAACTTAACGGTACAACACCTGGATGGCTCTAAAGAGGCCAGAAAGGTTCAAAAGATTATTAAAAAAAACTGCATGTCTCCCAGGCTGTATAGTGGCAAGCGAGACATCAGTTGTAACAGTGTAAAAAATAAAATCAATGCATATGGATGGGTGGCTGTAAAGAGGCCACCCATCCATCATCCTACCGGTTTAGTTTCACCCGCCCCGGTTCGGGTGGGTCTTTGGTCTCTGCCTGCTGAGGAATGAGACCGGGCTCGTCCACCAGCATTTCAGTTTCTTCTGGCTCCGAAGAAACACACATCTACGACTCAGCAAACTCACCAAACACCTCTATGGCTTTCTTCTTCCTCGTCCTCTTTCCCTTGTTTTCCCTACTACCAGGTAAGCTGGGAGGGGACGAAGAGGGGGATTTCACGAACTGAGTCGGGTCCGTCTGCCGAAACTTCAGGCCCCGAATCTTTTGATCACCTGCATTTGCATTGGAAGTAGATGTTGTTGCGTTTCCGGGCACTGCACGTGGAGGAATTGGGGGTGGAGTGGCTTTAAATACTGCATTTGCTGGTGGAACATTTACTGCTGCTGCTGGTGTGGTCGAGGTCGCAGACGTGCTGCTACCGACGTCCACGGTCTTAGGCGTAACGACCTTAGTGGGTTTGGCACCGCATCTGCACTGACATGAGCACTATGTATTTGTGCTCATGTCAACAACGGTTGTCTGGGTAGCAACACGCTGTTTCCTGACGGGAGTTGAAGTCATCTTAGCAAAGCTAGTTCCGAAAATAGAAGCGGCGAAACTTTTGGCCTTCTACTTCGCTTCTGCGTAAGGTATCCGCTCTTTGGTCTTCAGCTTCTGTATCTTGCGCTCCTCAAGATACACTCCACACTCCCTGCTCCAGGCGGGGTGCGAGCCGGATCAGTTGACGCAAGCCTGTGGGAGCGTACAACTAACACCCGGCTCATGTGCGCCCTTCCCGCAATTACCACAAGTTGGATTTCCTTTACACGACGCCGTCGTGTGTCAGATCCGCAGACACTGGAAACAGCGCATCGGGTCCGGAACATACGGACGGACGTTGTTGTTGTTGTTGTTGTTTAAGTTTTAGGGCGCGTCGACGACGGGGTCATTAGCGCCCTAACATAAACCAGGCGTGACAACGTGGCAAAATTGCCGTCTGTGTGGCCGACTGTAAAGGGGTCGGCCACAGAGACAGCACAATAAAATACTAACATACTAACTAAAATACCGTCTGCCTGGCCGACTGTAAACAGGTCGGCCACACAGACGGCAACATAAAATACGAAACTGTGACTAAAATATAAAATTACATACATTAACTGGTTGGCTGTAGATGGGCCAACCAGGTTAAAAAACAAGTTAGATGGCTGGCTGTAAAAGGGCCAGCCATATAAGCAATGTCACAAGTAAAATCAGTACTTGGATTGGTGGTTGTAAACGGCCACCAATCCAATTTAAAACCTAGGCCGATCTGCCCAAAATTTTTGGGACAAGACCGGCCAAGCAACAAAACTTTAAAACCTTAGCCACGTTGTCACGATCATCGTTTAAAATAAGGGACAGATCGTTGGCTAAGC
>JARYHS010008074.1:76105110-76164427 GCA_031002005.1 Vandiemenella viatica
AATGGACCAAACAGACCATGCCACGCGCTGTCGGTCGCCGCTTGCGACACCGCGCGGCACTTGATTTCTCCGCGACTCGCGGCGTACAGGCGGCGCGGCGACACAGACGACTGAAGAAAATTAATCAGCAATGAAGATTTTCCCTTTTTTTGTATCATTTCACTTTAGCGTTCATTTTTAAGACACGTAATACACAATTTTATCAAATAAGTAATTAAAATTAAAATATAACTTTTTATTTTTGATGTAATTGTTTCCCGATTATTCTTTTAGACTATCAAATTTAATATTTTTCTATCAATCCAGCACCGAAACTTTATCTTAACTTTTAACTTAATCTGTACTTTTGAACCAAAAAATACAATTTGAGTGACTGATTGGTTCCAAGGAATGTGGCAATCATATTTCTTATAACTAGCGTTCTCAGTTTTTTCATTTTATCAGGGAAAAATTAATTAAATTGATTCAGAAGAAGTGATATCGGAAGTTATTTCTTCTCTTGTTCCACCATCGGTATAGCAACCACAGAAGCATTTCAGTCTCGTCTCCAATATCCATTGTTTCATAAAGAATTGAACTATACGCGCCAGATCGACTGTCCAAATGGTCAAGGCGGCTAGTCGCTAGAGGTGGGCAAAAGAATCGCGAATCGATTCAAAGAGTCGACTCTTCTAAAAAAACATACAAACGGTTCTTGGGTTGATGGTTGTAAAGGACCATCCACCCAACTTAAAGATTAGGCCGATCTCCCCAAAACTTTTGGGACGAGATCGGCCAGTATACCAAACTTTAAAACCTTAGATCGTTGTCACTATCATTGTTTAAAATAAGGGTCAGATCGTTGGCTAAGCCAACGTCTGCCCTTAAGTCTAAAAATAAAATAATTGTTTAAACATAAAAACGCCTTCAAAAAAGGGCACTAAAAATTTTAAATAACTTTATACCTTGCTTAGAAGAAAGTAAATCTAAATGGACAATATTTTACATTACTGTTATTGAAATTTTTACATTAATTAGTTATTTTTGGAGTCGGTGCCAGCTGTCAGATCGCGCAGATCGATTACTGAACTTTATTTGGTGTTCGAGGCGAACCGAGGAGTACGAACAAAAATTCCAAATATTTTACAGCATGTCGTAGGAAGATAGTTTTATTGCGGGAGATAGCTTAGGGAAACAAATTAACGGTATGTTATCTGTGGCTCGGCCTCATTGGTCATCCAGGCATATCTCTGGCGCTATAGTGTCAGTTGTTAGGCTGCATCATGCAGTAAACACTTTATAGTTAGTATAATATCGGTGTATCATCTATATGTTTCAGTTTTGTTGAAAAATGTTTCTAGAATTAATTGTAGGTAAGTATTTACATGATTTTTTATGTATTATTGTTATTTATTATTGTTTTTATCATTTTTGTTTTTCTTGTTTTGGCTGGCACCGACTCCAAAAATAACTAATTAATGTAAAAATTTCAGTAACAGTAATGTAAAATATTGTCCATTTAGATTTACTTTCTTCTAAGCAAGGTTAAAGTTATTTTAAAATTTTTAGTGCCCTTTTTTGAAGGCGGTTTTTATGTTTTTAAACAATTATTTTATTTTAAAATTTTTCAGTGGTATCATAATTAATTTGTATTTAAATATGCCGCGGAAGTTCTAATTTTTCAAACCTACTGGCATCTCAGTGGTTAAAGCGAATGCTGTCAAAAAAAATCTATCTTTATATACCCTAAGAAGTTTCAGAATGGGATGAATTGGATACTGTGTTAAGTAATATCAGTTTACATTTTGGTCCAGACTATGTTGCGATATAATCAAAACATCTGTTAAATCTGCTGCTCGATAATCTAAACATGTAACATCTGGACATTAATATATACCACATACATAAATCTGTCCTGGAATATATCTGATCGTTCCGGCATCACACAGAAAATATAGATATTTGATTGGTTTTCATAACGTAAAAGCTCGACGTCCAAGTTGAAATCTGAAGTACATGTTGAGACATTAGGACACATACAATTAATAAATATTCTTCAATGACTTAAAAATAGCGTAATTGATTTTGACGGTACTTAAAATTGTGGATTTTGTTAAGAACATTGGAAATTATAAACGATGGGGGTAAAGGAGAAGAGAGATTGGGCTTTTGTATACCAAATGTAGACTGTCTTTTCTGATTGATTTAAAGTATACGTTTGTAAATTTCTATTGATATCATATAAATTTTTAGGTGTGTACAAAAAAATAATTAAGGGGTGTGGAGTTGAAGAGCAGTTTGGTTTTTGTTAAGGTAGTGTGGACAGCATTTTTCTCTTTGTTTTAAAGTATACACGTGCAAAGTTCCATCGAAACCAGATAAAAACTGTAGCTTTGTGTAAAGAACATTTACAAAAATTAAATGGGGTAAGGGAGTGAGCGGTTGGGTTTTGTAAACAGAATGTCTCTCTTTGTTCTTAAGTATACATTTGCAGTGTTCCATCGAAATCTGATAAAAACGGTAGGTTTCTATAAAGAACATTGGAAATTAGGAGGGGTGGGGAAGAAGGGAAGAGGGGTTGGGCTTCTGCAACCTAATTTAAACACAATTGTTATGTATTTTTTAAGGTATACGTGTGCAAATTTTCTTCAGAATCAGATAGAAACTGTGCTTTGTGTAGATTAAAGGGGTGGAAAGGGGGAGAGAGGTTTAGCTTCTCTAAACCAAATGCAAACAGTATTTTTCCGTTTGTTTGGAAGTATACATGTGCATACTTCCTTCAAAATCAGATAGAAACGGTAGCTTTATATAATGAACATTAACAGTAATTAAAAGGGTAGAAAGGGGAATAGGGTTTGTGTTTTTGTCAAAGTAATGTGAGTAGTATGTTTCTTTTTCTATTTGCTTTAAAGTATTGCGCAGTTCCACCGAATCGGATTAAAATGTGGGTTTTTACAAACATTAAGGGATGTTAAAGAGGAGCTAGGGTAGCTTTTTTATTTTTTGGTCAGAAATCTTCTCCATAAAAAAATACATGTATGTGCCAACTTTCATAAAGATCGGTAAAATGGTGTCAACTGTAGCTTTTCAAAAAGAAAATTGACAAAAGTCAAGCAGCGGAAATGGGTTCAAAAGCTGACATTATTATTCTCTTTGTTTTACAGTAAATGTTTGCTACGTTCTATCTAAACTGTATAAAAACTGTGTGTATAAAAATTAAACGGTTTAATGGGTAGTGGGAGTGGTTTTTTAATTTTTTGGTCAAAACCTTCCTCGTGAAAAAATACATATAAGCGCCAACTTTCATGGTAATAGGTCAAATGGTGGCGACTGCAGCTTTATATATATAAAAAAATAATTGACGAATATTAAGGGGTAGGAAGGAGGGAGGGGGGGTTGAGCTTTTGCAGACCAAATGTTGACAAGAATTTTCTGTTAGTTTGAAAGTATACATTGGCAAAGTTCTATCAAAATCAGATATGAAATATAGGTTTCTATAAAATTAAGGGGTGTAAAGGGGGAGATGAGGTGGCTTTTTTATTTTTTGTCAGATAGTTTCTCCATGAAATATTACATGTATATGACAACTTTAATGGAGATCAGTTAAATGATGTCGCCTATAGTTTTGTATAAAGAACATTGGCAAAAATTAAGGGGTGGAGAGGGTGAAAGGGGTTCAGTTTTTTCAAACCAAATATTGACAGCATTTTTCTCTTTATTTTTGACTATACATGTCCAAAGTTCCATTGAAATCGGATAAAAAATGTGGGTTAGTATAAAAATTAAGGGATGTAAAGGGACAGAGAGGTTGTTGTTTTTTTTTTTTTTTTTTGGGAGTCATTAAGGGGTGGATAGGGGGAGAGGGGTTCAGTTTTTTCAAACTAAAAGTTGACAGTATTGTTCTGTTTATTTTTTACTATAGTTTTCCAAAGTTCCATCAAAATCGGATAAAAAGTGTGGGTTTGTATACAAGTTAAGGGGTGTAAAGGGGTAGATGGGGTGGTTTCTCAATGAAATTCATATGGGACCACTTTGGAGGTATACTCTATCCACTATAAAAATTTCATTTAAATCGGTTCAAAATTGGCGAAGATATCGCTGAACATACATCAAATGGATGCCCACTTTCGAAGATAGCGCCTTCAACAAAACACGACACAAAAACACTTCATTTCACCTAACCAACAAATAAATGAAATACCGGCAACGTCTAGAGACCAGAAGCAAAATCCCTGGGTGTAACATTAGACAGGTCACTCAATTATAACAGGCAACTTCAGAATACAGCTGCCAAGATTAACAGTCGGAACAATCTACTTCAGCGGTAGGCTAAAACACATCGGGAGCTGATGCAAATACATTAAGAATAACATCCTTGGCCTTGTTATACTCCTCCAGGGTGCTACTCAATAGCTCTCACATACTGATGCTGGACGTCCAATTGAAGTTGAGAAATTTAGGATAAGCTTTCTTACAGACTGCTATTCACTGGTAGTATTTTTATGGGGTTCTAAAAAAATGTACAGCCCGTGGTCCCAACAGGAACATGAGATATGCGAATCCGAAAAGTTGACAGCAGAAGTAACATGAAGATGATGGCTCGTTACGCTGTCGAAAATTCGGTGAACAACGATCAATTGATCCAGCCGCATGCCCGAGAAAACTTCGAGCAGCAGATTCGCAGGGAAAACCAACGATTACATAAAAGTGTCAGCAAATAACTATCCTATTAAAGGTTAGTCACGGACAAAGGCTATTGTATCATTCGAATTTTACGTTAATTTGTTACCACTCAGTCACCTTCACGGTTAGCGTTCTCGCCTCGCATTCGGGAGGACGGCGGTTCGAATCACCGTCCGGGCATCCAGATTTGGGATTTCCATGGTTTCCCCAAATCACTCCAGGCAAATGCCGGGATACTTCCTTCAAAAGGCCATGGCCGAATTCCTTCCCATTACTTGCCCCCATCCTTGCCCCCCATCCTTTCCCGTCTATAAAGACCTCGATGTTAAAAAGAGACGTAAAGCAGTTAAAAAAAGTTAATTTGTTAGTAACTGGTATTCATTTTTGGCACGATCTGTAGTTCGGATTCCACGTTAAATTGTATGTAGCACTTATATGGTGGGATTACCCGGTTAGTTCAGATAACTACGACAGAAGAAAATTGAGCTGTTGGTAAGCAACTCTGTCCCTAGGTCATTAAATCCAAACGAAACTATTTACTTGAAATGGAGGGGTAGGTAAAGAATTTTTGTAAAAAAAAAAGTCTAGTTTATTAGCTCTTTGTGTGGATAATTATGCATGGTTGTTGTTGTTGTTGTTATTTGGGTTTTAGGGCGCGTCGACGACGGGGTCATTAGCGCCCTAGCAACAACCAGGCGTGACAACGTGGCAAAATTGCCGTCTGTGTGGCCGACTGTAAAGGGGTCGGCCACAGAGACAGCACAATAAAATACTAAACTACTAACTAAAATACCGTCTGCGTGGCCGACTGTAAAAAGATCGGCCACACAGACGGCTACATAAGATATAAAACTGAAACAAGGCAATAAAATATAAAAATACATACATTAAATGGTTGGCTGTAAAAGGGCCAACCATATAAACAGTGTCACAAGTAAGAACTATACTTGGATTGGTGGATGTAAATGGCCACCAATCCAATTAAAAAACCTAGGCCGGTCTGCCCAAAATTTTTGGGACAAGACCGGCCAAGCAACAAAATTTTAAAACCTTAGCCACGTTGTCACGGTCATCGTTTAAAATAAGGGACAGAACGTTGGCTAAGCCAACGTCTGCCCTTAGATCTAAAAATAATACACATTCGGTTAAAATGTGGCGTACCGTCAAAGGTACGCCACAAGCATCACATTCCGGAGGGTCCTCCCGGTGGAGAAGAAAGCTGTGTGTCAGAGGACAGTGCCCTATGCGGAGGCGAGTAAGGAGAACCTCATCCCTCCTCGCCCGCTGGAAGGAGCTGCTCCACGGCTGAACGGTCGGTTTGACCAGCCGGAGCTTATTATGCTCGACCTCCAGCCACTGCCTCTGCCAAACGTCGAAAACCATTCTTTTCCCCGCCGAGGCAAGGTCAGACTTTGGGACCGGATCAAAGTCAATTCTGACCTTGTTGCAGGCTAACTTGGCAGATTCATCAGCTGCCTCGTTCCCCCTGATTCCCACATGACCAGGTACCCAGCAGAATAGGACCTCCTTTCCACAGGACTGGAGGGAAAGGAGGGCGTCCTGGATGTCCTGGACTAGACGGTCTGCTGGGTACATAGTTGATAACGCCTGAATACTACTGAGGGAATCACAGCATATGAGGTACTTCATATGACGGCGTCCCTTCATATGCTGGAGCGACTTTAGTATGGCATAGCACTCCGCAGTGTACACGCTGCACCTGCTATCCAGCTTGTACTTGTAAGTCGCTCGAGGGAACACTACGGAGCAGCCTACTCCGTAAGCCTGCTTAGACCTATCCGTATATACCGGGGTAAAATCCTGATACTGGTTTAAAATGGCGATAAAAACTCTGTTAAAAACAGTCAGAGGTAGACAGCTTGTGGAACCTTGACATTTCTAAAATCGTTCTGGGCCTCTTTAAAAGCCAGGAAGGAGATTTACTCCAACCCTGGTGATAAAAAGTAGGAAAATCGAATCCGTATTGTTCAAAAATAGCCTTTGTACGGTAGCTGAACGGATTAGTGGCTCTATGCCGGTTGGTATAGAGCCGCTCGTAGTTGGGATGTAGCACTATGTCGTACACGGGACTGCCAGGAGTTGTGGCAACATGTACATAGTGTCGCACCATGAGGAGATGCCGCCGGATGGAAAGCGGCGGCTCGCCAGACTCAGCACAAATGCTGGGTATTGGGCTTGTGCGATAGGCACCCGTGGCGAGTCGAATTCCAGCATGGTGGACACTATCCAACATCCGAAGATAGCTGTCCCGTGCCGAACTGTAGACAATACACCCGTATTCCAACCGCGACCGTACAAAGGCTCGATAAAACTGTAGCAGGCAGGAGCGGTCGGCACCCCACGACCTGCCACACAGACATTTTAAAAACGTTTAAAGCTTTCAAGGCTCTGGCTTTTACATCTTTAAGATGTGGCAGCCAGCTTAGCCTTGCGTCTAAAATGAGGCCCAGAAACCTAACAGTATCAGTAAAATGTAAAACGGTGTTCCTCAGGGTAAGGTGGGGTTCAGCTAAAAGACTTCTGCTACGAGTAAAAAGTACACACCGGGTTTTCTCGGCAGAGAAACGAAAACCGGTGTGCACTGACCATTCATCCAGTCTGTTCAGCGCGAGCTGCAACTGCCGTTCCGCGCTTCTCAGACTGGACGATGCAATAAAAATTAAAAAGTCGTCCACATATAAGGATAGACCAATGGGACTCCTTATAATGGCTGCAATGCTATTAATAGCGATGACAAAAAGTGTTACGCTTAAAACTGATCCCTGAGGGACACCATTTTTCTGTATAAAAAGATCCGACACTTCACTACCGACTCGGTACCGGAAGCAACGACCAGATAAAAATGATTTTAAAAAAACGGGGTAGGTTACCCCTAAAGCCCCATTCATGTAACTGTTTTAAAATCACATGCCGCCAGGTAGTATCGTAGGCCTTCTCAAGGTCGAAAAAAACACCCATAAGGTGTTGGCTGCGGATGAATGCATCTTGTATGGCCGCTTCCAGCAGGATCAGGTTATCCAAGGTGGAACGGAACTTCCTGAATCCACACTGAAAGCGGCTCAGAAGATTACGGGATTCAAGACACCAGACGAGGCGGCGATTCACCATCCTCTCCAGTGTCTTCCCCACGCAGCTAGTCAAGGCAATACTACGATAACTACCTGGCAACAATTTGTCTTTTCCAGGTTTTAAAATAGGTATGAGCGTTGCTTCTTTCCACGAGTCGGGGAAGTGTCCACCGGTCCAAATATCGTTAAAAATATCCAGAAGGTACTCTTTAGCATCATTATTAAGATGCCTCAGCATCTGGTACTGGATCAGATCAGGCCCTGGAGCAGTGTCTTTTGCGCTGTTCAGTGCAGACTCGAGCTCCCAAAATGTAAATGGCCTGTTGTAGGCTTCTGTATCCGACGAATCGAAACACAGCACACGTCTCTCGGCAGCAACCCTTCGTTGCTGGAACCGAGGATCAAAACTGGCAGATGAAGTGATGGCAGCGAAATTCTCCGCCATCAGCTGCGCTATGCTTCGTTCGTCGGTAATTATACGTCCTTGATCCAGTAATCCAGATACTGGTGGGCGGAGTACCTTCCAGATATACGGCGGATGGACTCCCATACTTTGGCTGATTGTGTGGAACGATTTATTGTGCTCACAAAGGTCTGCCATGACCTTTTCTTGCTCTCCTTAATAACACGACGCGCCTTAGCTCTGGCTATACGGAACGCTGCCAGGTTGTCGGATGTAGGGTTCAACCTGAAACGCCGCAACGCCCGTCTGCGACCCTGAATGGCGGAACGACATTCATCGTTCCACCAGGGGACCGGCGTCCTTCGCAGCGTTCCGGAGCTTTTCGGCATGGAAACGTCAGCTGCCTGGTGAATCGCCTGTGTAAGGTGATTCACCTTCTCATCAATACTGTCATACTCCTTTAGAGTAAGGGAGCGGCAGTAGAGTTCCCAGTTGGCTTTGCTGACGTTCCATTTGCGTCGGTTATTATCTCTTCCACGGTCTAACTCAACGTGCATCCATATTGGGAAGTGGTCGCTCCCGTGAAGGTCTCAAACCACCTCCCAATGCACGGAGTCCGCGATTGAGGGGGAGCACAACGAAAGGTCAATGGCAGAGGACGATCCGGATGCAGTGGTGAAATGTGTCATTGCACCAGTATTGAGGATACATATTTCTTCTTGCTCTATTAATCTACCAACCATTCGGCCTCTGGGGCAATCGGAGTTTGAGCCCCACAACGCACTATGTGCGTTGAAATCTCCTAAGAGGAGGAATGGCCGTGAAAGCTGCCGCAAGATGTTGTATAGGTCGTCATAACTGACGGGCGTATTTGGTGGTAGATAAATAGAGCATATGGTCAATTTTATAGCACCATGAATCCTCACTGCCACTGCTTGTAAATCAGAGGTGAGAGCTACAGGTTCGGAGAGGACAGTGTTTCGGACAAACACCGCCACTCCACCCTTCGCTCGATCACCCTCGGTATCGTCCTTACGGTACACATCATATCCTCTTAGCACAGGTTGGTGTGATGGTCTGAAATGTGTCTCTTGCAGACAGAGACACAAAGGATCAGACCGTGCTAAGAAGTGTAACTCCTCTTTGTGAGCTGTAAATCCATTGATGTTCCACTGAAGTATGGGAGCCATCCTTACCTATTTAACCGCACCCGCCCCGGTTCGGGTGGGTCTTCGGTCATTTCCTGCTGAAGAACGGGACCAGACTCGTCCACCAGCATTTCCGTTTCTTCTTGTCCGGAAGCGGAGACAGACATCTCCGACACAGAGGACTCCTCAAATTCCTCGTCATTCTTTTTCTTCTTCTTCTTCTTCTTCCCCTTACTCTCCCTACTGATGGACAGTCTGGGAGGAGACGAAGAAGGGGACTTGACAAACTGGGTCGGATCAGTCTGTCTAAACTTGGGACCTCTGATTTTCTGGTCACCTCTATTTCCACCGCTAGTTAATGGTATCGCTACCATTTCAATAGCGCGCGGTGGAATAGGAGGTGCCGCTAACTTGATTACTGGTGGAGTCTTTGATACTGCTGCTGGAATGGTCGAGGTTGCAGAAGTGTTGCTAGCGACATCCGCGGTCCTAGGTGTCATGACCTTGGTGGTTTTTGCACCACACTTGCACTGACATGAGCACGTAGTGCTTGTGCCCATGTCTGCAAAGGATGTTTGCGTAGCAACACTTTCTTTCCTGACGGGAGTCGAGACCGTCTTGGCAAAGCTTGTTCCAAATATTGGAGCGGCGAGCGCTTTCGCCTTCTTCTTTGCCTCTATATAAGGTATCCGCTCTTTGGTCTTCAACTCCTGTATCTTGCGCTCTTCAAGATACACTTGACACTCCCTGCTCCAGGCCGGGTGCGACCCGGAGCAGTTGACACACACCTGTGGGAGCGTGCAATTGGCACCAGGCTCATGTGCCCCCTTGCCGCATCTACCACAGGTGGGGTTGCCCTTGCATGACGCCGTCGTATGTCCGAACCTCTGGCACTGGAAGCAGCGCATTGGGTCCGGAACATACGGACGGACGTTCAGGTTGATGTAGCCAGCTTTAATACACTTGGGCAACACTGGAGTGTCAAACGTCAGGACGAAGGTGGCAGTCTTTTCAAGACTGCCATTTACCCTCCGTGTAATCTGACGCACCTCGACCACTTGCTGATCCTCCCACTCCTTAACGAGTTCCTCGGTTCCTAAATCCATGATGTCACGGCAGGTGACGACGCCTTTTGAAGAATTCAAGGATTTGTGAAGTTCGCATTTAACAGCGAACTCCCCGAGCTTCTCACAGTTAAGGAGCTGGGATGCCTGCCTACTGGTGGTTGTTTCCAGCAGCAGCGTCCCGTTCCTCAGCTTTTTAACTGCTCTCAAGGTTCCAACAAGTCCTTCCAACCCTTTATTAATATAAAAAGGGGACACCTTTTCAAATGTCCCCTCTACCCTTTCCATTACAACGAAAGCGTTCGGTATCGAACAGACTTTCCCGTGACTATGGCTTTCTGAAGCGGGAGGGCTATCAACCCTGGCCCGCTTCTTAGTACTGGGTGTATTGGGTTTAGCCTGCGGCACACCCGTACCGCAGGGTTTTGTAGTTTTTGTGTGTGACTTCGTTTTGGTCCCACGAGCAAAAACATTTTATATAGGAATGCTGATACAAGAGGGGTGCGCAGGTGCCCCTGAGGTCGCACGTTAGCGGGTGGTTCGCCTCACCACTCATCCACCTCCTCAGCACGTGTCCGACCTTGAGGTTGAGGGGTTTTTTATAGAGGTTTGTACCGTCCTCGCGATCCGGGCGATGAAGCCAAGATCCCCGTTCTCCTAGGCACACAACGTTCCACCGCCACGCCCTACGGTGGTCGTTGAAGCATGGTAGGAGTTTACGGTGTGGGAAACTTGCGGCGCTCACAAGTTTCCAGCTCGGGCACCGCGGGTTCGCCAAACCCGTACCTGGTACTTGCGTACCAGGCCCCTGCGGGGAATTATGCATGGTGATTCAGGAGGAATGATAAATACTGAAGAAGGTGGTAGAATAAATAATATTGAGTGAAAACGTTAATATACACATGTATCCGATTTCCATTCGTTTTGGATATACAGGTGCTTGAATTTTATGCATAATCTAAACCTCAAAAAGTGATCAAGAGCACACAAATAACTGTTTGGTGTACTTTATTCATGCAAAAACACAAGCATATTTTACAACAGTTTAAATTAAATGTTCAAAAATCGACTTCAATACACAAATTGAACCGATGCGTGATGCTTGAAGTCGACATTTACAGTACCGAAGCGCGTGCATCTGGGAAAAAAAAGACTGTAGTTGCTAGGTCACGAGGCCACTTGTAGCACACAATCTAACCCATGTGTGTTTTTGCATAAATAAAGTACTTCAATAAGTTATTTTGGTGCTCTTTATCATTTTCAAAGGTTTATTTTATGACCAACATTCCAGAACCTGTATCTCCAGAATCAATGGAAATTTGACACATGTTGATATGAACTTTTTTACTGAATATTGTTCATACTATAACGTCCTTCAGTATTTCCTCCTGAATCCCTGTATATATCGCTGTATGACACTTTTTATATCGTGACTGCAAAGAATCTTCATCAGTCGTTTGACTTATTTCTCAAGATTCGAGGGTAAATTGGAGTCCTCTTTGCAGTTGTGACATTGTTGTCTGTGCGTTGACTACAAAACAAGAAGGCCAAATCGTGTGTGCGAGTAACTACTGTAGAAGACTATGAAACTTTGTAAAATAAAAATCAATTAAACGCAGTTACTAATTTAATTTAATTGCAATGGAGCACATGCTCCGGTGGCAATTTCCCTAAACACCCATCTTCCCCTTTTTCTGCACCCACCTACATTTTCCCTCCACAAATTTTTACTTTAAATTCTTTTGGTAAATTATTCATCATTTCCCTTTGTAATTTACTCCAGACCCTAAAAAAAGGGAATCTTTCCACACCCTTGTGCCTGAAATCGAGTGCCAGCTTGTGGTCATGGTCATCTTTTCCCTTCTATGCACTACTTTTCATATCTACTCCAATATCTTTCCATACCTCATCACCAGTATACGTCTTGTACACTCCCATGACCCTCTTCACCCTCCTCCTGTCTTGCAATGAATCCCTTTCCTGCTCTTTTATAAAAATTTGGAACGCTTCACGATTTGCGTATCATTCTTGAGCAGGGGCCATGCTAATCTTCTCTGTATCATTCCAATTTTAGTATATGTAGTGCCGAAGCAAGTACAATAACACCTTGTGTTAAATAAAATTGTTTAAAATTTGTTAACGGTGACGTTTTTGTTCAGATACATTAAGATGTATATTTTAGGTTAATAATTTATAATCAGGTGTTCGATAAGAGCTGGTTTCCGATGGTGATTTTTATTGCTGTACTAATGTTGTATGACTTTTCATTTTCCTTGTTTTTTTAAATGGCATTTGGCTTCTTTATGCCATACAGCCAGCTCAAGTATGCGTTTAGTTCATCCAGTGGTTTTTCAGTTTCTTTAAGTGTATATATATCTTTCGAGTAATTCTAGACACACCACAGGACGGATACGACAAGCACACAGACACACAACACTTAAACACCCATGCCCTCGGCCGGACTCGAACCGGCGACCTTCGGTACGTGGGGCCAGTACGCTAGCCTCTACGCTACCGAGACCGGCTTTTTTTATTTTTTTTCCTTGTTGGAAACTTTTCTAGTAAAGAAGAACTTAACGGCCCCATTTATTCTCTAAATGCTAGTTCAGAACACAGTAGGAAAATAAATAAAATGTTTCTCGTCTCCTTTGCTTTGAACTCTACATTTAAATAATATATAGCGGTCAAAAGGTGGTTCAGGCATCGTGCCCAATACTGTTTTAGAAACGCTCTCCGCGTGCTATGTAAGCCAGCCACCAAGCCGAGGCTGATAGACGAAATGACACCTCTGTTGCCAATAGCATCTCCCAGCGACACGAGCCCACACTGCTCAGCGGTCACGGTCTGTCAGCCTGTGCGAGTCACGCGAGTAATTACAACGCACTGCCAAGACATGGTGCGTCCCGGACAGCAACGAGTAGCAGCCTGCAGAGACAAACGGAAGCTTCATGGGTATAATGTGGTTTCTGCTTGTCGAGTTAACACCGAGTACAAACAACAAAGTGAGGAAATGTAATGAATTATAATGGGTCCTAAAATGTTATAGGCAAAAATACTTAAAAAAAAACAACACCTAAACAGGAGCCTTTGCAGTATCCTTACCGCAGTTCCATAAATTAAATAATAGTGCTGTTAATATTTGTGTTTTGAACTTTGTTGTTTTCTCACCTGTTCTCCCACCTTCCAAATAAAATCTTTGGATAGTAAAGAAGAATGTAAACAAACAAACGGCATTTAAATATTTCTCGCATGAAAAATGATGTTTGTAAATAAAAATTAAATACAAGTAATAAAGTAAAAACCTAGTAAAACTTTTATCGACTGAATTAACAATCGATAAAAATCGTATACGTACAACAAAAAGTTTCTTTTTCAATATTGCAGAAATGCATGACAGGGAGATAAGCATAACCATTAAGGAGGGTCATTAGAGTATACAGCGCGTATACTGGTGATGAAGCATGGAAGGATATTGCAGTAGGTATGAAAAGTAGTTCATGGAAGGGATTGTTGTTGTTGTTGTTGTTACTTTAGGGTGCGTCGACAGCGGGGTCATTAGCGCCCTATTACCAGCCATCACTGTGGCTTAAGAAAGTACTGAAATACTGTCTGCATCGTCGACCGTAAAGGGGTCGGCCGTACATACAGCAAATAAAATAAGTCATAAAATCAAACGTGGCTTTAAAGCCGCCACCTGAACTTAAAACCGTACAACACCTGGGTGGCTGTAAAGAGGACAAACAGGTTCAAAAAAGGATTAAAATCTTGCTTGCTGTATATTGGCCATAGAGACATGAATTATAACAATTTAAAAATACAAACAATGCATATGGATGAGTGGCTGTAAAGAGGTCACTCATCCGTCTTAAAACTAGGCAGATCTACCTAAAATTTAAGGCACATCCTACCTGTTTGATTTCACCCGACCTGGTTCGGGTGGGTCGTTGGTCACTGCCCGCTGAGGAACGGGATCAGGCTCGTCCACCAGCATTGCAGTTTCCTCTGGTTCTGAAGAGTCTGACGTCTCCGACTCAGCGTCCTCATCGACTACCTCCCTGACCTCCTTCCTCCTCGCCCTCTTTCCCTTCTTCTCCCTTTTACCAGGTGTTCTGGGAGGGGACGAAGACGGAGATTTAACGAACTGAATCGAGTCAGTCAGCCTAAACCCCGGACTCAGTGTCTTCGGGTCGCCTCCAGTTATGTTGGTAGCAGTTGGTAGTGCTACTGCTTTCGCGGCACGTGGTGGTATTGAGGTGCTGGTAAAGTCACTGCTACTGCTGGTAAGACCTGTTTCACTGCTGCTGGTGTGATCAAGTTCACAGACGTGTTGCTACCCACGTCCGCGGTCTTAGGCGTTATGACCTTAGTGGGTTTTGCACCGCATTTACACTGACACGAGCACGTAGTCAGGAACAGACGTCTGGGTAGCAACACTTTGCTTCCTGACGGGAGCTGAAGCCATCTTAGCAAAACTAGTTGCAAATACTGGGGCGGCAAGTAATTTGGCCTTCTTCTTAGCTTCGCCGTAAGGAATTCGCTCTTTGGTCTTCAACTCCTGTATCTTGCGCTCTTCAAGATACACTTGACACTCCCTGCTCCAGGCGGGATGCGAACCGGAGCAGTTGACACAAGCCTGTGGGAGCGTACAACTGACACCCGGCTCGTGTGCGCCCTTCCCGCAGTTTCCACAGGTGGGGTTGCCCTTACATGACGCCGTCGTATGTCCGAACCGCTGACACTGGAAACAGCGCATCGGGTCCGGAACATACGGACGGACGTTTAGGTTAATGTATCATTCCTTGATGTTCTTTGGTAGAACTGGAGTGTCAAACGTCAGGCCGAAGATGGCTATTTTTTCAATACTGCCACTAACCCTTCACATTATCTGACGTACCTCGACCTCTTTCTGATCTTCCCACTCCTTAACGAGCTCCTCTGTCCCTATTTCCATTATATCACGGCAGGTGACTACACCGTTAGAACAATTAAGGGATTTGTGGAGTTCGCAGGTAACGGCAAACTCCCCGAGTTTCACACAGTTAAGGAGTTAGGTCGCTTGCTTACTGGTGGACGTTTCCAGCAGAAGCGACCAGTTCCCCAGTTTCTTTACCGAATCAGGGTCCTTACCAGACCCTGTAATCCTTTTTGAATATAGAAACCCGAAACTCTCTCGAAAGAACCTTCCACTCTTTGCATTATAACAAAGGCGTTCGCAAGCGAACATACCTTTCCGTTACTGTGATTTTCTAAAGCGGAGGGGGGGGGGGGCTATCAACCCTCACCCGCTTCTTAGAACTGGGTGTATTTATTTTATCACACCCGTTCCGCATGGGTTTTTTGGTTTTATTGTGAGGCTGAATTTTGGTCCCACGAGTATAACCAATCTAAGAGGAAATGCTAATACAACAGGGCGCACAGGTGCCCCTGAGGTTGCATGCTAGCGACTGATCTCCCTCATCACCCATTCACATTCTTGGCACGTGTCTGACGTTGAGGGTTTTTTCTTTATAGTGGTTTGTACCTTCATCGCGATCCGGGCGATTAAGCCAAGATCCCCGTTCTCCTAGCCACACAACGTTCCTCCGCCACGCCATACGATAGTCGTTGAAGCCAAACTCATACCAGGCACTTGCGTACCAAGCCCCTGCGGGGTCTTATATAAAACTCGTTTGCCCGTACGTCACAGTTCATAATTTCTTCTTAGCTTCGGGTCTAATTTAAATCAAAGCACTTGTTAAAACCCTTCTTTCTTTCAATTTTATGCCTGTCCTCGATGTTGTATTACGTTACAGCTATCTCATCTTTCTGAACCACACGAATATTTATGCCATGTTCCACACAACTATGAGAAATACTTCGCTGCGTCTCTCCCATTTGTGTAGTGTTCATAGAAGTCGATAGGTAATAAGGTAGCCCAACTTGTTTCTGCAGTTCACGATACATTTAGATGCACCAAAATACGAATATCACTGTACCATCTCCTCACTTTTACATCAGTCAACTAACAACGAACCTGAGAGATAGTATAAACGCTTTTATTTATCTGCATGTGGCCCATAAACTTATGAGAATCCATTTGTTGTCGGTGCCTGAAACAGTGGATTCGCTGATGAGGCACAGCCTAAGCGTAATTCCCAAAATAGACTCAGACATATGGTGTGTCTGGCCGTGGCCCATTTCAATTTTTTTTTTTTCCAAGACGAAACACGCACTGCTCTATACTTCGAAAACAACGCTTATATACAGCACCACTAGGAACTAGAGTACGTCAGAGTATAAGTCTAACTTCAAAGAAACTTTCCTTCCCAGTTGTGGGCATAAGAAAAGGTGTAATTTACGACACAGAACATAAATTGTGGCAACAATGACTTTAAAAAGCGTGAAAAATATACATAAGCACTATAAAGAGCAGGCTGGATTAATACGTCAAATACAGATCTTTTTCGCATATATACTGCCACAGAAACAGTATCACACGCACCGAAAAAATAAGTAAATAAAATAATTGTTTAAAAAACATAAAATCGGCCTTCAAAAAAAAGCACTAAAAATTTCAAAATAACTTTATACCTTGCTTAGGATGAAAGTAAATCTAAATGGACAATATTTTACATTACTGTCATTGAAATTTTTACATTAATTAGTTATTTTTGGAGTCGGTGCCAGCTGTCACATCGCGAAGATCGAATTACTGAACTTATTTTGGTGTTAGAGTGAAACGGGGCGTACGAACAAAAATTCCCAATATTTTACAGCATGTCGTGAGGCAGATAGTGTTATTGCGGGAGACAGCTTAGGGAAACAAATTAACAGTATTTTAATCTGCGGCTCGGCCTTATTGAACATCCAGGCATATCTCTGGCGCTATAGCTCAGTTGGTAGCCTGCATCACACAGTAAACAATTTACAGTTAGGACAATATCGACGTATTATCTGCATGCTTCAGTTTTGTTGAAACATGTATCTAGCATTAATTGTAGGTAAGCAGTAGCATGATTTTTTATGTATTATTGTTATTCATTATTGTTTTTATCTTTTTGTTTTTCTTGCTTTCGCTGGCACCGACTCCAAAAATAACTAATTAATGTAAAAATTTCAATGACAGTAATGTAAAATATTGTCCATTTAGATTTACTTTCTCCTGAGCAAGGTATAAAGTTATTTTAAAATTTTTAGTGCTATTTTTGAAGGTGGTTTTTATGTTTTTTTAAACAATTATTTTATTTTTAAATTTTTAGTGGTATTATACTTCGTTTAGTATTTTAAATATGCCGCAGCAGTTCCCATTTTGCGAACTTCCTGGTAGCTCAGGGATTAACGCGCTTGCCTTCGAAGAAGAATTCTGTCTTTGTATACCACAACCACTTCCAGAACGGGGTGAACTGGGTATTGTGTTAAGGAATGTCAGTTTACATTTTGGTCCAGGCTATGTCTCGATCGAATAATAACATCTATTAAAGCTGCTGGTCGATGACTGAGACAAGTAACATCTGGGCATTAATACATACCACATACAGAAATCTGTCTCTGGAATATATCTGTTTGATTCGGCATCACACAGAAAATATAGATTTTCAATTGGTTTTCACAACGTGAAAGCTTGCGATCCATGTTGAAATCTGAAGTAAATGTTGATACATAATGACACATTTTGTTTTAAAGTAAACATGTGCAAACTTCCATCGAAACCAGATAACAACTGTAGATTTGTGTAAAGAACATTTGCAAAAATTAAATGAGGTAAGGGAGTGAGTGGTAGGGTTTTTTAAACAAAATTTAGGCAATATGTTTCCCTTTGTTTTTAAGTATACATGTGCAGTGTTCCATCGAAATCTGATAAAACTGTGGGTATCTATAAAGAACAAGGAGGAATTAGGAGGGGTGGGGGTAGATGGGAAGAGGGTTTGGGTTACTGCAACCTAATTTAAACACAATTGTTCTGTATGTTTTAAAGTATACGTGTGCAAATTTCCTTCAGAATCGGATATAAACTGTAGATTAAAGGATGGGAAGGAAGGAGCGGAGTTTGGACTCTCGATAACAAATGTAGACAGTATGTTTCTGTTTGTTTTGCAGTATACATGTGCATTCTTCCTTCAAAATCAGAAAGAAACGGTAGCTTTGTATAAAGTAATTAAAGGGGTAGAAAGGGGAATAGGGTTTGCGTTTTGTGAAAGTTATGTGGACAGTATTTTTCTTTTTCTATTTCTTTTAAAGTATACGCATGCCAAGTCCACCAAATTGGATTAAAATGTGGCTTTTGTATAAATATTAAGGGAAGGGGAGCTACAGTAGTTTTTTTGTTTGACTTTTTGGTCAGAAATCTTATCCATAAATAATTACATATATATGTGCCAACTTTCGTTAAGATCGGTCAAATGGTGTCGACTGTAGCTTTCTAAAAAGAAATTGACACAAATTAAGGGGGTGAAACGGGGAGAGGGCTCCAGTTTTTTCAAACCAAAAGCTGAAAGTATTTTTCTTTTTATTTTTGACTATACATGTCCAAAGTTTCATCGAAATCGGGTAAAAAATGTGTTTGTATTAAAATTGAGGGGTGTAAAGGGGAGAGGGGTGGTTTTCTATTTATTTATTTATTTATTTATTGGTAAGATTCTCCATGAAAAATTACATGTATATGCCAACTTTGATGATAATCGGTCAAACGGTGTCGAGTGTAGCTTTTTATGAAGAACATTGTCAATAATTAAATGGGTGGAAGGAGGGAGGGGGTTGAGCTTTAGCAGACCAAATGTTCACAGGATTTTTCTCTTTATTTTAAAGTATACATGGGCAAAGTTCAATAAAAATCATATAAGAAATGTAGGTTTCTATAAAATTAAGGGGTGTAAAGGGGAGAGGGGTGGTTTTTCTATTTTGTTAGTCAGGAACCTTCTCCATGAAAAATTACATGTAATTGCCAACTTTAATGGAGATCAGTTAAATGGTGTCAACTGTAGCTTCGAATACAGAAAATTGGCAAAAATTAAAGGGGTGGATAGGGGGAGAGAGGTTAAGTTTTTTTAAACCTAAAGTTGACAGTATTTTTCTCTTTATTTTTGGCTATATATGTCCAAAGTTTCATCGAGGTAGAAAAAAAATGTGGATTTGTATAAAAATTAAGGGGTGGAAGGGGGTAGAAGGGGTGGTTTCTCAATGAAATTCATATGGGACCACTTTGGAGGTATATCCTATCCACTAAAAAAAATTTCATTTAAATCGGTTCAAAATTGACGAAGATATCGCTGAACATACATACAAAAAAAAAAATACCCACGAATTGATAACCTCCTCCTTTTTTTGAAGTCGGTTAAAAATTGAAATTAAAAAATAAGTAAAAAATGGAGCATCACTGAATACTCAAACTCTTTCCCCAACCTTTAACTAAATTGATGATTATTTGACTACACAGCGAGTTTTTTTCCGATTCTCTTATACTTTTATTTACTTAGAAAAAACCTACAAATTATTTGTGCAGAAACAAGTAACTTAAATCAATTCTGTGTTTGTTAAAAGAATGTTGATTTGGTCTTTTCTAGAACGCTTGTATATTATGAAAGAGGACGATGACCAATCTCGAGGCGAGAGAGAATTTGATTCTTCCTCGATTGCTGACAGGAGCTGTTCATTTTTATTATGGATTAATGGCTCATCGAGGTCAATATAATCGGGAGAAGAACAAGCGGGAAGGAATCCACGAAAGGCATTTTGAAATAACCATTCAGGCGTTTGCTTGTTGCTATTCTGATAAACGGCAGAAAACTGAAATCGGTAGTGGGCGGAACGGGTTACGAACAATCGTCCTCCCGTATCTCAGGCCCACTCTCCCCTTGGATTTCGTAGCAGTTGTTCCATTGCATTCAGCGGGTATCAGTAACCGTAGTCATTTCCACTCCGATTTCCATCATTTCCTCCCCGAAGTAAAAATAAGAAACTTATCGAAGTTATAACTTGACCTTGTTGTTGTTGAAGCTTAATAACTCGTCGAAGTTATAGAAATAATGTAACTTATTTATTAAACAAATTCTTTCTGTATAACTAACTTAATCGAGTCAGTTATACTATCCATTCAACAGGGTATAAAAAGACTATCTGTATGTTTCTATAGCAAATAGATATGGAAGGCAGACTACAAAAGCATGAAGCCACTCTTAATTTACGCTACACCGAGCGAATCTTATCTTGGTAGTTTGAATTAGTTCCACAAATCAGTGGCACAAACATGGCACGACTCCAAACCAATTACTAAATCTGAAACAACTGGTGATCTGCGATGGTTACTTCCACAGAATGTCAATCACTTTCCCACCTTAACTGTTTTTCCAGCGCTGAGTTGATGGGAAATTTACTAAGAGAATATGTACCAGTGGAAACCAATAACGTAAATGATGAACCAACCAAGGATAACTATTCCCACAAAACGATGGTGGGGTTTTAATTACCTACGCATTAAAATCTACTTTACTGAACATCTTAAGCCAGTAACACTCACCTCCCGAATTTCAAGGCATAGCTTCGCAGTAAAATTCCCATAAAAGTGGATGGAACTTTCATAAGGAGGATGGAAATGTACGATAGCCAATTTGCGACATTAAAAATGAATTCTACAACACACAGATTAAGCTTCATCTTAATTGGTTGAATAAATTGGTCAGTCTTGTACGGAAAACCAAATAACAGCCTCGATTCCGATTTAGTCTCAGTATAACAACAGCCCTGGAACACCTGTAGGGGTATAATAGCGAAATATGATTGTCTTCTGTGTTCATAAGTCTTCCACTGTACTAAGACAGAGAATCTGTGGTGGATAATACAGAGTAGGAACTCAAGCTCAAAGTAATTGATTAGACGTACCGTGTGCCAAAAATCAAAACAGTCTGACGCACTCTATTCTACCTTGGTATTGTCTACAATTTATAGAAGCTACATCTGATGAATTAAGAATAATTCTCTTATTATTAACTACAATTCTATTTTTATCAAGAGGATAACATGGAAAACTACACCGGAACTCATAAAGCTGTATAAAAAGAATAAATTTAAAGAGATTAATGTCTAGTTACAGCAGGGGTCCCAAAAGTGGTCGATACCGACCCCTTGGGGTCGATAAGAGATCTCTCGGGGTCGATTAATACAGGGGGGGGGGGGTCGAAAGGGGTCGATTAATACTAAAGATGATCAATTAAACTGTACAGGAAAAGATAGGAATGTTCTACTAACAATCAGGTCAATAAATTAAAGTAAAGCTCATCCTCTCAATTCTCGTCTGCTTTTGAAGTAAATGATGAAACTTTCAACCAATTACTTTTGCTCATTGAGGTAGGGTGGTTGTCAAGAGGAGATAGTTGCAGAGATTCATCTGAAGAGTGCCTTAGGAAGGTGGATTCATCCCTATGTGGCAAGTTAAAACAGTACAACAACCATCTGCTCTTTTTGGCAGGTCATTACTTGAAATTTATTTCGTCTATCTAAGGTTTTTTTCCTATTTTTTGAGATTATAATAATAGTGGAAAGTATCTCGTTTTTTCTGTTAACGTTATTGGGTGAATTTTATAAATTATTTCGCTGCGTTGTTGCGCAGGCCTCCTTATTGCTTAGCATCAGAAATGCCAAAAATGATTTAATGTTTTTATTAAATACTTGTGGGGGTTGATAAGAAGGCAAATATCGTGTCAAGGGGTCGACGCGGTAAAAAGTTTGGGGGCCCCCGAGTTACAGGGTGTCCAGAAAAGGACTCCCTGATTTCAAAATTAAATATCTCGGAAACAAAGATCGATAGAGGAATGCAGTAAACGGTATGTTTATTGTGACAGCTGTAAGAAGTGTATACAGCAGTGTGAAATAATAGTTACAATAGCTGCTAACAGATGGCGCTGTACGCTGTACAGCTCATATCAGCATACATAAGTGAAATAATCGTATGAAAACAATCAATGGTGTACATGGTTTTAAACTCTTCCTTCGGTACGCTAACCTCCTTTCACGTTTCAATGGTGGAACTGATCGCCCTGAGCTTCGGATCACTATTTAGGCATTACGTATGGCGATTACAGCGCCATCTGTTAGCAGCTTTTGTAACTATTATTTCAAACTGCTGTATACACTTCTTATAGCTGTCATGATAAACATACCGTTTACTGCATTCCTCTATCGATCTTTGTTTTAGAGATACTTAATTTTGAAATTAGGGAGCCCTTTTCTGGACACCCTGTATTTCACCTAGTACTAACAGGATTCGACGTTCACTGTCCCGAAAATCTTTGATTTGAAAATTTTTTATTGCCTCAAATAAATAAATTACTGACCGTGGTATACAGTCTGAATCTTTGTATATATTTTTTATTAGTCCTGTGTGTTTATTGTTTCAGGTGTTCGCTTTAGGTGTACGTTCAACAAAGTTAAAGTTTATTAATAGTGAGTGAGCTAGGGGCAAAGGGCTCTTCGTCGGCGTGAGCCTTCGAACTTACAAAAGGCCGGTCCTGGCAGTGTAGTGGCTAGCGCGCTGGCCTCGCATTGCAATGGCCTCCGGTTCGAGTCCGGCCTCGGGCATGGGTGGTTTTAATAAGTGTTGTGTTCGTCTCGTGTTGTCCTCACTATAGTGTCCACAATATCATAGTGAAATTCTGATACAGCAGTTGCAACGTAAGCAAATTGGAGCTGGCCAAATGGTCGAAAAGACCGAAAGCCATATTTAAAAAAAAAAAAAAAAAAAAAAAAAAAACCTTACAAATGCGAAGAAGAGTGTTCAGATGATACAGCAGGAGAAGCAATTGCTCAAGATTTTCTGTTATGCCAACTGCTACTTTTCAGATTCCGATCATTGGTTACGAACTACCGAACTGCGATACATTCAATAACACCAAACGCATCAATTGTCAGTAATAAGGAATATACAGAAACGTTTCTCTAGAGTTTTTAATGAACAAATAAAAGACCAACCAACCAATGAATCTACGATCTCGAAGGGTTTGCAAGAAGAGCTAAAGTCTGAAGACTTGATCCGGGACCATTTTTTTTTTTTTTTTTTCAGAGCACGCCAAACCCAGAATACCAACTCAGTCTATGGGCAATTGGGCGCCTGCACTCAATATCCGTAGGAAAGTCCGTTAGGAACACTATTTCAGGAATTAAAAATTAGATATTTGGCGTTTCTACCAAGGTCAGAAACCACCGCAGACTGAACTCTGCAGTGCAGAATCTGCAACTTGCTTATCACATGTTGTAAATTATCTCAATGGAATACAATTTTGTATCCCCCACTACTCCACTGTTAAAATGGGGCTAATAAGAGTTGTTGATACCAGGCCTACAGACAAGGAGATTTTAAAAGAATTAGTCTCAGTTACGCAATTGGTTGCTGTTAGAAGACAAATGTGAAAAATCTCAGACACAAATTGTCAGATAGTCCCCCGTCACCTATAAAAGAGCGCAGGCTTCCAAATAAAAACGACTGGAACATTAAACTACTGGACTGATTGCCTTCCACTTTCCTATTGAAGAAGGCAAAGTGGAAACCGGTAACGACCTGGCATACTGTACAAGGAAACAACTGGTTATACGGAAACGGACAACGGCTGACTGTAAAGGAAACGAAATGGAAAATAGGAAATGGACTGGTCAAGATTATGTGAAGGAAATCTGGATATGGAAACATCTGGAACTGAAACGGAAAATAAAAGTGAAGATGACAGTGAATCATCAGGAATAGAGAATAACAATTATAGAAGTCTGTACGAACAAGATACCGATGGAAACTCGAATTACTCTAAATTTGTGGAAGTGAAGGGCAAAAGAAAATGTTGAGAGAATTCCAGAAGAAAAGTAAAGCAGACCAGATGTAATCCAGAAATTACAACTAACAACCGCTTTAGCCCATTAGAGGGACCAGAAGAACAAGAAACGAAGAAGAAACCATTAAGAGCACTTCCCAAGCACAGCATAAAGAAGTATTACCACCAATAGTGTTTGTAATAGTGATAGTAACGGTCAAAAGTTTTATCGAAATGAATAAAATAATTAAACAGAACTTAAAAGGAAACCTGAAAGCAGTTTTTAAAGGTGATTTATTGAAATATCATGTACAGAACAACCAAGATTACTAGTTTATAAACAGATTTTTCAAGGAGAACGGAATACCTCCATACACGTACCAACTGCTCAAAGACAGATCTCTGAAGGTGGTAATAAAGGGCCTACCGCCAACAGTAACAACAGAAGAAATTGAAGCAGACTTGAGAGAAAAGGGTTATAGAGTACAGCAGGTACTTCAATTTAAAAAAAAAGAGAGATTTAGATCAAAAAAGCTAACACCACTAGCAGTTTAACAAGTAACAATGGATGCAAACACCGATTCTGAACGTATCTACAATGAACGAGCAATACTGCACGCATGAGGGCTTATATAAAAATATAGGAATCCACTTGGTCCACCATAGTGTACAGGATTTCAGCACGCTGCATTGTAGATGTGTCTAGTGCGCCCAATTCCACAATACAAAGGACTGTAATATACCACACACAGCAAATCAAAATGTGCTAATTGCAAAGGAGAACATGTTGCCTCATTGAAGGGATGCCCGTCCTTCCAAACAGCTACTAGGCCACCCAGATATACCCAGAAAACAAACTAACGAACAAAAAAACGAAGATTTGAGGAGGAAAATAGACAAAATGACAACAAAAACCAAACGAATTGCAAAACGGGGACGAGAACAATCCCCAGAGATACCGCAGTGGACGAACTTACGCTGAAGCGACTCAAGGATCAAGGCGAGAGGGAAGAAGCCACAGCAGGAAAAGGAAACAAGAAAGCAACTCTGAAGAAAATTAAAAAAAAAAAAAAACAGACTGCGCAGAAACTATAAGGAACATATTAGACAAGTTGAAAAAGTTTTGAAAAGGGTAAAAGAAGCTAAAGGAACGATAGGAAAAATAATGGCTTTAGCAGAAGGAGTACTAACACTACTAGAGTAATGAACCCCAGGAGAACCCAAAAACTACAAGACACTACAATAATCGCTTGGAACGCGAGCGGGCTAAAAGGAAAAACTGAAGAATTGAGACAGTTCATAAGAAAATATAAAGTTGACGTCCTATTAATAACTGAAACACACCTTAAAGCAAAAGACAACATTAAAATTGAGGGTATGGAGATATACCGAACTGACCACCCTTAAGGAAAGGAGGAGGAACTGCCATCATGATCTGTAAAACCATAACTCACCAAGTCATACAACTCCACCATTCATGACAGCTGAAGCAACAGCAATCAGAATTCATATACGGGAAGGTAAAGTGGCACTGGTCGCCACTTACTTGGTACTGAAGCGGAAGTGGACTAATACATTGACGCAATCCTCTCATCCCACAATAAGGTGCTCAAGGGGGGATGTTGTTGTTGTTGTTGTTATTGTTTTAGGGCGCATCGACGTCTAGGTCATTAGCGCCCTAGCTAAAACACGGAATGACAATGTGGGATAAAAATTGGTGCCGTCTGCATGGCCGAATGTAAAAGAGTCGGCCACACAGACAGCATAATAAAATACGAAAACACTGAATAGAATACTGCCCACATGGCCGACTGTAAAGAGGTCGGCCATGCAGACAGCAGATTTAGGTAAAACATTAAAACAGTAACAATAAAAAGGACATAAATTTACAAACTTATATCACTGGCTGGTTGGCTGTAAACGGGCCAATCAGCTTACACAAACAATAAACGGACGATCTGGATGGCTGTAAAGGGGCCACCCAGAAGTAAAATTTCGATTTTAATAACAAAAAATAATTAAAACCCAACAAGGCAGTACAGGGATTGGTGGTTGTAAACAGACCACCAAACCATTCTAAAAACTAGGCCGATCTCCCCAAAATTTTTGGGTTAAGACCGGCCAGATTACAAAATTGTAAAACTTTCACCACATTGTCATTATTTAAAATAAGAGACAGATCATTGCCTAAGCCAACGTCTGCCCTTAAATCAAAAAACAACACACAATCAATTAAAATGTGGCGTACCGTCAAAGGTACGCCACAAGCATCACATTCCGGTGGGTCCTCCCGGCGGAGAAGAAAGCTGTGCGTCAGGGGACAGTATCCTATACGGAAGCGAGTAAGGAGAACCTCATCCCTCCTCGCCCGCTGGAAGGAGCTGCTCCACGGCTGAACGGTCGGTTTGACCAGCCGGAGCTTATTATGCTCAACTTCCAGCCACTGCCTCTGCCAATCATCAAAAACAATTCTCTTCGCCGCCGAGGCAAGGTTTGACTTTGGGACCGGTTCAAAGTCGGTTCTGACCTTGCCGCAGGCTAACTTGGCAGCTTCATCAGCTGCCTCGTTCCCCCTGATTCCCACATGGCCCGGTACCCAGCAGAATAACACCTCCTTTCCACGAGATTGGAGGGAAAGGAGGGTGTCCTGGATGTCCTGGACAACACGATCTGCTGGATACATATTTCCTATGGCCTGAATACAGCTGAGGGAATCACAGCATATGATGAAACACTTATCGCGATTTACTTTCATATGCTGGAGCGACTTTAGCACGGCGTAGCACTCGGCAGTAAAAACGCTGCACCTGCCGTCAAGTTTATATGTGTAAGTCGCTCGAGGGAACACGACGGAGCAGGCAACTCCGTTAGCCTGCTTAGACCCATCCGTAAATACCGGGGTAAAATTATGATGTTCGTTTAAGACATCTCTAAAAATTCTGATAAAAACATTATCTGCGGTACACAGCTTGTTGTGCCGCGATAATTCTAAAATCGTTCTGGGCCTCTTTAAAAGCCAGGGAGGAGATTTACTCCAACCCTGGTGATAAAAAGAAGGAAGCTCGAATCCGTATTGTTCTAAAATTTCCTTTGTACGGTAGCTGAACGGTTTAGTGGCTCTATGCCGATTGGTATAGAGCCGTTCGTAGTTGGGGTACAGAACTATGTCGTACACGGGACTGCCAGGTGCTATGGCAACGTGTAGGAAGTGTCGCACCATGAGGAGTCGCCGACGGATGGTAAGCGGCGGCTCGCCAGAGTCAGCACAAATGCTGACAATGGGGCTGGTGCGATATGCACCCGTGGCGAGCCGAATTCCTCCATGGTGGACACTATCCAGTATACGAAGATAACTGTCCCGTGCCGAACCATAGACAATACAACCATACTCCAACCGCGACCGTACAAAGGCTCTGTAAAATTGTAGCAGGCAGGAGCGGTCAGCGCCCCATGACCTCCACACAGGCATTTTAAAACATTTAGAGCCTTTGAGGCTCTGGCTTTCACATCTTTAAGATGTGGCAGCCAGGTTAGCCTACTGTCTAAAATGAGGCCCAGAAACCGAACAGTACCGGGAAGATGTAAAACAGTGTTCCTCAAGGTGAGATGGAGCACTGGTAACAGAGTCCTACTACGACTAAAAAGTACACACCGGGTTTTCTCGGCAGAGAAACGGAATCCGGTGTGCACTGACCATTCATCCAGCCTGTTCAGCGTGAGTTGCAACTGCCACTCGGCCACTTCTCAGGCTGGATGAGGCAATAAAAATTAAAAAATTGTCCACGTATAAGGAGTACCCTATAGGACTCCTTATAACACTTAAAATGCTATTTATGCAATAGCGAAAAGAGTCATGCTTAAAACTGACCCTTGAGGAACACCGGTTTTCCTGAATAAAAAGATCAGACATTTCACTACCGACTCGGTACCGGAAGCAACGACCAGATAAAAATGATTTTAAAAAACGGGGAAGGTTACCCATAAAACCCCATTCGTGCAGCTGCTTTAAAATAACATGCCGCCAGGAAGTATCGTAGGCCTTCTCCAGATCGAAAAAAGACTCCCACAAGATGCTGGCTGCGAATGAACGCATCCTGTATTGCCGCCTCCAGGAGGATCAGGTTGTCCAAGGTGGAACGGAACTTCCTGAATCTACACTGAAAGCGGCTCAGAAGATTACGGGATTCAAGACACCAGACGAGGCGGGCGATTCACCATCCTCTCCAGTGTCTTCCCCACGCAGCTAGTCAAGGCAATACTACGATAACTACCTGGCAACAATTTGTCTTTGCCAGGTTTTAAAATTGGAATTAGTGTTGCTTCTTTCCACGAGTCGGGGAAGTGTCCTCCGGTCCATATGTCATTAAAAGTATCCAGAAGGTACTCTTTAGCATCTTTACTAAGATGCCTCAGCATCTGGTACTGGATCAGATCAGGCCCTGGAGCAGTGTCGTTAGCGCTATTCAACGCTGACTCCAGTTCCCAAAATGTAAATGGGCGGTTGTATGCCTCTGTATTCGACGAATCAAAGCACAGCGCGCGCCTCTCGGCAGCAACTCTTTGTCGCTGGAACCGAGGTTCAAAGTTGGCCGATGAAGTGACGGCGGCGAAGTTCTCCGCCATCAGCTGCGCTATGCTTCGTTCGTCGGTAATAACACGTCCATGATCCAGTAACCCAGATACTGGTGGGCGGGAGTACCTTCCGGATATACGGCGGATAGACTCCCATACTTTTGACGAAGGAGTGGAACGATTGATAGTGCTCACAAAGTTCTGCCATGACCTTTTCTTGCTGTCTTTAATAACTCGACGCGCCTTAGCTCTAGCAATACGAAACGCTGCTAGGTTGTCAGTTGTTGGGCACAACCTAAAGCGACGTAGCGCCCGTCTACGACCCTGTATGGCGGAACGACAATCGTCGTTCCACCAAGGGACGGGCGTCCTTCGCAGCGTTCCGGAGCTTTTCGGCATGGAGACGTCAGCTGCACGGTGAATCACTTCTGTGAAGTGATTCACCTTCTCCTGTATACTGCCACAGGGTTGCAGCAGTACAGAACGGCAGAAGAGCTGCCAATCTGCACCACTGACGTTCCATTACGTCGGTTATTACCTCCTCCCCGCTCGCACTCAACGTGCATCCAAACAGGGAAGTGGTCACTTCCATGTAGGTCACGATCCACCTCCCAATGCACGGAGTCCGCGATGGAGGGGGAGCACAACGAAAGGTCAATGGCAGAAGACGTACCGGTAGCAGTGGTGAAATGAGTCATTTGCCCTGTATTCAGGATACAAATTTCCTCCTGCTCTATCAATCTACCAACCACTCGGCCCCGAGGGCAATCGGTGATGGAACCCCACAATGCACTGTGGGCATTGAAATCTCCCAAAAGGAGAAAGGGCCGAGTGAGTTGTCGTGTAATGCCAACCAGGTCGTCGTAGTCGACGGACAAACTGGGTGGCAGATAGATAGAGCATACGGTCAGTTGTATTGGACCGTGTATTTTCACCGCTACTGCTTGTAGATGAGAGGTGAGAGCAACGGGTTCAGAGTGGACCGTGTTCCGAACAAACACGGCCACTCCGCCCTTCGCTCGATCACCCTCGGTATCGTCTTTTCGGAATATGTCATATCCTCTTAGCACTGGTTCGTGCGATGGTCTAAAATGTGTCTCCTGTAAACAGAGACACAATGGATTAGACCGTGCTAAGAGTTGGACTTCCTCTTTGTGAGCCTGAAAGCCATTTACGTTACATTGTAGTATGGGAGCCATCTCACCTATTCAACTTCACCCGCCCGGGTCGGGTGGGTCATCGTCCTGTGATTGCTGAGGAACGGAACCAGGTTCGTCCACCAGCATTAAGTCGTCTTCATTATCTGAAGACGACTCTCGTTGCAAGGCCTCGGAGTCTTTCGGGTTTTTCTTCCTCCGAGGCCCTTTCCCCTTCTTCTCCTTTCCAGAGGGGGATCTGGGAGGAGAAGTTGGAGGGGATTTCACGAACATAGTGGGGTCCGTGAGCTTGAATTTATGACCCCTAATCTTCTGCACTGTTTGCCATCCGCTACTGGCAGATGGCGTTGCCGTTACTGCTTCCCTTACAGTTGCTGTGTCTGCAACAGGGGCCGCATCTGCTATTGCAGAGTGACCAATTGCTGTAGCGGATGGCTGTGCCTTTGCTGGTGAACTTGCTGAACCTGCTGTCAATGTGATCGAGTTTACAGAAGTGAAGCTGCCGACGCCCGTGGTCCTTGGTGTTAGGACCTTAATGGGTTTTGCACCACATTTGCACTCGCACGAACACATCGTGCTCGTGCCGGCGTCTACAACGGACGTCTGCGTCGCTACACTTTCTTTCCCTGACGGGAGTTGACAGCGTTTTGGCAAAGCTTGTGGCGAAGACGGGTGGCGCAAGCGCCTTATACCGTTTCTTCGCCTCGCCATAGGATAATCGTTCCTTCGCTTTCAACTCCTGTACCTTCTTTTCTTCAAGGTACACCCGACACTCCCTGCTCCAGGCTGGATGTGACCCGGAGCAGTTGACGCACACCTGTGGGAGGGTGCAGCTTACACCCTGCTCGTGTGCCGATTTTCCGCATTTCCCACAGGTGGGGTTGCCTTTGCAATTCAATGTCGTATGCCCGAACCTCTGGCACTTAAAGCAGCGCATCGGGTCCGGGACATACGGACGGATGTTTAGGTTAAGATATCCGGCTTTTATGGACTTCGGCAACGTCGGAGTGTCGAACGTCAGGACGAAGGTGGCAGTCTTCTCAAGACTGCCGTTAACCCTTCGTGAGATCTGACGAATCTCGACCACATTTTCTGATTTCCACTCCTTAAGGAGTTCCTCGGACGCTATATCAATCAGATCACGGCAAGTGATCACTCCCTTGCTAGAGTTGAGCGTTTTATGGAGTTCGCATTTTACTGCGAACTCCCCGAGCTTCTCACACTTAAGGAGTAGGACAGCCTGCTTGTTGTTAGATGTCTCTAACAGCAGTGTCCCGTTCCTCAGCTTTTTCACGCTTTTGAGGGTTCCAGCTATTCCCTCTAAGCCTTTCTGTATATAGAACGGAGAGATCTTTTCAAAGGATCCCTCCGTTCTTGTCATTACTACAAAGGCGTTATCAATTAGATAACCCTTGCTGTTACTGTTTTCAACTTCAGAAGGGGGGCTGTCAGCCCTTGCCCGCTTCTTTGAATTGGGTGTATTTTTATTATACTGCGGCACACCCGAACCGCAAGGTTTTTTGGTTAATGTAGGCTTCATTTCGGTCCCACGAGTATAACCAATTTAAAAAAGAAGTGCTTATACAACAGGGGTGCGCAGGTGCCCCTGAGGTTGTACGTTAGCGAGTGATCTGCCTCTCACCCATGCACCTCCTCGGCACGTATCCGACCTTGAGGTTAAGGGGTTTTTTATAGAGGTTTGTACCGTCCTCGTGATCCGGGCGATGAAGCCAAGATCCCCGTTCTCCTAGGCACACAACGTTCCACCGCCACGCCCTACGGTGGTCGTTGAAGCATGGTAGGAGTTTACGGTGTGGGAAACTTGCGGCGCTCACAAGTTTCCAGCTCGGGCACCGCGGGTTCGCCAAACCCGTACCTGGCACTTGCGTACCAGGCCCCTGCGGGGCATGATGCTGCACAACACTCTCAAGCAACTATATAAGAGCGCCCTTGTTGTAAAGCCAGCTGGCCACGAGCTTTACAAAATACAAACCAAAGCGGTGGAAAAACTAATTACTGACAAGGGATGGTCATTCTACACCTACCCAACAGTGCCAGAAAAATTACTGAAGGTGGTAATTAGAGGATTTCTCATCAGCATGAGCATCGAACATGTGAATGAAGAACTGGAGGAGATAGACTATGTAACCACAACTGTGGCTAAATTGCGCTCACCAAAAACACAAGATACACCACTCTTTCTAGTGGTACTATACGATTCTGTGGATAACAGACCCTTTTTTCAAATTACTTAATTATGTTCAGTTAAGATGACAATGGAAAAGCTACGAAGCACAAGAGGCCCACCACAATGCTACAAATGTCAAGAGATGGTCCACTTCTCCAGGCACTGTGTCATGCCAGATAAATGCGTTAAGTGTGCAGGTGACCCTGCAACGAGGGACTGCACCCTAACCAAAGGACAAACCCCACTAAAGTGCGCAAACTGTGCTGGCGAACACGTCGCCAGTTACAGGTACTGCCCAGCGTTCTCAAGGTTTAACGAGAAGTTAAATATGAACAATGCGGCATCACTGAAGCCATGAGGAAACAACGCCAGCAGCAGCGAAAGAAGCAACTGCAGCAAACGTCGAATAATCAAGAAGATTCTCTGCAGTATCCCGATGTCTTCCCACCCAATCCGGATCAAGGTAATGAAAACCAGTGAGAACTGAGTAACAACCAAATCCCGGTTCAGTCAAGCAACGAGCATAAAGACAAGAAACCCACAAAACAACCAAGAAAAACAGCAGCCTATTAAGAAGTAATAGGACACCCGCAGATCATACTCTGCTACCGCAGAATAAGACAACAGATGACAGCACTAATTCAGTTCTGCTAAACATGTTTCGGACTCTATTACAATCACTGATGTTTATGACAGCAGACATCGCGCGGTAAGTTGAAGCCGCAGTACAGGCAGCGGTCCAGGTTGTATCAAGAGGTAAGCCCAACAACGGCATCATGACTAGTCGGATCCAAAATTTGACTATTTCTACCGGGAATGCCAATGGCATCTCGAAGCAGATGGGTGAATTTAAGGAGTTCTTACGTGACGAGCAAACAGGTATCTACATAGTCACAGAAATCCACCTAAAGCCAAGTGTAAAGGCTGCAGTTGCTAACTTCACATATTACCGAAATTACGGCGCGTTGTGGTACCGCAATCTACATCTGCTCCACAATAAGGCACCATGAAGTGGTTCTCCCAAAATTATTGACGACTGAAGCAACGGTTGTCGCCAAGTGGCAGGTTGCTCCTAATCTCTGCATACCGAAGACCAACCAACAAAGTCAACGAGGAAAATATCGCTAAACTACTCAAAATTCCTGGTAATGTTTTCCTTGCAGGGGACTTCAATGCAAAACACTGCAACTGGAATTCCCGAATTACAAAGACAGCCGGCAAGCAGCTATTGTTATTGCTGTTATTTTTTTCTTTTTTTTTGTTGGCACTTTGGGGCGCGTCAACGACTAGGTCATTAGCGCCCTGGTTAAACCGTGGAATGACAATGTGAGTTAAATCTAACTCCAGTACCGTCTGCATGGCCAACTGTAAAGAGATCGACAACACAGATAGCACAATTAATACAAAAATTCTGACTAAAATACCGCCCGCCTGGTCGACTGTAAAAAAGTCGACCATGCAAACAACAGAAATGAATAAAACACTAAAAAAATTGCTGTAAAATGGACATAAATAAATGCACTAATAATACTAGTTTTTGGCTGTAAAAGGGCCAACCAGCTTAAGCACTGAACCAACAAACTGGCTGGCTGTATAGAGGCCAGCCAGATATGAAATGTCGATTTAACAAACAGATAGACCACCAAATCATTCTAAAAACTAGACCGATCTACCCAAAACTTTAGGGGCGAGACCAGCCAAATTACAAAAGTTTAAAACCTTCTCCACATTGTCCTACGGTGGTCGTTGAAGCATGGTAGGAGTTTACGGTGTGGGAAACTTGTGGCGCTTACAAGTTTCTAGCTCGGGCACCGGGGGTTCGCCAAACCCGTACCTGGCACTTGCGTACCCCCCCCCCCCCCCCTCAGTCTAGCTAAATTCCCTCGAAGTAATCTACCTCGAGAGGAAAAACTAGCACTAAACAGATTACCCCAGCACGCCGATATTGTCATACTCTTAGCAGATAAGGGAAATGCAACAGTATTGATTTATTTCCACAGAATTTGAAGATTTCCCAGAAGTGTAACAGTCAATTGCATTGTACTCTATTTATCTATGGACAAAGCAATTTGTAATCACATCTTGAAATGAAAAAAATATGTTTAACAGCAAAGCATGTACATAGGAGCTCATACAATCCGAACGCTGCAACCGATATTTATCTCATTACCAGTCAAAGAAAAACATGAAGATCTCGATACAATACCACTAACATAAGAAGTGGCAGCGTTAGTTTTGAGCATGTAGGTGGCGCTTTCCACGAAGTAATGGAAAACTGCAATACGGAAGTCGTTGCACATGACAGTCCCGACACCGTAGCAGAGATGGATCGTGCTGCTGCTACGTGAAACTTTGATGGCCAACACAATTTCTCTGACACGGCATCTGTCATCCGTTTCAGAAGCAAAGGAGCAGAAGTATTAGCTCACCTTGGCAGATACAATATTTTTAAAATCAGGTACGTATTTAACTTAAATATTACCAACTGTTAGACACCCGTGATAAAAAAACACTAGTACGTAATTAATGCTGGAAAAAAATAACAAATTTACGTATTCCAAAAAAGAATACCCGCACTACTAGAAAATGAACCTAATATTGAATAAAAAGGTCCCATATGTTTCTACAATTTAATTTCTTAACTCAATAAATAGGTATGTCATTTCAAATAAACAAATGTTTACTAGTTTAATTCATCTAAAAAAACAAAAGTAAAACATCATCTTTCTGCAAGAAAAAATCTGCCGTCGGCTTTCTAAAAGCCCGAAAAAAAATTAATACCCTTACAGGATCTAAACTAATTTACATAAATCAAGAATTCGAGAAATGGATTCACAAAAAACTTCTTTTGGACTGGTAAACACTGGTTACAACAGAATGCGGTTTTTGCATCTACAAGTAGAAAGGAAAAAGAATGGCGCATCTGGCCTCAAAAACAAGAACATACAGAATAAAATTCCTCCAGACATTTCTGCATTTCGTAGAAAATAGAGATGAAGCAAATGACGATATGATTTTAAGCACACTGCTCTCGGCAACGGTAAACAGTTGATTGATGTAAAATACAGCCAACCAGTTGCATCAGTCAGGCTATTAGTCTTGACCGGTTTCGACCTTCTTAAGATGGTCTTCTTCAGAAGTACATGTTAATATACTATAAAAGAGAGTAAAAACTCTTGTCAATTTCAAGGTGCAATCAATCTTATGTCGTACAAAATTAGGATAAAAGCCATCACATTAAAAATTTAACATACTTAGTGTGTGGAGACGACCATGTGCTTACACCAAGCACGCATCGTCTACTGGCTAAGCTATCATAAACATTAAACCAGGAAATCTCTATAGCAGGCGCCACATGTGCATCCACGTAACAAAGATCGATTATCGTGAAATACGCCTCAATCATAATCACACATAAACAGAGGAAAATTTAGAGTAAAGGAAATTGTACTAGACTTTGTGCACAAGCACATGTTCCACATAAGTATACAATAGGTATTTTTTCTCACCTAAAAGTGGAATTACGGATAAAACTAGCAGATTGTTCCATGAAAGCATACATCTCCTATGGTTGACTCACAGATACTTAGATAGACTAAATTATCTAAGTTGGTGATAGTGGATAACAATATTGATATACTGACCATGTCTGCGTCTTCAACCAATTTTCCATAACTAAGCCTACAAGGTGACGTACAGCTGATAAATTTATATTAAATTGCATAGGTGGTAACTAAAATGTAACAACAAGCAATTATATCGGTTTTTTGAGGACGCAGACCTACAAAAAGAAATTAGGGAAGGCTTGGCCAACACAAATACTTATTCGAGAAAATAGACGTTTCTTTGAAGGATTTAGACCTATTCTTATAAACAAGTAAGATTTTACAACGCCATGTTCTTAAACCGATGTTATTTCTCCTCAAAAAAAGATATAATTGCTTCTTGTTAGATTTAAGTTACCACATATGTGCAATTTAATATAAATTTATCAGCTGTATGTCACCTTGTAGGCTTAATTATGTAAATATGGTTGAAGACGCATACATTCTCAGTATATCAATACTGTCATCCACAATCGCCAACTTAGATAGATTTAGTCATCTAATTATCAACGAGTCAACCATAGGAGATGTATACTTTCATAGAACAATCAGCTAGTTATATACCTAATATTGTTTACTTATGTAGAACATGTGCTTGTCCACCAGGTCTAGTACAATTTACTTTATTCTAAATTATCCTCCATTTATTTGTGGTTATGATTGAGGCGTATTTAACGAGAATCGATCTTTGTTCACGTGGATGCGCATGTGGCGCCTCCTATAGAGATTTCCTGGTTTAATGTTTACGATAGCTTAGCCAGTAGACGATGCGTGCTTGGTTCAAGCACATGTTCATCTCCACCCAGTAGGTATGTTAAATGTTTAATTTGATGGTCTTTATCCCAATTTTATATACCATAAGGTTGATTGTGCCTTGAAACTGACAAGAGTTTTTACTCTCTTTTAAAGTATATTAACATGTACTTCTGAAGAAGACCATCTTAATAAGGTCGAAACCGATCAAGACTAATAGCATGACTGATGCAACTGGTTGGCTGTATTTTACATCTATCAACTATTTACCGTTGCTGGGAGCAGTATGTTTAAAATCATAAAATCCATGCCTGCCGAGGTATCAAAGGCTGCAGCTAAATATAAGTACATTAAATTGAAAATTGTGAAACAGGTATGGCCATCAACTTCAACAAACAGTGTTTAAAATTTGAATTAATGCCGAACTGTGTGAAAGCATACATCAACATAAAGCAGTGACATAAATCCCCTACCGTCAAGAGATTAATGCAACAAATAGTTTCAGATAGGAATATAGAACTATATAAGAAAAAAGACTCCCTAAATACCGAAGCGTACTGTTTATATATGTTTTTAGCTAAAGCATTGAAAGAACATTTTAACTATCACATTGACGTAGTGTGGAATAATATGAACGATTGGCTTTACAATCAGAAATGTGAAATATCAGACAGACACGTGAAGAAATTGGCTAAACTTAAAAGTAAGATAACTGTTAAGAATAGTAATAAAACAATAAATAAGAGTAGAAAATCCCCCTTCTTTGACAGAATAATAAACACAACAGACATCATCTTCAAACAAGAAGAAAAGCTAATTTTATGCAAAGGGCTTAAATATAATGTAACTTCAAAGCTTACAGATCCAATAATGTAGTAGATTTTTTTTTCTTTTAATGGCAATTAGCTTCCATAGGCCATACAGTCAGCTCAAGTATGAGTTTAGTTCATCCATTCTATTCAGTTTCTCCACGTGTGTATATGTATCATTCAAGTAATTCTAGACACACCACAGGACGGACACGACAAGCACATTCACGCACAACACTTACACACCCATGCCCTCGGCCGGACTCGAACCGGTGACCTTCGGCACGTGGGGGCCAGTAGTATAGCCCCTACGCTACCGAGGCTGGCGTAGTAGATATTAAAATTAGTATTGAATCAAGTAACCGAGGAAAAGTCAAACAGATAAAAATAGCACACGAATGTAATAACATCATGGAAAAAGAAATTGCATTACAATCGAATGTTTATAATAAAGAGCAAAAAGTAATTAAAACTATCAATCGTAAAGTAAGTGAAAACAAAGCTTTAATAACAAAAGCCGATAAAAGTAATACGACAATTATTTCTTATACAAATGAATATGTAAAGAAAACTGTAAAGTTTTTTGAGAAAAATAACATCGTAGAGATATTGTTGTTGTTGTTGTTGTTGTTTAAGTTTTAGGGCGCGTCGACGACGGGGTCATTAGCGCCCTAACATAAACCAGGCGTGACAACGTGGCAAAATTGCCGTCTGTGTGGCCGACTGTAAAGGGGTCGGCCACAGAGACAGCACAATAAAATACTAACACACTAACTAAAATACCGTCTGCCTGGCAGACTGTAAACAGGTCGGCCACACAGACGGCAACATAAAATACGAAACTGTGACTAAAATATAAAATTACATACATTAACTGGTTGGCTGTAGATGGGCCAACCAGGTTAAAAATCAAGTTAGATGGCTGGCTGTAAAAGGGCCAGCCGTATAAGCAATGTCACAAGTAAAATCAGTACTTGGATTGGTGGTTGTAAACGGCCACCAATCCAATTTAAAAACCTAGGCCGATCTGCCCAAAATTTTTGGGACAAGACCGGCCAAGCAACAAAACTTTAAAACCTTAGCCACGTTGTCACGATCATCGTTTAAAATAAGGGACAGATCGTTGGCTAAGCCAACGTCTGCCCTTAGATCTAAAAACAATACACATTCAGTTAAAATGTGGCGCACCGTCAAAGGTACGCCACAAGCATCACATTCCGGAGGGTCCTCTCGGCGGAGAAGAAAGCTGTGTGTCAGAGGACAGTGCCCTATACGGAGGCGAGTAAGGAGAACCTCATCCCTCCTCGCCTGCTGGAAGGAGCTGCTCCACGGCTGAACGGTCGGTTTGACCAGCCGGAGCTTATTATGCTCAACCTCCAGCCACTGCCTCTGCCAGATGTCAAAAACAAATCTTTTCCCCGCCGACGCAAGGTCAGACTTTGGGACCGGATCAAAGTCAACTCTGACCTTGTTGCAGGCTAACTTGGCAGCTTCATCAGCTGCCTCGTTCCCCCTGATTCCCACATGACCAGGTACCCAGCAGAATACGACCTCCTTTCCAGAAGATTGGACCGATCGGAGGGTGTCCTGTATGCCTTGGACAAGACTATCTGCTGGGTACATGCTTCCTATAGCCTGGATGCAACTGAGGGAATCACAGCATATGATGTACTTCGTGCCGCGACTTACTTTCATATGCTGGAGCGACTTTAACATAGCGTAACACTCAGCAGTGTATACGCTGCAACAGCTATTAAGTTTGTAGTTATAAGTCGCTCGAGGGAATACCACAGAGCAGCCAACTCCGTTAGCCTGCTTAGACCCATCCGTGTATACCGGGGTAAAATCACGAAACTGATTTAAAACATCGCTAAAATTTCGGATAAAAACACTGTCGGCGGTACACAGCTTGTTATACTGCGTCAGATCTAAAACTGTTCTGGGCCTCTTTAAAAGCCAGGGAGGAGTTTTACTCCAACCCTGGTGATAAAAAGAGGGCATCTGTAACCCAAATTCCTCCAATATAGCCCTTGTACGGTAGCTGAACGGTTTAGTTGCTCTTTGACGGTTGGTATATAGCCGCTCAAAGTTGGGATGAATAACTACGTCGTACACGGGACTGCCAGGAGTTGTGGCAATATGTATATAGTGTCGCACCATGAGGAGACGCCGGCGGATGGAAAGCGGCGGCTCGCCAGACTCAGCACAAATGCTGGGTATCGGACTGGTGCGGTATGCACCTGTGGCGAGACGAATTCCTGCATGGTGGACACTATCCAGAATACGGAGGTAGCTGTCCCGTGCCGAACCGTAGACAATGCAACCGTACTCCAACCGCGACCGTACAAAGGCTCTATAAAACTGTAGCAGGCAGGAGCGGTCAGCGCCCCACGACCTGCCACACAGACACTTTAAAACATTAAGCGCTTTCAGGGCTCTGGCTTTAACATCCTTAAGATGTGGCAGCCAAGTAAGCCGAGTGTCAAAAATGAGGCCCAGAAACCGAACAGTTTCGCTAAAACTTAAAACGGTGTTCCTCAAGGTGAGATGAGGTTCTGCTAAAAGACTTCTACTGCGGCTAAAAAGCACACACCGGGTTTTCTCAGCAGAGAAACGAAAGCCGGTGTGTGCTGACCATTCATCCAGCCTGTTCAGCGTGAGCTGCAGCTGCCGCTCAGCGCTTATCAGGCTAGACGATGCAATAAAAATTAAAAAGTCGTCAACGTATAAGGAGAACCGGATGGGCCTCCTTATAACAGTTGAGATGCTATTAATTGCTATGGCAAAAAGAGTCACACTTAAAACTGATCCTTGAGGAACACCGTTTTCCTGAATAAAAATGTCGGACACTTCCCTACCGACTCGGTACCGGAAGCAACGTCGCGATAAAAATGATTTTAAAAAACGGGGTAGATTTCCCCTAAATCCCCATTCATATAACTATTTTAAAATAACATATCGCCAGGTAGTATCGTATGCCTTTTCGATGTCAAAAAATATACCAACTAGGTGTTGGCTGCGGATGAAAGCGTCTTGAATTGCCGCTTCCAGTAGGATCAGGTTATCCGTGGTGGAATGGAATTTCCTGAATCCACACTGAAAACGGGTCAGCAGCTTACGGGACTCGAGACACCAGACGAGGCGGCGATTCACCATCCGCTCTAGTGTCTACCCAACGCAGCTCGTTAAGGCGATGCTGCGATAGCTGCCTGGCAAACACTTGTCTTTTCCTGGCTTTAAAATCGGGATTAACGTTGCTTCTTTCCACGAGTCGGGGAAGTGTCCTCCGGTCCAAACATCATTAAAAATACCCAGGAGGTACTCTTTAGCATCTTTGTTAAGATGCCTCAGCATGTGGTACTGGATATGGTCAGGACCTGGTGCTGTGTCCTTGGCGCTGTTTAGAGCTGACTCCACCTCCCAAGGTGAAAATGGGCAGTTGTATTGCTGCACATCAGACGAGTCGAAGCAAAAGGCTTGCCTTTCAGCAGATATTCTTCGTTGCTGGGCTTGATGATCCAATCCAGCAGACGAAGTAATGGCAGCGAAATGCTGTGCCATCAGCTGCGCTATGCTTCGCTCGTCGGTGACTACCCGCCCTTGATCCAGTAATCCAGATACTGGCGGTCGAGAGTACCTCCCGGATATACGGCGGATTGACTCCCATACTTTTGTTGACGATGTGGAACGATTAATGTTGCTCACAAAGGTCTGCCATGACTTCCTCTTGCTCTCCTTAATCATACGACGTGCCTTAGCTCTAGCAACCCGGAACGCTGCGAGGTTGTCGGGTGTCGGTTGTAATTTAAACCGACGCAAGGCCCGTCTGCGACCCTGGATGGCGGAACGACATTCCTCGTTCCACCAGGGGACGGGCGTTTCTGCGCAGCGCTCCTGAGTTGCCAGGCATGGAAATATCAGCAGCGTGGTGAATCACATCAGTTAGATGTTTCACCTTATCCTCGATGTTGCTGCGCTGTTCGAGCGTGACTGACCGGCTGTAGAGCTGCCAGTCAGCTCTGCCGACATTCCATTTCTTTGTTATATTTCGATTGCCACGTTCACACTCGACGTGCAACCAAATTGGAAAGTGGTCGCTTCCGTGGAGGTCGCGATCCACTTCCCAATGCACGGAGTCTGCAACCGAAGGAGAGCAAAGAGAGAGATCAATGGCAGAGGACGAACCGGAAGCAGTAGTGAAGTGCGTCATCTGACCGGTATTTAGGATGCACAAATCCTCCTGCTCCAATAATCTACAAATCTCTCGGCCTCTGGGGCAATTGGTGGTCGAACCCCACAACGCATTGTGTGCGTTGAAGTCTCCCAATAGGAGAAAAGGCCGAGAGAGTTGCCGTGCAATGTCAGCCAGCTGACCGCAGTCAACTGGTGATCCCGGCGGTAGATATATGGAGCACACAGTCAGTTGCACAGGTCCATACAGTTTCACTGCTACTGCTTGTAAAGGAGAGGTGAGAGCTACAGGTTCGGAGTGGACAGAGTTTCGTACAAACACCGCCACTCCCCCCTTCGCTCGATCACCCTCGGTATCGTCCTTACGGTACACGTTATAACCTCTTAGCACAGGTTGGTGAATTGGTCTGAAATGTGTCTCTTGCAGACAGAGACACAATGGATCAGACCGTGCTAAGACTTGTAACTCCTCTTTGTGAGCCGTAAAACCATTAATGTTCCATTGGAGTATGGGAGCCATCCTTACCTATTTAGCCTCACCCGCCCCGGATCGGGTGGGTCATCAGTTACATCCTGCTGAGGGACGGGACCAGACTCGTCCACCAGCATCTCAGTTTCATCCTGCCCGGAAACGGAGACAGACATCTCCGACCCAGAGGATTCTTCAAACTCCTCCCCATTCTTTTTCTTTTTCTTCCTCTGTCTCTTCCCCTCCTTACTGCTGGGCAGTCTGGGAGGAGACGAAGAGGGGGACTTAACAAACTGGGTCGGGTCTGTCTGTTTAAATTTCCGACCCCTGATCTTTTGGTCGGCTCCATTGGCGCTGGTAGCAGATGGTATTGCTACAGCTATACCAGCGCGTGGAGGTATAGGAGGTGCTATTGGCTTTGCTGCTACTATTGATGCTGGTGGAATGGTTGTTACTGCTGCTGGTGTGGTCGAGGTGTCAGACGTGCTGCTACCGACGTTGGCGGTCTTAGGTGTTATGACCATAGCGGGTTTAGCACCGCATTTGCATTGACATGAGCACGAAGTACTCGTGCCCATGTCTGCAAAGGGCGTCTGGGTAGCAGCACTCTGCTTCCTGACGGGAGCTGAAGCCATTTTTGCAGAAGTAGTCCCAAAGATTGGAGCGGCGAGCGACTTGGCTTTCTTTTTAGCTTCCCCATAGGGAATCCGCTCTTTGGTCTTCAGCTCCTGTATCTTGCGCTCTTCAAGATTCACTTGACACTCCCTACTCCAGGCAGGGTGCGACCCGGAGCAGTTGACGCACACCTGTGGCAGCGTGCAGCTAACGCCCGGCTCATGTGCCCCCTTGCCACACTTACCACAGGTGGGGTTTCCCTTACATGACGCCGTCGTATGTCCGAACCGCTGACACTGGAAACAGCGCATCGGGTCCGGAACATACGGGCGGACGTTCAGATTGATATACCCTGCTTTGATGTTCTTTGGTAGTACTGGAGTGTCAAACGTCAGGACGAAGGTGGCAGTTTTTTCAAGACTGCCATTAACCCTTCGCATTATCTGACGTACCTCAACCACTTTCTGATCTTCCCACTCCTTAACCAGTTCCTCGGTTCCAATATCTATTAAGTCACGGCAGGTGACAACGCCTTTGGAACTATTCAGCGATTTGTGGAGTTCGCAATTGACTGCGAACTCCCCGAGCTTCACACAGTTAAGGAGTAGGATGGCTTGTCTACTGGTGCAACTTTCCAGCAGCAGCGTCCCGTTCCTCAGCTTCTTTACGGAGTTCAGTGTTCCTACAAGTCCCTCCAAGCCTTTTTGGATGTAGAAAGGGGAAACTTTCTCGAACGACCCTTCGACTCTCTGCATTACAACAAAGGCGTTCGGAATCGAACATACCTTTCTGTTACTATTTACTTCAGAACCGGGGGGGCTATCAACCCTTACCCGCTTCTTAGAACTGGGTGTATTGGGATTAACCTGCGGCACACCCGTACCGCAGGGTTTTTGGGTTTTTGTGGTAGACTTCGTTTTGGTCCCACGAGTAAAACCAGTTTAAAAAGAAGCGCTAATACAACAGGGGTGCGCAGGTGCCCCTGAGGTTGCACGTTAGCGAGTGATCTACCTTTCACCCATGCACCTCCTCGGCACGTGTCCGACCTTGAGGTTAAGGGGTTTTTTATAGAGGTTTTTACCGTCCTCACGATCCGGGCGATGAAGCCAAGATCCCCGTTCTCCTAGGCACACAACGTTCCACCGCCACGCCCTACGGTGGTCGTTGAAGCATGGTAGGAGTTTACGATGTGGGAAACTTGCGGCGCTCACAAGTTTCCAGCTCGGGCACCGCGGGTTCGCCAAACCCGTACCTGGCACTTGCGTACCAGGCCCCTGCGGGGTTCGTAGAGATATCTCACGATCCTACCGCAGACCTACAAAAAGAAATTCGGGAAGGCTTGGCCAATACAGAATACTTGTTCGGGAAATTTCAGAAGAAATGGCTCATTAACATGAACCCGAAACCTCCAGTTCTTCGAAGTCAATTCAAAATACAAAAACAAGATCATCCAATTCGCCCCATAGTTAATGGGATAGGGAGTGCACACCACTTACTTACCAAATGCCTCCACCGTAAAATTATAGAATTTTTCGCATTTGAATATAACTACTGGGATAAAAATATCACTTACTTAGTTAATAAAATCAAATCCATCAAATGCACACCCTCGAGTAGACTAATCTCATTCCATATAATAATCTTATACACAAATGTGCGCATTGATGCAACCATAAAGATCATCGAAGAAAACTTGATAAAACACAAAAAATTGACCATTGAACAAAGAGCAAAGCTAATAAATTTATTGCATACATTACTGAGATGCAATTACTTTACTTTTAACGGGAAATTTTGTATGCAATCACGCGGCTTAGCAATGGGTAACCCCCTAGCTGGTACCGTAGCAGACATTTTTATTAATGCTTTAGAAACTAACTTTTTTAATTCCCATTCAGAATTAGTTAATAATACAAGATTTCATTCTTGTTATGACGCCGACATAATTACCATATTCGATGGTAACGGTTCATGAGTTAGAAATATTATACAATACATTCAATGGTTTTCATGAAACTATTCAGTTCACCAAAGAAGTACAAAATGAAAAATCTGAGCTGAACTTCCTTGACCTTAAATTGTCAGTGTCAGATAGCTACATCAGCAACGACATATATAGTAAACACACATATTCAGATAATATTATCCCTGCGGATTCGAATCATCCACAATCCCATAAAATAGCATTTTTCTATTCCGCTATTAATCGAGCGCTGACAACTCCCCTGTCGCATATCGACCTACGAAAAGAAATAAACATAATAAAAACAATTGCGGTTAATAATGGATACAATCCATATCTTGTAGATACCATCATTAGTAAAAAAAAATACAACGGAAAATTGCTCTACACTACAAACAAATAGATATCTCCTCAGCAAAGAAGAACACAGTAAGTTCATTTCGATTCCGTTTTTGGGGAACGTATAAAGCGCCTACTAGAGAAGAAATATGACTGCAAAATAACATTTGCCACGAGTAACTCTTTAAAGAAAAACTTCATACATAATCTTAAGACAGTTGATGACCAATTTGCTAACTCCGGAATTTATAAAATTATTAGCAATAAGTGTCCCAAATATTATATAGGTCAAACAGGCAGATCAATTAAAACAAGATACAAAGAGCATCTATTAAGTAGGAATGGTAACAATATACGCAATTGTACGTTTGCTGTGCATTTACATAAAACAAACCATGTTCTCGGGGCTTTAGAAGAGACTATAATTTTACATAGAGAGGTTAAAGGATGAAAAATGGACCTATTTGAAGAACTTGAAATTTTCAAATATTTAGAAAAAAACGACGGTAACATTTTAATCGAACAGCTGCAGCTCGCAAATAGACGATTCTTTGAAGGCTTTAGACCTATACTTATAAACAAGTAAGATTTTACAACGCCATGTTCTTATACCGATGTTATTTCTCCTCAAAAAACAGATATAATTGCTTGTTGTTACATTTAAGTTACCACCTAGGCAATTTAATATAAATTTATCAGCTGTATGTCACCTTGTAGGCTTAATTATGTAAATATGGTTGAAGACGCACACATGCTCAGTATATCAATACTGTTATCCACTATCGCCAACTTAGATAGATTTTAATCTAATTATCTATGAGTCAACCATAGGAGATGAATACTTTCATAGAACAATCAGCTAGTTATATTCCTAATATTGTTTACTTGTGCTTGTCCACCAGGTCTAGTACAATTTACATTATTCTAAACTTTCCTCTATTTATTTGTGGTTATGTTTGAGGCGTATTTCACGAGAATCGATCTTTGTTCACGTGGATGCGCCCGCATGTGGCGCCTTCTACAGAGATTTCCGGGTATAATGTTTACGATAACTTAGCCAGTTGACGAAGCGTGCTTGGTGCAAGCACATGGTCATTTCCACCCTCTAGGTATGTTAAATGTTTAATTTGATGGCTTTTATCCTAATTTTATATGACATAAGGTTGATTGCACCTTGAAACTGACAAGAGTTTTTACTCTCTTTTAAAGTATATTAACATGTACTTCTGAAGAAGACCATCTTAGGAAGGTTGAAACCGGTCAAGACTAATAGCCTGACTGATGCAACTGGTTGGCTGTATTTTACATCTATCAACTGTTTACCGTTGCTGGGAGCAGTATGTTTAAAATCATAAAACTCATGCCTGCCGAGGTATCAAAGGCTGCAGCTAAATATAAGGACATTAAATTGAAAATTGTGAAACAGGTATGGCCATCAACTTCAACAAACAGTGTTTAAAACTTGAATTAATGCCGAGCTGTGTGAAAGCATACATCAACATAAAGCTGTGGAATGAATCCCCTACCATCAAGAAGAAATAAGTGCAACAAATAGTTTCAGATAGGAATATAGAACTATATAAGAAAAAAGACTCCCTAAATACCGAAGTGTACTGTTTATATATGTTTTTAGCTAAAGCATTAAAACATTTTAACTATCACATTGACGTAGTGTGGAATAATATTAACGATTGGCTTTACAATCAGAAATGTGAAATATCAGACAGACACGTGAAGAAATTGGCTAAACTTAAAAGTAAGATAACTGTTAAGAATAGTAATAAAACAATAAATAAGAGTAGAAAATCCCCCTTCTTTGACAGAATAATAAACACAACAGACATCATCTTCAAACAAGAAGAAAAGCTAATTTTATGCAAAGGGCTTAAATATAATGTATCTTCAAACCTTACAGATCTAATATTGTAGTAGATTTTTTTATAATAAAGAGCAAAAAGTAATTAAAACTATCAATCGTAAATTAAGTGAAAACAAAGCTTTAATAACAAAATCCGATAAAGGTAATACGATAATTATTGCTTATACAAATGAATATGTAAACAAAACTTAAAGTTTTTTGAGAAAAATAACATCGTAGAGATATCTCACGATCCTACCGCAAACCTACAAAACGAAATTTGGGAAGGCTTGGCCAACACAGAATACTTATTCCGGAAATTTCAGAAGAAATGGCTCATTAACATGAACCCGAAACCTCCAGGTCTTCGAAGTCAATTCAAAACACAAAAACAAGATCATCCAATTCGCCCCATAGTTAATGGGATAGGGAGTTTACACCACTTACTTACCAAATGCCTCCACCGTAAAATTATAGAAGTTTTCGTATTTGAATATAACTACTCGCTTAAAAATAGCACCTACTTAGTTAAAAAAATGAAATCCATCAAATGCACACCCTCGAGTAGACTAATCTCATTCCATATAATAAGCTTATACACAAATGTGACCATTGATGCAACCATAAAGATAATCGAAGAAAACTTGATAAAACACAAAAAATTGACCATTGAACAAAGAGTAGAGCTAATAAATTTATTACATACATTACTGAGATACAATTACTTTACTTTTAACGGGAAGCTTTGTATGCAATCACGCGGCTTGGCAAGGGGTAATCCCCCTGCAGGTATCCTAGCAGACATTTTTATTAATGCTTTAGAAACTAAATTTTTTAATTCCCATTCAGAATTAGTTAATAACACAAGATTTCATTCTTGTTATGACGCCAGCATAATTATCATATTCGATGGCGACGGTTAATGAGTTAGAAATATTATACAATACATTCAATGGTTTTCATGAAACTATTCAGTTCACGAAAGAAGTCCAAAATGAAAAATCTGAGCTGAACTTCCTTGACCTTAAATTGTCAGTGTCAGACAGCTACATCAGCAACGACATATATAGTAAACCCACATATTCAGATAATATTATCCCTGCTGATTCAAATCATCCATAAAGTAGCATTTTTCTATTCCGCTATTAATCGAGAGCTGACAACTCCCCTGTCGTATATCGACCTACGAAAAGAAATAAACATAATAAAAACAATTGCGGTTTATAATGGATACAATCCATATCTTGTAGATACCATTGTTAGTAAAAAAAACTACGTAAAATTTCTCTACACTACAGTCAAATAGATCCCTCCTCAGCAAAAAAGAACACAGTAAGTTCATTTCGTTTCCCTTTTTGGGGAACGTATAAAGCGCCTACTAGAGAATAAATATGCCTTCAAAGTAACATTTGCCGCGAGTAACTCTTTAAAGAAAAACCTCAAACATAATCTTAAGACAGTTGATGACCCATTTGCTAATTGCGGAATTTATAAAAATATTAGCAATAAGTGTCCCAAATATTACATAGGTCAAACAGGCAAATCAATTAAAGCAAGATACAAAAAGCATTTATTCAGTAAGAATGGTAACAATATACGCAATTGTACATTTGCTGTGCATTTACATAAAACAAACCATTTTCCCGGGGATTTAGAAGACACTATAATTTTACATAGAGAGGTCAAAGGATGAAAAATTGACCTATTTGAAGAACTTTAAATTTCTAAACATTTAGAAAAAACGACAGTAACATTTTAATCGATCAGCTGCAGCTCGCAAATAGACGTTTCTTTGAAGGCTTTAGACCTATACTTATAAACAAGTAAGATTTTACAACGCCATGTTCTTAAACCGATGTTATTTCTCCTAAAAAAAACCGATATAATTGCTTGTTGTTACATTTAAGTTACCACCTAGGCAATTTAATATAAATTTATCAGCTGTATGTCACCTTGTAGGCTTAGTTATGTAAATATGGTTGAAGACGCACACATGCTCAGTATATCAATACTGTTATCCACTATCGCCAACTTAGATAGATTTAGTAATCGAATTATCTATGAGTCAACCATAGGAGATGAATACTTTCATAGAACAATCAGCTAGTTTTATCCCTAATTCCACTTACAGGTGAAAAAATATTCTTTACTTATGTAGAAAATGTGCTTGTGCACCAGGTCTAGTACAATTTACTTTTTCATCTATTTATCTATGGTTATGTTTGAGGCGTATTTCCCGAGAATCGATCTTTGTTCACCTGGATTCGCATATGGCGCCTCCTATAGATATTTCCTGGTATAATGTTTACGATAGCTCAGTCAGTTGACGAAGCGTGCTTGGTACAAGCACATGGTCGTCTCCACCCACTAGGTATGTTAAATGTTTAATTTGATGGCTTTTATCCTAATTTTATATGACATAAGGTTGATTGTGCCTTGAAACTGACAAGAGTTTTTACGCTCTTTTATAGTATATTAACATGTACTTCTGAAGAAGACCATCTTAAGAAGGTCGAAACCGGTCACGACTAATAGCCTGACTGATGCAACTGGTTGCCTGTATTTTACATGTATTAAATTCTATTACTCACATTCTAAAGAAAATAAATTTTCCTATATATTATGGTAATCTGGAACCGACCATATTTTTGGATCCATTTTACTTATCAGTAATACAGTCATTACAATACATGTCACCATTTCCTAAATGAAGATCCAGGACAAGAGCAGATTTCAACCGTCTGACGCTATGGAACACTACGTAGCTTCCTATTAATTGGCGTTCACTCAACGTAAAATATATATGATAATTGTTGGCAGACGAATGTTCTTAGAAACAAATAATAGACTAGTTCAATAACGGTAACTTAAAAGTTTCCTCTTAAAGACTTTGTTTCAACTATCTCACCGTAAAACGGTATATTGGCAACAATTTTCCCCCAGTAACAATGTCAAATAAGACAAGATTTAATGTATTATTGTGAGAAAAAAAATTTGCTTTCCTTCTATAAAAAGTAACATCCATCAATCACATTCGAACACCATACACGTAGTGAGAGTTTGACGGTAAAATCAACTGGCTTTTAACCTAGAAGTTCCCTTGTAACAGCGTGGACTCTGGTATCTGATTTGTTTACCACCGTATTATCACGCCATGTGTATATAAACAATAAGAACACATGCTCATGGTACAATGATGTAGGCAATACTAAACGCATTTTCCTAAACTGCACAAATACGAATTATTTGTGAAAAATATTTAAAAAAACCGAAGCATCAACAAATTTAAGTGGGCACTTTACCTTCTTTGAAATTTCAATGATTTGAAGCAGTTATGAGTTTTGTATACATCGACGAATATGAATTATACTGACGTGCGTATGTATGAAGCGTGCGACTTAGCGTACGAAACTCAAGCAAAATGGAAGAACAAAATCAAATACTTTGATGCAGGTTCGAATCCCCAGCCATCCAGATTTCGGCTTTCTATGGTTTCCCGAAATTATATCTGGCGACTACTTGGATGATTTCTTCAAAAGGCCATGGCCAAATTTCTTCCCGTTCCTAACCCTCAGTCCTTTCCCTTCTTTAATGACCTCGAAGTCTACAAAGGATAAAGCCATAAGCAGAAAAATACGGGACTCGATTAGAAACATTTAATTTATTTATCGGTGTTGATGATTTCTCTCTAATAGAAATAACTACACAACAGCACACTGAATACGTTTTCTGATTCCGTATGATGTTCTCCTGTCCGGAAAAGACCATAAAAGTGCAAATACAAATAAAAATAAAATTCTGATAACGAAAACATTGTTACAATGAAATGCTTCTTCTAAATTCACTACAAAAATTAAGAAAATACTTGTTGTTTTTACTAACAGTCTGAAGAAAAGTAGAAGGACGTGACATTTATTAACTTATCTATGGATCCTTCACGAATTACAGTCGAACAGAATTATCTGCCAGACAGCTAAACCTATGCAAATGGGTGGGAAAAAAAGGGCGACGAGAAAAGCCGCCAATGAAGAACTTGAAACACTACATACGTAATTTCAGATAACCCAATAACAAACATTTAGCAGTTTTATGCAGTGCAGTGCAAAAAAAATTAAAATTGAATATATGTAAAAATCTGAAATTGAAAAAAATGAAAATTACATTGAATAATTAAAACAAAGATACAAAGCAAAGCCATAACGATGTGCCAGCTTTTAGAAAAGATTATGTGCTGAAAATTCTACACAGGAAAGAACAAAGGCTGTTTAACTTTGTATTTAGATTACAGCATGCAGACAAGTAAGGTCACAGCTCATGAAAGGTATCTTCTGAGGGTAAAAATATTTTAGGTAAAAACTGGATATATATTTATGATAAAATAAAAAAGTCTGCATGGAAACTTAGTATGACGCACCAATAATGGGGATTCCTACCGCTAACATCAATTTGGGCTTATATATTCAGAATTATCTCTGTCTTATTATTATCAAATATAATTCTAGTATTTAATTTTCTTAATATTAAAAAAACAGCAACCAGTCGCAATTTGTTCGATGTTGTATATTTATTAACCATTAACGGTTTCAAATAAATTGTTCATTATCAGATGGTTTTCATTTATTTTAATATGTAATCAATTATGCAGTTGCAAAATGCAAGCGTGCATCATATAACAATAGAAAGTAGCATTTGTTGAATGAGAGCATATTTTTTCATAGAACTTAATATTATTTTTAGTATTATGCAAAACTCTTTGTACATAAACATCTTTGCTAACATCTGTAAATGCAACAGCAAGTTTCTAGCGTGCTTTTCAGATTCTTATAATGGTGGAATATTTATATTTATTTAATAATACATCATATCCTTTGCCATCATTCAAGAAGAATTCAGTTTAAAACATTCAACTATTTCACGTAAGTAATATAATGGAGATTATCTTTATCAACCCAAAATTAAATTTGCTATCATTCAACAAATACTACTTTCCACTGTTATAGGACCCACGCTTGCATTTTGCAACTGCATAATTGATTACATATAAAAATAAATGAAAACCATCTGATGAGCAATTTGTTCGAAACCGGTACTAGTTAATAAATATACAACATCAAAAAAACTGAGGCTGGTCGCTGTTTTTTTTTTTTTTTTTTTTTTTTTTTTAATATATAGAAATTTGATACATAGTCGCTGAGTTCCACTAATCCATCATGGATAAAATATAATTCTCGTAGTTATTGACAAAAAGTATTAGAATAGACTCACAAATGTATGGGATCTTTGTTCGAAACCGGTAATGGTTAATATACAACATCAAACAAACTGACGCTGATGCTGTTTTTTTTAATATCAAGAAATTTGAACCACAGTCGCTGAGTTCCACTAATCCATCATGGATAAAATATAATTCTAGCAGTTATTGACAAAAATTATTAGAATAGACTCACAAACATATAGGATCTTAATACAGAAATACCAGAATTAATAGTGGTATTCAACATACGTTAAACTTAATGGTACTAAAAAGGGCTCAAATAGATTTGGGGCGTATCATGACGTTCTAATCTCTTGAAATCTCAAAATAGATATTTTCAAAAGGCTGAGTAGAAGGAAAATTAAATCTTTTAACTGCACGATAACTGCTGCTGACATTTGCTTCAGAGCGTCAGTTTGTCGTAGTTTGTTCTCAGTGACGCGCTGCGGTGACAAGTAGCGTGCGCTCCGGAGCTGCCTACCTGTCAGGGAGTGGCTGGCGCCCGCCCGCCCGCCAGCAGTAGTCAGCCAAGGTGGACGGCGAGACGCCAACTGAACCAAGGCGTCAGACAGCAGCAGCGCGCTGCCTTCAAACTATAATTAGAGGCACGCTCCACTTTCGCGGCCATCGCAAAAACAGAGAGACAAATAGCCACCACAACTGGCACCAGATTAGAGAAACCGCGCGAAAACCCACAAAGAGAACGACCTCTGGCTGCGGAACTGTAGCCGACGGCGATTACGTGAGTCGAGGACGTCGCTTCGGAAGCAGCGCTCAGCTGATGGGCTCTTGCACCACGCACCTCACCGAATGCTCCGCATGCAGTTCCCCCATCACGACTGCAAATTTCAAAATCTTTGAACTTTCCGTGTATTAATAAATAAATTACGCCAAAGCAATCGACTTTTTTTGTATTTATTGGTCTCCCGTACGCGTTTCACTTCTTTTGCAGAAGCATCTTCAGAGGGTTTTTTCTGTTAATTATGTACAAAAGTTGTAAGCAGGTTATGTTTGTGGTTTGTACAGTGGAATGAATTATTATCTAACTTATACATAACTTGAATCTAACTTGTACATAATTAACAGAAAAAACCCGCTGAAGATGCTTCTGCAAAAGAAGTGAAACGCGTACGGGAGACCCATAAATACAGATTATAAGTTAGATAATATTTCATTCCACTGTACAAACCACAAATATAACATGCTTACAACTTTTGTACATAATTAACAGAAAAAAACACGCTGAAAATGCTTCTGCAAAAGAAGTGAAACGCGTACGGGAGACCAATAAATACAAAAAAGTCAATTGCTTTGGCGTAATTTATTTATTAATATTATCAGCAATTGAGGAAGAAATGATCCACAAGATCCAGATATGTCCGTCTATCTTAGTTGCGTTGGAATGCCCTCATAGCTCAGATTCCGTGTTGAACAGAAGTCCACCTATAGCCGGCAGTTTACTAGAAGTGGTAGGCGGCCCCGAATAAAACTTTTTTTTTAATTATTGCTTTAAGCCTCGTCGACGGCTAAGGTCATTAGAGGCGGGATGAGACAAGGAATGGGAATGGGAATGAATTCGGCAATGGCCTTTTTGAAGGAAGCATCCCGGCATTAGCCTGGAGTGATTTGGGGAAACCATGGATAACCCAAATTTGGATGCCCGGACGGGGATCCGACAGAACGGTTTGAGCAGTAAATCGAAAGACTGTCATTTTAAAGGCCGACATATAATTCACATTTTCCCGTTCAGGATCATAACAATTTTATTATATTCAGACCTTATCCTTAGGCAGGTTAACATAAGGAGATTTGGACCCAAGGTAAAAATAAACTTGACGATATAGAAACCCTCAGTGCGGGTCTAAATGTCTGCCGGAGCCGCCTACCCTCGTACTCACCTGACAGGTGTTTTGCACCTATGGTCGGCGACAAAATTCAATCAATATTGTAATATATCGAAGTTTCATTTTATTATAGTTAGAATATATCACCAGTTTAATTCTCTGGGTTAATTTTTGAATCTTAAATAAATCTTTCTAAGTTATGCTGTATTTATTATTATTTTTTACGATTCATTTACACCGCTCTACCACTTTTACAAATTAGTTATGTACGGTCAGTCATGCTTGTGACAATTAGTTTAGTAAGTAATATCAAATTTATTTTAACCTTAACCTAAACAATAATGACAGTATGTTTCAATTAACAACTTTTTCTAAATATTTCAACAAGATATTTACAGAAGTGTCAAAATGTTAAAACGAGACAAAGTAAACAACACAAGTAGCCTGAAAAATTCCTTAAATTTTGACTCATAAAATAAAACAAACATCGCCAGATGCAACATAGGGGTTTATTTTATCTTGTAACTGATTACCGAATAGTAAATATTTTTCGTTCAGACGCTGAAAATTTGCCTGGGTAATCAACAACGCTATACTATAAAATAAAATTACACAAAATTTGTAGCAAAATTTATCACAGAAAGAGTAACTAACTAAAGTAACTTAGGTACACTACTGATAGACCGAACAGACAAACAGGAGAAACTAAGTGAACAATACTCAAGTGTTCTTGTGGGTAATTCTCAATCATAAATTATTCCGTATCAGTGGCAATTTCAAGGGGTGGTAGAAACATAAAATGTGCACAAACGTGTTTAAAACAGAAGTTGTCGAGAAGATATAGGAAAAAGAAAAACAGAGCTGCTCCTCCGCTTTTTCCTGCCTAGCCAATATTTCTTTGATAGTTTCTCTGCGAATTAACAGCACAATACTCAAATTCAACGTGAACGCAATCGCGGGCACATTAAAAGCTGCATAGTTTTAAAATGCTGACATACAATAAAATATGATTGGCCACAATATTCAAATTAACAATTATAAAAACGCTTAAAAATTGAAGAAGCTACTTTTACGAAATTAGCATGTTCTAAAAACCGAAATCATAAAAATGAAGTACATTCTATAAATACTGTTGTTGTTGTCGTTTATGCTGCTGTGGCTATACGGCGCATCGAAAGCAAAGTCATTACCGCCCTAACAATTACCAGCTATTATGTGGCTAAACTACTGTCTGCATGGTTGACTGTAAAAGGGTCGGCCATACAGACAGAAAATAAAATAAATCGCAAAAATAAGAGGTGGCTGTAAAAGGGCCACCAGAACCAAAGACTGTAAAACATCTGGATAGCTGTAAAGGGGCCAAAGAGGTTTACAAAGTAGTTGAAAAGGAATTTAAAACAGCACATGTCTCACTGCCTATGACTATACAGCCAGTGAGACATGAATCATAATACAAAAAAAAGAAGAAAAAGAAACACATGTACGCGTGGCTATAAAGAGGCCACCCATCCGTCTTAAAACTAAGCCGATCTGCATAAAATCTTAGGCACTAGACCGGCCCCCCCCCCCCACACAAAATTTTAAAACTCTCGATACGCTGACGGTTTCATTGTTTAAAATAAGGGACAGATCGTTAGCCAGGCCAACATCTGCTCTTAAGTCTAAAAAACAGTATACAACCAATTAAAATGTGGCGCACCGTCAGAGGAACGCCACAAGTATCACATTCCGGAGGGTCCTCTCGGCGGAGAAGAAAGCTGTGTGTCAGAGGACAGTGCCCTATACGGAGGCGAGTCAGGAGAACCTCATCCCTCCTCGCCCGCTGGAGGGAGCTGCTCCACGGCTGAACGGTCGGTTTGACCAGCCGGAGCTTATTATGCTCTACCTCCAGCCACTGCCTCTGCCAAACGTCGGAAACAAATCTTTTCAACGCCGAGGCAAGGTCAGACTTTGGGACCGGATCAAAGTCAACTCTGACCTTGATGCAGGCTAACTTGGCAGCTTCATCAGCTGCCTAGTTCCCTTGATTCCCAAATGGCCAGGTACCACTTTTATTAATGATTGAAGGAATCAGATGGTGTCCTGTATTTATTGAACAAGGCGATCTGCTTGTTACATACTTCTTCAAGCCTGAATACAACTGAGGGAATCACAGCATATGATGTACTTCATACCGCTACTTACTGTTACTTATATGCTGGAGCGATATCGAGTAAAGGTATGCACTGGGTTTTATCAGCAAAATCGAAATCCAGTACGCACTGACCATTTATCCAGCCAGTTCAGCGCTAGCTGCAGCTGCCGCTCAGCGCTTCTCAGGCTAGACGATCCACAAAAAATTAAAAATAAGGAGTACCGTAACGGACTCTTCATTTCAATTGAGATGCTGTTAATTGCAGAAGCGAAATGAATAACACTTAAAACTGACCCCTAAAGAACACTTGTTTCCTGAATAAAAAAATCGGACTCTTCCCTACCGACTCTGTACCGGAAGCAACGCTGAAATAAAGATGACTGTATAAAGCGGTGCAGATTTTCTCTATAACCCCATTCATGGAGTTGTTTTAAAATACTATACCGCCATGTAGTATCGTAGGCCAAAAAAAAAAAAAAAAAAAATCCTGCCAACAAGATGTTGGTTGCGAATTAAGGCGTCCTGTATCACCGTTTCCAGCAGATCACGATGTCCAAGATGGAACGGAACTTCCTGAATCCACATTGAAAACGACTCTGTAGGTTTTGGGATTCGGGACACCAGACAAGGCGGCGGTTCACCATCCGCTCTAGAGTCTTCCTGACGCTGCTTGTTGAGGCAATGCTACGATAACTAACTGGCAACAATTTGTCCTTCCCGGGTTTTAAAATAGGTTCCATGAGTCGGGGAAGTGTCCTCCGGCCCATATATCGTTAAAAATATCTAAAAGGTATTCTTTAGCATCTTTGCTGAGATGCCTCAGCATCTGGCGCTGGATCAGGTCGGGTCCTGGTGCTGTGTCCTTGGTGGCGATTAAGGTGGACTCCAACTCCCGAAATGAAAAAGGGAAAATCCGGCAAGTCGAAGCTAAGAATGTCTTTCGGATGCAATTCTTCGTCGGTAAAACCGAGGGTCCAGGCTGGCTGACGAAGTATTATCAGCGAACGACTGTGTCATCAGCTGAGCTATGCTTCGCTCGTCGGTGACTCCACACCCCTGATCCTGTAATCCAGATACTGCCGATCGAGAGTACCTGCCAGATATACGGCGGATTGACTCCCATACTATTGCTGATGATGTGGAACGGTTAATGGTGCTCACAAATTTCTGCCATGACCTCTTGCTCTCCTTAATCACTCGACGTGCCTTACCTCAAGCAACTCCGAACGGTGCGAGATTGTCAGGTGTTGGGTGCAACCTGACATGACGCAAGGCCACTCTGCGGTCCTGGATAGCGGAACGACATTTCTCGTTTCACCAATGAACGGGTGTACTTCGCAGCGTTAATGAACTACTAGGCATGCAGATGTCAGCCGTCTGGTGAATCACTTCTGTAAAATGTTTAACCTTCTCCTCGGTGGTGTGTTGATGTTTGAGTGATTGAACGGCGGCAGAGCCGCCAGTCAGCTTTCCTGATATTCCACTTACGGTGGACGGTTCTTCCTACACGTTCGAGCTCCACGTGCAGCCATATTGGGAAGTGGTCGCTTCCATGAACGTCAAAAACCAACTCCAGCGCACTACTGCAGGAGAGCAAAGAGAGAGATCAATGGCAGTGGACGTACCGGTAGTCGTAGTGAAGTGGGTCATTTGACCGGTATTAAGGACGCATACATCCTTTCACTCAATTAGTCTACAAATTTCCCGACCTCTGGGGCAATCGGTGGTCGACCCCCACAGCGCACTGTGCACCTTCAAGTCTGCTAGCAGGAGAGAAGGCCGGCAAATTTGCCGCAATAAATCAGCCAGTTGCCGACCCCAGCAGCGTAAGGGATAGCGTGCTAGCCTCGCGTTGCAGGGGTCGCCGGTTCGAGTCCGGCCTCGGGCATGGGCGGTTTTAATTAAGTGTTGTGTTTGTTGTTGTTGTTGTTGTTGTTGTTTTAGGGTGCGTCGACAACGGGGTCATTACCGCCCTAACAATTACCAGCCTAAACTGTGGCTCAAAGTACTAAAATACTGACTCAAAGGTCGACTGTAAGGGGGTCGACCATACAGACAGGAAAAAAAATAATTCAGAAAAATAAAACGTGGCTTAGAAAAGGGGGCACCAGAACACAAGACCGTGCACCACCTGAATGGCTGTAAAGGGGCCATACAGGGTCCCAAAATAATTAAAAACACAACACCTCTCGCTGGCTGTATAGTGGCCAGCAAAAAGGAATTTAAAAATATAAAAATTACAAACAATGCACATGGATGAGTAGCTGTAAAGGGGCCACCAATCCATAAAACTAGGCCAATCTGCCTAAAATTTTAGGCACTTGACCGGCCGATACGCAAAATTTTAAAACACTCGCCACACTGCTGGTCTCATTGTTTAAAATAAGGGCCAGATCGTTCGCCAGGCCAACGTCTGCCCTTAAGTCTAAAAACAAAGCACAATCAACTAAAATGTGGCGCACCGTCATAGGTACGCCACAAGCATCACATTCCGGAGGGTCCTCCCGGCGGAGGAGAAAGCTATGTGTCAGAGGACAGTGCCCTATACGGAGGTGAGTCAGGAGAACCTCATCCCTCCTCGCCCGCTGGAAGGAGCTGCTCCACGGCTGAACGGTCGGTTTGACCAGCCGGAGCTTATTATGCTCTACCTCCAGCCACTGCCTCTGCCAAACGTCGGAAACAAATCTTTTCACCGCCGAGGCAAGTTCAGACTTTGGGACCGGATCAAAGTCAATTCGGACCTTGTTGCAGGCTAACTTGGCAGCTTCATCAGCTGCCTCGTTCCCTCTGATCCCACAAGACCAGGTACCCAGCAGAATACGACCTACTTTCCAGAAGATTGGAGGGATCGGAGGGTGTCCTGTATGTCCTGGACAAGACGATCTGCTGGGTACATGCTTCCCATGGCCTGGATGCAGCTGAGGGAATCACAGCATATGATGTACTTCATGCTGCGACTTACTTTCATATGCTGGAGCGACTTTAACAAAGTGTAACACTCTGCAGTGTACACGCTGCAACAGCTATTTAGTTTGTAATTATAAGTCGCTCGAGGGAACACCAAAGAGCAGCCAACTCCGTTAGCCTGCTTAGACCCATCCGTGTATACCGGGGTAAAATCGCGAAACTGATTTAAAACATGGCTGAAGGTACGGGTAAAAACATTGTCGGCGGTACACAGGTTGTTGTACCGCGACAATTCTAAAACTGTTCTGGGCCTCTTCAAAAGCCAGGGAGGAGATTTACTCCAACCCTGATGATAAAAAGAGGGCATCTGAAACCCATATTCCTCCAATATAGCCTTTGTACGGTAGCTGAACGGTTTAGGTTGCTCTTTGACGGTTGGTATATAGCCGCTCAAAGTTGGGATGAATAACTACGTCGTACACGGGACTGCCAGGAGTTGTGGCAATATGTACATAGTGTCGCAC
>JARYHS010008074.1:76165427-76199824 GCA_031002005.1 Vandiemenella viatica
TAAAGGATATGATGTATTATTAAATAAATATAAATATTCCACCATTATAAGAATCTGAAAAGCACTCTAGAAACTTGCTGTTACATTTACAGATGTTAGCAAAGATGTTTATGTACAAAGAGTTTTGCATAATACTAAAGATAATATTAAGTTCTATGAAAAAATATGCTATCATTCAACAAATGCTACTTTCTATTGATATATGATGCACGCTTGCATTTTGCAACTGCATAATTGATTACATATAAAAATAAATGAAAACCATCTGATAATGAACAATTTATTTGAAATCGTTAATGGTTAATAAATATACAACATCGAACAAATTGCGGCTGGTTGCTGTTTTTTTTAATATCAAGAAAATTAAATACTAGAATTATATTTGATAATAATATTACAAGGATAATTCTGAATATATAAGCCTAAATTGATGTTAGCGGTAGGAATCCCCATTATTGGCGCGTCATACTAAGTTTCCATGCAGACTTTTTTATTTTCTCATAAATACGTATATATCCATTTTTACCTAAAATATTCTTACCTTCAGAAGATACCTTCCATGAGCTCTGACCTTACTTGTCTGCATGCTATAATCTAAATACAAAGTTAAACAGCCTTTGTTCATTCCTGTGCAGAATTTTCAGCACATAATCTTTTCTAAAAGCTGGCACATCTGTATAGCTTTGCTTTGTATCTTTGTTTTAATTATTCAATGTAATTTTCATTTTTTTCAATTTCAAATTTTTACAGATATTCCTTTTTTTTTTTTTTTTTTTTTTTTTTGCACTGCGCTGTATAAAACTGCTATTGGGTTATCTGAAATTACGTATGTAGCGTTTCAAGTTCTTCATTGGCGGCTTTTCTCGTTGTCCTTTTTTTCCCACCCATTTGCATAGGTTTAGTTGTCTGGCAGATAATTCTGTTCGACTGTAATTCGTGAAGGAACCATAGATAAGTTAATAAATCTCACGTCCTTCTACTTTTCATCAGACAGTTAGTAAAAAACACAAGTATTTTCTTAATTTTTGTAGTGAATTTAGAAGAAGCATTGCATTGTAACAAAGTTTTCGTTATAAGAGTTTTATTTTTATTTGTATTTGTACTTTTATGGTCTTTTCCGGACAGGAGAACATCATACGGAATCGGAAAACGTATTCAATGTGCTGTTGTGTAGTTATTTCTATTAGAGAGAAATCATCAACACCGATAAAAAAATTAAATGTTTCTAATCGAGTCCCGTTTTTTTCTGCTTTTGGCTTTATCCTTTGTAGACTTCGAGGTCATTAAAGAAGGGAAAGGACTGAGGGTTAGGAACGGGAAGAAATTTGGCCATGGCCTTTTGAAGAAATCATCCAAGTAGTCGCCTGATATAATTTCGGGAAACCATAGAAAGCCGAAATCTGGATGGCCGGGGATTCGAACCTGCATCAAAGTATTTGATTTTGTCCTTCCTTTTTGTTTGAGTTTCGTACGCCAAGTCGCACGCTTCATACATACGTACGTCAGTATAATTCATATTCGTCGATATATACAAAACTCATAACTGCTTTAAATCATTGAAATTTCAAAGACGGTAAAGTACCCACTTAAATTTGTTGATGCTTCGGTTTTTTTAAATATTTTTCACAAATAATTGGTATTTGTGCAGTTTAGGAACATGCGTTTAGTATTGCCTACATCATTGTACCTTGAGCATGTGTTCTTATTCTTTATTATGCATGGAGTGATAATACAGTGGTAAACAAACCAGATACCAGAGTCCACGCTGTTACGAGGGAACTTCTAGGTTAAAAGCCGGTTGATTTTCCCGTCCAACTCTCTCTACATGTATGGTGTTCTAATGTGGTTGATGGATGTTACTTTTTATAGAAGGAAAACCAAATATTTTTTTCTCACAATAATACATTAAATCTTAATACTATTGTCTGATTTGACATTGTTACTGGGGGAAATTGGTCCCCAATATACCGTTTCATGGTAAGATGGTTGAAACTAATTCTTTAAGAGGAAACTTTTAAGTTAGAAGCAAATATTAGACTTGTTCAATAACGCTAAGAACATTAGTCTACCAACAAGTGTCCTATATATTTTACATTGAGTGAACGCCAATTAATAGCAAGCTACGTAGTTTTCCATAGCGTCAGACGGTTGAAATCTGCTCTTGTCCTGGATCTTCATTTAGGAAATGGTGACACGTATTGTCATCATTGCATTTTTTTTTTTTTTTTGTCGTCAGTCTTTCGACTGGTTTGACGCAATCCTCCATCCTTTCCTATCCTGTGCTAACCTCTTCATTTCTACATACCCCTTACAGCCCATGTCATCAATTATCTGTTTCATATATTCTAATCTCTGTCTTCCTCTACAGTTCTTCGACTGTTCCCTCCACTAACAGGTTAACCAATCCAGCATGTCTCAAAATATGACCTACCAGCCTGTCTCTTCTTTCTGTAAGCTTCTTCCATAAACTTCTTTTCTCACCCATCATTTCCAAAACTCGTTCATTTCTTACTTTGTCTGTCCACTTAATTTTCAGCATTCTTCTGTAGCACCACATTTCAAATGCTTCAAGTTTCTTTCTTTCCGGTATTCATAAAGTCCACGTTTCGCTACCATAAAGAGCTGTGCTCCACACAAAGAGTTTCAAAAAGTTCTTTCTAATTCCTAGATCAATATTTGAAACTAAAAGGTTTCTCTTTTTCATGAAAGCTCTTTTTGCTAGTGCTATTCTGCTTTTGACATCATTCTTGCTTCGGCCATCGGTTGTAATTTTACTTCCCAAGTAACAGAATTCGCTTACTTCTCGTATTGCATCCGATCCTATTTTTATATTTAATCTAGTATTGGTATCATTTCTGCTACATTTCATCACTTTTGTCTTGCTTTGATTTATATTCAGTCCAAAATCTTCCTTCAGTATTTCGTTCATGCCATTCAGTAACTTCTCAATATCCTCAGCCCTCTCTGCTAACAAGACAATGTCATCAGCAAAACGTAGCATACTGATTTTTTCTCCCAGAAAACTTATGCCACATGGAAATTTTTCTTTGACTTTCTTCATTGCTGCCTCTACATACAAGTTGAATATTAACGGGGATAGACTACAACCTTGTCTCACACCCTTTTTAACTGATGCATGTCTCTCGTGATTCTCTACTTTTATTACCGCCACTTGATTCTTATATAGTTTATAGAGTATTCTTCTATCTCGATACTTTAGACCTGACTTCTTTAAAATTTTGAACATCTTGTCCCACCTAACATTATCAAAAGCTTTTTCTAAATCAACAAATGCCATAAAAGTATCTTTGTTTTTCTTGAGCCGCCCTTCAAGTATTAATCTTAAAGACAGAATTGCTTCCCTTGTACCGCGATTTTTCCTAAACCCAAACTGATCTTCACCTACTATCTCTTCTACTACCCTTTCCATCCTTCTGTATATTATTCTGGTCAGTAATTTTGAAGCATGTGATGTTAGACTAATGGTGCGATAATTCTCACATTTGTCGGCTTGTGCTTTCTTTGGAAGTGTGAACATGATATTTTTATTAAAATCAGTTGGAATTTCTCCTGTTTCATAACTTTTGGATATCAGCTTGAATAATCTTTCGATTCCTTCCTCTCCTAGGGATTTAAGAAGTTCTGCAGGGATTTCATCAATTCCAACTGCCTTATTTGCTTTCAAGTCATTCAGAGCTTTATTAAATTCTGTCCTCAAAACAGGATCCCCTAAGTCATCAATGTCAACATCATCTTCCTTTTCCATTACACTATTGTTCAAGTCGTCCCCATCATAAAGTTTCTCAATGTATTCTTTCCATCGGTTAGCTCTATCTTCTGAGCTTAAAAGAGGTTTCCCATCGGCAGCTTTAATGTTCATACCTCTTTTCTTCATTTCTCCAAAATTCTGTTTGATCTTTCTGTAGGCAACATCTACTTTACCTAAGACCATTTCCTTTTCTACTTCTTCACACTTTGGTTGTAGCCATTTTTCTTTTGCTATTTTGCATTTCCTATTTATTTGATTTCTAAATTGCCTGTACTGCTCTCTTCCTGCTTCATCCTGAGCATTTTTGTACCTTCTTCTCTGATCCATCAGCTCCAAAATTTCTTGTGTGATCCAAGGTTTTCGGGCAGATTGTTCCCTAAAGCCTAATGTTTCTTTACCAGCTTTCATTATTTCGGTCTTTAATGCATTCCATTCGTCCTCGGTTGAGCTCCTTTCAGAGATACTTCTTAGACCCAAGTCTACTATTAATGCAAATTTTTCTCTAGTGCTAGATTGTTTCAGTTTATTCACTTCCAGTCTGTTCTGCTTATACTGCTTCCTTATTCGCATAAATTTCAGCCTGCACTCCATTATTATCAAATTATGGTCAGAGTCTATGTCTGCTCCTGGGTACGCTTTACAATCTAAAACTTGATTCCTGAATCTCTGTTTGACCATGATATAATCTAGCTGATATCTGCCTGTATCCCCGGGACGTTTCCACGTCTAAATTCTTCTTGCATGGTTCTTAAACAGTGTGTTTGCCACTACTAGCTTATATCTTTCACAAAATTCTAGCAACCTGCTTCCTCGTTCATTTCTTTCTCCTAGACCAAAACTTCCTACAGTATTCCCCTCTTTTCCTTCTCCCACTATTGCATTCCAATCACCCATGACTATTAGATTTTCCTCCCCCTTCACATATTGAATTAATTCTTCAATTTCAGCGTATATTTTTTCTATTTCTTCGTCATCTTCCTGTGATGTTGGCATATATACTTGTACTAATGTGGTTGGGACGGGCTTAGTTTCTAACCTCATCAAAATAATCCTGTCACTAAACTGTTCATAATAACTCACCCGTTTCCCTACTTTCTTGTTCATTACAAATCCTACACCAGTGACTCCATTGACAGCATGTGTGCTAATTATCCTGTGTTCCCCAGACCAGAAATCCTGTGCGTCCTTCCATTTAATCTCACTAATCCCAACAACATCTAACTTAAGTTGTTCCATCTCCCTTTTTAAGTTTTCTAACCTACCTGCCCTATTCAGACTTCTAACATCCCACGCTCCGACTCGTAGAATGTTTCTATCCATTCTGATGACTCCTCCCTGAGCAGTCCCCACCCGGAGATCCGATTGGGGGACAATTTTACCTCCGGAATATTTTACCCAGGAAGAAGCCATCATGATATATGTAATTTGAGAGGATTACATGTCCTCGGGATACCCTTTGGGTCTTTAATGCAGTGGTTTCCCGTTGCCTTCTGCATCCCCATGCCGTTGATCATTTCTGATTCATCCGCCTTTAGGGGCCGTTTCCAACCCCAAGGGCAAGAGGGTGCCCTGAACCACTCCCCGCTCTTCCGCCCTCCTTTCGGAGGCCGTTGGCAAGCAGTGGGTGATTCCTTATACCGGGAATCTTTCAGTCGCCAGAGCCTCGTCCGTGCAAACAGGGTGCACCACGTGAAGGAGAGGTTGACATTTGGTTGGAAAAGGCTAGTATAGCCTCTCCCAAACCCTTACACCCCATCATTGCATTACTGATACGTAAAACGGATCCAAAAATATGGTCGGTTCCAGGTTACCATAATATAACGGAAAATTTATTTTCTTTAGAATGTGAGTAATATAATTTAATAGATGTAAAATACAGCGAACCAGTTGCATCAGTCTTGACCGGTTTCGACATTCTTAAGATGGTCTTCTTCAGAAGTACATGTTAATATACTATTAAAAAGAGTAAAAACTCATGTCAATTTCAAGGTACAATCAACCTTATGTCACAAAATTAGGATAAAAGCCATCACATTAAACATTTAACATACCTAGTGGGTGGAGATGACCATGTGCTTGCACCAAGCACGCTTCGTAACTGGCTAAGCTATCGTAAACATTAAACCCGGAAATCTCTATAGGAGGCGCCACATGCGAATCCAGGTGAACAAAGATCGATTCTCGTGAAATACGCCTCAAATAACCACAGATAAATAGAGGAAAATTTAGAATAAAGTGAATTGTACAGACCTGGTGCACAAGCACATGTTCTACATAAGTAAACAATACTTTTTTTCACCTATAAGTGGAATTAGGGATAAAACTAGCTGATTGTTCTATGAAAGCATACATCTCCTATGGTTGACTCATGGATAATTAGATTACTAAATCTATCTAAGTTGGCGATAGTGGATAACAGTATTGATATACTGAACATGTGAGCGTCTTCAACCATATTTACATAATTAAGCCTACAACGTGACATAAAGCTGATAAATTTATATTAAATTGCATAGGTGGTAACTTAAATGTAACAACAAGCAATTATATCTGTTTTTGAGGATAAATAACATTGGTTTAAGAACATGGCGTTGTAAAATCTTACTTGTTTATAAGAATAGGTCTAAAGCCTTCAAAGAATCGTTTAAAATGTTACTGTCGTTTTTTTCTAAATGTTTAAAAATTTCAAGTTCTTCAAATAGGTCCATTTTTCGTCCTTTGACCTCTCTATGTAAAATTATAGTGTCTTCTAAATCCCCGGGAACATGGTTTGTTTTATGTAAATGCACAGCAAATGTAAAATTGCGTATATTGTTACCATTCCTACTTAATAGATGCTCTTTGTATCTTGTTTTAATTGATCTGCCTGTTCGACCTATGTAATATTTGGGACACTTATTGCTAATAATTTTATAAATTCTGGAGTTAGCAAATTGGTCATCAACTGTCTTAAGATTATGTATGAGGTTTTTCTGTTAAGAGTTACTCGCGGCAAATGTTATTTTGCTGTCATATTTCTTCTCTAGTAGGCGCTTTATTCTGTATGATACGTTCCCAAAAAAAGGGATCGAAATGAACTTACTGGGTTCTTCTTTGTTGAGGAGGGATCTATTTGTTTGTAGTGTAGAGCAATTTTCCGTCGATGTTATCTACAAGACACGGATTGTATCCATTAATAACTGCAATTTTTTTATTATATTTATTACTTTTTATTATATTTATTACTTTTCGTAGGTCGATATGCGACAGGGGAGTTGTCAGCGCTCGATTAATAGCGGAATAGAAAAATGCTACTTTATGGGATTGTGGATGATTTGAATCAGCAGGGATAATATTATCTGAATATGTGGGTTTACTATATATGTCGTTGCTGATGTAGCTGTCTGACACTGACAATTTAAGGTCAAGGAAGTTCAGCTCAGATTTTTATTTTGGACTTCTTAGGTGAACTGAATAGTTTCATGAAAACCATTGAATGTATTGTATAATATTTCTAACTCATGAACCGTCGCCATCGAATATGGTAATTATGTCGGCTTCATAACAAGAATGAAATCTTGTATTATTAAGTAATTCTGAATGGGAATTAAAAAAGTTAGTTTCTAAAGCATTAATAAAAATGTCTGCTAGGGTACCAGCTAGGGGGTTACCCATTGCTAAGCCGCGTGATTGTATACAAAATTTCCCGTTAAAAGTAAAGTAATTGTATCTCAGTAATGTATGCAATAAATTTATTAGCTCTACTCTTTGTTCAATGATCAATTTTTTGTGTTTTATCAAGTTTTCTTCGATGATCTTTATGGTTGCATCAATGCGCACATTTGTGTATAAGCTTATTATATGGAATGAGATTAGTCTACTCGAGGGTGTGCATTTGATGGATTTGATTTTATTAACTAAGCGCTATTTTTAACCGAGTAGTTATATTCAAATACGAAAACTTCTATAATTTTACGGTGGAGGCATTTGAGAAGTAAGTGGTGTGCACTCCCTATCCCATTAACTATGGGGCGGATTGGATGATCTTGTTTATGTATTTTGAATTGACTTCGAAGAACTGGAGGTTTCGGGTTCATGTTAATGGGCCATTTCTTTTTGTAGGTCTGCGGTAGGATCCTGAGATATCTCTACGATGTTATTTTCCTCGAAAAACTTTACAGTTTTGTTTACATATTCATTTGTATAAGCTATAATTATCGTATTACCTTTATCGGCTTTTGTTATTAAAGCTTTGTTTTCACTTAATTTACGATTGATAGTTTTAATTACTTTTTGCTCTTTATTATAAACATTCGATTATAATGCAATTTCTTTTTCCATGATGTTATTACATTCGTGTGCTATTTTGATCTGTTTGACTTTTCCTCAGTTACTTGATTCAGTATTAATTTTAAGATCTGCTACGCCGGCCTCGGTAGCGCAGGGGCTAGAGTACTAGCCCTACGTGCTGAAGGTCGTCGGTTCGAATCCGGCCGAGGGCATGGGTGTGTAAGTGTTGTGTGTGAATGTGCTTGTCGTGTCCGTCCTGTGGTGTGTCTGGAATTACTTGAATGATACATATACACACGGGGAGAAAATGAATAGAATGGATGAACTAAACTCATACTTGAGCTGACTGTATGGCCTATTGAAGCTAATAGCCATTAAAAGAAAAGAAAAAAAAACCTACTACAATATTGGATCTGTAAGCTTTGAAGTTACATTATATTTAAGCCCATAAAATTAGCTTTTCTTCTTGTTTGAAGATGATGTCTGTTGTGTTTATTATTCTGTCAAAGAAGGGGGATTTTCTACTATTATTTATTGTTTTATTACCATTCTTAACTGTTATCTTACTTTTAAGTTTAGCCAATTTATTCACGTGTCTGTCTGATATTTCACATTTCTGATTGTGAAGCCAATCGTTAATATTATTCCACACTACGTCAATGTGATAGTTAAAAATGTTCTTTCAATGCTTTAGCTAAAAACATATATAAACAGTACGCTTCGGTATTTAGGGAGTCTTTTTTCTTATATAGTTCTATATTACTATTTGAAACTATTTGTTGCACTAATTTCTTCTTGATGGTAGGGAATTTATTGCACTGCTTTATGTTGATGTATGCTTTCACACAGTTCGGCATTAATTCAAGTTTTAAACACTGTTTGTTGAGGTTGATGGCCATATCTGTTTCACAATTTTCAATTTAATGTCCTTATATTTAGCTGCAGCCTTTGATACCTCGGCAGGCATGAATTTTATGATTTTAAACATACTGCTCCCAGCAACGGTAAACAGATGATAGATGTCAAATACAGCCAACCATTTGCATCAGTCAGGCTATTAGTCTTGATTGGTTTCGACCTTCTTAAGATGTTCTTCTTCAGAAGTACATGTTAATATACTTTAAAAGAGAATAAAAACTCTTGTCAGTTTCAAGGCACAATCATCCTTATGGTATATAAAATTAGGATAAAAGCCATCAAATTAAACATTTAACATACCTAGTGGGTGGAGACGACCATGTGCTTGCACCAAGCACGCTTCGTCAACTTGCTAAGCTATCGTAAACATTAAACCCGGAAATCTCTATAGGAGGTGCCACATGCGGGTCATCCAGGTGAGCAAAGATCGAGTCTCGTGAAATACGCCTCAATCATAATCACAGATAAATAGAGGAAAATTTCAACGAAATGCAGAAATGTCTGGAGGAATTTTACTCTGTATGTTCTTGTTTTTGAGGCTAGATGCGCCATTCTGTTTCCTCTCGACTTGCAGATGCAAAAACCATATTCTGTTGTAACCAGTGTTTACCAGTCCAAAAGAAGTTTTTTGTGAATCCTGTTTTCGAATTCGTGATTTATGTACATTAGTTTAGATCTTGAAAGGGGATTAATTTTTTTTCGGATCTTTAAAAAGCCGACGGAAGATTTTTTTCTTGCACAAAGATGTTTTACTTGTGTTTTTTAGATCAATTAAACAAGTAAACATTTGTTTATTTGGAATGAGATACCTGTTTTACTGAGTTAAGAAATTAAATTGTTGAAACATTTGGTACTTTTTACATTCAAATTAGGTTCCTTTTCTAGTGTTTCCGGTATTCTTTGTGGAATACGTATATTTGTTATTTTTTTCCGGCATTAATTACGTACCAGTGTTTTTTTTTATCATGAGTGTCTGACAGTTGGTAATATTTTAGTTAAGTACGTACTTGATTTTCAAAATATTGTATCTGCCAAGGTGAGCTAATAATTCTACTCCTTTACCTCTGAAACGGATGACAGATGCCGTATCAGAGAAATTGTGTTGGCTATCAGAGTTTCACGTAGCAGCAGCACGATCGATCTCTGATACGGAGTCGGGACAGCCATGTGCAACGACTTCAGTGTTGCAGTTTTCCATTACTTCATGGAAAGCGCCACCTACATGCTCAAAACTAACGCTGCCACTTTTTATGTTAGTGGTTGTTAGGGTTCTTCTGGTGGTTTAATTTCTGATTAATTAATTAAAAAGTCCACCAAAAAACAATGTTATGTTGATGTTCGTTTATTTTGATCAAATCAACAAGTCAGCGATATTCACTAGTATAGGTACAATACAGAGATGCACAGTCGCAAAGAAACTCTCTGTGAACTCAACTGAATGATTTAAACTCTCTGTAACACTGAATACTGTCAACTAAACTGACTTACTAACTGAATGAATTTCTCTGTCCAGGCGATCTGTTTATATAGTCTTTATCGAAATTACAAGAATTCTTCAGAGCCATCCGCCCGATATTTCTCGATCATTAACAATCACTCAAACAATCTAACATATTAAAAACAATCGGAATTAATACAAAATTAATTAACAACATTACAAAATGATCAGAAATGGTAATTATAGATACTTAAATACAAAATTATTTACAGAAATCCTTTCAAACGGTAGAAAAAATGTCCTGTAGACATCGTAACTTACATTAATACATGTAATTACAAACATTTAAGAATTTCTCTTGCATCATTCGGTTCTTAAACATATTAAATGGCCTTTGAATAATTTTCTTACCTAAAACAAAGTCTATATACACTGATTTACAAGAAATTACAAAACAAACATATCAAATCACTTTCAACCAAACATTAGCTCACTACAAATACTTCATACAGTACAATGCTATTCAAAATTCAGGTATTAGGGCTGTTACAACCCCTCCCCAGGATTCACTTAATTTTACACAGTTAAAATTGATTGAATCCGTCACGAATCTAAGCAGGTTGACTGTACACATAATGCCAACACAAACAGGTTAGAATCAATCAACCATAATGACTTTTACAATGAACAAGTACAATTCTTCATACAACATCTGCACATAGTCCACGATACTGATTTTGTTTACAATAATTGTCTTTTCTCAGATCCAATCATTTTTTTCAGTTACTGTTTTTACACAACAAACGTTCAATGTCATCACCTTAAGTCACAATTATTTTCACACCAAATTACACACTTGATATCTGCTTGTTAATGACAACAGTCTGTTTACATTTTACAGCTGATAATTTGTCAACACAATGTAGAAAGTCACAACATCATGAAAACCCCCAAAAGTTTCTACACAAAACTGTCACAAATTGCTTTATACAGTGAAATGTTTACATCTTAAACATTCAGTATTATTACATCTGCATCTGAACTTAAGTACTCACACAACTATTTACATGCATCAATTGACAAAATTATTTACAAAATTAGATATTTACACATATAAGTGACCACTTATTCATAAAAGGGTTTTAGGGCTTCAACATTATATACACCCTTACATTTACCACTCTCAGGGTCAATTAGCTCATAAGAGTTTTTCCTTGGTATAGACTCTATCCTGAAAGGGCCTTCAAACAAACGGTTAAACTTACGAGTCTCTTGTCGCAAAGCTGATGACATACTATGAACTTCAACTAACACCAAATCACCCACTTTATATTCTATACACTTCTGACCTTCATCATGCTTTTTCTTTCTCCTGGTTGCCTTCTCCTTTAAATTTTTAAGAGCTAAAGCTACATTTTCCTCATAGTTGAAACTCTTTCTATTTGGAAAACTAACACATTCTCGAATTAATCTGTTAGCCGGTTTCTTAAACATCAGCTCAATGGGTGGTATTCCAGTTGTATCACTAGGTATAGAGTTAATTACATTTTCAAAATTTTCTACTTCACATGCCCACATGCCCACATGGTCTGTACAATATGTCCTAAACCAACGTCCTATTTCCCTCATGAGGCGTTCTACGGGATTTCCTGCTGGATGATAAGCAGAAGTATGTATAACCTCTATCCCTTCTTGTTCAAGTTTTTCTATCCACACTTTACTAGTGAATTGCGGGGCATTGTCCGAAAGCACCCTCTTAGGTTTACCTACCTTTTGACAATATTCATCAATCACTTTTCTAACCAAAATTTTAGCCGTAGACTTCTTTACAGGGTAAAGTTTAACGAATTTGGAAAAAAAACATCAAATAAAACTAAAACCTGGGTCACCCGTCCCCGAGACATGGGTAGGGGGCCAAGAACATCAGCAGAAACTAATTCCAATACACTACTTGGGATGATATTTTGCATTTTCCCCACTCGTTTATGACAAGATTTTAATAGCTTGGAAATCTTCTTTCTCATATTATAGAAATATGTATCTTCCCTTAACACTCGGTAACACTTGGATGGCCCAATATGCCCATAACTATAGTGGTGATGCCAAACAATTTTTTCAACCAAACTTTCTGGAAGCCATAACTTCCAACCATCTTCATCTCTTTTGGTCAAAGGGATTGGATATGGCTTAATAAAGAAAGGCTCTTCAGACTTTACAGTAAGCTTGCACTCATAATTTTTGATCAGACCTGGTTTGTCAGAAAATACGTCCCTATATTCTTCAATTAGATATTTCAGCGTTTCTTGTTGGTATGACGGTAATAGTTTCATACTGTTTGGGTAATTAATAACGTTTCCTTCGCTTATCTCCTGACCTTCAATCAGACTATTAATCTCACTACTCTGCCTTAACACATTTACACAAATCTGTGGTAATAGTTCGTCACAATCTCTAGCTACACCAGCATCCTTATATTTAACTCTCACATGATCTACTTCTTGTATGCCTTTCCAACCAGTCTTCTCAAAATCAACCCAGTATTCCCCAATGTCTAATTTAATCCGTAAGTTACCTTCTCCACAGTCTACCAAAGCCTTTACTTTTGTAAGCCAATCCATGCCTAAAATGCAATTAACATTCAACTTAGGGACTACATACATGGGTATTTCTACATTTACAGTCCCCATACACCCTTCCATCAACATTTCCTGCCTAATTCTCTTACTTCGAGAACCAGTAGCAGTAATAACTGTCATACTACTGACGGGTAACACTTCAAATTGATTGGTGCTTTCAATTTCATTAAATAATCCCTCAGCAAGGCAAGAAACCTTGACCCGGTATCAATGAGAGCATCTATTTGTTTATTAAAAGCATTAATTTGCACTATGGGAACTTTATCTAAAACTTCATCCTTATCCTCCACCTCTTCCAATAAATCTTCTCTGGGATTATTCATAAAAATGGTATTAACTCTATAGCAGTTTGTACCTGGACCCACCTTCTTGTCCACCACTGTGGGGCCCATCACAGGGGTGGTCTTTAGTTTGCCTGCCCCCCATGCTGCCTTTCCCTTTCAGATTGAGGGTTCTGTTCTCTCACTTCCCCATTACCATTCCTCCTTTTGTAATTATCACGAACCCATCCCCTAGATCTACCATCCCTTGACCCATTACCCCTTCTAGGGGGACTCCTGCTGCCCCTCCTATGGTGTTGATGGTGGTAATGTTGTTCATTGAATGACTCCTGGGCATCCAAGCGTCTCAACAATTCAGAAACTCTATCCACATTTACTACATCCAAAGTGGCAATTAAATTTCTTGTTTGCTGATGTAGCCTAGCTCCTATCAAATCAATGAATTCCTCCTCTCCATAAGGATGGTCTAAATACTTACAACGGATCCAACATTTATGAAAAAAGTCATGTTGAGTTTCCCTACCAGGTTTATAGGGCCTACCAGTCATTAACTCCCTCTTTTCCTGAATCTGCCTGCTTGTCGACCAAAAATGTTTCAAAAAGTTTTCTTTAAACAGGTTGTAGTCAGTCACTTCCCTAGCTTGTCTATCACCCCATGTCCTAGCATAAGACTTTAGATGTTTACCCACAAGTGCAATTTTCTTATTGTCGGGTAACAAATTAAAATAGTCTGATCTTTCAAAATTATCTATAAATTCTATAGGGTGAAGCCTCCCACTATCATCATAGAATTCAAATTCTTCTTTAACATCGACACTGAAATTTGGATTACCTGTTAAGGGAACCTGACTTAACTGAATCTGCAACCCAGTAACCCTTTCCTCTAACTGATTAACGTTAGATTGGGTACCCTCCAATTCATGGGTAAGCTGTTCCTGCTGACGTGCCAACGCATTAACATTTTGTCCCACCTCTTGTCTCAACTTGTTGACCCTTTGAGCAGATTTACTGTCACTGGTTTCGAACAAACTCACATATTCCTCCTTCATCATATTACATTCTTCGCTGACTCCCTTCATCTCCTTGCTATATTTACAGTCTACTTCATTAATTAAATCAACACATGCATCTTTGGTGTCTCTACAAATTTGGTTAACCATTACAAAATTCTCCTGACACTCTACAACAGCTTGTTCCAGTTTCGAATTTAAATTATTGACATCCTCCTTAAATTTAGAACTAAAACCTTGAAATTGCATTTTCTTATCAAAACAATCAGCCAACTCAGAGAATTTGTTCTCAAAATCCAATTCCTTTTTTGAACTCAGAAAACTTACTGTCAAATTTATTATCAATTTCAGAAAACTTACTGTCAAATTTATTATCAATTTCAGAAAACTTACTGTCAAATTTATTATCAATTTCAGAAAACTTACTATGAAACTTACTATTCATTTCAGAGAATTTCCTATCGAGAATTAACTCATTTTTAAATTCAGAAAATTTGCTATCAAATTTGGCTACAAAAGACTCTAGAAAAGCTAGCAGGTTCTGACTATCAGCCATTTTTAGTAATTAGCAAAATCAACATAAAAAACAAAATTAAGAAAAATTAAAATCTTTCCAACCTGCCACACAATAACATGCAAAAGAAATCACTTGAATATTCAATGCAGTACTTACAGTTCTTCCTCAATTTTGTATCACATTAAATTTCACTTAGAAGCACTTATTTAACCATTAAACACCACACTGACTTCAAACACTTAACCACACTTTTCACAATCCACTGTAGGAAGACGATTTTGAGTCCGAAGAAAATCCACTCGTCGTCGGAAGATTACAGCCGATTCCCGATGGAAAATCTCCGCCTTAGGCCGAAGAAGATCCGCTTGCCGTCAAATCCGTGTCGCCTGTATAACCTCTACGTATCGTAGCCGGTCGAAATTTTCTCGCAGGTTATGTTCGCTTATCGCCGATAATTAGTCGCAATTTTCTGCAGATTCTTTTTAGAAGATAAACATCCCACAGATGTTTAAGAACTTCTCGTCCTGTCAACAGTCGCCATGTTAGGGTTCTTCTGGTGGTTTAATTTCTGATTAATTAATTAAAAAGTCCACCAAAAAACAATGTTATGTTGATGTTCGTTTATTTTGATCAAATCAACAAGTCAGCGATATTCACTAGTATAGGTACAATACAGAGATGCACAGTCGCAAAGAAACTCTCTGTGAACTCAACTGAATGATTTAAACTCTCTGTAACACTGAATACTGTCAACTAAACTGACTTACTAACTAAATGAATTTCTCTGTCCAGGCGATCTGTTTATATAGTCTTTATCGAAATTACGAGAATTCTTCAAAGGCATCTGCCCGATATTTCTCGATCATTAACAATCACTCAAACAATCTAACATATTAAAAACAATCGGAATTAATACAAAATTAATTAACAACATTACAAAATGATCAGAAATGGTAATTATAGATACTTAAATACAAAATTATTTACAGAAATCCTTTCAAACGGTAGAAAAAATGTCCTGTAGACATCGTAACTTACATTAATACATGTAATTACAAATATTTAAGAATTTCTCTTGCATCATTCGGTTCTTAAACATATTAAATGGCCTTTGAATAATTTTCTTACCTAAAACAAAGTCTATATACACTGATTTACAAGAAATTACAAAACAAACATATCAAATCACTTTCAACCAAACATTAGCTCACTATAAATACTTCATACAGTACAATGCTATTCAAAATTCAGGTATTAGGGCTGTTACATGGTGTTGTATCGAGATCATCATGTTTTTCTTAGACTGGTAATGAGTTAAATATCAGTTGCAGCGTTTGGATTGTACGAGTTCCTATGTACATGCTGTGCTGTTAAACATAATTTTTTCATTTAAAGATGTGATTACAAATAGCTTTGTCCATAGATAAATAAACAGGGTACAATGCTCCGTCGCAAATATAGCAATTGACTTTTACACTTCTAGGAAATCTTCAAATTCTGTGTAAATAAATCATTACTGTTGCATTTCCCTTATCTGCTAGGAGTATGACAATATCGGCGTGCGGGGGTAATCTGTTTAGTGCTAGTTTTTCCTCTAGTGGTAGATTACTGCGAGGGAATTTAGCTAGACTGAGGAGTCGAGCAGTCTCGCCCTCAGGGGCTTGGTACGCAAGTGCCAGGTACGGGTTTGGCGAACCCGCGGTGCCCGAGCTGGAAACTTGTGAGCGCCGCAAATTTCCCACACCGTAAACTCCTACCATGCTTCAACGACCACCGTAGGACAATGTGAAGAAGGTTTTAAAATTTTGTAATTTGGATGGTCTCGCCCCTAAATTTTTGGGTAGATCGGCCTAGTTTTTAGAATTATTTGGTGGTCTATCTGTTTGTTAAATCGACATTTTATATCTGGCTGGCCTCTTTACACCCAGCCAGTTTGTTGGTTCAGTGCTTAAGCTGGTTGGCCCTTTTACAGCCAAACAGCTAGTATTAGTAGTGCGTTTATTTATGGCCATTTTACAGCAATTGTTTTATTCATTTCTGTTGTTTGCATGGTCGACTTTTTTACAGTCGACCAGGTGGGCCGTATTTTAGTTAGAATTTTTGGATTAATTGTGCTGTCTGTGTTGTCGATCTCTTTACAGTTGGCCATGCAGACGGTACTTGAGTTAGATTTAACTCACATTGTCATTCCACGGTTTAGCCAGGGAGCTAATGACCTAGTCGTTGACGCGCCCCAAAGCGCCAACAAAAAAAATAAAAAAAATAACAACAATAACAATAGCTGCTTGCCGGCTGTCTTTGTAATTCGAGAATTTCAGTTGCAGTGTTTTGCATTGAAGTCCCCTGCAAGGAAAACATTACCAGGAATTTTGAGTAGTTTAGCGATATTTTCCTCGTTGACTTTGTTGGTTGATCTTCGGTATGCGGAGATTAGGAGCAACCTGCCACTTGGCGACAACCGTTGCTTCAGTCGTCAATAATTTTGGGAGAACCACTTCATGGTGCCTTATGGAAGTGCAGATGTAGATTGCGGTACCACAACGCGCCGTGATTTCGGTAATATGTGAAGTTAGCAGCTGCAGCCTTCACACCTTGCTTTAGGTGGGTTTCTGTGACTATGTAGATATCTGTTTGCTCGTCACGTAAGAACTCCTTAAATTCACCTATCTGCTTCGAGATGCCATTGGTATTCCCGGTACATACTCGTATAGTCAAATTTTGGATCCGACTAGCCATGATGCCGTTGTTGGGCTTACCTCTTGATACAGCGTGGACCGCTGCCTGTACTGCGGCTTCAACTTGCCGCGGGATGTCTGCTGTCATAAACATCAGTGATTGTAATAGAGTCCGAAACATGTTTAGCAGAACTGAATTTGTGCTGTCATCTGTTGTCTTATTCTGCGGTTGCAGAGTATGATCTGCGGGTGTCCTATTACATCTATTATGCTGCTGTTTTTCTTGGTTGTTTTGTCTTTATACTCGTTGCTTGACTGAACCTGGTTTGGTTGTTACTCAGTCCCCGCTGGTTTTCATTACCTTGATCCGGATTGGGTGGGAAGGCATCAGGATACTGCAGAGAATCTTCTTGATTATTCGACGTTTGCGCACTTAACGCACTTATCTGGCATGACACAGTGCCTGGAGACGTGGCCCATCCCTAGATATTTGTAGCATTGTGGTGGGCCTCTTGTCTTACATAACTTTTCCATTGTCATCTTAACTGAACACAAGGAAGTAATTTGAAAGATGGGTCTGTTATCCACAGAATCGCATAGTACCACTAAAAAGAGTGGTGTATCTTGTGTTTTTGGTGAGCGCAATTTAGCCACAGCTGTGGTTACATAGCCTATCTCCTCCAGATCTTCATTCACATGTTCGATGCTCATGTTGAAGGGAAATCCTCTAATTACTATCTTCAGTAATTTTTCTGGCATTGTTGGGTAGGTGTAAAATGACCATCCCTTGTCAGTAATGAGTTTTTCCACCGCTTTGGTTTGTATCTTGTAAAGCTCACGGCCAGCTGGCTTTACAACAAAGGCGCTCTTACATAGTTGCTTGAGAGTGTTGTGCAGCATCATGTATTCTTCTTTGTAGGTCAACACGATCTTTATTGGTTCATCTGCTGGCAGATGTTCATAGTGGTTTTCTGTGACTGTAATTTCGTTTATGCTGGCGCCAGCAATAGTCAGTTCGACTGAAGGGGTTGTGCGTTTAGGTTTAACAAAACCATCAGTATCCACTGTTGTCTTCCTGGTCTTCTTCAGCGGAGCTTTCTTGGTAAGGTTATATGATGGTGTCTTGAGTCGCCTTTTGTTCTCGTACATTATTTCTGTAGGGGAGCCAACGGTTCTCTTCCTAGGAATCTGTGCGACTTCCATTGCTTCTTGATGGTTTTGGTTGATGAGGATCTATGCGACCCCATATCTTTAAGATTTTGGTTGATGAGTGTAGCTTCTAGTGGGTTGATGCAAACACCCTCACTTGATTCCTCTGTATTATGCACGAGTACGCAGCCATTTTCGTCGGACATCTTCCTACCAATGGGCGGGCCTATGGCAAGGGAGTGTTGCTCTGACCCTTCGTTGTCAACGTGGGACAACGCTGACGCTACGGGTTACACTTCCGCAGGAGTGAGCCGTGGAGCGGTAATCCCTAACAACTTGGACAGGGAGGGTAAGGCAGTCTCCTAAGAAGAAGCAAGCGAAATACGCTTACACCTAACTTCGCTGTGCAAGCAAGGCGGAATTCGCATAAAACAGAATACAGAAAAGCATACAAGTGTACACGAATGTGTGCCGATTATTGTTCGCTGGTGGCTTTAGCTTCTTTCTTCTTGTGGCGTCATACCTCTTATGTCTATCTGCGTGGTACTCTCCGTTTCTTGTATCTTCTGTTTACTTTCTTCCCTTGATTTGTTCGTTCTTGACGGTCGTATTGCAGCCTGATATGTGAGGACATCCTTTCCAGGAGGCAGCGTGGGCTCCTTGGCAGTTCGCACACTTGTCTGTTGTTTGTTTAGGTAGGCCGTATTGATTCGTGGGGTGGTATTAGGCGCACTTTACGCATCGGCATGGAAGATGGCAATAATTTGCAGTGTGCCTAATTCTTAGACATCTTATGCATTCAGGTGGTCTTTCTTCATGCCTGTATCTTTCCATGGTCACTCTAGTATATAGGATTATTCGTTCAGTGTATATCTTCTCTACCGGTCTGGATGTCAGTGTTATTTGATGGAAATTGGATGTGTAGCTCTTATTTTGTTATAAAATAATCTAATATAATAGTTCCAATTCATCTCGGTTGTTTTATACTTCGATGCTTCTAGTGGTATCCAGTTTGTAAATTTTATTTTTACTGGTAGGTGATCCGATGATAACTCCTAGATGTTTTCCAGTCGAATTTCTTGTGTAATGTTTTTGTTGATTGCTATGGCTAATACGTCCTGGTAACCTCTATTGTTGGTCGGTATGTATATAGGATCTGTTGGTCCTATTATTTCGACATTTCTTTCTGTTATTATTTCAAGTAGTTGGTGTCCTCTTGCATTTTGAAATCCAGAGTTCCATGTCTCGTGTTTTGCATTAAGGTCTCCCCCGATGAGCACCTTATTGTGTGATGAGAGGATTGCGTCAATGTATTAGTCCACTTCCGCTTCAGTACCAAGTAAGTGGCGACCAGTGCCACTTTACCTTCCCATATATGGATTCTGATTGCTATTGCTTCAGCTGTCATGAATGGTGGAGTTGTATGACTTGGTGAGTTATGGTTTTACGGATCATGATGGCAGTTCCTCCTCCTTTCCTTAAGGGCGGTCAGTTCGGTATATCTCCATACCCTCAATTTTAATGTTGTCTTTTGCTTTAAGGTGTGTTTCAGTTATTAATAGTACGTAAATTTTATATTTTCTTAAGAACTGTCTCAATTCTTCAGTTTTTCCTTTTAGCCCGCTCGCGTTCCAAGTGATTATGGTAGTGTCTTGTAGTTTTTGGGTTCTCCTGGGGTTCATTACTCTAGTAGTGTTAGTACTCCTTCTGCTAATGCCATTATTTTTCCTATCGTTCCTTTAGCTTCTTTTACCCTTTTCAAAACTTTTTCAACTTGTCTAATATGTTCCTTATAGTTTCTGCACAGTCTGTTTTTTAATTTCCTTCATAGTTGCTTTCTTTGTTTCCTTTCGCTGCTGTGGCTTCTTCCCTCTCGCCTTGATCCTTGAGTCGCTTCAGCGTAAGTTCATCCACTGCGGTATATCTGGGGATTGTTCTCGTCCCCGTTTTGCAATTCGTTTGGTTTAGTTGTTGTTTTGTCAATTTTCCTCCACAAATCTTCGTTTTTTGTTCGTTAGTTTGTTTTCTGGGTGTATCTGGGTGGCCTAGTAGCTGTTTGGAAGGACGGGCATCCCTTCCATGAGGCAACATGTTCTCCTTTGCAATTAGCACATTTTGATTTGCTGTGTGTGGTATATTACAGTCCTTTGTATTGTGGAATTGGGCGCACTAGACACATCTACAATGCAGTGTGCAGTAGTTTGCTGTGTGACCTATACGCTGAAATCTTGTACACTATGGTGGACCAAGTGGATTCCTATATTTTTATATCAGCCCTCATGCGTGCAGTATTGCTCGTTCATTGTAGATACGTTCAGAATCGGTGTTTGCATCCAGTGTTACTTGTTAAACTGCTAGTGGTGTTAGCATTTTTGAGCTACATCTCTTTATTGTTTTTTAATTCATGTACCTGCTGTACTCTATAACCCTTTTCTCTCAAGTCTGCTTCAATTTCTTCTGTTGTTACTGTTGGCGGTAGGCCCTTTATTACCACCTTCAGAGATCTGTCTTTGAGCAGTTGGTACGTATATGGAGGTATTCCGTACCCCTTGAAAAATCTGTTTTTAAACTAATAATCTTGGTTGTTCTGTACATGATATTTCAATAAATCACATTTCAAAACTGCTTTCAGGTTTCCTTTTAAGTTCTGTTTAATTATTTTATTCATTTCGATAAAACTTTTGACTGTTACTATCACTATTACAATCACTATTGGTGGTAATACTTCTTTATGCTGTGCTTGGGAAGTGCTCTTAGTTGTTTCTTCTTCGTTTCTTGTTCTTCTGGTCCCTCTAATGGGCTAAAGCGGTTGTTAGCTGTAATTTCTGGATTACATCTGGTTACTGCTTTACTTTCCTTCTGGAATTCTCTCCACATTTTCTTTTGCCCTTCACTTCCACAAATTTAGAGTAATTCGAGTTTCCATCGGTATCTTGTTCCCCGCAGGGGCCTGGTACGCAAGTGCCAGGTACGGGTTTGGCGAACCCGCGGTGCCCGAGCTGGAAACTTGTGAGCGCCGCAAATTTCCCACACCGTAAACTCCTACCATGCTTCAACGACCACCGTAGGGCGTGGCGGTGGAACGTTGTGTGCCTAGGAGAACGGGGATCTTGGCTTCATCGCCCGGATCGCGAGGACGGTAAAAACCTCTATAAAAAACCCCTCAACCTCAAGGTCGGATACGTGCCGAGGAGGTGCATGGGTGAGAGGCAGATCACTCGCTAACGTACAACCTCAGGGGCACCTGCGCACCCCTGTTGTATTAGCGCTGGTTTAACTCGTGGGACCAAAATGAAGCCTCACAAAAAAACCACAAACCCCTGCGGCCCGGGTGTGTCGCAGGCAAATAAAAATACACCCAGTTCAAAAAAGCGGGCGAGGGTTGAAAGCCCTCCCCCAGAACAAAGTAACAGTCACAGCAAGGGTTTTCTAATCGACAACGCCTTCGTAATAATGACACGGGTGGAGGGATCTTTTGAGAAGGTCTCTCCATTTTATGTGAACAAAGGTTTAGAGGGTATTGCGGGTACCCTCAAATCGGTCAAAAAGCTGAGGAATGGGACACTGCTTTTGGAAACATCCACCCACAAGCAGGCTGTCCAACTCCTAAGTGTGAGAAGCTCGGGGAGTTCGCAGTGAAGTGCGAACTCCATAAAACTCTAATTTCTAGTAAAGGTGTCATCACCTGTAGGGACCTGATGGATTTAGAGACCGAGGAACTCCTTAAGGAGTGGTCTACAGAACATGTGGTCGAGGTTCGTCAGATTAAACGAAGGGTTAACGGCAGTCTTGAGAAGACAGCCACCTTCGTCCTGACGTTCGACACTCCGACGTTGCCCAAAAACATCAAGGCAGGATATTTGAATTTGAATATCCGCCCGTATGTGCCGGACCCAATGCGCTGCTTTAAGTGCCAGCGGTTCGGCCATACGACGGCGACCTGCAAGGGTAACCCCACCTGTGGGAAGTGCGGAAAGGCGGCTCATGAGCCAGGCACGAGCTGCACGCTCCCACAGGTGTGTGTGAACTGCTCCGGGGCACATCCAGCCTGGAGCAGGGAGTGTCGATTGTATCTGGAGGAAAAAAAGATACAGGAGTTGAAAACGAAAGAGCGGATTTCGTATGGTGAAGCCAAGAAGCAGTATAAGGCTCTGGCTCCACCAGTCTTCGCTACCAGCTTCGCGAAGACGTTATCAACTCCCGTCAGGAAAGAAAGTGTCGCTACCCAGACGTCCGTTGCGGACATGGGCACAAGTCCAATGTGCTCATGTCAGTGCAGATGTGGTGCCACACCCATCAAGGTCATTACACCTAGGACCTCGGACGTCGGTAGCAGTACCCTGACAAACTCGACCATATCGACAGCAAGTCCACCAGCTAAGGCACAGCCATCCGTTACAGTAGCTACAGTCGTGGGTGCCTCTGCAACAGCAGAAAGAGCACCCACTGCAGAAGCATTACCTGCAGCAGATAAAGTAACGGCAACGCCATCTGCCAATAGCGGATGGAAAACTGTGCAGAAAGTTAGGGGTCCGAAATTCAAACATACGGACCCCACCTTGTTCTTAAAGTCCCCTTCTACTTCTCCTCCCAGTTCTCCAACTGGCAAGGAGAAGAAGGGGAACGGGCCTCGGCGGAAGAAAAGTCCGCACGACTCCGAGGCCTTAGAACAAGTGTCGTCTTCGGACCCAGAAGACGACATAATGCTGGTGGACGAACAAAGTTCCGTTCCTCAGCAATTGCATGCGCAGGACCCACCCGACCCGGGGCGGGTGGTTTTAAATAGGTAGGATGGCTCCCATACTTCAGTGGAACGTAAACGGTTTTCAGGCTCACAAAGAGGAAGTCCAACTCTTAGCACGGTCTAATCCATTGTGTCTCTGTATCCAGGAGACACACTTTAGACCACAACATCAGCCAGTGCTAAGAGGTTATGACATATTCCGAAAAGACGATACCGAGGGTGATCGAGCGAAGGGCGGAGTGGCCGTGTTTGTTCGGAACACAGTCCACTCCGAACCCGTTGCTCTCACCTCTCATCTACAAGCAGTAGCGGTGAAAATACACGGTCCAATACAACTGACCGTATGCTCTATCTATCTGCCACCCAGTGTGTCAGTCGGCTACGACGACCTGGTTGGCATTATACGACAACTCACTCGGCCCTTTCTCCTTGTGGGAGATTTCAACGCCCACAGTGCGTTGTGGGGTTCCACCACCGATTGCCCCAAGGGTCGAGTGGTTGGTAGATTGATAGAGCAGGAGGAAATTTGTATCCTGAATACAGGGCAAATGACTCATTTCACCACTGCTACCGGTACGTCTTCTGCCATTGACCTTTCCTTGAGTTCCCCCTCAATAGCGGACTCCGTGCAGTGGGAGGTGGATCGCGACCTACATGGTAGCGACCACTTCCCAATTTGGATGCACGTCGAGTGTGAACGTGGAGGAGGAAATAACCGACGTAAATGGAACGTCAGTTGTGCAGACTGGCAGCTCTACTGCCGTGCTGTACAACTGCAACCCTGTGACACTATCCAGGAGAAGGTGAATCACCTCACAGAAGTGATTCACCGTGCAGCTGACGTTTCCATGTCGAAGAGCTCCGGAACGCTGCGAAGGACGCCCGTCCCCTGGTGGAACGATAAATGTCGTTCCGCCATCCAGGGTCGCCGACGGGCGTTGCGTCGTTTTAGGTTGTGCCCAACATCTGACAACCTAGCAGCGTTCCGTATTGCCAGAGCTAAGGCGCGTCGAGTTATTAAGGAGAGCAAGAAGAGGTCATGGCAGGACTTTGTTAGCAATATAAATCGTTCCACACCTTCATCGAAAGTATGGGAGTCCATTCGCCGTATATCTGGAAGGTACTCCCGCGCACCAGTATCTGGGTTACTGGATCACGGACGTATAATTACTGACGAACGAAGCATAGCGCAGCTGATGGCGGAGAACTTCGCCGCCATCACTTCGTCCGCTAACTTTGACCCTCGGTTTCAGCGACGAAGAGTCGCTGCCGAGAGGCGCCCGCTGTGCTTCGATTCGTCGAATACAGAAGCCTACAACTGCCCATTTACATCTTGGGAGCTGGATTCAGCGTTAAACAGCGCAAACGACACTGCTCCATGGCCTGATCTGATCCAGTACCAGATGCTGAGGCATCTCAGTAAGGATGCTAAAAAGTACCTTCTAGATATTTTTAACGACATTTGGACCGGAGGACACTTCCCCGACTCGTGGAAAGAAGCAACATTAATTCCCATTTTAAAACCTGGCAAGGACAAATTGTTGCCAGGTAGTTATCGTAGTATCGCCTTGACTAGCTGCGTGGGGAAGACACTGGAGAGGATGGTTAACTGCCGCCTCGTCTGGTGTCTTGAATCCCGTAATCTGCTGAGTCGCTTTCAGTGTAGATTCAGGAAGTTCCGTTCCACCTTGGACAACCTGATCCTCCTGGAGGCGGCAATACAGGATGCGTTCATTCGCAGCCACCATCTTGTGGGCGTCTTTTTCGATCTCGAGAAGGCCTACGATACTACCTGGCGGCATGTTATTTTAAAGCAGTTGCACGAATGGGGCTTTAAGGGTAACCTGCCCCGTTTTTTAAAATCATTTTTATCTGGTCGTTGCTTCCGGTACCGAGTCGGTGGTGAAGTGTCTGATCTTTTTATTCAGGAAAACGGTGTTCCCCAGGGGTCAGTTTTAAGCGTCACTCTTTTCGCTATTGCGATAAATAGCATTTTAAGTGTTATAAGGAGTCCAATAGGGTACTCCTTATATGTAGACGATTTTTTAATTTTTTTTGCATCATCCAGCCTGAGAAGCGCCGAGCGGCAGTTGCAACTCACGCTGAACAGGCTGGATGAATGGTCAGTGCACACCGGTTTCCGTTTCTCTGCCGAGAAAACCCGGTGTGTACTTTTTACTCGTAGCAGAAGCCTTTTATCAGAGCCCCATCTTACCTTGAGGAATACCGTTTTACGTTTTACTGAAACAGTTCGGTTTCTGGGCCTAATTTTAGACAACAGATTAACCTGGCTGCCACATCTCAAAGATGTGAAAGCCAGAGCGTCAAAAGCTCTCAATGTTTTAAAATGTCTGTGTGGCAGGTCATGGGGCGCTGACCGCTCCTGCCTGCTACAATTTTACAGAGCCTTTGTACGGTCGCGGCTGGAATACGGTTGTATCGTGTATGGTTCGGCACGGGACAGTTATCTCCGTATACTAGATAGTGTCCACCATGCTGGAATTCGGCTCGCCACGGGTGCATATCGCACCAGCCCTATTGTCAGCATTTGTGCTGACTCGGGCGAGCCGCCGCTTACCATCCGCCGGCGACTCCTCATGGTGCGACACTACCTGCACGTTGCCATTACACCTGGCAGTCCCGTGCACGACATAGTGCTCCATCCCAACTACGAGCGGCTCTATACCAACCGGCATAGAGCCACTAAACCGTTCAGCTACCGTACAAAGGCCATTTTAGAACAATACGGATTTGAGCTTCCTTCTTTTTATCACCAGGGTTGGAGTAAATCTCCTCCCTGGCTTTTAAAGAGGCCCAGAATGATTTTAAATTTATCGCGGCACAACAAGCTGTGTACCGCAGATAATATTTTTATCAGAATTTTTACAGATGTCTTAAACGAGCATCATAATTTTACCCCGGTATTTACGGATGGGTCTAAGCAGGCTAACGGAGTTGGCTGCTCCGTCGTGTTCCCTCGAGCGACTTACACATATAAACTTGACGGCAGGTGCAGCGTTTTTACTGCCGAGTGCTACGCCGTGCTAAAGTCGCTCCAGCATATGAAAGTAAATCGCGATAAGTGTTTCATCATATGCTGTGATTCCCTCAGCTGCATTCAGGCGATAGGAAATATGTATCCAGCAGATCGTCTAGTCCAGGACATCCAGGACGCCCTCCTTTCCCTCCAATCTCGTGGAAAGGAGGTATTATTCTGCTGGGTACCGGGCCATGTGGGAATCAGGGGGAACGAGGCAGCTGATGTAGCTGCCAAGTTAGCCTGCGACAAGGTCAGAATCGACTTTGAACCGGTCCCAAAGTCAGACCTTGCCTCGGCGGCGAAGAGATTTGTTTTTGATGTTTGGCAGAGGCAGTGGCTGGAAGTTGAGCATAACAAGCTCCGGCTGGTCAAACCGACCGTTCAGCCGTGGAGCAGCTCCTTCCAGCGGGCGAGGAGGGATGAGGTTCTCCTCACTCGCCTCCGTATAGGGCACTGTCCTCTGACGCACAGCTTTCTTCCCTGCTGGGAGGACCCACCGGACTGTGATGCTTGTGGCGTACCTTTGACGGTACGCCACATTTTAAGTGATTGTATTTTATTTTTAGACTTAAGGGCAGACGTTGGCTTAGCCAACGATCTGTCCCTTATTTTAAACAATGATAGTGACAATGTGGCCAAGGTTTTAAAGTTTTGTAGCATGGCCGGTCTTGTCCCAAAAATTTTGGGCAGACCGGCCTAGGTTTTAGATTGAATTGGTGGCCTTTTACAGCCACCAATCCAAGTACTGTTTTTAGTTATGACCTTGTTTACCTGGCTGGCCCTTTTACAGACAGCCAGGTAATTCTTCGTTTCAAACTGGTTGGCCCGTTTACAGCCAACCAGTCAATGTATGTAGTTTTAGTCTGTGTGTCCTGTGTACTAACGTATTATTATTATTATTATGTTTTATTTTTTCCGTCTGTGGGGCTGACCTCTCTACAGTCAGTCATACAGACGGAATACCAGTCAGTATTTTAGTATTTTATTATTTTATTGTGCTTTCTCTGTGGCCGACCTTTTTACAGTCGGCCACTTAGACGGCAATTTTGTCACATTGTCACATCTTGTATTTGTTAGGGCGCTAATAACCCCGATGTTGACGCGCCCTAAAGCACAAACAACAACAACAACAACAACAGGTATCTTGTTCGTACAGACTTCTATAATTGCTATTCTCTATTCCTGTTGATTCACTGTCATCTTCACTTTTATTTTCCGTTTCAGTTCCAGATGTTTCCATATCCTGATTTCCTTCACATAATCTTGACCAGTCCATTTCCTATTTTCCATTTCGTTTCCATTACCGTCAACCGTTGTCCGTTTCCATATAACCAGTTGTTTCCTTGTACAGTATGCCAGGTCGTTTCCGGTTTCCACTTTGCCTTCTTCAATAGGAAAGTGGAAGGCAATCAGTCCAGTAGTTTAATGTTCCAGTCGTTTTTATTTCGAAGCCTGCGCTCTTTTATAGGTGACGGGGGACTATCTGACAATTTGTGTCTGAGATTTTTCACATTTGTCTTCTAACAGCAACCAATTGCGTAACTGAGACTAATTCTTTTAAAATCTCCTTGTCCGTAGGCCTGGTATCAACAACTCTTATTATCCCCATTTTAACAGTGGAGTAGTGGGAGATACAAAATTGTATTCCATTGAGATAATTTAAAACACGTGTTAAGCAAGTTGCAGATTCTGCACTGCAGAGTTTAGTCTGCAATGGTTTCTGACCTTGGTAGAAACGTCACATATCTAATTTTTAATTCCTGAAATAGTGTTCCTAACGGGCTTTCCTTCGGATATTGAGTGCAGGCGCCCAATTGCCCATAGACTAAGTTGGTATTCTGGGTTTGGCGAGCTCAAAAAAAAATGCTCCCGGATCAAGTCTTCACACTTCAGCTCCTCTTGCAAACGCTTCGAGATCGTAGATTCATTGGTTGGTTTGTCTTTTATTTGTTCATTAAAAACGCTAGAGAAACGTTTCTGTATGTTCCTTATTACTGACAACTGATGCGTTTGGTGTTATTTAATATATCGCAGCACCACTACCTCGGTAGTCCGTAACCAATTATCGGAATCTGAAAAGTAGCAGTTGGCATAACAGAAAATCTTGAGCAATTGCTTCTCCTGCTGTATCATCTGAACACTCTTCTTCGCTTTTGTAAGTTTTTTTAAATATGGCTTTCGGTCTTTTCGACCATTTGGCCAGCTCCAATTTGTTTACGTTGCAACTGCTGTATCAGAATTTCACTATGATATTGTGGACACTACAGTGGGGACAACACAAGACGAACACAACACTTAATTAAAACCACCCATGCCCGAGGCCGGACTCGAACCGGCGGCCCTTGCAATGCGAGGCCAGCGCGCTAGCCACTACACTGCCAGGACCGGCCTTTTGTAAGTTCGAAGGCTCACGCCGACGAAGAGCCCTTTGCCCCTAGCTCACTATTAATAAACTTTAACTTTGTTGAACGTACACCTAAAGCGAAGACCTGAAACAATAAACACACAGGACTATTAAAAAATATACAAAGATTCAGACTGTATACCACGGTCAGTAATTTATTTATTTGAGGCGATAAAAAATTTTCAAATCAAAGATTTTCGGAACAGTGAAAGTCGAAGCCTGTTAGTACTAGGTGAAATAACTAGATATTAATTTCTTTAAATTTATTCTTTCTATACGGCTTTATGAGTTCCGGTGTAGTTTTCCATGTTATCCTCTTGATAAAAATAAAATTGTAGTTAATAAAAAGAGAATTATTCTTAATTCATCAGATGTAGCTTCTATAAATTGTAGACAATACCAATGTAGAATAGAGTGCGTCAGACTGTTTTGATTTTTGCACACGGTACGTCTAATCAATTACTTTGAGCTTGAGTTCCTACTCTGTATTATCCACCATAGATTCTCTGTCTTAGTACAGTGGAAGACTTATGAACACAGAAGATAATCATATTTCGCTATTATGCCGCTACACGTGTTCCAGGGCTGTTGTTATACTGAGACTAAATCGGAATCGACGTTGTTATTTGGTTTTCCGTGCAAGGCTGACCAATTTATTCAACCAAGTAAGATGAAGCTTAATCTGTGTGTTGTAGAATTCGTTTTTAATGTCGCAAATTGGCTATCGTACGTTACCGTCTTCCTTATGAAAGTTCCATCCACTTTTATGGGAATTTTACTGCGAAGCTGGGCCTTGAAATTCTTGAGGTGAGTGTTACTGGCTTAAGATGTTCAGTAAAGTAGATTTTAATGCGTAGGTAATTAAAACCCCACCATCGTTTTGTGTGAAATGTTATCCTTGGTTGGTTCATCATTTACGTTATTGGTTTCCACTGGTACATATTCTCTTAGTAAATTTCCCATCAACTCAGCGCTGGAAAAACAGTTAAGGTGGGAAAGTGATTGACATTCCGTGGAAGTAACCATTGCAGATCACCAGTTGTTTCAGATTTAGTAATTGGTTTGGAGTCGTGCCATGTTTGTGCCACTGATTTGTGGAACTAATTCAAACTACCAAGATAAGATTCGCTCGGTGTAGCGTGAATTAAGAGTGGCTTCATGTTTTTCTAGTCTGCCTTCCATATCTATTTGCTACAGAAACATACAGATAGTCTTTTTATACCCTGTTGAATGGATAGTATAACTGGCTCGATTAAGTTAGTTATACAGAAAGAATTTGTTTAATAAATAAGTTACATTATTTCTATAACTTCGACGAGTTATTAAGCTTCAACAACAACAAGGTCAAGTTATAACTTTGATCAGTTTCTTATTTTTACTTCGGGGAGGAAGTGATGGAAATCGGAGTGGAAATGACTACGGTTACTGATACCCGCTGAATGCAATGGAACAACTGCTACGAAATCCAAGGGGAGAGCGGGCCTGAGATACGGGAGGACGATTGTTCGTAACCCGTTCCGCCCACTACCGATTTCAGTTTTCTGCCGTTTATCAGAATAGCAACAAGCAAACGCCTGAATGGTTATTTCAAAATGCCTTTGGTGGATTCCTTCCCGCTTGTTCTTCTCCCGATTATATTGACGTCGATGAGCAATTAATCCATAATAAAAATGAACAGCTCCTGTCAGCAATCGAGGAAGAATCAAATTCTCTCTCGCCTCGAGATTGGTCATCGTCCTCTTTCATAATGTACAAGCGTTCTAGAAAAGACCAAATCAACATTGTTTTAACAAACACAGAATTTATTTAAGTTACTTGTTTCTGCACAAATCATTTGTAGGTTTTTCTAAGTAAATAAAAGTATAAGAGAATCGGAAAAACTCGCTATGTAGTCAAATAATCATCAATTTAGTTAAAGGTTGGGGAAAGAGTTTGAGTATTCAGGGGTGGCCCCTATACAGCCACCCTTCCATGTGCATTGTTTTAATTTTTATATTTTTAAATTCCTTTTCGCTGGCCACTATACAGCCGGCGAGAGATGTAGTGTTTTTAATTATTTTGTGACCCTTTATGGCCCCTTTACAGCCATTCAGGTTGTGTACGGGTCTTGTGTTCTGGTGGCCCCCCTTTCTAAGCCACGTTTTATATTTGTGAATTATTTATTTGCTGTCTGTGTGGCCGACCCCTTTACAGACGACCATGCAGACAGTATTTTAGTACTTTCTTAAGCCACAGTTTAGGCTGGTAATTGTTAGGGCGCTAATGACCCCGCTGTCGACGCGCCCTAAAGCAACAACAACAACAAATTGAGTATTCAGTGATGCTCCATTTTTTACTTATTTTTTAATTTCAATTTTTAACCGACTTCAAAAAAAGGAGGAGGTTATCAATTCGTCGGTATTTTTTGTATGTATGTTCAGCGATATCTTCGTCAATTTTGAACCGATTTAAATGAAATTTTTTTTAGTGGATAGGATATACCTCCAAAGTGGTCCCATATGAATTTCATTGAGAAACCACCCCTTCTACCCCCTTCCACCCCTTAATTTTTATACAAATCCACATTTTTTTCTACCTCGATGAAACTTTGGACATATATAGCCAAAAATAAAGAGAAAAATACTGTCAACTTTAGGTTTAAAAAAACTTAACCTCTCTCCCCCTATCCACCCCCTTAATTTTTGCCAATTTCCTTTATTCGAAGCTACAGTCGACACCATTTAACTGATCTCCATTAAAGTTGGCAATTACATGTAGTTTTTCCATGGAGAAGGTTCCTGACTACAAAAATAGAAAAACCACCCCTCTCCCCTTAATTTTATAGAAACCTACATTTCTTATATGATTTTTATTGAACTTTGCCCATGTATACTTTAAAACAAAGAGAAAAATCCTGTGAACATTTGGTTTGCTAAGCTCAACCCCCCTCCATCCTTCCACCCATTTAATTATTGTCATTGTTCTTCATAAAAAGCTACACTCGACACCGTTTGACCGATTATCATCAAAGTTGGCATATACATGTAATTTTTCATGGAGAAACTGACCAATAAATAAATAGAAAACCACCCCTCTCCCCTTTACACCCCTCAATTTTAATACAAACACATTTTTTACCCGATTTCGATGAAACTTTGGACATGTATAGTCAAAAATAAAGAGAAAAATACTTTCAGCTTTTGGTTTGAAGAAACTGGAGACCTCTCCCCGTTTCACCCCTTAATTTGTGTCAATTTCTTTTTAGAAAGCTACAGTCGACACCATTTGACCGATCATAACGAAAGTTGGCACATATATATAATTTTTTATGGATAAGATTTCTGACCAAAAAATCAAACAAATAAACTACTGTAGCTCCCCTTCCCTTAATATTTATACAAAAGCCACATTTTAATCCAATTTGGTGGACTTGGCATGCGTATACTTTAAAAGAAATAGAAAAAGAAAAATACTGTCCACATAACTTTCACAAAAACGCAAACCCTATCCCCCATTCTACCCCTTTAATTACTTTATACAAAGCTACCGTTTCTTTCTGATTTTGAAGAAGAATGCACATGTATACTGCAAAACAAACAGAAACATACTGTCTAAATTTGTTATCGAGAGTCCAAACTCCGCTCCTTCCTTCCCATCCTTTAATCTACAGTTTATATCCGATTCTGAAGGAAATTTGCACACGTATACTTTAAAACATACAAAACAATTGTGTTTAAATTAGGTTGCAGTAACCCAAACCTCTTCCCTTCTACCCCCACCCCTCCTAATTCCTCCTTGTTCTTTATAGATACCCACAGTTTTATCAGATTTCGATGGAACACTGCACATGTATACTAAAAAACAAAGAGAAACATAGTGCCTAAATTTTGTTTACAAAACCTTACCTCATTTAATTTTTGCAAATGTTCTTTACACAAAGCTACAGTTGTTATCTGGTTTCGATGGAAGTTTGCACATGTTTACTTTAAAACAAGAGAAAAATAATTCCCACACTAGCTTTACAAAAACTAAACTACTCTTCGTCTCCACACCCTTAATTGTTTTTTTATACATACCTACAGTTTTATCTGATATCAATAGAAATTTACACATGTATACTTTAAATCAATCAGAAAAGGCAGTCTACATTACAAAATTCCAATCCCTCTTCCCCTTTACCCTCACCCCTTTTAATTATTTCCATTGTTCTTTACAAAAATCCACAGTTTTAAATTCTGCCAAAAACAATTAAGCTATTTTTATGTCATGACATAATATTTATAAAATAAATGTGTCATGATGTATCAACATGTACTTCAGATTTCAACATGGATCGCAAGCTTTCACATTGTGAAAACCAATTGAAAATCTATATTTTCTGTGTGATGCCGAATCAAACAGATATATTCTAAAGACAGATTTCTGGTATGTGGTATGTATTAATGCCCAGATGTTAACTGTCTCAGTCATCGACCAAGCAGCTTTAATAGATGTTATTATACGATCGAGACATAGGCTGGACCAAAATGTAAACTGACATTCCTTAACACAATACCCAGTTCACCCCGTTCTGGAAGTGGTTGTGGTATATAAAGCCAGAATTCTTCTTCGAAGGCAAGCGCGTTAATCCCTGAGCTACCAGGAAGTTCGCAAAATGGGAACTGCTGCGGTATATTTAAAATACAAAACAAACTATAATACAACTAAAAATTTAAAAATAAAATAATTGTTTTAAAAAAACATAAAAACCACCTTCAAAAAATAGCACTAAAAATTTCAAAATAACTTTATATCTTGCTCAGGAGAAAGTAAATCTAAATGGACAATATTTTACATTACTGTCATTGAAATTTTTACATTAATTAGTTATTTTTGGAGTCGGTGCCAGCGAAAGCAAGAAAAACAAAAAGATAAAAACAATAATGAATACACAATAATACACAAAATAATCATGCTACTGCTTACCTACAATTACTGCTAGATACATGTTTCAACAAAACTGAAACATGCATATAATACGTCGATATTGTGCTAACTGTAAATTGTTTACTGTGTGATGCAGGCTACCAACTGAGCTATAGCGCCAGAGATATGCCTGGATGTTCAATAAGGCCAAGCCGCAGATTAAAATACTGTTAATTTGTTTCCCTTAGATGTCTCTCGCAATAACACTATCTGCCTCACGACATGCTGTAAAATATTGGGAATTTTTGTTCGTACGTCCCGTTTCGCCTCTAACACCAAAATACGTTCAGTAATTCGATCTTCGCGATGTAACAGCTGGCACCGACTCCAAAAATAACTAATTAATGTAAAAATTCAATGAAAGTAATGTAAAATATTGTCCAGTTAGATTTACTTTCTCCTAAGCAAGGTATAAAGTTATTTTGAAATTTTAGTGCTTTTTGTTGAAGGCGGTTTTTACGTTTTTTTTAAACAATTATTTTATTACTTACTTTTTCGGTGCGTATAATACTGTTTCTGTGGCAGTATATATGCGAAAAAAAGATCTGTGTTTGACGTATTAATCCAGCCTGCTCTTTATAGTGCTTATGTATATTTTCACGC
>JARYHS010008074.1:76200824-76356652 GCA_031002005.1 Vandiemenella viatica
TCTGGATCAGGTCGGATCCTGGTGCTGTGTCCTTGGTGGCGTTTAAGGCGGATCCAACTCCCGAAATGAAAAAGGGAAAATCCGGCAAGTCGAAGTTTAGAATGTCTTTCGGCTGCAATTCTTCGTTGGTAAAACGAGGGCCAGGCTGGGGCTGACGAAGTATTATCAGCGAACGACTGTGTCATCAGCTGAGCTATGCTTCGCTCGTCGGTGACTACACACCCCTGATCCTGTAATCCAGATACTGCCGATCGAGAGTACCTCCCAGATATACGGCGGATTGACTCCCATACTATTGCTGATGATGTGGAACGGTTAATGGTGCTCACAAATTTCTGCCATGACCTCTTGCTCTCCTTAATCACTCGACGCCTTACCTCAAGCAACTCCGAACGGTGCGAGATTGTCAGGTGTTGGTGCAACCTGACATGGCGCAAGACCCTCTTGCGGTCTGGATAGCGGACGACATTTCTCGTTCACCAATGAACGTGGTACTTCGCAAGCGTAATGAAACTAGGCATGCAGATATCAGCGTCTGGTGAATCACTTCTGTAAAAGTTTAACCTCTCCTCGATGGTGGGTGATGTGAGTGACTGAACGGCGGCAGAGCCGTCAGTCAGCTCTGCTGATATTCCCACTTACGGTGGAGGTTCTTCTTACACGTTCGAGCTCCACGTGCAGCCATATGGGAAGTGGTCGCTTCCATGAAGTAAAAACCACCTCCAGCGCACGGATCCCACTAGTGCAGGAGAGCAAGAGAGAGATCAATGGCAGAAAGACGTACCGATAGCCGTAGTGAAGTGAGCATTGACCGGTATTAAGGACGTTGTTGTTACTTGTGCTTAGGGCGGCGTCAACATCGGGTTTTAGCGCCCTAACAAATACAAGACGTGACAATGTGACAAAATTGCCGTCTAAGTGGCCGACTGTATAAGGGTCGGCCACAGAGACAGCACAGTAAAATACTAAAACTAATACTGACTGCAATTCCGTCTGCATGACTGACTGTAAAGGGGTCAGCCCCACAGACGGAAAAAATAAAACATAATAATAATAATATAGTAGTACACAACACAAGAGTAAAATACATACACTGACTGGTTGGCTGTAAAAGGGCCAACCAGTTTGAAACATCGGACTAACTGGCTGGCTGTAAAGGGGCCAGCCAGGTAAACAAGGTCACAACTAAAAACAGTACTTGGATTGGTGGCTGTAAAAGGCCACCAATCCAATCTAAAACCTAGGCCGGTCTGCCCAAAATTTTTGGGACAAGACCGGCCAAGCTACAAAACTTTAAAACCTTGGCCACATTGTCACTATCATGTTTAAAATAAGGGACAGATCGTTGGCTAAGCCAACGTCTGCCCTTAAGTCAAAAATAAAACACAATCAGTTAAAATGTGGCGTACCGTCAAAGGTACGCCACAAGCATCACATTCCGGAGGGTCCTCTCGGCGGAGAAGGAAACTATGTGTAGAGGACAGTGCCCTATACGGAGGCGAGTAAGGAGAACCTCATCCCTCCTCGCCCGCTGGAAGGAGCTGCTCCACGGCTGAACGGTCGGTTTGACCAGCCGGAGCTTGTTATGCTCAACTTCCAGCCACTGCCTCTGCCAAACATCAAAAACAAATCTCTTCGCCGCCGAGGCAAGGTCTGACTTTGGGACCGGTAGTCGGTTCTGACCTTGTCGCAGGCTAACTTGGCAGCTACATCAGCTGCCTCGTTCCCCCTGATTCCCACATGGCCCGGTACCCAGCAGAATAATACCTCCTTTCCACGAGATTGGAGGGAAAGGAGGGCGTCCTGGATGTCCTGGACTAGACGATCTGCTGGATACATATTTCCTATGGCCTGAATACAGCTCAGGGAATCACAGCATATGATGAAACACTTTCGCGATTTACTTTCATATGCTGGAGCGACTTTAGCACGGCGTAGCACTCGGCAGTAAAAACGCTGCACCTGCCATCAAGTTTGTATGTGTAAGTCGCTCGAGGGAACACGACGGAGCAGCCAACTCCGTAGCCTGCTTAGACCCATCCGTATACACCGGGGTAAAAATGTGATGCTCATTTAGAACGTCTCTAAAAACATTATTAAAAACACTGTCAGCGGTACACACTTTGTTGTACCGACACAGGTCTAAAATTATTCTGGGCCTCTTTAAAAGCCAGGGAGGAGATTTACTCCAACCCTGGTGATAAAAAGATGGAAGCTCTAATCCATATTGTTCTAAAATAGCCCTTGTACGGTAGCTGAACGGTTTAGTGGCTCTATGCCGGTTGGCATAGAGCCGTTCGTGGTTGGGGTGCTAGAAACTATGTCCTACACGGGACTGCCAGGTGTTATGGCAACAGTGGAAGGTAGTATCGCACCATGAGGAGTTCGCCGGCGGATGGTGAGCGGCGGCTCAGCCCGAGTTCAGGCACAAATGCTGACAAGTAGGGCTGGTGCGATTATGCACCCGTGGCAGAGCAAATTCCAGCATGGTGGACACTATACAATATGCGGAGATAGCTGTCCCGTGCAGAACCAAACACAATACAGTCCGTATTCCAACCGTGACCGTACTAAGGCTTCTGTGAAATTGTAGCAGGCGGAGCAATCAGCGCCCCATGACCTGCCACACAGACATTTTAAAACATTTAGAGCTTTTGAGGCTCTGGCTTACCATCTTTGAGAGGTGAGTAGCCAAGTTAACCTATTGTCTAAAATTAGGCCCAGAAAACCGAACTGTTTCAGTGAAACGTAAAACGGTATTCCTCAGGGTAAGGTGAGGTTCTGATAAAAGGCTTCTGCTATGAATAAAAAGTACACACCTGGTTTCCTCAGCAGAGAACGAAACCGGTGTTCACTGACCATTCATCCAGCCTGTGTAGTGTGAGTTGCAGCTGCCGTTCGGCGCTTCTCATGCTGATGATGCACAATAATTAAAAAATCCTCACATATAAGGAGTAGCCTATAGGACTCCTTATTTATGGCTGCAATGCTATTAATAGCAATCGCGAACAGAGTCACACTTAAAACTGACCCTTAAGGAAACACTGTTGTCCTGAATAAAAAGATCAGACACGTTCACTATCGACTCGGTACCGAGAAACAACGACCACATAAAAATGAGTTTTTAAAAAATGGGGCAGGTTGCCCCCTAAACCCCCATTCATGCAACTGTTTAAAATAAGATGCCACCAGATAGTATCGTAAAACCTTTTCAAGAACCGAAAAAAAACACCCTCAAGGGTTGTGCTGCGGATCAACCACATCCTGTATTGCCTGCCCTCCAGGAGGATCAGGTTATCCAAGGTGGAGCGTGACTTCCTGAATCCACACTGAAAGCGGCTCAGCAGATTCCGGAACTCAAAACACCAGACGAGGCGGTGATTCCACCATCGTCTCCGTGTCTTCCCCACGAGCTAGTCAAGGCAATACTACGATAACTACCTGGCAACAATTTGTCTTTCCCAGGTTTTAAACTAGGGATGAGCGTTGCTTCTTTCCACGAGTCGGGGAAGTGTCCTCCGGTCCATATGTCATTAAAAGTATCCAGAAGGTACTCTTTAGCATCTTTACTAAGATGCCTCAGCATCTGGTACTGGATCAGATCAGGCCCTGGAGCAGTGTCGTTAGCGCTATTCAACGCTGACTCCAGTTCCCAAAATGTAAATGGGCGGTTGTATGCCTCTGTATTCGACGAATCAAAGCACAGCGCGGCCTCTCGGCAGCAACTCTTTGTCGCTGGAACCGAGGTTCAAAGTTGGCCGATGAAGTGACGGCGGCGAAGTTCTCCGCCATCAGCTGCGCTATGCTTCGTTCGTCGGTAATAATACGTCCATGATCCAGTAATCCAGATACTGGTGCGGGAGTACCTTCCGGATATACGGCGAATGGACTCCCATACTTTCGATGAAGGTGTGGAACGATTTATTGTGCTCACAAAGTTCTGCCATGACCTCTTCTTGCTCTCCTTAATAACTCGACGCGCCTTAGCTCTGGCAATAACGAATGCTGCTAGGTTGTCAGATGTTGGGCCACAACCTAAACAGCGATGCAGTGCCCGTCTGCGAACCTGAATGGCGGAACGACAATCATCGTTCCACCAGGGGACGGGCGTTCTTCGCAGCGTTCCGGAGCTTTTTGGCTTGGAGACGTCAGCTGCATGGTGAATCACTTCTGTGAAGTGACTCACCCTCTCCTGTATACTGCCACCCGGGTTGCAGTAGTATAGAACTGCAGTAGAGCTGTCCAATCTGCACCACTGACGTTCCATTTACGTCGGTTATTTCCTCCTCCAAGTTCACACTCTACATGCATCCAAATATGGGAAGTGGTCGCTACCATGTAGGTCGCGATCCACCTCCCACTGCACGGAGTCCGTAATTGAGGGGAAACACAAGGAAAGGTCAATGGCAGTAGACGTACCTGGTAGCAGTGGTGAAATGAGTCATTTGCCCTGTAGTTCAGGATACAAATTTCCTCCTGCTCTATCAATCTACCAACCACTCGGCCCCTGGGGCAATCGGTGGTGGAACCCCACAACGCACTGTGGGCGTTGAAATCTCCCAAAAGGAGAAAGGGCCGAGTGAGTTGTCGTACGATGCCAACCAGGTCGTCGTAGCCGACTGACACACTGGTGGCAGATAGACAGAGCATACGGTCAGTTGGATTGGACCGTGTGTTTTCACCGCAGCTGCTTGTAATGTGGAGGTGAGAGCAACGGGTTCGGGCTGTGGACAGTGTTTCGGACCAACACCGCCACTCCTCCCTTTGCTCGATCACCCCTGGTATCGTCCTTTCGGAATATGTCATATCCTCTTAGCACTGGCTGGTGTGTAGCGGTCTGAAATGTGTCTCTTGCAGGCAGAGACACAATGGATCAGACCGTGCTAAGAGTTGGACTTCCTCTTTGTGAGCCTGAAAGCCGTTTACGTTCCTCTGAAGTATGGGAGCCATTCTACCTATTTAAAACCACCCGCCCCGGGTCGGGTGGGTCAGTGTCTGGTGTCTGCTGAGGAACGGGACCAGGGTCGTCGTCCACCAGCATAACGTCATCTTCGGGGTCCGAAGACGACTTTTGTTCTAAGGCCTCGGCGACTTGCGGATCATTCTTCCGCCGAGGCCTTGTCCCCCTCCTCCCCACGCTAGTTGGGGAACTAGGAGGAGAAGTAGAGGGGGACTTCAAGAACATGGTGGGGTCCGTGTGTTTGAACTTTGGACCCCCGAACTTTCTGCACTAACTGCCATCCGCTTCCGGCAGATGGCGGTTCTGCTGCTACTATAGGTGGAGATGCAGCTTTTGCCATGGGTGCTGCTTCTGCTGTTGCAGAGGCACCCACGGCTGCAGCTACTGGAGCGGATGGCCGTGCTTTGGCTGGTGGACTTGATGACCCTGCTGCTGTAGTGGTCGGGTTAGCAGAAGCGCTACTACCAATGACCGCGGTCCTTGGTGTTAGGAACCTTGGTGGGCTGCGCACCACACTTGCACTGGCACGAGCATGTCATGCTCGTGCCCGTGTGTACAACGGTCGTCTGCGTAGCAACGCTCTCCTTCCTGACGGGAGTTGACAACGTTTTGCCGAAGCTAGTGGCGAAGACCGGTGGCGCCAGCGCCTTAAACCGTTTCTTCGCCTCGCCAAAGGATATTCTTTCCTTAGTCTTCAACTCCTGTACCTTCTTTTCTTCAAGGTACACTCGACACTCCCTGCTCCAGGCTGGATGAGACCCGGAGCAGTTAATGCACACTTGTGGGAGGGTGCAAGTTGCACCCGGTTCATGCGCCGATTTTCCATATTTGCCACAAGTGGCGTTGCCTTTACAGTTCGTCGTCGTATGCCCGAACCGCTGGCACTTAAAGCAGCGCATCGGGTCCGGAACATACGGGCGAACGTTTAGGTTTAAGTAGCCAGATTTGATGGCTTTGGGCAACATTGGAGTGTCGAACGTCAGGACGAAGGTGGCAGTCTTCTCAAGATTGCCGCTAACCCTTCGTTTGATCTGCCTAACCTCGACCACATTTTCTGATCTCCACTCCTTAAGGTGTTCCTCGGACTCTATATCAATAAGATCCCTACAAGTGATCACTCCTTTGCTGGAGTTTAGAGTTTTATGGAGTTCGCATTTCACTGCGAACTCCCCGAGCTTCTCACACTTAAGGAGTGAAACAGCCTGCTTGCGGTTAGATGTTTCAAGGAGCAGGGTCCCATTCCTCAGCTTTTTCACACTTTTTAGGGTACCAGATATTCCCTCTATGCCTTTCTGTATATAGAACGGAGAGACCTTTTCAAAGGACCCCTCCGTTCTTGCCATGATAACAAAGGCGTTGTCTATAAGACAACCCTGTCTGTAACAATTGTCTTGTTCCGGAGGAGGGCTGTCAATCCTCACCCGCTTGTTGAAACTGGGTGTATTTTTTTAACCTGCGGCACACCCGGGCCGCAGGGGTTTTGTTTTTTGTTTGTGAGGCTTCATTTTGATCCCACGAGCAAAAACATTTTAAAGGGAAGCGCTAGTACAACAGGGGTGCGCAGGTGCCCCTGAGGTTGTACGTTAGCGAGTGATCTGCCTCTCACCCATGCACCTCCTCGGCACGTATCCGACCTTGAGGTTGAGGTTTTTTTTTATAGAGGTTTGTTCCGTCCTCGCGATCCGGGCGATGAAGCCAAGATCCCCGTTCTCCTAGACACACAACGTTCCACCGCCACGCCCTACGGTGGTCGTTGAAGCATGGTAGGAGTTTACGGTGTGGGAAACTTGCAGCGCTCACAAGGGTATTAAGGACGCATACATCCTCTCGCTCCAATAATCTACAAATTTTCCGACCTCTGGGGCAATCGGTGGTCGACCCCCACAGCGCACTGTACGCGTTAAAATCTGCTAGCAGGAGAGAAGTCCGGGAAATTTGCCGCAATAAATCAGCCAGTTGACCGAAATCAACTGGTGACCCCGGTGGTAAATATAATGAGCATACTGTCATTTGAACTGGTCCATGAATTTTGGCAGCTACTGCCTGTAGGTTAGAGGTGAGAGCAACAGGTTGGGAGTGAACAGTGTTCTGTACAAACACAGCCACTCCCCCCTTCACTCGATCCATTTACACATGTAATGAAAGTTATTGATGCAGGTTCTCAAGTAGATGCAATTTTTTAGATTTTCAGAAAGCCTTTGACTCTGTGCCACACAACCGCCTTTTAGCGAAGCTTCGAGTATATGGTATATCGGATCAGCTTTGTGAATGGATAAAGGATTTTCTAACTGGTCAGCAGCAATATGTCGTCGTTGAAGGAGAAAGTTCTTCTAATCTAGATGTTACATCGGGTGTACCTAAAGCGCCCCACACACTTACAGACGAACTGCAGGCCGATGCCTGTGACGAAGAACTGTAGGCTGAAATCTCAAAGCACCACACACATAAACGACAATTGCCTGTAGGCGGTGGTCTGTACAGGCCATGGACTGTGTGCTGCCCACACACTAGAGTTCGTGAACTTCAGGCCAGCGGACTGAAGATTTTTAACTTCAGTCCAGTGGACTGTCATTCGAAATCCATGAACTTGCGCGGATGCAGAGTAATTGTTCGTTTTAAATTCACTGTTTCATTAACATAATTCACGTTCATAATGGGTCGCATTTTATTACGAAGAAAACGTTGTGCGATTGCGATCTTGAATAATATGTTATTACTTTCAACACCGGGACGCAAAAAGAGATTTTGGATGAAACAGTGGTTGCAAGAAAGGAGTAATCGTTCCCACATGACATTGTTGCGTGAACTACGACAATCACATACGGATGACTTAATTAATTACTTAAGAATGAGTGACGAAAATTTCAATGAATGTTAAGTTTAGTTAGTCCATTCATCACAAAGGCAGACACCCGAATGCGCCAAGCAATTACTGCAGAAGAAAGACTGACAGTCACCTTGAGATTTTTGGCTACGGGTCAGAGTTTTGAAGATTTAAAGTTTCCTTCGAGAATTTCATCACTAGCGCTTGGTATGATAATACCAGAAACTGCCAAATTTATTTACCAGACACTCAAGGATTTTTACATACAGGTAAGAATAATTTTTATTTTGTTTATTGTTCAGTAACTTTTTATATTATAATAAACCACGGAAAAGATAGAAATATATAGAAAATGTAACTTATAACCAAAATATAGACAGAATACGCTCAATTCCATACACAGTTAGTTATTGCATTTTTTTAAAAAAAAATCAAAAACTGTAACAGTTCTGAAGGGTCAGGGTCTTTTTTTTTTATTTGCACATGACTCATCTTTACCTTCCACAAACATGGAAATTGCCGATATAATTCAATAAATGAGGAAATGATTGCGGTTTGTTGTCCATTTTCCTGACAGTCCAAAACAGATTAAACCACGCGAAAGATCTGTGGCCTGTCGTCAGGCAAAGAAAAACGTATCTGACAGGCGCGGTGACTGCAGTCGAACTGCGTGTGTGTGTCCGTTTTGGCCTTGAGATCGTAAACTTCAAAGATTGTTAACTGTGGACTGCTGGCAGTTCAGGCTCCGATCTCAACAATCCACACACTGACAGTTACGCAATACCTGCAGTCTACGATCTTAATATCGACTGTAGGTGTGTGTCCAACTACGATAAACTGACAGTTCAGTGCCTTCAGATAAACTGTAAGTGTGTGGGGCGCTTAAAGGAAGTGTAATAGGACCACTACTTTTCTTAATTTTTATAACCGATCTCGGAGACAAAGTGAAAAGCATTTTTAGATTGTTTGCTGATGATGTGGTTATTTATAGGGAAGTAAGGAACTCGGCTGATTGCTTAGAAATTCAGCGTGATCTGGATGTTATTTCGGCATGGTGCGATGAATGGCAACTTACACTAAATTGAAAAAAAAAGTGCAAGACCATGTGCATAGCTAACAAAAAGAACCAGATTGTTCATAAATACGAGGTAAACAGTTCAGTTATTGATATGGCCGATTCTGTGAAATATTTGGGAGTAACAATACAAAGGAACATGAAATGGGACGTACACATTAATTCTTTAGTAGGTAGAGCTAGGCTGCGATTCCTAGGTCAAGTCTTGAAAAACTGTAATGAACAAACAAAGGAGATAGCGTAAAAATCTCTTGTGCGTCCACATTTGGACTACTGTTGTGCCATTTGGGATCCGTTTCGTTAGGGGTTGATTGACAATATAGATGAAGTACAGAGAAGAGCCGCTCGATTCGTGACCACTTGCTATAGTTCTTATGAAAGCATCACTGATTAGTGGACTGGGCTGGGAGTCTCTGGTAGATAGGCGACGCACGTTTCGTTTAAACTTATTGGTAAACATGCGTACTCCCACTTTCACTTACGAGTGTAGTGAAATACTTCGTCCACCAACCTATTTAAGTCGGAATGACAGGAAAGACAAAATTAGAGAAATAAGGTGCCGCACTAATTCTTATATGAATTCTTTTTTCCCTCGTACCATTCGGCATTGGAATGCACAGCAAAGAGATTAGTTTTGGTGCTGAGCACCCTCTGCCACCAACAGTTTTGTGAATTGCAGAGTATATATGTAGATCCTTTCGGTAAGCGTCTGTAAGCTATCTGTTAAATTTTGTAACTGCGTGACAAAATTTTGTTCTCAGAACCATGAGTTAGATTGGATAAAATATTATTGCATTTCATTTTCAAAGTTAGTTTTTATGTTTATTCAAGTTAGAAAGCAGTTTTACAGTGTTCAAGATAGTATTTTCAATATTTTTAATTTCAACATTCTTCGGCATTCGCCTGAAGTGCGAAATTCATTATCTAAATTATTTATTTTCGGCTAAACGATTAAAGTTAGGATATTTTTTATAATAACTAAAGTTAACATTTATTTAAAGATCTAGCGATTTGTAAAGTTTCAAGGAGATAGAATTATTTTTATAGTCGAGGTCAAATTAGATGATGAAACCTTCAGATTTGAGATGAGAAACTGATCAGTTATTGGAAAGATTCTCATGGGAAGTGCAGCCGCTAGGTTTTCCCACGCTCCGTGAGTACCAGAACTTTCCTGGTTAGTAGCCACGGCGAGCGAGTCAGTCGGCTAGGAACAATGCGAGGGGACAGTCTTCAAGTAGCAATAGACGCGACACCACGTTAGCTTCAGTAGTCGGTGAGAGTTTTATTTTGGAATAATGCCGCTTGTTTTATTCAAGTTAACCATAATGTCGTGTTAAAATAGTATTTCTCCAAGTGAGGCCTCGGGATTGTTTGATTTTACTAAGCTGTTGAACAATGGGAGCGTGTGATTCTCTTTCGTTAAATTACTACAACTAGAAGTTTGAACTATTCGGGTGTGGTCTGGCTTGACCGGTTAATCGAACTTGTAATTCATTTCTTTGGAAAATTCGTCTGATTGCCTGTACAGTTGTTGGCTTTGTGAACTTTTGGAAGAACATACTTATTTAAATGGCAATGAACTATTTATCATTATTGAACTTAACCTTTTCATAGTTTTCTGGTTAAAATCCTATGTGGCAACCGTATCATCTTAACTAAGTCAAAACTGTTACATCCAAGGCTACACACGGTTATAGCTGAAACCAAGTGTTTATGCTCCACCCCAAGCATAAGCTTTTCGTCTTACACGTCATAGCCTCCTAGCACATGTTGGTGTGTTGGTATGAAATGTGTCTCCTGGAGACAGAGACAAAGGATCAGATCGTGCTCAGAGTTGTAACTCAACTTTGCGAGCCGTAAAACCGTTAATGTTCCATTGGAGTATGGGAACCATCTTATCAGTTTAGTTTCACCCGCCCCGGTTCATGTGGGTCTTCGGTCTCTGCCTGCTGAAGAAGGGACCAGTCTCGTCCACCAGCATTTCAGTTTCTTCTGACTCCAAAGAGACAGACATCTCCGTCTCAGTCAACTCAAACACCTCCTTGACCTTCTTCTCCCTATTACCAGGAGTTCTGGGAGGGAACGAAAAGGGGGATTTCACAAACTGAGTCGTGTCCGCTCTGCCTAAACTTCTGGCCGCGGAGCTCTTGATCACCTCCATTAGCGCTGGTAGCAGATGTTGTTGCTACTCCTGTCACTGCCCGTGAAGAAATTGGAGGTACAGTGACTTTAACTGCTGTTGCTGGTGGAACATTTGTTGCTGTTGCTGGTTTGGTCGAGGTCGTAGACATGTTGCTACCGACGTCCGCGGTCTTAGATGTTGCGACCTTCGCAGATTTTGCACAGCATTTGCACAGACATGAGTATTTAGTACTATTGCTCATGTCTGCAACGGACGTCTTGGTAGCAACACTTTGTTTCCTGACGGGAGCTGATGCCATCTTAGCAAAACTAGATCCAAAAATTGGAGCGGCGAGAGACTTGGCCTTCTTTTAAGCTTCCCCGTAAGGAATCCGCTCTTTGGTCTTCAGCTCCTGTATCTTGCGCTCTTCAAGATACACTTGACACTCCCTACTCCAGGCCGGGTGCGATCCGGAGCAGTTGACGCACACCTGAGGGAGCGTGCAACTGACACCTGGCTCACGTGCCCCCTTGCCGCACTTACCACAGGTGCCCCACCCCTGCCCTTACATGACGCCGTCGTATGTCCAAACGGCTGACACTGAAAACAGCGAATCGGGTCCGGAAAATACTGTCGGACATTCAGATTTATGTAACCTTCAAGTTTATGTAACCCGCTTTGATGTTCTCTATCAGTACTGGAGTGTCAAACGTCAGGACGAAGGTGGCAGTCTTTTCGATACTGTCATTTACCCTTCGTGTGATTAGGCGAACTAGTCCAGTCATTTAAGCTTAAATTAGGTAAGAATCTCGGAATTCGAGATACCCAGCTGTAAGTCTGTAAATACTTGTATATTGACACCCTAAAAGTTGTCTCAAAACCTACATATGGTAGGGTGTACGCAACTATTAAATTTCAAGGTCAAAGGTCACAAAAATCGTTTTTTTGCGCTTTTTTTGTAAATATCTCATTTCCTATGGGTTTTTTGCTATTTGTATTTATTATCAATATTGTAGAATACAAAATTCTCTACAAATTTTGTCTAAAAAATTTTTTATACGGAGAACCGTTTTCGTGATAGAAGGCGGAGAGCGCGCGGTCACAGCATCACTTCAGGTCAACCGGTGCCTCCGGTCGAAAACGCGCCATATACAGTTGATGAACTATCGATAAATCAATGATTATAAATATTTGTCAATTTTTATTAACTATTATATTATTTTTTATCATTTTCTTCATGCAATAAATCTATATTTATTCAATAATACTGATAACCGTTTCCTAAAATTAAAAAATAATTAAGGGAAAAACTTAAATCATAATGTAATTATATTCCCATTTACACTAATGACATTTTAAATAGAAAATAATTAAGTGCATCTTCTTTAAAATCTGGAGCAGAGAAGATACTTTTTCTATTATTTTTGATAAATACATGAATTATTTACAAAGTCATTACAGTTCCAAAATAATTGTTGTATTTGACGGATATTCAGACTATAGTAAGAACGTAAAGTCTATGGAGCAGCAGAGAAGAACTGCTGCACTTTCAAAAACGTATGAAGTCTGTTTCGATGAAACAATGGTTGTACCAATTACTCAAGAAAAATTCTTATCAAATCGAAATAACAAAGATATGCTCATTAATATGTTAATTGAAAAATTACAAGCTGCAAAAATTACTACTAAACAAGCCAGAGATGATGCGGATGTTCTTATTGTTGAAACTGAAATTGAAGAATCAAAGTCTGAAAAAACTGCAGTTATAATAGGACAAGATATTGACTTACTTGTCATTTTAATTGGGCGTACACTGTCTTACGAACAAGAAATTTTCTTTGAAAAAGTTGGGAAAGGAAATGTAAAAACGGAGATATACTCGACTAAAAGTTTTGATAATTATCCTCATTCCAAAACACATATTTTATTTCTGCACGCATTAAGTGGCTGTGACACAACTTCAGCGCTTTTTAAAAAGGGAAAAAAATTATTTTTAAAAGTTTTTTAGAAACTGACAATTTTGGATGAACTAGCTGCAGCATTTGAGGAAGAAAATTGTTCGGCACAGAGATTATTAGAGAGTGGAACTCAAACCTTATTGGCAGTCTATTATAATGCTCCGAAATCTGTGAAAAGTCTCGATCATCTTCGTGATATACATTACGTCAAGTCTACAAAACTTAATAAACCTGTGCAGCTTTCAAATATTCCACCAACAAGTGCAGCTGCTCATCAAAATTTCAGACGTGTATATTATCAAGTTCAAACTTGGTTAGGGCATGATTTGGAACCCCAGGTATGGGGTTGGGCAATGCGAAACGATTTTCTGGAGCCTATCATGACAATTTTACCCACCTGCTCCAGAAGATTTGCTAAATACAATTTTCTGCAACTGCAAGAGTGTTTGTGGTTCGCGATGCGGATGCAGGAAAGCGGGCTTGCAATGCTCTTTAGCTTGTGGCCAATGTAATGGGCAAGCTTGTCTCAATGCTCTACCATATCAGAGCGACACTAACGAAGATGGAACCTTTGACTCCGAAATCATGAAAGAACTTGAGACAAATGTCGTTGAAGACGATAATGAAGACCAGTTTGAAATTTACCAGCAGCCGGAGGACGACGAAGAAGATGATTAAAATTATAAATTGTATTTTTTGTAGCCTTTATTCCATTTTTTTACTTTTAATAAAAATAAATGTATTGAATTATATTTTTAATAAAAAGATTAATTCATAATTTATTTGTTTTTTTATCATGTAAGAAGTTATTAATATTAATTAGGTTAAAATTCATATATAATTCCTATATTTTTATTAACAATTCTGCAATTACATGGGCAGGTAAGTGCTGTTAAATAAATTAATACTGAATAAAAAATGGATATGTTAGGAAAAAATTATAAAATATAATATAATAGTTAATAAAAATTGACAAATATTTATAATCATTGATTTATCGATAGTTCATCAACTGTATATGGTGCGTTTTCGACCGGAGGCACCGGTTGACCTGAAGTGATGCTGTGACCGCGCGCTCTCCGCCCTCTATCTCGAAAACGGTTCACCGTATAAAAAAAATTTTTAGACAAAATTTGTAGAGAATTTTGGATTCTACAATATTGATAATAAATACAAATAGCAAAAAACCCATAGGAAATGAGATATTTACAAAAAAAGCGCAAAAAAACTATTTTTGTGACCTTTGACCTTGAAATTTAACCATATATAGGTTTTGAGACAACTTTTAGGGTGTCAATATACAAGTATTTACAGACTTACAGCTGGGTATCTCGAATTCCGAGGTGAACTTACTATAATGACTGGACTATACCTCGACCACTTTCTGATTTTTCCACTCCTTAACGAGTTCCTCGGTCCCTATATCAATAATATCACCGCCGGTGACAACGCCTTTGCTACTGTTTAGAGATTTGTGAAGTTCGTAGGTAATGGTGAACCCCCAGAGTTAAGGAGCTGTGTAGCTTGCCTACAGGTGGTGGTTTCCAGCAGTAGCATCCCATTCCTCAGCTTTTTCATTGAATTCAGGGTCCCTACCAATCCCTCTAATCCTTTAGATCATATATGGGCAACCCCCGGCCCCCGGGCCGGATCCGGCCCTCCACTAACTTCAGTCCGGCCCGCGAGAGATTCAGAAATTTCAAATAACGCTTCAAACTCAAGTCTCCCATTAATTTTCATTTGATTTTTCTATCTGTTTTTGTTAATTTTATTTTTTTATGTTTGATTATCCTGTTTTAATCCTAGTAAATAAAAAACGTGTGAATTTTTATCGCCTTTTTGTTCACTACTATCTACTTCTTTCTTACCTACGGCTCGCGACCTGATTAAGTCTCGAAATTACGCCCTTAGCTAAGCAAAGGTTACCCACACCTGCTTTAGATACATGATAAGGTGAAACTTTTTCAAAAGAACCTTCTACTTTCTGCATTACAATAAAAGCGTTCAAACAAATTCTTCTGTTACTGTCTCGTTCTGAATTTGGGGGGGGGGGGGGTATCTACCCTCACCCGCTTCTTAGAATACCGTGCGGCACACCCGTACCGCAGATATTTAGGTTGTTGCAAATTTGTTTTTGATTATTTTTAGAATTTTAAGCTGAAATTTTGGTCCCACGAGTAAAGGAGGAAAGGTCCGAGAGGCGTGCCTCCATAGCTTATTCCCCAGGCTAAAACAACAGGGGTGCGTAGGTGCCCCTGAGGTTGCACGCTAGCAAGTGATCTCCTTCATCACCCATTCACCTCCTCGGCACGTGTATGACTTTGAGGTTGATGGTTTTTTTTTTTTTTTTTTTTTTTTTAAATAGAGGTTTGTACCGTCCTCGCGATCCGGGCGGTGAAGCCAAGATCCCCGTTCTCCTAGGCACACAACGTTCCACCGCCACGCCCTACGGTGGTCGTTGAAGCATGGTAGGAGTTTACGGTGTGGGAAACTTGCGGCGCTCACAAGTTTCCAGCTCGGGCACCGCGGGTTGGCCATACCCGTACCTGGCACTTGCGTACCAGGCCCCTGAGGGCTATCTCAAATAACTGAGAGGTAATCACATTGTAAAACGGAAAACTGCTACAGTAAATTTTACCTTAAAATGTATGCCACATCCCACTATCATTGGTCGTCTCTTAAAAGAACTAAAAAAGGAGGAGGAAGGCAGTGGTAAGCACTAGATATCCCCCTCCCCTCACTGCGATAGGACGTAACTGCTTTATCGTTGGTCTAACAAATATGCGCTTATTACGCCAAGTTTACAACAGCTTAGATTGCAAGGCAATGTTGCACCACAGAGCAGTAACGACATCACCTCGATATAGTTGCACTCTGACATGCAGGTTGGCCCAGACTTCCATGTACTTCTCTTTTTAATATATCTACTTTAACTTCCTCGTCTCTCTCACGCGAATGCGAAATACACATACCGCTATTTTGACTAATACTGAGATTATTAAATGAACACAATGTAATATTTAACGAGATTTTAGAGCAGAAAGTGTAGTCTGGACGAAAATGTAACAAGAAATGATTAAACACAAAGATTCATACTTTTAAAGCTGCTTTGTTGTTGGTGTTGTCACCGTTGTTAGTGCATTAGGGCACGCCGACATTGGTCATTAGCGCCGTAGCAAAAATCTGGTATAGGAACGTGGTGAAAAATTCTAAAATTCTTTACTATGTGAGCGACAGTAAAGGGAGCTGTACATACAGAAATTAAAAAAAAGTGTAAAACAATTATACGCCAGGCTGTAAACAGGCAACCAAACAATGAAATTCTACTAACCAACAGACTATATGGCTAGCTGAAGAAACGCCAGCTAGATGTAACACACATTGAAACAAAATGTCTAGCTGTTTGGACGCAGGCCAACCACGCAAGGAAGGTGGCTTTTAAAAACTACGCTGTTCTCTCCAGTATTTTTTGGGATAAGATCGCCCAATAAACAGAACTTTAAGACCTAGGACACATTTCCATTTTCACTATATTAAAATAACGGATAAGACATCGGCTAGGCCAACATCTGCCCTGAAATAAAAACTAAAACACAAGTTGTTAAAATGTGATTCTTCGTCAATGGTACGCTACAAGCACCACATTCCTATTCGTCAAAGAAAAATGAACTATCAGGAGGTGGGTAGAATAAAATTTCTCACCAGTTTTAAGGTTTTACTCCAAGACTGCATGGTCGGGTTATAGAGCCAGAGCTTGTTATGCTTGACTTCCAGCCATTACCACTGCCAAACGACGAAAATATTTCGACACCAACCTAAGGTCAAATGTTGGAAACAAAAACAATCTTGACCTTGTTACAGGCTAACTTGGCAGCTTCATCAGCTGCCTCGTTACCCTATATTCATATTGCCTGGAAGCCATCAAAATGGAAACTACTTTCCATAAGACTGGAGAGTGTCCTGTGTACCCAGAACTAGTCGGTCTGCTGGGAATGGGTTTATATATTTCCTGTATAAAGCTCAGGAAATCACAGTAGTGAAGTATTTTGTGGTTTGAATAATTTTCATTTGCTGAAGCGACTTTAATGAAGCACAGTACTCTGCTGCACCTACTATCCTGCTTTTATCTACAGGTCACTCGAATGCTACCTACATCATTAACAACATTGACTAATTACTACACTCCGCGATAAATGCACGACGCTGGTTTAAAGAATCAATAAATCATTAACAAAAACATTGTCAGCAGTAAACAACTAGTTTCATAGTGATGTGTCTAAAAGAATTATGGGCCTCTTTAAAAGCCAAGGAGGAGATAATATCAAACCTTTGTGATGAGCAGCGATCAACGAATCATCATATTCCTATAAAATAGCCGTTCTATGGAAACTGGATGGATTGGTAGCTATGCGAATGATTATATTTGGGCTTTGGAACACGTCAACAAGGTGGTTGCTCGAGCCCTAACAACGAACTGGGATATCAATGAGGCTTAAAATGGAAATAAATGGTTTGTATGATCACAGAAACCTAAAAACTTAAAACATTATTAACAATGACTGGTTGGCTATAATAATGCCATCCAGATTAAACAGAAGTCAAAACATCAAAGTTTCTGACTGATTGTAAAAGCGCCAGCCAGATTATACCAAAAAAGACGCAGTACTAGATTCGTGGCTGTAAAAGAACCATCAGTCATCCACGAAATGCTGAGGAATGGGTTTTGGCTGATCCAGCAGCATTTCAGTGTGTTCAGAGTCCGAAGAACCTATGGAGATATCCGCTTCGACAAAGACCTTATAAAGTGGTGCCTGTTTCTTTTTGGTAGGCCTTTTCCCTTCTCCCTACCACCGTATAGCCTGGGAAACGATTAGGGAGGAAACCTCACAAACTCTGATGGGTCGGTCTGCCAAACTTTGGACCCCGTTTTTTTTTGAGTTGGCAAAAAGGAGACCTTGAAATCATTAAAACTTAAAACGGTAAGTCGATTACGGGCTAAAAAATACACACCGAGTATTCTACACAAAAGTATAAGGCCAGCTTTCTGACCATCCATGTAGTCTGTTAAATTTAGTTGCAATTCATGTTCAGCACCTCGAAGGCTAAATGGCGTACAAGGAAAGGCCAAGTCATCAACAAATAAGGATAATCAAAAGAGATACCCTACTATTGACGAAATGCTGATTCTTGAGGAACATTGTTTATTCTGGATAAAAAGATCTGATACTGCACAACGAATTCTGTACCAGATGCAACAAAAATGAGGAAATTTGTACAGATTCCCATAAAACCCTATTCAAGCATCTGTATTAAAATTCCATGCCTTTAGGTAGTATTGCAGGTCTTACCTACATCAAGAAACACTCCCAAAATGTGTTGGCTGCAATCAAGTTTCCCCATTTCTAGCTCGATCCGGTTATGCAAGATGGACCAGAATTTCCTGAATCCACACGAAGTGGCTCAGCAGATTTTTGAATTCGAGATACCACACTATAAAGGGGTCACCATCCTTTCTGGCGTCTACTACTCAAGCCGATGCTACGATAGCTGTAGGTAACATTTTGTTTTTGTATTGACGATGATTCTATCCTTGAGTCTGAGAAATATCCTTCGGTGCAAACACTGCTAAAATATGTAGTAGGTACTATTCAGCAAATTAGCTAAGCTGTCTTTACATGTGGTACTGGATCAGGTCAGGCCCTGTTGAGAGTTTTTTGGCGCTGTTTAATGCAGACTCCAGCTCCCAAGAAGTAAGCGTGCTATTGTACGCATGTGTATCCGACGAATGGAAGCTCAGCATGAGCCTTTCGGCAACAATTCTTCGTTGCTGAATCCAAAGGTTCAGTATATCAGATGAAGACTCTCATTAGCTTCGCGATGCTTCGTTCGTCGCAAACTAGTGATGAAGAGAGCCTTCCAGATATACGACGGATAGATTCCAATTGTATTTATGTTGATGTGGAATGGTTATTAGTGCTCACAAAGTTTTGCTATCCTTAATAACACGACGCGGTTTATTCTAGCAATTGGAATTCTGCCGAGTTTTCATGTGTTTAGAATAACCTAAAATGTGGCAATAGTCATTTACGACCACGAATAGCGGGGCGACGCTCTTCATTCCATTAGGTTGGCGTTCTCCCCAGCATTTTTCGAAATGGAATGGAAACACCAGGCGCATGGTGATCCACCCTCTCCTCAATTTCATGACATTGCTGGAGATCTGCAAATTGGCTTAACTGATGTTCCATTTACATCGGGTGTTTCCTACACCACTAACTCAACATTCGGGTAATATCTAGATTGCGATACCGCTGCAATCACTATAACCCGCTGCTTAAAGTGTCAACGTCCAAGCGTTTCAAGTCAAGTATGGGTCTTTCGTTTGGGTGAAATATAAATGGATTGAAAAACTAAGAATATTTCAAGAAGGGCAATACAAATTTAATAATTTTTATTACAACATTTTTCATGACAAAACTTTGAAGCCACGTTTGTATATTTTAGGGTTTCCGTTGCACGAAAAAACAATACAGAATCGATTGATACTTCGAATTATTAAATGTGAAAAGCTCGTAAGTGACGACGTTTGTTAAGTGCACAATTTTTTCGTAACTTCATCTAAACTACAGAAATGTACTCGATGACAGACGCAGCCTCCTAATCTGCGTCAGATATCTGAAAATCACCGGTATAATATGAATTCTAGTTGGTATGTACCTGTTATGGTGTAGAAATCAAATGATTTCCGCATTGTTATATTTGATGTTGTAAATGCTGTATTCCAATAGATAACTATCCTGACAGGCAATAGTTTCCTGGTAGTTTTTTTCATCGACGCCACAAGTACGAAATAAAGGTCTGTACTGTACAATAGAAAACGCCACTGCTGTACTTTGACAACACATAAAACAATTATCTCGTTCCGTCACTCCATAAACACTGTCCTCGGCCAGAGTCAGCAACTACGCTGTATACATAAACAGAGTTGCGAAATCGAGTATACTATCGAAGTTATCGATTTATCGCGGAGAATATTTAAGTTGTGCACATACACACTGCTCTATAACGGAAAGTAAGTTTATGGAATGTTACTAATAAATTTTATCATTTGCGAATCTTGTTTATATTTTAATAATATTATCAATAGCGATACTTAGTCGTTTTTTTTTTTTTTTTTTTTACCTTTTGCACTGATATATATTTTTATCATTATTATTGATTACTTCAGTTTTACCTATTTTCACAAATCGATACGGTACACTTCCGCATTCAGCACGCGATGTGTTTATATATATATATATATATCGAACTATCTCCTGTTTCATGTGCGACAATTTATTTCACGAAAAAGAAACCAGACTTCGATCATCTACCTGGAATAACTATAGCTGGACAGAAAGTTCCATGGAGAACAACACACAGATACCTAGGAATAGTATTAGATCAGAAACTATTGTTTCAGCACCATATAAGGGAGCGATTCCAAAAAGGACTGGCTGTAATACTAAACCTATATCCGATCCTCCGAAGTAAGGAGATGACGGTAGAAACAAAAACACGAGTGTATAAAATGGTCATAAGGCCATTTATATTATACGGATGCCAAATATGGGGTATAGCGGCAAAATCAAACATAGGAATACTGCAAAGATTGCAAAGATTGCAAAACAGATGTCTACGAATGATACTCGGAGCAAGAATAAGCACACCAACTCAACAACTTCATGACGCAACAGGGATATCTACAAACAAAGACGAAATATACAACCAGAGCCTACGCCTATACAACAAATTGGACAAAAATAGGAATAGCAACGACGAAAGGCTCCAAGAACTAGGCAAAGAAACAATACAACCATGGCATAAGTACAAATTCCCACGAAGTATCGTCGAGTAACGGAACAAGTAAATAAATAAAACGAACCAAACGGGGTTTCCAATAAGGTCACACCACTGGTGTGACCAAAGCAGGTTTGTCCCCAAAGCGATCAATAAACGGTGCCCTCAAAACATCCTAACGTAACGAACCAGTAGAACTGCACACTGCAGTAGAACTGTAGCAAAACGACCGTTGAGGCCGGTGAAAAAAAAAAAAAAAATCTCCTGTTTCTGATGTAGTATACCATGGAATCGCAACCAGGTCCCAGCCGCGTTCGTTCGTCTTCGGAATGATCGTGGTCCGATGATTTACAACCGCGTAAAAAAAAAAAAAAATAACAGGTGGTTAATATCCACGTCGTCAGACGAGAGTACAGAAAGTGCGGAGTCTGAAGCAGAAATCGGACCACGAATAAATCTAACTTATTTGGCAGTTATGGAGCTCGATCAAAACAAAGTTATAGATTTTGTGCGAGGTAATGGGTTAATTATAAACAATTATTTTTGTCCTAAATGAAATCGCGCTATGAAAGTAGTAAAAGTATCAGAGAAGCGAACTCGAGAAGGAGTGATGTGGCGTTGTAGGGAACACAACCTCTGGCGGTCTGTACGGAAGGCAAAACTGTCAATGTCAGAAGTGTTAAAATTGACTTACTGTTTTTGTCACCGTCTGCGTGTTAGGAATGCTGCACATGAGATTGGGTGCAGTTTGCAAACGGTTATTGATTGGTACAGCTTCTGTAGAGAGATTTGCACAGCCATTACCAACGAAATGGGGAAATTGGGTGGGCCTAACAGAATAGTAGAGGTGGACGAAAGCTGTTTCGACAAAAGAAAATATCACAAGGGGAGGGCAAGCAGTAATGTATGGGTATTCGGGGCTGTTGAACAGGGACCGGTGGGAAAAATCTTATTGAAAATAATAAACAAAAGCGATAAAAAAACCTCTAATTCCATTGACTATAGAAAATGTTGTAGCCGGGTCAACTGTATATTCTGATAAATGGGCAGCATATGGAGGACTAGAAAGTGCAGAATTTATTCATGCATCTGTAAACCATAAATTTCAGGTTAAAGACTACTCTACAGGAGCCTATACTAATACCATCGAGTCGCAGTGGTCCGCTATTAAGTCCCACATAGGGAAGGGTAAAGGGCGTAAGATACCTTTGCAAACTCATCTCAACGAGTATGCGTAGATAAGGAATGTATCAGAGTGAATGTGTGTTCCGTAAATTTTTTCGTGATATTGTGTCTGTGTACCCTCCGTGCACTAGAGATGTGGCATCTAATTAATGTTTTTTATTTATCTTGTTTTAATTTTTTGTTTGGTTGGCTATATGTTTTATATTTGTTTCACGTATGAGATAGTATTTTAAGTATGTTTCATGTATTTTAAATTTTGCCCTCAATCATGTGCCCAAGCTGCTACCTTTTATCCATTTGGTAAGTTGGTAAACGATTTTTGTTATACAGTTTATATAGCATATAAATAAATGTATTATTACTTGTTAATAGTTTGAATAGTTTTTTGTTCTATTCTAATGTATTTTCGCAGATTATTAGAAGTTTCTGATTTGAAGTTTTTTAATGTAAATTCATTATAAAACGAAGGAAATTTTGAGAAATCGCAAATAGTAGATCTTGTTCTGTTTGTAATTCAACTCGGTTAGAACATGAAAACATATTTTCATTTAGTAGTTGTCGTATGTAACAGGTATTGATGGTTTTTTAGAGACTGGTATTACTATTATTTTATGGATAAAACGGAAGTTTGTATTTTTTATTACATCTAACATGTTTATTAGTCGCCTGTAGCGAAGGGTAAGCGCTGTAAGAAACCCTTCTCAGATTTCAGTAGTTAATGTTAAAACTGAAATTACATTTCCAAATTAAGATTACATGCATTGATTATATTGTAGATACCGATACGTAACATGTTTAAAATAGCAAATGAAAGTTGCACCTAATATTAGTATGCATATATCATTAAATATTCATATCCGTACGGCACGGAAGCTGCAATCAATGGAGAGCACAATGAAAGAACAATGACAAAGGGACGAACCGGAAGTACTGGGGAAATGTGTAATTTGTTTTTTGTTGAGTATACATATTTCCTCTCGCTAAATTAATACTCCAACAACTCGACCTATGGGGAAATCGATTGTAGAACCCCACAAAGCAATGTGAGCTCTGAATTCTCCCAACAAGAGAAATGGCCGAATAAGTTGCTGCAAGATGTTAGATGCATTTTGAGGTAGACATAAAAAGCATATGCTGCAAGTGTCCCTGAGATTGTACGCTTCGAAGTGGTTTCTCTGATCACTCATTCACCTCCTCGGTAAGTTACTCACGTTGAGGTCGAGGGGCTTTTTATAGATGTTTGTACCTTCCTCGCGATCCAGACGTCGAAGCCAAGATTCCTGCTCTCAAAGAGACACAATGATTTACCGTTACTCCCTACGGTGGTCGCAGAAACATGATCGGAATTTGCGCTGTGGGAAGCATGTTGTGCCTTAGAAGTTTCCAGCGTGGAAACCGCGGTTTTTTTTTTTTTTTTTTTTTTTTTTTAGTTGGCATTTGGCTACGAGACCATACAGCCACCACTATGTAATTTTGTAGTTTGCAAGTATGTATTGTATCGCTCAATGTATTATTGATTCTCCGTGGTATAGACAACACAAGACAAACACAACACTTAATTAAAACCACCCATGCCCGAGGCCGGACTCGAACCGGCGACCCCTGCAACGCGAGGCCAGCACGCTATCCCCTACGCTGCCGGGGTCGGCATACCGCGGGTTCACCAAACACGTACCTGACACTTAAAAGAGGGGTCGTCCTGAGAAATGCAGAACCCGTTTACCAGTACCTGTGCTGGTTCATGATGACATAGAAAACTCTGCCATTAAGAAGATGGCTACCAATAAAAATTTACAACAGGTCTTTGTCCGTCCATAATATGTCATGGAACCAACGATACGATACAACAAAATGTCGTTTGATTGACGGTGAATCTCCTGATGGATGGTAGCGGGCAAAAGTAAAGCTGTATTTAGTAAAGAGTATTTCTCCAAATGCTTTACTCTAAAAAAACATTAACTCCGGATGCTAAAATATGTCCCTCTCTACCGCACCAAAAGGAAAGCCAGTTTCTTGCTGATTGCGAACTAAATCCCTTACATTGTACATAAAGGATTTATTTTCCTGAAAGTTTTATACACATCGACATCGGTATCATCAGAACCGTGCAAGGATTGGGGACAACTAGTGGGAAGAAATTAGGCCATCAAAGGATTCGATTGTATCTAGAAGCATTCGTCTACGAAATAGCACCATCGGGTGTTACTAAAACCTTAGTTCTATATCAATCCCATTCGTCAGTAGGTTGCGTAATTCCACACCTCACGAAACTGCAAGAAGTATTTCATCACAAGGAGCCGTCAGCAAGAAGCCGGCACATTACTATGAATATTTTAAGACAAGTAGTAAAATCGGCGGGAAAATATTCGTGATCACGAAAAAGAGAGTACGTCTGTCTGACATTGTACAGGCGCCTCAGACGAAGGTGTCATACAGGGACATCCCAGTGATAAACTAAGACGAGTAACAAATATTCATTTTCACCAGCTACATCTTGAGCTAATTAAAGGTAACTGTTTAATAGCACAAGCACGAGTGTTCAATTATCGTAGTATGATCGTCCAACAATAGTGGCGGATCCAGGGTGTGGGGGGCTATGGGGCTCAAGCACTCCCCCCCCCCCAAAAAATGTAATTAGGTCCACGCCCGACATCAAAATTTGGAGACCTTTTTTTAGATCTACTGATCTTTTAAGGGCGGCATGACTATAAAGCCTACCCTTACCCGACTCAAGGATCCCCCTGCCCCACACAAAAATATTGGATCCGCCACTATCCAACAAGGAGCTGGCGTAGCAGCCTAGCCATTGTACACTGAGGTGACAAGTCGCGGAATACCCTGCTAATAACGTGTCGGCCCTCCGTTTTCCAGGCGAAGTGCAGCAACACGACGTGGCATGGACTCCACGAGTCGTTGGAAGTCCTCTGGAGAAATATTGAGCCATGTAGCCTCTACAGACGTCCATAATTCCGAAAGTGTTGCCGGTGCACGAACTGATCTCTCGATTATGGGATTCATGTCGGGCGATCGCGGTGGGAAAATCATCCGCTGGAATTGACCCGAATGTTCTTCAAACCAATCGCGAACACTTATGGCCTGGTGACATGACGCATTGTCATCCTGGAAAATTCCATCGTTGTTTGGGAACATGAAGTCCATTGAATGGTTGCAAGTGGTCTCCCAGTTGCTGAATGTAATCATTTCCAGTTAACGATCGGTTCAGTTTGACCAGCGGACCCAGTACATTCTATGTAAACATAGCCCTCACTATTATGGAGCCACCACCAGCTTGTACAGTGCCTTGTTGACAACTTGGGTCCATGGCTTCATGGGGTCTGCGCCACACTCGTACCCTTCCATCAGTTCTTACCAATTAAAATCGTGACTCATGTGACCAAGTCACTTTTTTCCAGTCGTCTACGGTCCAACTGATATGGTCACGAGCCCAGGAGCGCTGCTGATGGCGATGTCGTGCTGTAAGTAATGGCTCCCGAGTCGGTCTTCTGCTGCCATAGCCCATTAAAGCCGAATTTTGCCGGACTGTCCTAACGGACACGCCCGTCGGACTTCCCAAATTCTTAAATGTGGTGTGCCTCAGGGCTCAATTCTTGGCCCTCTGCTGTTCTTAATCTATATAAATGATCTCCCACATATACTAGGTGATAATGAACACATGGTGCTCTTTGCAGATGATACCAGCATATCGTTGAAAGACCCATCAGCACAAAACCTCGAAAACACAGCAAATGATGCTATAAAGAAAATTAACAGGTGGTTTAGTGCCAACAAACTAATACTTAATGTAGAAAAGACAGTTACTTCAGTTTGTTACAAAAAATAAAACAAAGGACAACTATAATGTGATATCAGAAGGAAAAGCAATCAATGAAAGTAATTTCACAAAATTCCTGGGTGTATGTATAGATAACAAATTGAACTGGAAACAGCATATTCAACAACTTCTTAAAAAACTGAATTCTGCAACATTTTTACTTAGGGTAATATCTAGAATAGCTAATATAGAAACCAGAAGTTAGTATATTTTGCATATTTTCATTCCCTGCTCACTTATGGCATCTCATTCTGGGGAAACTCGTCACAAGCACAGAGGGTATTTAAATTGCAAAAACGTGCTATAAGAACTATTTTTGGAGCAAGCCCACAGACGTCGTGCAGAAATCTATTTAAAAACCTGGCTGTTCTAACAATGCCAGCACAATATGTATACTCTGTACTATCATTTGTAGTGGAAAATCCTGAACACTTCAATCTTAATGCTGACATACATAGCCATAATACTAGGAATAAATATAATATTCACAAGGATTACAAATCACTGTCAATTGTACAGAAAGGGTTAACATTTACTGGAGCTTCCTTATTCAATGTCTTACCAACAGAAATTAAATGTTATCTACAAAAACCCAACTACTTTAAGTCTAAACTGAAAGAGTTTCTGCTTCAGAATCAATTTTACTCTGTAACAGAATTTTCTTCTTGGAATTTGGTAACTAAGAATGACTGATAAAATAGTATATATGGTGTATGGAAGGGAAAGGTGACAAAGTTGTCCACAATTACTAAAATGATATATGGTTTTTCTTTCTGTTGAAACTTTTGACAAATGAAGTAATTACACTGTTTACAAAATTTCACTCATATATAGTAACTAACATGGGATAGCATGCACTCAAAAACTGCTGTAAAAAATTATGATACTAACAGGTTTTTAAGTAATTGACTGCTTATGAGTGGTGGTAACTGGTTGGTAAGAAAATAACTGGTTGTTAGATGCTGGTAACAAGTTTATACACTGTTCCACATAATAAGTATTAACTAACTCGGGATTGTATTTGTAGATTACACGAAATATTGGTTATACTAATGGGTCATAACTAACTTCTTGTCAATATATAATATTATCAATTATATAGTAATATTGACATTACTAATAAGTGTATGTACTGTTCCACATCCCCGAGATTATTCTCACATGGGATCAAAGTGAACATATCTATCTATTCCTGTTGTTAGTTCACGCAGTGTTGCTTGTCGGTTCACGCTGACAAGTCTACGCAGACGACGCTGGTCGCGCTCATTAAATGCCGGCGGTCGACCACTGCGTTGTCCATGATGGGAGGTTTTGCCTGAATTTAGGTATTCTCGGCACACTCTTGACACTGTGGATCTAGGAATGTTGAATTCCGTAACGATTTCAGAAATGGAATGTCCCATGCGTCTAGCTCCAACTAGCATACCGCGTTCGAAATCCGTTAATTCTCGTCGTGTGGCCATACAACCTTCCCAAGCACTGACCATTTATACAATTTGTAAGCGACACTACTGCCATCTATATATTTGCATATTGCTAGCCCATGACTTTTGTCAGATCAGTGTTTAAACCGTGTAACGTATGGCGCTGAGACGACAATGCAAAGATGTCTGAAACATTCTGAACCGTAAATATAAATTATTGCGTCCATTGTTATATATTTCAATTATTTATAAAATTGTAGGGATTCGTAGCCATCGAATTCCCTTGGAAGTTCAAGTTCTTACTTATGGCTTTACGCCTCGTCGACATCGAGGTCATTAGAGGCGGGATGGGAACAAGGAACGGGAAGGAATTCGGCCATGGCCTTTTGAAGGAAGCATGTCGGCATGTACCTGGAGTGATTTGGGGAAACCACGGAAAACCCTAATCTGGATGCCCGGGCGGGAATTCGAACCGGCTTCCTCCCGAATGCGAGGCGAGAACTTTAACCCTTCACCCACCACGCTCGGTGAAAGTTCAAGTTATGCAAAAACTTGTATCGCTATCTTTAGTCAAGGCCAAGATTTTTTTCGGAGCACTCTGTGCGGTGTTTTGAGATAGAATAAAAAATATTACATCAATATTCTACAGTCTACGGGGTTAGGGTGTGACATTTCTTTCGATCAACACAGAAAACCTTTATCAGCAGTTTCAGATACACGGCAGGTAACTAGATAGCACCAAAAAGCACATCATTACATAAATCTGCTGATATTTTTAAAAAATTTGGGCTTTTAAGCCGTTCATACAGCTTTTTAGTTTTTCGACTTCGCAACCATCATGCGCACCAAAGTAATCAAATGCTCAAAGTGAACCACAACACCGACAATCTAACACTAATTCGACTCTTGACTTACAATTAGATAAAACTGCCCACATCCGGGCTGAACCAACCTGCCAGCCACTAAAGTTCAGTGGCTGACAACAAGCCCGCCGCTAGCTGTTTGAGCGCCCGCGTGCAATATCGATTATGCCGCCCCCCTGTCTAACTACCAGTGGTGGATTTAGGAAATTTCCGAACCGGATCAGAAAACTGTGAGATTGCCGCCCCTTCGAACATTATTTGCTGCCCCCATTGTTGCCATTCCGAGTGTCCGGCCGACCGAAGCAGCTGTTGAGCTAAAAAAAAAAGGTCGCCTGTTACATAATACGCCGCAAATTTCGTCGCGGCGACAATGGAGTAGCAACTATCGCAGGGCGGCGACTGTCGATCGCTCGTTTTGCCGCCCCCCTGGATGTGCCGCCCGCGTGCGGTGCACGCCTTGCACGCCCGCTTACGGCGGCCCTGGCTGACAAAGAGGACGATTGCTGAAGAAGAGTGTTGTCACACGCACACACCATGTTCAATGAGGCACCACAACGCGGTCGAAAATACATTCTTGACGAACTGTTTTCTCGAAACAAAGAACCTGCTTGCTAAATCGTAAGAATACAAAAACTAAGCAGGCCTGCAGATAGAGGGCTGGAAGATGGGCATTGAGAGTAGTAATCAGATACCAGAAGCAGCTTCAAAGCATCCAGAATAAAGATGAAACAATTTTAAAGCATGTGCACTGGAACGTTTTTGCAACAAGAATCGATGGTTTTCAGGATGTCGAGATGATTTCGCGTCACAGGATAATAATCCACGTTCCGGCCGACACGGTAGGGCTGGCTACATCCTCTATATGGTGTCGGGCTGGCAGGGAGTGACACTGATACTCACTCTCATCACCTTTACATTTACAACAGCCTGTTATTTTATTTTATTTTTTTTAAAAAAAAAAAAAGAACTCAGCATCCGCCTGATTTTGCAAACTCTGCATTAGTCAAACGATGGAAGGCCGAAATGTTGATGGCCGCAAAGAGATTAGAACTCTCGTCCTCTGGAATGTCAGGCCCAAACGTTACCACTCAAACACTTGGCTCGGTACGACTAAAGTGTGAAACCAAGAACATAGTACCCAGGCGCCTGCTGGAACGTCTGCAACGAGAAATGAAGATAGCCTTAACGAAGTGCAGAAATGGCGAGTGATAATATCGTCTGTTTAGCTAATAATGTAGATGCAACCTTGTATAAGGTTCGGAAGCAACTGCACGGCGAGAGGGTTCTGGTCTACGTTCTAAAAGACAAACTCCTTGATGTACCAAATATTCGGCCAGCAAGCAAATATAATGAAGATTGAGCTACAAGTTCGTCAGACAATCCAGATCTAGGAATTGGTTTAGGGTGGATACGGCAAGAGGTCACAGGAGATGCAACGATTAATCAACTTGCCCCCGAGTCATAAGCCATAGACAGATTCATCCTATATTGCCACCTACAGCAGGATAAAATTACCCGAGCAGAGCAAAGGATTGCTACAATGTGACAACCTATCCTTACTGACATATCCCACGAAATGCTGCTCCGTTCACATACGGTGGTTCCCGCCGAAGATGACACTAGCAGCAAGACAGCCAGCTCTGCTGTAGCAGCAGTTAGGATAAGGGAAGGGGTGGGGGTGCAAATGTCCCTCCGCTTGCGTGTATAATAAGTGATTTTAACTGCCACAGTATCTTCTTTGTATATATTGCAGCCCAGTCCAGGATACCAAGGACACAGAATTAAATAAGTATGTAGACTTATACTGTTGACAACCTCACCAAATCACAAAAAGTAACTTCAAACAGTCAGTTAATATGAATTTCACCGAGACTAGGGAAATACAAATAATGTCTCTGAGGTGAAGAAAATATCCTGGAGGTACATTCTATGAAAACAGAATATCTCACATGTGCCGATGGCAACAGATGAACCTCTAATGGACCAGTACAAAAACTAGAATTCTTCCTGGTAACAATGATATTTTCAATGGATTCCAGCAAAAACATTTTGTTTGTACCCATACAATCAAAATAACATTGACCTCAGGATCGCCTTCCTGGACATCAAATAAGTATTCAAGTATTGCTGAAGAGACAAGTTTTAGTTTGTGCTAGTAATGGAAGGTTACAAAACAAATTTAAATATCTCAGTACTCTAGTAAAAACCAACATTTTCATCAGCATTCAAGTTGTGGGATTGATTAAAGAGTCACAAAAAAGAAAATCCAAGTGAAGTGTAAACCATCGAGCAATGATTTACTATATAATCCTGACCTACTGCTGAAAGGAAAATGACCAGACAGAAAAGATACAAGGAGAATGCAGGGAACTGAGATGAAAAAACCTTGAAAGCGTGCTTGGAAAGACCAGACATCAATAATAATAATTAGATGTGGTCATAATGACCTAGTGACAGTGTATCTATTGGCTACACATTCTGCTGCTGTTGTAGCCACCTTAACCTAACCCGGTAGTCCTGCCTAGGTATAGGGTACCTACAGTTTGATGTGAAATCCGAACCACAGAAGCATTTTGGCGCTCTTTCACATTACACAGCGAGCTGTGCCAAAGGTGAGTGCCGGGTTAAACTGCCTATGAAAATTCCCCAACAAGACAGGGATTCGAACTGGCCACCCTTCCATCTCCATCCAGTCAGTCACTTTAACCCCCGAGCCACCAGACCACTCCAGCAAGACAAGATGAAACAGAATGTGAAATGGGAAGGTCAAAACTTGACCAAAGTTGAAAGACCACAGGATAATATGGGTATGCTAAAAGAATGGAAACTATAAGAATATTTGGAAAAATGAAATAACTGCTATTGAACAACTTTAGGTAGGAGGACAACTTCACGAGATGCACAATCATACTGGAAGACAAAATTATGGCTAAACAGATAAAAGTGATATGCCAAAACAGAATTTGATGGAGGGGCTTCATTCACAACCCATCGAATAGATAGAATATGGGATGTAGATAATGTGAAGTCTGTGACAGATACTGGCAACCATTTTTTTATGAATGCTTCTTGTAAGAGAAAAGTATCAAAAAAGAAAAATGAAGTAGACTCATTCATAATTAGAATGTAATAAGCTGTAAAATGATTACATCTTTTCATAGCACCAAACAAACCAAAAGACAGATGACATTAAAAGGTTTAGGTGTGACAAATTTTTTTTAAGAAGGCTGTGTATAACATCCACAGTTTGAATTCACAAATGATGTACAAAATTTCTTTTTAACAGATGAGATGTGTAGGCCTATGATTAGTTGTTACCAATATGCAGTGAAAATAAAAGAATCATTTCTGGGTCAACAGGATGCTGGCAATTATAGTGGATCTTCATCATAGCAACATACAAATTTGAAAGCATGAACTAAACATCACCTTGAAAGCTAGAAATGATCACCAACATATGATGAGGTTAGGTAGGCCTACATTATGTAATCCTCCCAAATTACGTATGGAATTATTGGCTTCTTCTTAGGTATAGTTACCCCATCATATCTCATGGGTAGGGACTGTCATCAGAAAAGATGGAAATATTTATCAAGTTGGAGCATGAAATGTTAAAGTGAATACAGCAGATAGATTACAGAACTTAAAAAGTGAGATGAAATGACTCTAGTAAGATAAGAATTGCTGATGTTAAGTGAATGTATATAGGCCCCTACAGTATTTTTGTTAGGCTAGAGTATACAGAATAACAAGCACAGAAGATATTAATGGAGCTACTGGTGTGGAACTTACTAATGAAGAAAATAGGGTGTGTTATTGTAAAAATTACAGAATTTTTTTAATTTATTTTTATGATGATAGGAACTTACAACTGCACCAATCACATTTGTACAACTGTATATGCCAACATCAGAACAGGATGATAAGAAACAAGGGAGGAAGCAAGTTGTTAGAATTATGTGAAGAATATAAACTGATCATATCAAACACTATTTGAGAATCATGCAATAAGATAATACACCTGGCAAACTATGCAAGATACAGGAAGGTAGCAGCTTGATTATGTTATAATCACACACAGATTCAGACTCTAAGTTACAGACTGTAAAGCAAAACCGGGAAGTGATATAGATGATGACTACAATCTGACGATGATGTACAGATTAAAAGTCAATAGAATAAAGAAGGAATACAGGAAAAATAGAATTAAGTGAAGAATCAGGGAGCAATCTCATATGAGAGAAAAAATTGTAGAGATAAAGGGGGATTCTTATTCATAAAAATTGATCCTATCGCAATTGAGGAAATGGCCCACAATATCCACATGTAGCAAAAACGTTAACAGATTAACTATAAAAATCGGATCAGTTGAAATAAGCGAATTCTGTTATAGCACTAATGAAAGTAAGTCTTCTTGAGGAAGATACCTCTTTTAGTTTCGAATAATGATCTAGTCTTTACGCCTGAATAATTTTGAGGTCTTTAGAAGCAGGAGCAGAACCAGTACCGAATTAACGGGTAATATCTAGATCGCGATACCGCTGCAACCACTTACCGCCTCCCGATGTAAACACTTCCCGATGGAGAGAGTATGACGTCACTGTTTCCGTGTTCAGCCTTCGATCGATTTGAGACATTCACGTTAGGCCATAGAACGTAACCAATACTACTAATAATAAAAAAATTACGGATTAAAAAAGTTAAAGAAAATTATTACTTGCACTGCCGGTACGCCCACCATAGCCCAATTGGCTAATGTATACAACATTCCAAACTGTGATATCGTTCATTAGCGTTAACGTTATTAGTCACAATTCCTTTGATTTGTATTTGATTCCGTTCTTCTATATTTCGTCACGTGGCTGAAATTGCTATTAAAATCATTCATACGAAATAAAATATTTATAAAAACAAGATTTCGTCAATGGTTGTTTGCGTTTAGGTTGAAACGCAGCCTGGACCATACTAACAATGATAGATACGATTTGGAAATTGGGTTTCAGCAATATCGTGTGCGACGGTTACGTTTCACTATGGTCCAGGCTGCATTAAGATGTAAATAGCGATAGATACGACATTAGGTATCCGCAATAAGGTGTTTGATAGTTACGTTTCAGTGTGGTCCAGGCTGCATAAAAACCTAATCGCAAATGAATTTATTCCTGTAATACAGGTGCAAAATTAATGATTTCTCGATATAAGACGTATTAGTGATGGACTACTTTCCGTGGAAGGCCCCGTTAGTGACATTTAAAGCTGCGAGCGGAACGTATACGTCACATTCAGCATCGTAGTGACGTCATACTCTCGCCATCCGGAAGTGTTTACATCGCGAGGCGGTAAGTGGTTGCAGCGGTATCGCGATCTAGATATTACCCACAAGGGGAATAAATTTGGCCATGACCTTTGGATGAAACCATCCTGCGATTTGCCTTGAGTGATTTCAGGAAACCATAAAAAAAATCAAAATTTGAATGGCTGGAGAAGGATTTGAATCCACATCATCCTCGAATGAGCTTTACCACTTATCCACCAGGCTCAGTAATCAGAAATTTTAAAAACTGCATTCTACGTCAGAACATTTTACAGTAACGATGCTTTCTTTTAGGAATACCAGAAACGAAGAAAATTTAAGTGTCTAAACTGTAATGCTATAATAAAAGGATGTTGAAAATTAAGTAGACAGAGGTAATGAAGACGTTTGGAGATTATGGGCGAGGAGATAAGATTAATGAAGAGTTTCGGGGAATGTACAAGACTGGATTATTTTCAGACATATGGAACTGTTTAATCTGTTAATCGAGGGAACAGTCAAAGAAATAAACTTTAAAGGAAGATGAAATAAATAAAGAAGGTAAACGAGGAAGATGGTTGTAATAGATATATTAAAATGAAAGGTTAGCTCAAAATAGGAAGAAATGGATTATAGCACCAAACCACACGAGACAAACATGAAGAAATGAAAAAAAAAACCAACGCAGATAATAAAATCAACATTTCGTAAGCGTGAAATGTTTTTACATGCTTCTCCAGTAGAAAAATCCAATTCATAAAAGATAACAAACACATTTTTGTTTGCACTCTCGATAGCACTGGGCTGTAGTTCTTTGATATCCTCGAAGACAATAGGTCCAAAATATTCCAAATCTCCAAGACAAATAAGCCATTCCTGTAACACCTTAGTTTCGAAATTAGATGATACATCTTACGAAAACGTTTTTCAGTCCCAAATTAAAAACTTTTACATGAAATCTAACAGCTATCAGTCGACTGTTGAGCACGCTTTGCTCAGATATAACCGTAAACCAGAGACACCGTAAACTGCAAAGACATTGCAGCAATGCAGTTTGAATCAAAGACAGTTTCCTATGTGTCCATATCGATTCATAAATAAGTGTAAGAATGGCAATTCAGTGAAAAAACAATTAAGCACTTTGAGATACGATATCTCGAGAACTAAGCGAGATATCAAAAAACTTTATTCCTTACTTTCAATTTGTCTTGTCGAGTTCTACAAGAATTCATCATCAGATTTTGGCGCCACGGTAATGATAGAATCCCCATAATTTTTCAATCATTCACATTATAATTTATTCAACGTACCGATATACATGTTATGGTAAATATCTAATATGTCGTAAACAGAACAAGGGTGTAAGGTACGATTAAAATTACGTGAAAAATAACTTCAGAATCATAAAAGTTTGGTGGGATGTCCAGGGCCGTATACAGACCGGTTTTTTCGGGTCATTTGCCCGGGGCCCGGGCCCATAAATTGTTGACAGGGGCCCGGAAAAATCTAGGTTATGTAAATTTTACCTTCAACAACAAAAATTAAAAATTGTTAACAATCATACAGGCTTATAACTTTATGACGGAAAGAAAAAACCAGTTAATGTGAGCAAAAAACCTCTCGCAGCTTTATGCAATAAGATAAAAATATAAGATAAAAATTTATGTCCTGATTAACAAATAAACGTAGCCTACGATACGTAAAATTTAAGAGCGCAGTAAGTGACGATGGCGCTTCGGCGGTGGAAAACGGAACTACCTATGCTTGCTTTGTTTTTTATCAGCTGACTGTAAGGATCTGAATACTTTTGTTTTGTTTTATCGTTGTCAAAAAAGTGACCCCCCTCGACCCCCCCCCCCCCCCCCGCGGGTAAGAGGGGCCCGGTCGGGTGAAATTGCCCGAGGCCCATTAAACCTGTCTACGGCCCTGGGGATGTCAGTAACGTAGCTAGGTTAACAAGGGTCCCGGTAAAAAAAAAAAAAGGACGACTTTTTTTTTAGCTATACCTAGATTTGTGAGGTTTGCTGGCAGGGGTTTCCTGAGCTTTAGGCCGTTTAGGGGACCCCCTGAGCTGTGCTTGGGGTCCCCTGAGTTTGGGGACCCCGATGCCTTCACAGCACCGCCTTACCCTCTGATAGCTATGCCACTGGGGGGTGTATGAATCACACATCAGACTTGTTCTTGTGAGCAAAGATGATAAAACAACCAAATTTTATTATAATTAATGTTTTCTCATAATTGTGTCCATATTCCATAAAATTTTTAGTTTCTGAAAAGTATTAAATTTATTCTCATTTATATTTTAAAACTAAATATCGTTTAATTAAATCGAAATATCAGTGTAAGGCTATTGCAATAGTAATACAGTGCTGGCATTTTTAATAAATCTATATAGATAACAATTATTTTAGGTATTATGCTGTCTATAAGTACAGTAATATCAGTGACCTTAATGGGATTCACTTCCTCTTGGTTGTTCGTGTCTTTATTAATTACAAAGCGGCTTTCGCAGCAGCAACAATTTCCCTGCACACACGATGTTTCAATGATCGAATATTTTCTTTTAATTATTTCAGTACTTGAGTAAACTCTATAGCGCATTCTACACCCAAACAAATATTACTTTCTTCCAAAATTGGGTACTTCATTATGAAAACTTAATGTTTAATAGTTTACTGCAAACAACAAATCAATATAGGGCATTCATCATAGTCAACAGTTTCCAGCTATTGGTTGGGTCTCTGTTGTGCACAAGCCTCTCCATTTTCTTCTTTTGTCTCATCACCCTGGACAAGACCTCTCCTCTATTCAGTACACAATCCTCCATTCCTTTCAGCCTTCTATCCCTTGGCCCTCCTCTGGATCATTTACCTGAAATCTTCATTTCATGAATTTTCCTTGGTAATCTCTGTTCCTCCATTCTCTTAAAATGCCCATACCACCTTACAATAGTCTGGCATTCTCTGTCATTTCATGTTGAGGTTCCATTTTTACTGTCACTAATTGTTTTAATCCTTATCCTCTCCATTCTTGTAACACCTATTCTACCTCTTAGCAATTTCATTTCACTTGCTTGCATCCTGCTAAAGTTCCACTTCTTCAGTGTACATGTTTCAGCACCATATGTTACAATATGTACATAGCATGTGCAATATAGTACACCTTTACTTCTCAGTGACACATCCCTGTACCAAATCAGGCTTCTGGTTCTTAGAAATGTCTCTGCCTGACTCCCTCTTTCACTTCTCATTCCTTCCTCTTTCCTTTCCAACATTTCCCAGATACCTGAAACTGTTCACCTTCTTCAGCTGTTCTCCTCCCATCACAGTTCTCCTGTTTTTCTTTCTGGTTGTTACCTTAAACTCATATTTCTTCGCTTAAATTTCATATAGTTTTCAGGCACACTGTGTGTTCACACACACAACTGTGAGTGCACTCCTCTTCACCACTTCCCCAGATCACCAGGTCATCCATAAAAGAACTTCATGTTTTCATCTCCCATCCTCACTGTCACTGCCTCAATTGTCATTCATAATTATGAGAAAAGTATTGGTGAAAGGGTACTGTCTTGTTTTAGCTAACTTCTTTGCCTCAGCTAATCATTTCTTTTTCCCCCTATTTTTACACAGATCACGCTTTCTTGGTATAAGTTTGTCACTCTGGTGGTTTTGGGAATCATCTATTCTCCATGCCCCCATACCTTACTCCCATATACACAATCAAATGCTTACTCAATATCAAGGCATACCAGCAACAGATACTTTCCATACTTAGAGTTTTTTCCTTCTTCTGCAGCTGTCTCTTGGAGTGCCGGAAATTGTAAAGTGTCAATCAGTATTCTAAAGTCCTCTCTGTTGCTAATGTTGTCTTACATAATCTTGAGTCTTTCAGATCCCCTCATGTTTCATCCAGACATCCTATTTTAATTTAGCAATATAGTTAAATATTTTGTAGTTCCACTTGCAGTTGCCCATTCTGGATAAGTAGGCATGAAGTTTTAGTCTTCTTTTTCTTTTCGCATCTGTAATTTTATTAATGTCTCTTCATATTATCTATTTCTCCAGAAGTTATTGTTGTTCCTTTGTGGACCTAATATTTGCCTATTTTCTGTTCTTTCATCTACAGTTCTTCCTTTACCCCTCTTTTATTCAGTGTTAGGCATTCTCATTTATATAGTGCCTCCAGTTGAATTACTGTTGCAAAGTGTCTGATTTTTGCCTGGGATGATAATTTTTTATTGGATCAACTTTGCATGAGTTTCATCTTTCTCACTCTTCCTTTGTTGTTTGCAAGGGTGTTGCAAGGATTAGCTTTAGGGTGGGGCAAAAACAAGGAAACTTAATAAAAATACTTGTTGAAAATAATTTTACTTGAAAAAAAAAACAATCATTTAATTTATTTAAGCATAGTTTTTGAGGGTTCTCACCAAATTTTGGCAAAATTTCTTTCTCAAACTTATTTTGCAGTGTTTATTAACTCCAATGAAAACATGACCAACAACTTGTCAGAGTCCTATTTATCCACTCTGACCATGACCTAATGTGCATCAATTTCAAAAAGTAAATTAAATAGTAAAGTGGGAATTTTTATTTTCATATATTTTTTGCTTGGATACATGAAGGTGGGGCAAGTCTACTCACATGGCTGGTTGTCTTACCCAGTCGATTTGTTTGTTTCCATTCTCCCAAATATTTAAACTTCTTAATCTTCTCAGTGTTTCCCTATTGTGTTTCTATGTATTTTTTTCTATTGTGTCTACAATCAATGTATTAGGTTTTAACTGTATGAGATTTTTAATCTTGTTTTAGCTGCTATTTTGTGGAGAGTTTTTGTCATTATTTCATTATCTTTTTAACTTTTAGAAATTATTGCAAGATCATTGGTTAAAATGAAAAATTTTATCTCATATCTTGTCTTCCTTGTTTTAGATGTTCTTCACTCATATTGTTTACTCCCACTCTTGTATACAACCAAACTGAAAAGGTTCAGTGAAGTCGGTCACCTAGTTGGACTCCTATATTTATTTTTACAGGGTTCAGGAATTTCAATGAAGAACTTGACTATAAAATTCTGGTCAACTATTTTCCTGGTGTTCTGGTCAATCTCTAGTTTTTTGAACTTTTGGGAAACTGTTACCCTTTATATTAAGTCATAATAAAAAAATATCAACAAATGTAACATTGTGTTTAGGTTCCATGTTGCTCTGATTCTGTCCTGAGCAATATTTCGCCCCTCTCTTCTGAATTTACAGTCCATTGGCCACACTTTGGGAGCCACAATTAGGGTCCCCATTGCTCTTGTTTTGTAAGTGCTGCTGAGCCTTGGCAAAACTGTTCATTGTGTCTTCCTGAAAAGTTCACTTGGTTTCACTTTTCTGAGGTGTCTAACCGAGACACTTGCTGAATACCTTACAGCTGATGTATTGTAATATGGTTGTTTTGAATACGCAGTAGTGATAGTTAGAAATGTTTATGTCAAATGTTAAATAATTAATTCATTACTGAGGTAGCATTCCCTCATATTTACTCAATATCAGGCATAAAATTTAACCTGTTTGCTAGTTTCATGCCAATGTACCAACTCACCAGACTTTTTTTATTTTTTTATATGGATGAAGAACATAAATGAGAGCATTGCATAATTGGAAACTATTTTATGATGTAGTTTCCAACCCTCACTCAATACTCCTCACTTCCGTTTTGATTTTACTCATGCTCCATGCCCCTGACCAATGAGTCCCAGTTGACCAGCAGTGATTGCCAAGTGGATTCCTCATTCTATTGTTGATGAAGGGCCATAAACTCAAAAATTTCTAAGCTCAGTGTGTGTACGCATCTGTGTTTCATTGTTGTCCTGCCTTCAATATACTACAGCTTTTAAGGGATCATCCATAAGCTATGTCACTCAGTTTAGAAGGAGGGGGAGGGGAGCGGTGAGTAGAAGCTATACTGGACTACATGCGGGAAAAGGGGGGAAAGGGTCAGAGCCAAGCCATGTAACTTTTCATTCATATTACTAGTATAGGCAAGTGTATGCAAACACAGAGATATGTAAACACTCAGAGTATGGCGCTGCAGTGAGCAACACCTATATAAGACAACAGGTGTCTGGTGCAGGCATTAAACTGTTTACTGCTGCTACAATGGCAGGTTATCACGATTTAAGTGAGTTTGAACATAGTGTTATAGTTGGCACACGTGAGATGGGACACAGCATCACCAAGGTAGCGACGAGGTGGGGATTTTCCCGTATGACCATTTCTTGAGTGTACCATGAATATCGGGAATCCAGCAAAACATCATATCTCTGAGATCACTGCAAGAATGGGATCAAAAATGACTGAAGAGAATTATTCAACATGACAGAAGTGCAACCTTTCCTCACATTGTTGCAGATTTCAATGCTGGGCCATCAACAAGTGTCAGCATCCAAACCATTCAACAAAACATCATCAATATGGGCTTTTGGAGCCGAAGTCCCACTCTTTTACCCTTGCTTAGTGCACAATACAAAGCTTTACATCTCACCTGGGCCTGTCAGCACTGACATTGGACTGTTGATGACCGGAAACATGTTGCCTGGTCTGACGAGTCTTGTTTCCAATTGTATCGAGTGGATAGGCGAGTATTGGTATGAATTTTTTTTTAGTACGGCTTTACACCTCGTCGACGGCTGAGGTCATTAGAGGCGGGATGGGGCTGGGGAAAAGGAACGGGAAGGAATTCGGCCATGGCCTTTTTGAAGTAAGCATCCCGGCATTCACCTTGGAGTGATTTGGGGAAACCATGGAAAACCTAAATGTGGATGCCCGGACAGGGATTCGAACCTGCGTCCTCCCGAATAACGGGTATGGAGACAACCTCATGAATTGTCAGCAGGAAACTGTTCAAGCTGGTGGAGGCTCTGTAATGGTGTGGAGTATGTGTAGTTGGAGTGACATGAGACCCTGATAATTATAGATACAACTCTGACAGGTGAAACATACATACGCATCCTGGCTGATCACTTGTATCCATTCATGTCCGTTGTGTATTCCGACAGACTTGGGCAATTCCAGCAGGACAATGTAACACCCTACATGTCCAGTTTTCTACAGAGTGGCTCCAGGAATAATCTTCTGAGTTTAAACACCTCTGCTGCCCCCAGACTCCCCAGACATGAACATTATTGAGCATATTTGGGATGCGTTGCAACGTGCCGTTCTGAAGAGATCTCCTCTCTCTCGTACTCCAACACTACTTCAGACATTAGTCGAGTCCTTGCCACATCATCTTGCTGCACTTCTGCGTGCTTGTGGGGGCGCTACACGGTATTAGGTAGATGTACCAGTTTGTTAGTCACAGTTAAAATAGGGCACAGAACACATAGCAGCATGTGAATATTTATTTCCTTCATTTATTATCTCCCTATGTAATTTATACTTCCTATATACTGATAATGCTGTGCATGTATGTGACTTGAAGTAATTGCATTGGGTTGCACGCAGCTGGCGCATTTGTACTAACCAACAAGTGACGTCGCATTACGATTCGGAATACATTAAGCACACAGCACCTATACTTAAATTCGTTTATAGATGACACCCAGTATTTTCCAAGGCAGTGACAGTTCATATTGTTTTGATGGTCTGAAATAATCCTGTTTTGATTTGGATTACCTGCATGACACCGCACTGCTCATTGATAAAATAATTCTAATTTATATAGAACGAAGTCTTTCTCGGCGTTGAGAATGTATAAACTGCTCTCGGTGTGACTAGCCGAGTCAAGAGTGCGTTGTCTGGTGAAGATGGCGGCACATGAATCTAGTCGCCGAAATATCGTGTGACAACGCACTCTTGACTCGGCTAGTCACCGAGAGCAGTTTAATAAATTCTGTCAAGTGAATTTCAGTGCCACTGTAATTATAGTGCTTGCTGAATTGTTATTTAAAGTTAAAAATATGGTGTGAAGTAGTACTGTGCAATAAACTTTACGAGGCTTATTGAAATGTTTTTCAAATTATTTATAGAAATGTTTTAAGCATATCGAAGAATCATTACCTGGTAATGTAGAATGAAAGGTGACAGAAATGCACCAAAACAAAACAAGAATTGCAACTCCTCTTAGTTTTTTTGATGCAGCATGTATAGTTTGTTCTCTTTTATCAATTAATGAACAATTTTGAAAGGACAGTGTTTTTAGTAACACCTTGAGAAGAAAAGAATCCTTGACTGTACCTCAGAAGGAGGTTTTCTCACTGATTGATAATTTGCAGGAGTGGCTGGAGTCAAAATTTCATCCAAAATATTTATAATTATAAAAAAAAGTACATAACACAAGTACTGGCGGATCCTAGGAGGGGGAAGGGTTCAAGCCCCCCTCCCCCAAAAGTATCTAGGTCCACCCCTGACATGGAGACCTTTTTTTTAATTTTAGTTCTACTGATCTTTTTAAGGGCAGCATGACTATAAAGCCTACCTCTGTCTGACTCAAGGCCCCCCCCTTAAACAAAATCTGCTTCAGGTCCCCCCTCCATAACCAAAATCCACCCAAGCCTCTCCCAAACCAAAATCCTGGATCTGCCACTGAACCCAAGTATTGGTTGTGTTCATTTTATACACAATAATTGTAATGAAAATACGTTAAAAGAAAACATTACTAAATGTCTTCTGGAATTAATTGGGAAGGGAGGGGGGCAAGCTACATGTCACATGGGTGGGGGAGGGGAGGGTAGAGGCAAAAGCCACACCAGGCTCTGTTGGGGGAGGGGGGGGATTCAAGAAAGGCCAAAATGGAGTCACATAATCTATGGATGCTCTCTAATGAATATGGAGATAGAAAGATTGATGTACAAGGAGGCTGAGAATGAACCAATGAACTAGCCAGCTAGTTGAATCAGGTGGGTGGCACAGGTTTGAATCAGCATCCAGATTTCAATTTTCAATGATTTTCCAACATATCTTAGGTGATAGCCAGGATGGTTCCTTCAGAAGAATATGGTAAAATTTCTTCCTGTTCCTTGTCCTCAGTGCTTTCATGGTTCCAATGACATTAATGTCTATGACCAAAATATAAACGAATCAGCTGAGGTTCCAAAAATTCTTTGTCGTGGTTGAATTCTACTCAGATATGAGTTTGCAGTTGATTGGTATATGATAATGTAAGAAATTACATTTGAAATAGTTTTCCATTAAAAAAATGATTTGCAGTTTCTGCTATTAATGAAATACAGGGCTCATTGTTACTTCCACATTATTATTGAAAGTTTTGATCTTCCGATTCTGAATATCCTCATTTCATAACTTTATACACATACTGATAAGCATTTAGAGATACAGAACAGGAATGTTCCACTGTCTCTTTTATTTTGAGAGATTTGTGCATTTGTTTCAATGAACTGCTGTTAACTTTTCTCTTCAGTTTTACAGCATTTGAGGATAGAGGTTCTTATTTATGTCATTCTGTTCCACATAAGAGAATAAATTTAAACCGAGCATGGTGGTGTAACGGCTAACGTTCTTGCCTCGCATTCGGGAGGACGGCAGTTTGAATCCCCGTCCGGGCATCCAGATTTGGGTTTTCAATGGTTTCCCAAATCACTCCAGGCAAATGCCGGGATGCTTCCTTCAAAAGGCCATGGCTGAATTCCATCCCATTCCTTGCCCCCATCCTTTCCTGTCTCTAAAAACCTCGCTGTTAGACAGACGTTAAGCAGATTAAAAAAAAAATAATTGGTGTTAAATAGGGGGTACCTACAGTTCAACAGTTCTTAATCACTGAAGTTTTCTGACATACTTCACATTACACAGCAAGCCATGCCAGAGGTAAAGAAAGGTTGGGTTAAGATCTTATTAATATCCCATGAACGATGCCCACACAAGTTCCTGTGTGAAAAAATTCACTGTTTGCCCACCCACTCACCATTGCTGTTGCTTACATACAGGTAGGACATCCAGGTACTCAATTTTCAGACAGTTAAAACGGTCACTACTCAGTGCTGGGTTGAGAACATCAAAAACTAATAACCAACTTTAGAAATCTATAAAGTTGAATATTGAAACTGAAATCCCACTGATTTTAATGTTGTTCTCTTATGACAGTACCACAGTGTGTCTATTGGAAGCTATGCAGTTCACTGTTCTAATGAATGGTTGTGTTGATTGTTAGACATTGGAAGTTATATTGTTTGCATATGATATAATGTTATACAACAGGATTAAAACTTGGGATGACTGTCAACAGCTGCAGGAGAATCTGAAGAGGATATCTGGCTGGTGGTTAAACATGAAATGAAAATGAATGCAAGAAGAGTCAGCTTGCTAAGTACATAATAAAAAGGTAAAAGTTTTCTATGATTACAGGGTAGCAAAGGAATTGCTTGTTGATATCTTAACTGTAAATATCTTGGCATAATATTTGATAGTAAGCTTGATTGGGCATGTGGCAGGATGGGGTTTTAAAATCCTTCATTTATTGGATTTGCCAGAGAAGAGAGGGAATTGGATGTCAAAACCTTGGTCAGACCACTGCTTGAATATTATGGATTGGTTTGGCATCTTCATGTTGAATGTTAAATTCAGGAGTTGGAAGGGGTACAAAGGAGAGCAGCTAGATTTGTTTGTTGAAATTACCACAGAAAACAATCACTAACTATAACTGAAATAGCTGGGTTGAGAATCATTATATGATTGAATACAGGCAAAAATAGCATTTGGATTGTACAAAACCTATAAGAATGATGAAGCATGGTTGGATACTGAAAGAATGATTAGGAGTAGTGCATGGAAGGGTAGAGATGACCAGGACCTTAAGCTGGCAATTGATTTCAGGTGAAAGGGAGTGGTAATTTTTTTTTAGTAGGCGTGTAAATCAGAGACTGGCATAAATTACCCAAGAAACTGACTAACAATTTATCAAAAAAACTGAAAGAGATTAAGGTTGGAATTTGTAAATGGCAATGGTAGGGGGATTATGGAAAATTGATACGTGGGAAGATGAGGGAGTAGGGCCATTGCCACCAGAAGACAAGTTACACCAATACCTGGAAGTAAAACAATATACCACATGTTCCTGCAGCGAGATTGAAACTATGGTACATTTGTTGTCACGCCTATGACTTGGAATAAATGTATCTGAATCATACCCTTAATAAGCTAGTGAAAAGCCATCACATTGGCAAAAAAAGTACCATGTATCTGATGCTGCCATTGACATGGGAAAAGTTTAAGAGGTTTCGTCATAATATCATCGGGGATTTATTTCCAGTTCTTTTAGTTTGCTCATTATCTACTTCTCTGGAGAAACGCTTCCTCTGATTGATCTCCTCCCATCCCAGGGCAATATTTCCTAATGACCTCATGAAACCAAATACTTAGTAGCTCTGTCCTTTTTCAAACCTGTAATAACTTCTCCCCCATACTTATCCACAATTTAATTTAATTTAATTTAATTTAATTTAATTGCAATGGAGCACAGGCTCCGGTGGCAATTTCCCTCCACAGCTATCTTCCCCTATCCTGCACCCACCTACATTTGCCCTCTACAAATTTTTTCTTTAAATTCCTTCAAAGTTTTCGGTAAATTATTCATCGTTTCTCTTGGTAACTCATTCCAATCCCTGACACCCTTACCTAAAAAAGAGAATCTTCCTACACCCTTGTGCCTGAAATCGAGTGCCAGCTTGTGGTCATGGTCATCTTTTCCCTTCCATGCACTACTTTTCATACCTACTGCAATATCTTTCCATGCCTCATCACCAGTATATGCCCTGTACACTCCCATGACCCTCCTCATCCTCCTCCTGTCTTGCAATGAATCCCATTCCAGCTCCTTTATCATATCCGTCACTGATTGCATTCTGCGATAATTTCCAGAAACAAATCTAGCAGCCCTTCTTTGCACCCTCTCCTCTGGGTAGCTTGCAGAGCACTCAGTTTTCTAACATAACCATCACAATTCCTAGACACATCAGTCAGTGGTCTCCCTGTGACTATAGTTTTTATACAAACCCATCTTTGACTTCCATCATTGCTGCTTTAGATTCCTTGCCGCTTGTCTCCGCTGTGTTCTTTTCTTACCAACTTCTTTAGCCTTCTCACTTCCCTATTTTTTTATGCAGGTTCTATACTTTATTTTTTGTTTTGGAATAAACATTTCTTCCACCATCTTATTATCTCCTTGAACTCTTCTCAACTCATGTACTGCGCTGTCCTGGGCTCTTCTTCCACACAATGAACCTTTCTCTGGAATATCTTTTCAATTTTGTGACATGTGCCTTTCTTTATATAAATGTTGCTGTAACCTCCTTTTTTTTTGACACTGTTTTACTAATCCCTTTAATATCCTTGATAACTAACTCCTTCTGTAACCTAAGATCCTTCAAAATTATTATTGGGCTGTATTAATAAGATATTTCCTTTGTGCTATGCTCTACTGCTTGTGTGAAGCTTCTTTCCTTTAATAACATTTTTGAAAACCTCAGTTCCCTTGTGTTATTTATCTTTTACCCCTGTCAGTCAACAACCCAACCAATAATAACCATTTTATAATCTCCTCTGAATTATGAATTTAATATCTCTCCAAGAGCCCCGTCATCATATTTCTAGTTATAATTTTTGAAGTAAATGATGTTAGAATTATTGTGCAATAATTTTTACACATATAAGCTGGTCCATTTTTGGGAATATGAATATTATACTTTTATTAAAATCTAACACAATATAACTAAATTTGAAACTTTTTTATACCATCTCATATAATCCTTAGATTCTTTCTTTTCTTGAATATTTTAGCAGTTCTTTAGAAATCTCATCAATTCTGTATACTAATTTGACTTCAAAGCTTTCAGAGATCGATCATCTTCTAAATTATCAATATCATCTTCTCTTACCAGTACATTGTTGTTCGTTCCAGCCCCATGCGGCATGCATGTCTCCCAATACTCCACTATGCTCAAATATCATTGTTAATGTTAATATATCTTTTCCTCAGATAAGAAAAATTCTGTTTGACCCTCCTATATGCCTGTTTCTCTTTAACTAAACTGTTCCCTTCACTGCTTCTTCATTCTTGTAGCTAATTTTCTTCAGTTTTATTGCATTCCTGTTTGTCTGATTTATAAAACATCTGTACTGTTGTTTTCCTGCATCATCTTCAGAATTTTGTTTCCACTTTTATGGTCCATCAACTCCAAAATTTATTCTGTGACACAAGCTTTTCTACCAATTTCTTTTCCTCTTTTTGATGCACTCTTCTTCAGTTGAATACAGTCCATGCATATTTATCTCTCATGTAAGATTCTATCAGTTTGCTTGCTAGCTTCAAGTTTGTTTCTCCTGTGTTGCTTCCTTATTCACCTGAATTCCAGCCTGTGCTTCATAATTACCAGAATTTGGTCAGAGTCTGTGTCAGCTCCTAGGAATGCTTTTTAGTCTAGTACTTCATTTCTGGTTCCCTTTATAACCATGACAAAATTTGGCTGATATCTGCCTGTGTTATCCAGAAACTTTCAGAAGTGTATTCTTTCTGCATGATTCTTAAGAAGTGTGTTTGCTGTGGCTATTTATATTTTTCACAAAACTCCAACAGTCTGCATGTTTGGTCATTTCTTTCTCATAAACTGAAATTCCCTATAGTATTCCCTTCATTTCATTCTATTACTAGCACATTCTAGTCATCAACAATTTTCAAACCACACCAGTACCAGATTAACCACATTGCAGGAGTTAGCAAATGCTATGGGCCTTGCACCTTGTGGGGGGGGGGGGGGAGGGCCTCATGCCTTGTGGGGGGCCTTGCTCCTCCTAGGGGGGTCCCATACCTTCTGTAGGGGCCAGCCTTTTTTTTAGCTCTACCACTGCCACAGACAGTGAAAACCAAGGACCCCTTCTTCACATTTGCTACAGGCCCCGCGCTGTCTTAATCTGGCCCTGAACTAGACCCCTCCCTTTTTCACATATTAAATTAGTTTCTCAGTTTCAACATATTCTTTTAATATTTAAGCATCATGCTCTTGTGATGTTAGCATATACCATTGTACTGATGTGGTTGAAAAAGGTTTATTTTATATCATCATCAAAATTATCCTACCATTAAATTGTTCATAATTTCTCATTTGTTGTGTACTCTCTTGTTCATAACAATGCCACACCAATATATAAATTGAAAGCTTGTGTGCTAATTAGTCTAAATTACCCCAGTCACAAATTCTGCACACCCTTCAACTAATCTCAACAACACCCACAGTCATTCCATATTCCTCTTAAGTCCTTTAATCTACCCATCCTATTCAGGCTGCTAACATTTCACGTTGCAGGTAATAGAAAGTTTCTATCAATTGAGATGACTTCTTCCTGATCAGTTCACACTTGGAGATCTGACTGGGAGAAAATTTCACCTCTGGAATACTTTACCAAGGAAGAAGACAATATCTGACCTGTTATTTGAAAGTATTGCATGGCCTCAGGATACCCTTAGGTTTTTAATTCAATGGCTTTCCATTGCCTTTTGCATCCCCATGTCACTGATAACTTCTGAATCATATGTTTTAGGGACTATTTCCAACCACGGTTAAGAAGTTACCCTGATCCACTACCCGTTCCTCTGACATCGATTCAGGATGCCGTTTGTTAGCTTGGGAGGTTCCATATTCTGATAACTGGTCAGTTGCCTTAGCCTCATCTGTGCAAACATGGTGTATCACATTGAGAAGAGGTTGATATATGGTTGAAAGACGCTAATACAGTCTCTCCCAAACTCTAATAAATTTGAAGTAATTAGTATTTAAAAATAAATATTACTCCATAATCAAGCAGGCTGAAATTAATCTTTCCACATGATAAAACAGAGTTTATTAGCAAAATTAAAAATGACGCCAATTTTATACAAAAATAAACATCCACTAAGGACATGCCTCAGTGTACCTTCCAACCACAAGAATATATTCATCCACAAATACCATAACCTAAATGCCGCTAAACCATTTGATAGCTCCTACTTCTGAAATAAACTTGTTTGTAAACCATGTTATTTTCATCAGCTTTCAGTATCCTGACCACTGAGCGATATGGTAGCTTAATGATTGAGATGCCAACCTTTAAAATGCAGAGTCTCCAGATCAAATCCTGGTGAGGCAGTTGATCTGAACTTTACCTTTTGCAAAGCTTTCCCTTCTCCAATAAATGCAGACTTTGAAACTTCTCCCTACCAGTTTTCCAATGCATGCATTCAGTAATTCATACACTAGATAGCCATACAAAATATCAGATCTTTTTTACTGCCTAATGTGATCGAGGATCTGCAGAAAAATATTATATTTTTGTGTTTCCTTTATTTCACCAAAGGCTTCCTGCCTTTAGTAAGATAAGTAATGAGTTTAGTTTCTCTGTGCCAATAATATAACGAGCAAACTAATTTGATCCTGTTGTAGCTTTATGTGCTGCTTAACACTTTGCATTACATAACTACCTCTTGTTGGCAATAGAGTTGGATTCATACTTAAATAGTGCTCATCACTCCATTTTTGGTGTGAAGTACTGCACATTTTTAAATAAGGACAGAGAAAGAAACAATTTGTTATCATGATTAGAAGCAGAAGTAATTGATGAAAATTATTTCTGCCACTTGCAAGTAATAAATGAGGGAAATAGATATTTTTTTATGTAAATAATCCAATCCTTCAGAAGAATTTAAAGCTAGAACTCACATCAAAAACCAGTCAAGTTCATATGTCTCATATTGTTTTTAGTGGAAAGCCTTATGGAGAATTATCAGAGCAATATAGGATGTTAGTAGTGGATATGAAACAATCTGAATTTGCATGAGAATACAAACATTGTAAGTCTGATAGGAAGCAAACACAAGTCTGCATGTAAGACAAATAAGTGATCCACTAAGTTGGTTCCCTGAGGTATGATAGAAAACAGTTGGAACAATACACACTGCATGTACCCCATGCAAATTGGCATAGGGATTGGGTGGCATCAAGCAAAGTATTGTAGAAGGATTATAGCTGTGCATGCTTGCACAGATAATGATATACAATGATGAATTAAGTATCAGTTAAAAAAGAACAGAATGGAGATAATGAGGGATACAACTGAAAAGTCATGTATTAAAGATTAGGAGTGATGGAAAACAGAAACTGAAAAATCCAGCTGCAGGGACAGCAAAAAAATTGGAATAATATCTGACGAACAAGAGCACAAATCAAAGCAAAAACAGATAATATAGTATTGATGAGATATTATTTAATATTATATATCCAATACACTTTTTGGTAACTTTTTTTGTTTGGAATTGTATAGAAAAAGAGTACAAGGTGCAAGGTGTAAAGGCTGGAAAACAAGTAAAATTGGATCTTTTAAATTCCGCCTTGTGCCAGATGTTAATATGGCTAGCTGCTGTGTTGTGTCACATATCATGCAGCATTCATCAAGATTGTTCTGTGTTCAATAAGCAGGGTGGCGATCAGTGCTTATAACTAGCAAGAATCACCATTAACAATGTTGAGTAGGGTTATGATGAAAATATTTTTTTATTTTCAAGAAATGGAATGGAAACAGTTTTTATTAATTAATATGAAGCTCTGCTAAAAATAAAAAAATATTGAAGAACATATATTTGTTAGGAAGTTAAATTGAAAGTTTTAATAACCAAACACTCAGTAATACCAGATTATAGCTTGGATTAGGCAATGAAAATAAGAAAGAATAGGGAAAAAAGCCAGTCACTTACCACAGATGACTGTAATCTTTCCCCTTATGAAATGCCTCTTCTCTACCATAAATAAAGTTATTCACCAAAATATTATACAGTGTACTTTTGTTGTTGTTGTTGTAGTGATTTTCCTGGCCCTCCTGCCTCAATCTGTGGTAAGTAATGGTTTTTTCCCCTTTCCTTCCTTAATCAGATTAAAGTATAGCATCACATTATTGCCTGGTAATTTGATTACACCTAGTCATTTACGAGCCAGACTTAACAACCTTTTGGTTCATGACTGATAACATTTATTATATAATGTTCGTTAAAATTGACTAATAAAATGCTAGTAATTTACTTTCTGGCACAATGACTAAATAAAGCTTTTGCTCATACTCAAAGTGAAAATTCAATTAGAAAACAGAGTTTCTGTAATTAAAATTGGAAAAAAGGATAGTGAAAGGATGTGCTTAAAAGGTGAAGTAATATGATTGAAAAAAGTGTTGGTTGTTAACAGATTGAACTAAAACAATTTCTTTAGTAACTGATACAAGTAATTTTTACATCAGATACAGAACATAGCAATAATTTCTGCTTAAAAACTGTTTGCAGAACACCATTCAGGTATCCATGTTATGTATGATATTTAACTTATTATTCTCCTTTGCAATAACATAACAAACTTACATTCTACTTAAACTTTTCACACTTAATACGTTGTTTATAGTTTTGAGCACATGATTCCTTATTGAATAAATTTTAACTAATTGTGAAGATGACTAGATCTGAGCATCAAAATGCAATATTTACCAAAATGTGAAATGAAATACATATTTTTATTGATTTTTATTTTTAATACAAAAACAGTTATGCATAGCATCAAATACTTAACCTTGGAAATATTTTAAAAGTATCATTACCAGCACTTTTTTAAAGGGTACACTTTTTTTTAAATTACATTATGCCTAGAAAAACTGTCTCTCTCAATGTAATTGTTTCACACTAAGTTATCAAGGATACAAAAAATACCCAAGCACATGTTGAGTATATCATTTAGTCACTTCTGTTTTTGATGATTTTCTTTTTTCAGTAACAAAGATCTTCAAAACAAATTGCACTATTCCTTTATTATGTAATGCTCTGTTGTTTTATGGAAGCTGGTATACTATAGTATTTTCAATACAGTTCCATATTCAATTTATGGCAATACATTATGGTACTTATTTTAAATCTAATCATATTACAATTATTATACCTAATCATTTCTATACCTTTTTTAATTAATTGTTTGCTACAAAATTTCTACAAAATGGTATAAAGTAACTTCGGCAATAAAATATAAAAGCATTTACTAATGGCTTCTTTTAATTGAAAATGAATTATTTGTATGTAACCAGTATTTAAGCTTTTACTGTTAGATCTGTACTGTGTAGTATAAAACAACATCAAATAAATATAAGGGCAGAAGATTTTCTTAAATGTTAAGTAAGTAATGATGAAACTCTTTATAAACCTGAGATGAAATTTCACAACTTATTGAATCAGTAGCTAATGCTACAGAAAGTGTACTTGTAGCAGATGACCTGTACACACTATTATTCGCTTCTGCTGCATGTTGAATATTAAAACAATATTCCAATATGCAGATGTTTCCATTTTTAGAATTATAAGTGACAGAGTTTCATGTTTTCCAAATTCCTGAACATAGGTGTTAAGACTGATTCTTTCTGCGTATTTTTGTACAGACAGCACAATTATATTTGTTAGTTTAAGAAAGGAAATGGTTATAATTTCTCTAGAACCGACAAACCTTTTTGCTTGATGAGGGGACAGTGTTCAGTGCAGCTGGAAATTTTTTGTTTAAACTTAAACAAAATTTTAATTGGTTCAACTATCTACTGAAGGATGTCAAGAATTACACTTTTCTTTAATTGTGCTTTTAAGCCTGTCACTTATTTTGATCCTAAGTGTTAATGTACGAACACAGTTTACTCAATTTTCTTAAATAAGACTTATCCATTATACTATCACAGACTGTGGTGGTTGTATACATTGTTTGCTACCATTAGTAGCAGTTTTTAGATGGTTACGTTCTACACGTAGCAATTAAATATAACTACTTTATAGCAACATATTTATTACACTTAATTGCAAGTCATTCAATGTTAGCTTAATATTGCACAAATCCGGCCATTTTTCATGAAGTGAAAAGATTTTTTCATTGACTACTGAATCATTGAGTCAACAATTAAAAATATTGAGTTTTTCTATTATTTTGAACCCACATTCCTTTTTTTCCTAAGTCAACCTATTTAGAAATGTGATTTTCAACTTTTGGAGTTCTCAGTTTGGTATGGGTTTCAGGCAAATGTCTATTCCTACACATGGACTTTTTTTGTTTTTAAAATTATATTCATAAATGCTGTTACTAAATATCAAGTGCCCATCACAGTTGAGGTGTCGACACATGACTTACACACTACTTACAACTGAAAATAAGCATTTGGTTAAGATAGGGTTAAGATATTTTACAATTTGTCCATTTATCACCACAGACAGTTTTTTCCGCACAGACACAGACACACACACACACACACACAGCAGACTCCTTATACATTAATAAAAACTTTTTTATTTATTGCACCATTGTCTTATGTTGTTAGTATGCCATTATTACCTTATTCAAAATTTCATTAGCCGTATGCAACATTCTAAATTTTTGGCTATTAGCTTTTAAAAAAATCTCATTTATTTAAAATTCTTTTACTTGTTACATGAGAGAAGGAGGTATTCAGTTATTAAGTTAGCATTATATCATTCTCTTATACAATGAATACTCTAATTTATCCCAACACGTAATCAGTATTTATGTAAACATTTGTGTCTTTTTCATTCTCCGTGTGCCTTGTTATTACGTACCAACTAGCCAACAATCCTGCCTGATGGCCACTGGATTCACACACTGTCCTTATCTGATAATACTGTTTTGTACCTTTGTTTGTATAATTAATGAAAAAAAGAGAAGGAAACTCGTTTACCACATGTGATGGCAGAAAAAACAACACAGTAACTTTGAAATTTCTAGCCAAAGTTTTAATTTAATTTAATTTAATTGCAATGGAGCACAGGCTCCGGTGGCAATTTCCCAACACACCCATCTTCCTCCCATCCTACACACACCTACATTTGCCCTCTACAAATTTTATCTTTAAATTCTTTCAAAGTTTTCGGTAAATTATTCATAATTTCTCTTGGTAACTCATTCCAATTCCTGACACCCTTACCTAAAAAAGAGAATCTTACCACACCCTTGTGCCTGAAATCGAGTGCCAGCTTGTGGTCATGGTCATCTTTTCCCTTCCATGCACTACTTTTTACCAGTACTAGAATACCTGCTATCAACTGAGGCTGAAATGGTTGCATTTTCCATATTTATATTTGCTGGATAACTCCTTTTGTTTCCATACCATCATCTATTAGATTATCTGGTTAAATTATTCTTTATGATCCCTCATCACCTAATATATAAAAAAAACTTTCTGCCCCTGTCATAGCCATGTAACCTAGCCTGGCAATCCTGCTGGATACAGGGGACCTACAGTTTAACATGGAATCTGAACTACGGAAGTATTTTGGGATACTTCACATTACACAGAAAGCTGTTCCAGAGGTGCAGAGTGGATTAAGTGCCTATGAAAATCTCTCTATAGTTTGACACACCCTTCATCTTCTTCCTACCCTGTGTTATTTAACCATCAGCTCCTTCAAATGTTGTAATCTGTGCCATACATAAATTCCTTCCCTTTAGTTATACATCACTTAGCAAAGTGGGTGAGTGGTAATGCTCTGGCCTAACATTTAGGAGGACATTGATTTGAAACCCCATCCAGCCACAGATTTCAGTTGTCCATGGTTTCCTCAAATAATTCCAGGTGAATGCTGGGATGGTTTCTTCAAGAATCCATCACCAAAATCCTTCCCATTTCTTGCTGCAACTCCTTATCAATGAAACTCAGCATCAATGATGTGTAAAACCAAAAAAAGTTATATTTTCTACAAACAAATTAACCAATAATGAGATCCATCATCCTAGCTCATATATTTTGGAAGCTTTTCAATTATCTTCTTATTCTTCCCCACATTTCCAACATGTTCATTTCATACCTCATCTGTTCATTCAATTTTCATTGACCTTTGAATACATTATATATAAAACAAATTAATTTTGCATTTTCTAGCCTCCCCTATTTCTAAATTTCACTTTTTTTGATGTGCTGTGTTTATATATATATATATATAATTTTCTTTTGTAAGTAAGAAGATTAGTGCCTGAAATAAATTACCAAAGAATAAGTTAAGCATTTTACCAATAACACTGAAACAATTTAAAATTTGTAAAGGATAAAAGTAGGTGGGTAGTAATATTGCATTTGAAGTAGATGTGTCAGGAAGTTGTTGCAAAGTCATGTGTGCTCTTAAATTAAATGTTTCATGATTCAGATTCTGGTTTCCTATCAATGTGATTTTTATATTTTTATATTCTTATATTTTGTTTCTATAGTAGGGAAAAATGAATATGAAAATGTTTCTACCCTAATCATTTGAGACTGATTAATGTGTTGGCATAGCCCTTTTTGTATCCTAAGTGTCTATGACATTTGCATATATGAAATACATTGACTGAAAAGGATGGTTTATTCTTTCAGAAGTATTAAATTTATAGAATTTAAATCTTACTGTTAGAGTTGCTCATCGAGAAGCTTGTGTGCTACTAGTAATTTAATTTTCCCAGTAAGAGTGTTTCATGAAATCTGAAGAATTTTGTGATTTAATAAGGAAAATTAAAGACTTCTGTATTAATTAAAGGGTAAAATTGCTTTAGAAATATTAATTATAAATTTCAAAATTTCTCTCAACACCATAGGAATATTTATATCATCTCACTAATTAAATATTTATAACACATTTGGATTTAAAAAAATGTAATTTTGTTATAATACCTTACATATACAGGAAAGAAGAACAGTAAACCACAGCCATTGGTACTTTTCTCATAAATAAACTGTAATTATTTGTTATAATTCTTGTTTGAAAATGAAATAGGTACGTAATATTATCTGATGTTTTTTTATTTTATTTTTGCATTTAATAAATAAAAGACAATGCAACTTTTATGTTCATCCATGTGTTATTATATCTTGTTTGTCCAGTTGTTTTAAGCTGTGATAACCTAGTTTAGCTTTAGGTCAGGTTAAATAAACAAAATGTCTAAAAATTCTTCTCCTTTTTATATCCACTGGCATACTTGCAAATCAGCTGACTGTGTGAAAATGGAGACATACTGAATTGAGTTTGCGCACTTTCATGTAATGGCTAACCGTCAGCCCATACAAAAAACTGAAAATGATAATTTCTTTCATGTGATGTCATCTTTGATACACTATGGGCTTCAGTAACTGACTGTTCTTTTTTCGTATCCATAATGCATTCCTACTACAAAGGACTACCTCCCAGTTAGATTAAGTAATTATTATGTTAGAATATTCAGTACGCTTTGTCACCATTAAATGATTTATTAATCATCAGTTAAAGATTTGTAGTTGATTTGATTTGAAAAAAAAAAATAGTTTTATTTAAATGCATTGTGTGATCAAGGGGAATGTTATCTCATATGCTTATGACTTAATTTAATGTTTGCAAAAAATTTGATGATAAATGTTTATATCACAATGGCATGTCTTAAAAGTGAAAATGTTGTTTCAAACACATTGTATATGTCAGAAGAAAAGGTGATAAAGGAAGATGCAAGAAAACTAACATGCATAGAAAAACAGCAATATACTACCATTCATACACTCATCCATACTATAATTATCTTTTTGCTTAGCAATGTGCTTATAAAGAAAGTATTTTCTGCTCATATAGCTATATTTAAACTTGTTTTTTACTGTATAATAATGCTCTGTTGACTCTATTCTCTTATTTCAAATAAAACAGTTATCATACCATCTTTTTTACCAGTTATTTACAGAATTAGAATACTAGTGAAGCCCTGATATTTTTCTAAAAGTGTTTATTCTCGATTGGCTGTAAATTTGATTATGAGTTGTATGACTTAATGTATTTTTCCTCAACGATGAAACAAAGTTTAACACTAGTTACAGATAAGCCATTTTTGTTTTAACTATCTAAGATGTGTAAAAACTGACTATTACTTCAGTCAAATCATAATGTGTACAATTCGAAATCTGTGCTTCATTTTTAATGTATCAATATTAGATGATGTATGGTACCATGCAACATTGTTAAATCATAAGTATCTAACTGAAATATTTGAGACTTTAACTCATTCATGAACCAGCTATCAGTTACGACTTATTGTTAGTGTATCATTACATATATATGTTATAACTGGAATAGAGATGCTACGAATAGTGATTTTGCCGAATACCGAACATTCGGCCACACTCTCGGCCGAAGCGCCGAATATTTGGCAGCCGAATGTTCGGCAAAAATGTATACTGTGTAGCTTTCGCGGGTGACTGGCTACGACCTGTCTCATGGGGGCATCCATAAACCACGTGCTCCATTATGCCTCCTATGAACCCCCCCCTCCCACCACATAGTCCGACGTGGCTTTTGCCTCCCTCAGCTTGTAGTGAAGTTCTCGTTCTCAATAAATTTGGTGTTGTATATGCAGTTTCTTCCTTCCCCCGGTATTTCAACAATGTGACGATATGTGGAATCACTTCAGAGATGCAGGAAATACCTGAGCTGGTTATTCTTGTAATCTCCTCGAACGGCTTCAGGAGCTTGATACATTGTTCCATTAGCTGCCGATGAAAAGGTGTTAAATTGATTAAACACTCGTGATCAGTTATGTATAAAGAAACAGCTCGCTTTTGTTCTAATAATTCCTCCATTAAATAATATGTGGAATTCCGTCAAGTGCTTACATCTTATACTGTTTGGAAGTTTGGCAAGTCAAGTTCTTGGCAAATGAATTTACCGCTTTTAAAATTTTTTGTTCATCTTTTCTTGTGCAATACCATAGTGGTCAAAATGGGTAGCAATTCATCTTGCAGCAAATGAGATTGATTTTTATGTTAAAACTGTTCGCCTACATCGGACGGCAGACCCTTACAATTGGTGGTCAGCAAATGCTGAACAGTATCCAAGACTGACAGAATTCACTCGGATTTACTTATCGCCTTCTGGAAGTGCAATATATAGTGAAAGGCTATTTTCAGAAGCAGGTTTACTTTATGAGGAAAAGTGCAAACGCTTTCTATCAAAAAATGCTGAAACAATTGTTTTTATACATCACAACTTACCGCTGGTAGATTTTCAGTATTAAATGTAATAATTTGGAATTAAAATAAATACATTTGTGGGTAATGTGTGAGTTTTCTTTTTTCATGATTTGGTATTCGGTACTCGGCCGGATAGTATGCAACATTCAGCCAAATACCGAATATGGAAAAAAGTGGCCGAATAGGCCGAATACCAAATACTAGCCGAATATTCGTGGCATCTCTAAACTGGAATACTAGTTGTCTGAACATCATATATAGATCAAACCAAAGATTAAATTTCATTGAAACAACAATATAAGGATCATTATTCCCACACTAGACAACAACTCATAAAGAGGGGGTTACTAATGATGATTTCTTTTACAATCTCATACAATACAAAGGTAGATCGGAAAGTAACTGTTATTGTAATATAGCACATAGTAGCAGGGAGAGTGCCGTCATTGTGACATTGGCATATTCTCTGACTCAGTAGGCATCCAACTGTGATTCACTCATTATAATCTCAATACATGAGTGCTGCAATGAATCTCCCAACAAATGTGAGGTGCATACTGTAATAAGATTCCTTCAGGCTGAACATATCAGCAGAAGACATTCATCATTAAATGTGTACAGTACATGGTTCAAAAGTTATGAGTGGAAGTCCAATTTTTAAAAAGGAAAAACTTCCACGATGAAGAGAAGACTGGTATGCTTTCAGTTGTGAGTAATGATCTTGTCAGTAAAACTGACAAAAAAGATCATGAATGTCCAAGTCTACAAATTTCTTGCATGGTTTTGTAAGAATTTTCACTAAAAAATTAGGCTACCAGAAGTTCTGTGCTCAATGGGTACTGAAAATACTTGCAAGAATCGATAACACACATCCTCAAAGTGATCAAAAAGCTCAAGAACTTATGAACCTATCCAAATGAGACATTTCTGATCATCCCTCTTACAACTTGGTGTCTAGTGATTTTTATTTCTTCACTCGCATAAAAAACATTTCATTGCCAATAACAAAATTTTTAAGTTCTCTGAAAGATTGGCCAGGTACCCAGGCAGCTGAATTTAATGAAGCTGTAATTTATAAATTTGTGAAACACAGTGACAAATACTTAAATTTCATTGCTAACTATGTTAAAAAATAGTGAACACTGTAGTTTTCAGATGTACATAGTGAAATATTTTTTTCTATTCATTTTTTTAATTATTATTATTTTTATTTTTTATTTTGGGTTTAAGCTAACCATGGGGTACTTTCTGAACACTGAAGAAATAAATATACTAAATATCACCATACAGACGTTTTGACATACACACACACACACACACACACACACAGTTTGTAATACAGATTCTTTGAACTGGTAACTTTATAATATGAAACTAATGAATTAAAAAATAAATTTAGCTTACATTGATTATCTTTTGTGCTTATAAAATTTTATTTAAATTTTTATGAAACATATGTTGAGAGCCTCATTTGAATTTCCCTTTTTATCAGAAGCTTTAATTTGAATTACAAATAGTCATGAGGTGAATCTCAGTGTGTACATGTGGGATCTTGCCATGTGTCCTCCTGTAATTATGATTGAAGTTTATATGAAAATATTATCAAGTTTGTTTCTCCTTGCTCTACTGCCTTCATCTTTCATGAGCTTTCCATATGCTTCCTTATTTTCATTGCCTAACAACATTTTCACCATCATTGTAATATAAACATTATTTTTTTAATTTATCCTTCAATTACAGAATTATGTAACCGTATAATGAAAGCAAATTGACCTGCAAGAAAACTGATATATGAAAGTTTTCCTTTCTATTGTATTCAACTCATTCTAGTTGTGAAAGGGATGTTTTGAAATGACTGATCCCTGGTGATAATTGATATATATATATCCATTGATGGCTCGATGGCTACTCTTTCAAAGTAAAATTGATGGGTTTTGCATGAAATAAGTTAAATGATCTTAATAATACGGAGCAGCTAACTATAATTATATTACTACAAATCAAAAGTATTTCTTTTAAGAATATTTCCTTCACTGTATAACCCAAGGAATATCTTCAACAGTTAATCTATTTTCTAACATTACAAATGATACTTAATTTTTACCTATTCTTATATAATTATCAGTCATTTTCAGCATGAATAATCATAATAACATTTTCTTGTTAGTGATAACTCAGGCAGATGAAGAACAGAGAATGGTGTGACATCATGCAATATCTTGCACCTGATATTAAATATGTTTTTAAACACAAACATAAGTAAATTTATTTTTACATGTGTTATACATGAAATATTGGGAATGTTTCAGATGTATTCAAAAGAGGATTTTTTTCATGAATTTTGTGATTCAGATTCTTAAAAGGTTGCTTGCAGTTTAAGAAGTTTAAGTATGAGAGGATTATTTCACAGTATACATGGTAACACTGTATAATTCTTCGTAAGAGCTACGTGTGTTTGTGTCAGTTATTTTCCTGCCATTACAACTGCATATTGCATGTATGATAGGTACATAGCAAATCATATTTCTCAATAACTATGAGGAAAATTATATATAAATTACCTATAACACATTTCTTTGTTATTATTTTGCAGTCTGATGTTATTTTATGACAATTAATGAAGAATGCAAGTAGTGGATATTGGACAAATATAAACTAAGTAATGACTACTGCAGGTGTGGAACAAATTATATGCCACTTTTCACTATCAGGAAAAATACCAGAACTTCAAACTGAATTTTTTTGTCCTTAATTCCTCAATAAAGGCTTCAAATCCACTAGCCTAAGATTACAAACTATGAAAGCTGCATACAATTTATCCTTACAAGCACTTACTAATATAATCTCAGAACAACATTAATTTATATTAACTTACTTTAATCAATGAAATCTAGAGTATTTGAAGAACAAATGTTCAATTAGTTGGTATAAAGAAAGTTGACAATTCATTTTTCACTTACTATATTGAATATAATTCTGACTCAGTTTCCATTGCATAAGGAAAAACTGTTACCAAACTATCTATTTGGTATAAAAAAAATTGCTCATCATTTTTTTTTACATTAAAAATGAAAGTGCATTATCAGACACTGAATGTTCTAGTGTAGCAAACCCTACAGTAAAAATCTTTCTGTAACTATGTTGCCAGAATAAAAGTTCATTTGTAAGTCTACAGTATTTCATTATTCTGAGTAAGTGTTTAGCTTAACTTTGGTTTACTGGTAACAATATTTACTGAAAAACAATTTCTGTACATATTTTACAGGAACAGTGAACAAATAAATTAGCATTTCCCCATAGCCTCACAGTCCCAGCTAGAAAATATTTCACTTAAAGGATAACACACAAATAACATACCATGCAAGTATTCATTACCTTATACATATGATGAAACTAAGGAAAATGGAAGTGGCTTCTAGGCGATTTGAATAATGAGGGAAAGAGAAATTAACCCATCAATACCACAGTGGACGGCTACAATGAGAGGAAACACTTATGCTGACAAACAAATAAATACACAATATTTCGGCATCTGCCTTCTTCAGTAATAGATAAATGGGCCATTATGCTCCGTACGTATGCACATAAGGAATATCACCCAATGACTAGTTGGGTAGTGGGGGAAGGGTGGGTGAATGGCTAAGGAGTAGACTATCAATATATCAGCAATGTCTGCGATAATATATTGCAGGCGATGGTAAAATGAACATATGTAGCAAGGGTACCTAGTACTGACATGAAAAGTTATATCCAGAAAAATATATATATATATTGATGGTTTAAGTGGTTAGATTTTAATGGTGGCTAAGGCTAGGTGGGTGTCTAGTTTCCAGGATATTACTAGCGTACCAGAATATCCTGGATACCAGACACCCACCTGGCCTTAACCACCATTAAAATTTTTACTTTATACCTACGTGTGATAACATCTATATGATCTGAACATAGGATGTGACAGTCATTAAAAGAAGTAATTCCATTTCATCTATGTAAATGCATTAGGATGTGTTATGAAAATAATATATATTAGATACTTTTCATCTCTTGAATGAAAATTTTTGCTTCATAATGTTTCACTTCTTTCAGTGGTAAAAATATTTTGTTCACCTAGAAAGTGGTAGTTAATACATTAATGCATTATATTTGGTAATGATGTCTGTAATTTTGACTCTTGAATTCTTGTGAGGTTTAATTGTTTTACATTTCTCTTCAATAATATATTAAGCTCCCTGAATAAGTAGTGATTGATTCATTTAAGTTAAGGCAATGAATGTGAGTTCCTTATTAAAAAGTAACATTTTATTAATATATTTATATATAAATATTCTGTAATAATGTAACCAATTTAAAACAAACTGTATAGTCCAAAATAATCCAAGAAATCCTCATTTCACCAAACTTGTCACAAGTTCTTTCAATCTCAGAACATTCGCCAAATTTTAGAAAATATCTCTAATTAACTTGTGGATATTAACTTATAACCTTTTTTTATTGTAGCATAATGTATCTGTCCACTGAGTTAGATGAAGTACATTTATGGTTTGTAAAGATTTAAGGAACAACTGTAGCTTAAAAATTTTGTTATTCTTACTTTTGACATCAATATGATGGGACAGAATCAAGTATATCTCTACATTCATCTCCATTACCTAAGCACTGGAATGGTCAACACCACCCAATGGCCATTTTATACCCTTGAGATAAACCCTGATTCCCCATCTTACAAAATACTGAATTGATTTGAGGAATATTGGAAGTAATTAGAGTTGTTTAAATTCAATGAGAAATACTCAGCTGCATTGAAATATATCTCTACTGATTGAGTTACAGTCTACACCAAACATCAAATTAAATTCATCAATTGTTTCTCCAAATTTTGTTCAAAATGCTGTTTTTTCAGTTTAGTGTCATATGTTGCAAACAAACCAATCTGAAAATATCTTATTTAATTGTAGTAAAATTCTGATGTTATTCTTATACTACATTCATGAAGCCTAGTTTATCTACAAAGTTTCCATAATTATTGTAATGATCCTTAATATAATTTCAGTAGTGGACAATCTGCAGGGTATATTTGTTATCTTGAAGAATGTCAACAACAATGAGTATAAAAAAGTTTCTTTGTTTAAGTAATAATCAGCTTTCATTAAAAGAATATATTTTTTTATTAATTGAGGAAAGATTGGAGCCAAAATTTGCTAAATTCATAGTGGAACAGGAATAAAATAAAAAATTGCACCAACCTAACTAATATAAATTTACTATTGCAATTATTAAAAATTTCAGGGATCTCCAGATTAGATTTAATATGTCCTTCTGTTTTCAATTTATGAGATAAATTACTAGAAAGATTTTAAATTCAAATAATGATGGATATAGGAGACCTATTTCAAATGAAAGCAGTGGTACACTTATTCATAGAAACAAGGCAGTAATAACAACTAACATTTTTTTTCTTCTTAAATTTACATTCTTTGGTGGAGTCACGTAGAAAGTTCTCATTTACATGCTGGAAATCTGAAGTAAAGAAATGTTCAATAAGTTTGGCGACTTATGGAATTTAGTTCTAACTAAATTATATTAATCATTAAAACAGTTACAGGGAAAAATTAAAATCTGACAAACAAAATTATCATTCTGAAAATCATCATGCTGAACAGTTATTCCCATATGTCTTTACTTTTCACATCTTTTTAAATCTATTGTACTCACATATAAGATTTGTTTTAATGAACTTCCTGCTTTAAATCTGTATAATGTAGGGATTTGTGTTCAAAATTGAGTGTTATCCCTGCATCTACCAATAAAAAGTTCATGACATTAGATTTATTAAAATAATTGTTGAAAGTATGGATCCAGTTTTGGCCTGGCCAATTTCATAAAAAGTTTTTGATAGTAACTAAAATGCACACCTCCAGAAAATAGTGGGTCTTTGTAACAAACAATTTTCATATGATGAGCCAAATGAATCTATACTTACTTCAAGATGTTCTTAAACGGTAAAACAACTTAAATAAATGTCTCTTTTCTGCAGCAATGTCAATTTATTTTAATCTCCTAAAGTTAGATTCTACAAAGGTATTTGGTATTATTTGAACACATAAACTCCTGATACATGTGAGTGAATCATAGTCTGTATCTAAGTTTTTAAGACGGCAGTTATAGTCTGAAGGTAGATTTCGCTTACATAGAGAAAAGCAACTCAGTTTTTGAAAACACATTGTGTACTCAGAAGCATGCAGGATGTAGAAGCAAGAAAAATAAGCCAATGCATAACCAGATATCCAGAATCTTAAGAGGAATTATCACATAATTATACAGCTTGATTATACTTTCTCCTCAAATACCACAATAAGGTTTAAATACAAACGACATCATCTTCAATGTAACAAGGTAGTTAAGGCACTGGCCTTGCTCACAACCAGAATGTTTAAGTTGAAATTTATAGATTCAATGAAAACAAAAGATGTAAGTATCTCCATTTTAAAGCCGTGATTACTAATAAGAATAGCAACAAAGTTCTATCTGTTTGACTATACAATTCTTGCTCAAAGCAAATAAAATTATATCACTTTCATTCCAGACAATTGCAGTCAAATATGCTACAAGACTGTAACAAAGAATCTAAATATTGAAGGTTAAAATTATAATCTTGGACCTGCCAAGATATTCTGCTTTCCTAAATAATGTATTCTTATCATGCACCAGAGTAATTTAGCATCATGAAACACAACACAACTATACTGTTTGGACAAATCTCCAAATCCATGTTTTCTAAAATGCCTCAACAAATAAATATAAACAAAACATGTAAAGCTTGGCTGGAACTGAGGTTTTGGTTTAAGGAATTGATGAAAACCTACTATCACATTCATGGCTAATACAGTATGTGAATGCTGAAGAGACAGTTTCCATTTAAGGATTGTTTATAACGTGAGCAGTCTTCAAAGCCAACCCATATATTTCACTGAAAGGGCAATAGGCCACATCACCACACAAATAATTTATGTATTGTGTTAGGCTCTGCAATTAACACAATTTTACACAGTCACAGAAGAATATACTTCCGACCAAAAAGCCGCTGATATTTGTAGAGATTCATTATGATTCAAGACATTGAATACTATGATCTTCTACAATTCATTTTAGGTAATGAAGAGGTTGTAAATCATTGCTTTAACTGCTGCTCAAATTCCAAGTGCAAACATCTTCTTCAGAAGATCCACTTAACATAATAATGAGTAAGATGTAAATTATCTCTCATCATTTATCACTGAAACTAGGATAGTTTTATTCACTACTATTGACACTTTTGAGTATCTGGAAACAGGCATCTCGACGGAATGGATTTCCACTGACGAAGTAAAATAGTTCCACACATTCGTAACAAATGAACCTGTAGAATTTCCAATTACAAACCTGAGGATACTAAGAGCGGTCACTAGAGGGCAGTGCCCCCGCGGGGGAGGGCGGGGGCGGCTGCAGGTCACAGTGTAGTGACGTAGTGACTGCGCGCTAGGCGCACCATGACTAAGCTCTGCACTCCAGGAGGTCAAGCAGTCGCCGCCTGCGGATGTGGTTGTGGCTGGAGGGGTACTGTGACTCCCAGAAGACTCTCCTGCTGCTTTGCCTGCGCTGCCTGGTGCATCTGCTGCTGCTTTGATGTCTGCTGAGATTGTTGCTGCTGCTGAGGTTGCTGTTGCTGTTGCTCCTGAGATTTGGCTGCTGTTGTGGAGGGTGGTGGTGGGGGAGGAGGTGGGGGAGGTGGTGGTGCTGGTTCCTGCAGTGATTGTTGTTGCTGCACCTGAAAATTAGTATTGCACATACTAAATGGTCATAAGCTAATATATAATAATAGCTGTAACATCAACATCATTTTGACTTTCCTATAATATAGCTCTAAGAAAATCTGTTAAAAATGTTTTCTATCAAAGATAAGATGCTGTTGACTGAGTAAAAACTAATAAATGAATGTATCAACTAAATAGAAGATCTTATATTAAAAAAATTAATATAATTTGAAATACACAGTGCTGTAGTTAGTGTTTTGGATGTCTATTTAAGATATAGATTTTCTAATAATCAGTAATCATTCCTAGTATCACCTAATTTACTATACCAGAAACTATGATTGTAAATACCATATAGATTACAATTTTAATACAGACTTTCATAAAGTTATTCCAAATTACTGAAGGATTTCCTGTCTCTAAAGAACTCGCTGTTAAGGGATGTTAAAGGCTTTAAGAAGTTTCACAAAAACAGGAAAATCATTATGCAGTTACTATGTACAACAAAAATTCCTAAATCTCCAAGTAATCAACAGCAGCGAACCTTAAATTACATTTGGAAGATTAAACTTGTGTTCATTGAATATACAATGTTGCCGAATTCCACACAAACTTGCATCATGATAATGGATTTATCAAAGAACTTTTGGAGGCAAATATTATTAATGATAGATATTGAAATGGAAATGTTGAAGATGGCATTATATAATGGTGTCATCACTTGAAATTTTCCAGATTTTGTCATAACAACTAATTTATCAAATGAAGATAAAATATTTTTCTTTCTTGATGGTAGCAGATTGCAGGCGGCAGAGATGAGGTCCCTGAGAGCAATAGAGAATGTCACAAAGAAAGATAAAATTAGAAATGAAAACAACAGGGAAAGAATACAAGGGGAAGCGTTAGAAGAGATGTTAACAAGTAGAAGACTGCAATGGCTGGGACATATGATAAGGATGGTGGAGGGAAGAATGGCAAAGTTAGCATTGCTAAACAGCAGGAAGGGGAAGGTACCATTTGGAAGACCTCAGGCAAGATGGATAAGTGAAGAAAGACAAAGGCTAAGGGAGTCATTTGGAGAAAAGTTGTGGGGGAAAAATCTTGGAATGACTGCCAGACTTGGAAGAGGATGTGTTGGACAACCCACAAAGATGGAAAAGTCTAATGATGATGATGATGGAAAAGATTTTCTTTTTGGTTCAGCAATCTATCAACTACAATTATGCAACTTAATTTCCTCTTCTGAGTTTCTTTCCTAGTTTTCAGTACTCCTTCATTCTCTGGCTCACTCTTCCTTTTTCCTTTTCTGAGAGTACCCTCATACTGTTTGATTATTTTATAGTTTATAAACAGTAGATCTCATTAACACCATAACCTGTATAAAGACGAAGAAGATTTTTGCTGAGTGCTATGTACCTTAATTGATTTAGTTTTAAATTCTGAAAGGTGACAAAGGTTTGACATTAAATTTCGGAGGGTCCAAATTAAATTTCTAGTGAGACAACTAAAATAACGATTCCACAGGGTTTTATGAAAACACCACAGCCTGGATAGTCCCAGTGGTGCATCTCAGAATTCTAGGAGGCAGGGCAAAGACTTGAAATTGCCATGCCCTCAAACATAAATCTGCCGCCTGGGGAAATATAGAGGTTTTTATCGATTTTGCCAACCCCCTTACGGTTGCCGCTTGGAGCAGTAGAGCAAAAATCGTCGCCGCCACACGAATTTGAAATTTACATAACATTGACGCCCCCCTGAAGTTGCCGCCTGGGGCAAGCACCCCGGTTTGACCGCTCCCCCTCCTCCCCTAGATCCGAAACCGGATGCTCCAGTTAAGATGGCTGATTTTTTACCAGTTTACAGTAAATGATCCTATCCAGGCGCCAAAGACCATTGTCGAAAAAATGTAAATCCATTTAAAAAGAACGTCTCCGCTGGTTACCTGTGCCCCACAGGCCTTGAGCTCCGTGAAGATCTCAGTGAAGAAGCCAGGCTCTGCGTTGATGCGGAGCATATTCCTGCTGAGGCGGTTGACGATGAGCAGGCAGCGGTCCCAGAAGCGCTCCTTGTCGTCCTCGACAAGGAACGGCTTGAGCGGGTAGCTGATCTCGTTGCCCATGTAGGAGTAGGAGAGGTAGAGACAGGTGAGCACCACGGCCTGAAGCTCATGCTCACACGACAGCGTCTCCTCAGACACCAGGTCCCGCACCAGCATGTACACGAACACCACGTTGGCCGGGTTGATGAACGCCACGTCCTACAACAAATAAAAACACTGTCTCAGTCATTTTGATCCGTGTCATACCAGATATGGGTACTGTGTATATTGGGCACCGAGAAAAAGAGCGGATAAAGAGAAATATCCTGGGACAGTTGGATCAATGACCAGGGCTGCACTAAGGCATAGGCCACATAGGATGTAGTCCAGGGGCCCGCACCGCAAATATCCCCGCACCACATGCAAAAATAAAAATATATTAGTCACTGTCTTCTTGTTGACATACGTTTGTTAATAATCAATATTGTGTTTTTAATCTTTCTCTATTACGTACTTTCGTGATCTTAATCATTTTTTTATCTTGTTTTCTTTTTAAATTTTAATAGGAAAAAATTTTCTACCATAGTGGGGCAGCGATTTTTACACCTGTCGAGCAGGGCCAACGCTAGGAATTTCGGGCCCGTGGTAGAATGGGCGAATTTTTTTTTTTTTTTAACTCTACAATTCTTGGCTGGGGGCCCCTACAGCCGGTGATCGGGGCCCCCATCAGCCGGCAGGGCCCGGGTAGATTTGACCCGCTTACCCCCCAACCCCCCTCCTAAAGCCAGCCCTGCTGTCGAGTAGAGGTATTTATAAATTTAAAAGCATTATTGTTTCATATTGTTATTAAAACTTTTGAGTTTGTAATTTCGCGGACTTTTGCTGTGGGTGTTTGGTTGCAACAACACAACTACAATCTATCGATCATTAATCGAAAAATTGATCGTGCGAGCATCACTTGCTAACCTTGTTCACTCCAGTCTCGGAAACAAAACAGAAAGCTCGATTCGAACTTTCGATTATTCAGTAAGTTGTCCTCGTATAGTTTTTCTATCATTACACTCTTCAATATTTTTAATTAAAAGGTTTATTAATTTAATTATGACTAATCGATATTGCAACACTTGAAGCGATTGAAGTGTCTTTGGTTCGTTCTTTTTTATTTAATCCCGGAAGGAAACCACAGAATGGCAGCCGCAAATTGTGTGGAGCGTACAGTAACGTACGGAAGGAATGTTGATTTATAAGTTTTGTGTATACATTACACGAAAAATTAATTATAATAAAAAAGTAACTTAAGTGGAAACAAAATAACAGTCAACAGAATATCATGCCGTCAGTATCGATGCTGAAAGAGTGCAGTACTTAAAAGTCTCGTTGGTATTAACTGAATCGTTACATCCACCATCCGTTAATAATCTATATGAACAAATAACTAAATAAATAAATTCAGTGTTTATATAAATATCTGTCGTGATAACTCTAACTAAACGTGGTCAAAGTGTGTGCCATACTCTGGCTAGTTGCTTTCCACTGTATGAAAGTATTACTGCATGTGTGGATGACTGGAACAGCGAATGTACTAGAAGTACTGCTCAGACTTGCTCTTCCGAAAGACATTATGATTTGCTTGAATGTTTTGTAACAAACCTGAGTGATGAGCTTAATTTCTTTTGTGGCCAGTTCAAATACGTATTGTGATTGCTGATTAATGAGGCCAAGTCAATTTCATCACTCACCAGTAGGTTTATCAGGCGTGTAATATTGAATCTGGCACCGCTTACACATTGTAATTGACAACAAATCTGCTGTAATTCCAGTGGATGATAAATTAAAAATTGGGGCCGAACTGTCGGCACTACCCTTTAACAAATATGAACTACCACAGAGAACACACAATAAAACTTGAAAAACAGATGAAGTGCGAAAAGTCATGAGGTACATCCTATTATCATGAGGGATTCCCTTCATCCCGGCTATGTGCATCAGCTCTACGTGGCATTGACCAACAAAAGGTCAGAAATCCCCTGAAGAAATATTCAGCCATGCTTCCACTAAAACTGCCCATAGTTGTCAAAGTGTTGCCAGTGCAGGGAGGCAATAAACTGACCTTTTGATTATGTCCCAGATATATTCGATTGGATTCGTGTCTGGCAATCTAGGTTGCTAGTTGATTAGCTGGAATTGTCCAGAATGTTCCTCAAACCATATCTGAACGATTTTTTCCCAGTGACATGACGCATTGTCGTCTTGGAAAAGTCTTTGGTTGTTTGGGTAATTAACGCCTTGAATGGCTGAAAATGGTCTCCCTTTAGCTGAACGTAACCATTTATTGAGTGTTGCTGTCTTTTGACGCAGTGTTGCCTGTCTGTCAACACTGACACCTAGACGCAGACGTTGCTGGTCTCGGACATTACTTAGAAGTGGTCGATCACTATGTTGTTCAATGTGGGAGGTAATGCTGGAAATTGACGGCACACTGTTGACTCTTGGTTCGAGGAAGGTTGAATTCACAAACAATTTTCGAAATTATTTCTATGTCCAACCATCCAGATTTAGGCTTTCCTGGGTTTCCTGAAATTACTACAGGCGAATGTCGGGATAATACCTTCAAAAAGCCATAGATGAATTCCTTCCCGTTCCTTACCTCCAGTCCTTTCCCGCCTCTAACGACCTCGACGAGGAGTAAGGGGGCGTCCATTAATTACGTGAGGTGAAATTGGGGGGGGGGGGGGAGAGTCCTGCGAAATCTCACCGACACGAATCTCACGTCATCTTTCTAATTCCTTAAAAGCAGTAGACGCCAATCCCAACGTTGGCGGAGGGAGTATAACCACCCATGAAACTGGAGAGCTAAACAAAAAGTCCGATAACATCTCAGAATATCTCACCAGGGGGGAGAGGATGGGGGGTCCGAATTTACGAAAAAAAACACCCTACGTAATTAATGGAATAAAAGCCAGAAGCGAAATAAATAAATAAATTCATTATATTTTAACGAAGCCGTTAATATGATGATCACTAAGCACGGAAATTAAGTAAAAGGCTAGTTTGGACAAGGTGGTTAAAATGCCACCATACAACACAAAGAGGTAGAGCACAACTTTAAAATTCTAGCCTGATATACCGGCCGTTTTGATTACAAGTTACACTGCTATACTTATTAGTGCGACTGTTAGGGATCGTCCAAAATATCACATCTAAATGCACGACCAAATTAATAAATACGTAGCATACATAACATTGCTTGCATTCTTCAAACACAGAAAGCAAATAAGCTCAGAAGAAGATGCCTTAAGTGAGTAGGACGCACAGGTTTGCAAAATTTACATACTTCCCAATTTCAAAATTAATTATTATGGCTATTATTTTTACTGAAGAAAGTTTCAGAACTAAGATTTCAGTTTGGTTTTTTACGTATGTACACATGAATTTCTTACAACTGCTTTAATTTTCCCTTCAGATATGTTACTACTGTCCTTAGATTTTTTTTGTGAAAGCTGGAAGTAATTGTATAGTTTTACTAGGCCTAGTTGTTACTGAGCCACCTGTTTAATTTTTTAATACTCCATTTATAGTGTTTTCTAGATTTTTCGGCAGTGCCGGTATTATCTGCAAAGAGCACATTTTGTCCTTACCGACTAATGTGGAAGGAAGATCGTTTATGGCAATCCGAAAACTGCAATTTTCTAAGGTGTCATTTTAAATGGTGCCTCCCAAAGCTATTGGGTCAAAAGCCCACCTGACGCGATGATGAAAGTGTGTTTGATGTTCTCATTGTGTCTACACACGGTTAAGTGGTACGGGCAATGCTCCGAACCACACATTAGCCGGACAAACAGCCTATATGAAAATGATCTTGAGGTGCTCGTCTATGGTTTCGGTTTGGTTCGCTAGCATTGCTGAAATGTTCGAATTCTTCATCTCTGACTGCGTTTGCTTTGTGAGTGACATGAATGGTTCGTGATTCGGTATTCACTTTAACCCCAAGTCACCTTTATCCAATACTAGCTGACCCGACAATGCTTCACTATTGCTAGAACGCATATAAATTAAATGCGTACATTTGAAAGTATGTTTTCAGTTAAAATTAGATATTTACATATAAATTTTAATTACTGTTTCATTCAAATTCAAATTGATTATAATTAACTTTGATATACAATGTTTTTGATGATTGTATTCTGCATACATACAAAAAAAATCTCTAATATGCTAAACACGGAAAAGATGCACGGGTAAATCAGTTTTAATATGGATGGAAGGGGAGAGCGGGTGCAATTTCGTAAACTAAATGGAAACATCATTTTCACTTATTTTAAAGCATATGTGTGCAAACTTCCTTCGATATCGAATAAAAACTGTGGATTAGTGTGTTGTCACAAAACTTTAAAATAATTTTTAAAATTCGAATTTCTTGGTCAGCAATTGTCTGATCGGAATAGGTCCAACACTGTTAAACAGGAAATGTTGTATACTCTAAAAATATTCCCATTTACTCTGGTTAATTTTCCCACAGTTTTCGAGATATTTACAAAAAAAAAAACTCAATAGTTTCAAGTATAAATTTTGTTTAATTAACGTGATGGGAGAAATTGGTGGGTTTTTGTGAAGCAAATGTAGACAGCATTTCTCTCTTTGCTTTAATGTATATATGTGCAGAGTTTCATCCAAATCGAATAAATATGTGAGTTTTTGTAAGGAACATTGGAAATTAAAAGGAGCGAGTAAAAGGTGTGAGCGGTTGGTATTTGGCAACCAAATGTAGACAGTATTTTTTCTGTTTGTTTTAAAGTGTATGTGTGCAAAGTTCCATCCATATCGGATAAAAACTGTGGGTATGTATAAAGAACAATGGTAAAAATATGGTCAGGGGGTAAAAGAGGATAGGGGTTGGGTCCTTACAAACTGAATGTAGACCGTATTTTTTTTTTTTTTTTTTTTTTTTTAAATATTCGTGTGCCAAAGTTCCTTCAAGATCGGGTAAAAACTATGGCAAAAATTAGGGGGATGTGAAGGAAAGGAGGGGTTGCGTTTTTTCGGAAACCATATGTAAGCAGTATTTTTCTGCTTGTTTTAAAGTATACGTTTGCAAACTTCAATCGGAATTTGGTAAAATCTGTGGGTTTGTTTAAATTAAGGGGTGTAAAGGGAAAATGGGGGTGCTTTTTCTTTAGCCTCATTCTAATTGGATGAACGGTAGTCTATAGGAGCGCATAGAGGACAAACATACAAACACTCATTTTTATATATATAGATGATTAGTGGGCTGGTATTTGATACGCATTTTAAGACGAAGCTTGAGTGAGCTGCTACTTGGATCTATGTTTTCTGTTTTATTTATGTTATTCATTCCACGAATAGTTTAATGTCTTCCTATTATGAGCTACCGGGTGTTTCAAAAATGACCAGTATATTTGAAAAATCAATAAAACCTAAACGGGCAGCGATAGAAATACACCGTTTGTTGCAATATGTTTGGGACAACAGTAAATTTTCAGGCAGACAAACTTTCGAAATTAGTAACAATTTTCAACAACACGCTGCAGGCGATTTGAAACATATAGAAGTAAACGCAGTCTGTGAGTTCGTCATTCTGTAAGTTCACAGATTGCAAGTTAGCTGTGAAAAAATGGTGGAAAATATCTTACTTTAGATATTTCCAGACTGCAGCGCCATCTGTTGTTGAAAATTGTAACTAATTTCGAAAGTTTGTCTGCCTGAAAATTTACTGTTGTCCGAAGCATATCGCTGCCCGTTTAGTTTTTATTGATTTTTCAAATATACCGGTCATTTTTGAAACACCCGGTAAATTCTTCACCACAACGTACTCTCTTGAGATAATCAACCTGAAGGTTTATTTATGAACGTTTCTCGGGAAACAAACCGAGTAATATTATTATTGATACACAATATTTCGGCGACATAAAACTCCGTCGCCAACTTCAAGTCTTACGACTACTCCTGAAGATGGCGACGGAGATTTATGTCGTCGAAATATTGTGTATCAATAGTAATATTAGTCGGATTGATTCTCGAGAAACGTTCATAAATAAACAACGCCGAGAAAAACTGCTTTGCTGGCCTCGGTAGCGTAGGGGCTAAAGCTCCACGTACCGAAAGTCGCCGGTCCGAGTCCGGCCGAGGGTATGGGTGTTTAAGTGTTGTGTCTGTGAATGTTATGTCCGCCCTGTGGTGTGTTTAATTAACTGGGAAAATTTCATACTGGAGGTGCTGAGAGCATCGAGTGACATAATTACTAACTAGTTGGCTGTAGGGCCTCAGATGTCGAAAGCCATTGGGGGGGGGGGGGGGGACTGCAATCGTTTACAACCGGAAAGTTCGTTTTATCTTCTCGCAGGAAATTTAATAGGCCCGGCAAGAGACGTAGAACGGTCAGTTCGCTTCCTTGTGTGCTTTTTGAATTAATTTTGCTGTGGTGGCCGTGCACCCTTCAAAACCGAGTCCCATGCCATGGTTAATGTCAATTCTAGATAGTTTTAGATATAATAAAGTTCAAAGATCACGGCGTCGGGCTGTTTTCTGTCTAACGAGGAAGGGTAGATTATTGAAAAAGATGTATTATATTTAAGATTTCCTGGTTATTAATTACTGAGAAATCACTAAATTAATAACTTGATAATTGCCATTTATGTGCCGCAGAAGTTAAATCACCATCGTCTGCCGCAATGTCTAACGGATAGCCGCATTGACTATGTCATTGTTGTTAGCGCATTTGCAACATTAACAAGGATTTAAAATTCTTGCAACACAAAAATTTATATCGAATTTTATCTTAGAATTCTCAATGCATCCATGTAGAATATCTTCTAAACAGCAGTCTTTATGCTGAGTATTATTAAGTGGTACAATTACGTTTCCCTCATTTTGTCAGGGATGCTGACAAAAATTACAGGATTCCATGTAGGTGCGAGACATCTTCTGGCGCACACGAATTAATGAGTTTTGCTGATGGAGGTGTGTAGAAGAAGAGGAAGTCTTCTGCTATACACACGCCTAATTAGGATCAGTGATAATTAATATCGTGAGCTGTTTTGGTTGAGACTAGCTTCTCTGACCTGCCACCAGAAGGCTCTGCAGTCTATCGATCGCTCTCGAGTTGGCTCTCAAGTTCTGCCACACCCACGTAACGGCATTCAGTCACTCGAGGCTTTACCACACCTACCAATAGCTAGTGTTCCGGATTAATTGTTGTGGTTTAGGGAGACAAAACGCGTTAACGGCTAGTTGGTTACATTTGTACTATTTCCTATAGTTAATGTGAAACGAACTGCAGGCTGACACACAAAATTTGGAAACATAAAAAGAGTCGAGAAATTCAAATATCTATGGGAATACCTACAAGTAGGAGGATCTAACAAGCTATCAAATTCGGAAAGATCAGAAAAGCTTCAGAAGGCTTACAGACTCACATGGTCATATTATAACAAAAGAAATATATCAAGACAGGCCAATCTCAGACATTACAATATTGTGGTACAGCCAGAAGCATTATATGCATCAGAAACAACCACGATTGGGGCCTCAGGCATCACGGAAGCGGAAAAAGTTGAACGCAAAATCCTTATAAAATTTTTGGAGCAATATATAAAGAGGGCATACGGATGAAAAATACCAACGATAGAACTATACGAACATATAGATAGATTGACAGACATGATCAGAATACGTAGATTACAATTCTATGGACATTTACAGCGAATGAACAACACTAGACTCACAAAGAGGATCTTTGATGTGGTAAATGGTTCTCTCAGGAAAACCAGTTGGTTCCAGGAAATAGAAGAGGACTTAAATCATGCAGGGATCAGCAAGGAAGTGACACGGGGAAGGGGACAAGTCAAGAACAAAATTATGAACACAAAATTTAAAATACAGAAGAAAACAGGAACAAAACGGACAGAACAAAGAAAAAAGGAACACAGTGAACGTATGAAGAGGTTTTGGGAAGAAAAGAGGAAGAAGACAAATACAATCAAAAACTGAATAATCACGAATAATTTGAGTTTAAACACTGTCTTCAAGGGCAATAAGGATTAATAATAATAAAATAAAGTAACTGCATCCAGAAGAGATGAAAACCCGTTAGAAATTGTTATAAATGACAAAATAATAGAGTAAATTAACAAACTTGTACACTTAGAATATGACAGAGGCTTCACCAGGTATGACGATGTCAGTATCAAAATACAGAAATTCCGTACCTGTGCGGAGTAACACAATGAAATTTTACAGAGTGATATCACTATGTCGTTGCGAATCACAGTCATTAACTAAACAACGAACAAAGCGGATAGCTGCAGCTGAGGTTTTTTTGAGAGTCGTCCTAGGTATACTTTACTAGGTAAGAAAAGAAGTGAAAAAATAAGGGAATAACTGGAAATTTATAATTTAAATGAGAAAATAATTAGATATAGGAAAAAATGGATATGGATGGATAACCGGATATGAATAGAAGACACCACACAGCAAAAGGTGCTGCTAAATTACAAGCCCAAGCAAGGAAGAAGGAAGATGGTTTGATCTAAAAAGAGGTGGATACAACGAGTGTGTATGAGTGTGGAATAAATCATAAATTATTTAGGTCTTGAAGATGAAGATGAGATGACAGTAAAAAATCTAAGAAGAAACTTTCAACAGCGACGTACGCACGGAGCTTGAGGTTTTTCAAGAGAAATATAGAAGAACAAAATAGTTTGGACAAAAGAAGAAACAGAGTAAGGAGGAAAAAATATTGGAAGCGAAGTAAACAAAAGAATGAAAATAAGACATAAACTTAATTCCACCTGGGCGAATTTGAAAAGAAGAAGAATCCAATGTTCGTCAAGCTAGTCACAAAAAATTAAAACAAACAATATTGCAAGAAGATCAAATGCAAAATGCGTATTGAAGTATGCAAAAAAAATCAAAGCGAATAGTAACTGACCTTAAAGAGGCCTCATCATGGTTTATTTCGGTTTTAAAAATTAAAAAGAGCTTCAAGTTTAAAGGTATTTTGAACCAGTATTAAGAATTTTGTTGATTATATGCGTCCGTGAGCTAAAGCCTTTGTGATTGTATTCCTAATGACAGGTTTCTCATGAATCTTCATATTTATGAGCGCAGCCGAGGTATCTAGCTCAGCTTAGAACTTGACGATTATTGGTTCCCTTAAATTTAGCAAGCAGTGATATAAAATAACACATTAATAGCTTATCAGAAGCCAGTCTAAGGTAATATACAGTACCTAGCACTACTGCAGATTAGCCACGTCTTATCCACACATGAAAACTTGTATTACAGTTATCCGACATCGATGATTGCATTTCATTATTTACAAAACTCAAGTCGAATACTTAATCAATTAAATTTTTATGTATTCCTGTCATAATTTACTGTTGTACCATTTATTAATTTTGTGTAATTCTTTTATTTCGAAGAGATGTGGGTTGTCATCTGCTTTTATGTCTTCAAGCAATGATTATTTGTGAAATACATTTTGATTTGATGTATGAGTAAAGTGGCGTCAGAGCAATTGTTGAAATTGGAGTATTTGTTTTAATTCATAATAATAGCCAAAAATCAACGCATTATTTGCCGAATTTTGTTTATATTTATAAATATTTTTTTCTTATCGCTTTACGCCTCGTCGACGTCGATGTCATTAGAGGCGGAATGGTACTGGGGACAAGGAACGGGAAGGAATTCGGCCATGGACTTTTGAAGGAAGCATCCCGGAATTCGCCTGGAGTGATCCAGGAAAACCATGGAAAACCCAAATCTGGATGCCCCGATGGGGATTCGAACCGCCGTCCTCCCGAATGCGAGGCAAGAGCATTAACCACTCATCTACCACGCTCGGTATAAAAATTCTGAAAAGGCAAATAATTATAAACAATATGTCTCGTTAATTACTACTTAGGTATAAAACATGACACAAAAACACGAAGATTTAGAAGTGAGGTGCAAAAATTCAGCAAGCACAGTTACTTTTAAGCTTGCATCACATTTCGTCATACTTCTGCAGAACATACTGAAGCGAAGACGTACTGAGACAAACAACATGTCATGTTGTCAAGATGGCAAACAAATAAATTGAATTTGATAGCGGAATCTACTGTAAACTTATATCACACAGGAAAAACATAGAACTGTTTAATATTGGGTATGGGACAGTGTTTGTAAGTTCCTTCTTACACGCATTAATATATTGTTTCACTTTCAGCAGTGCTGACATTTCATCCTCGGATATCTTCTATATACGATGTGGTACAGACTAAAAATGGTTGGGAAAAAATATATCAGAGTTCCTAAAATATCCCGGTTTAAAGGGTGTAATAATTATTACGCAACCGGGCATCGCCCGAGGTATCTATTTTTGGTGCCCATCTATCGATTTCAATCCACTATGCGATGACGCCACAATGTCACGGCACAGCACGCGAGCAAGCAAAGAGTTTGGAAGCCGCATATTTGGTCGCCGTGGATGGTAATAGGATACTGCGCACACAGACCAAAGAGAGCACTAACGGATGTAATCTCGTTATGCGAATTTGCGCTTGTGTGCGGAATGTGGCGAGGCAAGGTGACCTGAGAGCGTGAACACGGGACAGTGTGCTCACGTGTGACTTGTGATTCGCGTGACACAGTGTTTTATGTCGCCATCACGTGACACTGATATTAGACCCCTGGGTGCCATGCTGGAGCAATGTGTCTCGTAAGGTGGTAGGGGTCGGCGAACCATACAACTACTCACGTTCCATGGTCAGATAGAAAGGCGCCTTCAAACATCGAAAATAATACTGTGACTAACACTCTTTTATGATAGTTAAACAAGAACTTTGGGGAGGATGGAAACAAGAAAGAGAAGTATTTGTAACTTGGCGCTCTAGGACGAAGATGGACGTTGCAACTTACCCTATACAAGGTTCTCAGTTTGATCCATGCCATTACTTCTCGTGACGCCGCAATTGAAAATTGTTATTTTTACAGTGAAAGTTTCTGATACAAGCAAGGATATCAGCTTGGAATTCATATATACAAATATGATTCCACCAGAACCTAATGGTGAAATGAATACAGGGAAGTAGTTTACATCGCGATACACGTTGTATCACTAGCATGCAATTACTGATTCTAATTACTAACAACTAAATTCATCGTGTATAGCTTTTATTGTTACTGCTCATTTCATATGTACATAATTTGTAGCTTCTTTCAACAGACGTCGTCAAAAACAACGGCATTCAGTTGATTTCAATGATTGTTTATTGCTTTTAGATAAAATAATATTGCACTTGATTTTTTTATGATTTATATCTTTTAGCCTATAGCTATGCGCTAACTACTAATTGTATTGAACTTAAGTGCTCTGAATATTTCAATAAAGCAGCTACATTTACTGCTTCAAGTGCTCATATATTGCGTAATGTCTATGATTACTTTTCACAATTTTACCTTGCAGATATTTTATTGAAATGAGAAACAATATGTTGACTGCATTACCTATATTCATTTTGTTTTTAGTAGCCTCCACTTATCTCATAAGAGGGTAAAAAATCATTTTTGTTATTTATTGGTCCACCAGTTCTTAAATCATCCTTCGTTGCGTACACGACATGATCGCTTATTCTTGGTATTTTAATATTTTATTCAAGTTGCTACACATGTTGAGAGAGGTACTACAGTATTTCTGATACAGTGATATAATCTGTAGTATTATTTATTTCCAGTTTCCCCAGAAAATGCGATAAATTGTGAAGCTGAGGATTTTAAACTCTGAAAAATTCACTGCTAGTGCTAAATATCAGTAGTTGGTGACGTCAAGGTTATTAGAGGCAGGAAAGGATAAGGGAGAAGGAGCGGGGAAGAATTCGGCCATAGCCTTTTGAAGGAACTATCCAGCCATCTACTTTGAGTGACTTTGGGAAATAATGGAGAACCGAAATCGAGATGGTCTGACCGGGAAGTGAACCCACGTTCTGTAGAACTCAAAATCCGAACGTTAGCTGCTCGTCAAAAGATTCTGTTGAAAGAAAATGAGGGGATGAAGGTTATTAACATAAAATATCAAATGAAATATATTTCATTGTGACTGGTTAGAAATATATCGTCCGATGACTATCACACAGATCTCTCGTGGCCTACAATCCAGGGGATATGAATAAACACCTCTTCATCGTAGTGTATAATGAACTGTATAGCGGTCTGGTGGCTCAGTGGTTAAGCTGTCTAACTGGGAATCTAAAGGTCCCCGGTTCCAATCCCCGTCTCAGTGGGGATTTTCATAGGCCCTTAACCCGACATTCACCTCTGGCACAGTTTACTGTGCAATGTGAAGTATATAAGAACGCTTCCATCGTTGGGATTCCACGTTAAACTGTAGGTCCGTTGGACCCGGTAGCATTGCGGGGACAGGTTAAGGGAGATAAGAGAGGGACGGAAAGCGCAACCAATAGAAACCATATCATTAAGACCACACGGAATTATTTTATAATGAAATTTAATCAGCTGTTTCTTGCCTAACCACCGCACTATTACTTTTGTTTATTAACTACGTGTAAAAATGGTGACGTGTATAAAGTGCTAAGTAGTTCGGGATGTGAGACAACGAAAGAGAGTAATACAACTCAGCAGCGTGCCTAGCCCGCAGTTAAGGCACTTTAGCATACACAACTTCACCCGTGGGGTTTAACAGGTAGTCTGCGGAGACTTGTAGACTAGAGCGTTGGTTCTGTCTTCATGCAAATGACGCTACGTAAACATGCTAATTAAACCACGCCTCACGGGGAAATACTTGACATCTTTGTGCAAGTTACTTCGAATTCTGCCTTTCCTGCAGCAACACTGATAGTCGCCAACAACTGAATCAATTTTCTTAGCATATTTTTCTCCTGAGCTGTGGAAAAGAACTATATTCCGGCAAAATTACTATCAAGCAATATAAAATGTTTTCATGTTACGGCTTCGATGAAAGCACTCACTGTCTACTGTGAACTGAAAACGTACTGTGTATAACACCAGAACTATACAGGGTGTTAAAAAAGTATACATTTTTAGGAGGTGTATTATTCGTCAAAATAAGACAAAAGTGTCCAATAAACATAGGGTTCCAAGCGTATACTGACGCATGCATTGGCGTTGGTGGGCGCCACATTGCGGACCTGTTATTAACTGCGAAAGTATGTGTTTGCGACCCAAGGTATATTACGGATTTTTGTCTTGTTTTGATGCATACTATCACCTCCTAAAATATTTTACGCTTTTTTTTAACACCCTGTATATGTCGGAGGAATCCGCTCATAGGTTAACGTTATTGAACCATCGTCCCATTCAGTTGCATGTGACGTCTTTCGTCATTAATTTCTGATTTCTGTGCGTAAAAAATTAATATCCCATATTTTATATGCCTCTTTGGCATATATAAAAAAATCATATTTGCGTTGATATCATTGCAGCTATTCTTGTTATAAGAAATTACGATTAGTTGTAGCCAGCAACGAAGAAGAAACCATAATTTCCGTTAAATAGTAATAACTGACATAGTTGATAGTTCTTTGTAAACTAAGTACGTAATGTAATTACTGTTACTGGTTGCGCTTGCATAAGTTACATGTGCGAATGCCTGATAACGTCTGTTGTGCATCTGCTAACTATAGTCTATTACATGACGTAATTTAACTATTGTTCAAAATATCGTTATAGATGAGTATGCTTTCACATGGTCTATGACAAGTAATGTTTTATACCTGGACATCAGTTCAAAATTTGGCGATAATTTACAAAGTTACAGAAGTGTACAAACAAACACTCTAAGGATACAAATACAGCAATTCAAGCCTTGTCGCAGCGAGATCCTATAACTGTGCAATTAAATATGATGGGATTACCAGACTCGTTGGTCGATTTCTCGCATTCACAAATGTCTATCACACACAAGCAGACAAATCGGTCGACTCAACAGTAGGGAAACTAGTGAAAAGGAGTTCCTTTTTTTTTTTAAGCTGCTTAACGTCTCTTAACAGCGAGGTCTTTAGAGACTGGAAAGGATGGGGGGCAATGAATGGGAAGGAATTCGACCATGGCCTTTTGAAGGAAGCATCCCGGCATTTGCCTGGAGTGATTTGGGAAACCATGGAAAACCCAAATCTGGATGCCCGGATGGGTATTCGAACCGGCTTCCTCCCGAATGCGAGAATGCTAACCATTACGCCACCACGATCGGTCCAGAAGTTCTCCTTGGAAACCAATAAAATTACTCTACATAGTCTATACGCTCGCTACCTTGCATCCCAACAAAATTTATTGTCCTGTATTATTTAGAAGCACTTGATTTCCAGTACTAATTACCATTTTTATATAAGACACTTGTTAATTACTTTATTGCTTCCATTGGTACCAGGTTCTCGTTATCTCTAGCCTTGCAGCTTAAATGTGGCCTTCAGGTAATCATACCATCTTCTTCTCTCTTTTCTTCGTCATCTATTTCATCTACTTATTCTTCTGCAAATTAACTTCTTCTCATTACAAGTCCCTTCCATATCAGTAAATGAGCAGAAACTAAAGCGTATTATAGATCTGTTTTTTCGTGAGACTATCAGTTTGCTTATTCCTTTCGTTCAGTTTGTAAATGTAATTTTGTTTTCCTGTTTCTTTCTTAAATTGTAGGTCTGATAACAAAATTTGATTTTTAGACAGACAAGAATATTGCTTTTAAATAGTTTACAAGCTCTATTACCTTTAGTTAGGATTTATTTAATTCCAACAGCGAATTTAAAATTTAAATCACAGATTTAGCCTTGTAGTTATACGGAATATTACGCATGTTCCGAATTTAATTGATTAGTCGCCTGACGTATACCATTAGCATATCTTTATAAAAGAATCTATTTGCCTCCTTAGATACTGAAATTAGAATTACTCACTGTCTTTCGTATCTTTTGTTTGTATTGTATTAAATCCATTATCACAATCCATTACCAGCCAGCGTGGCAGCTAAGGGGGCATCCAGTAATGACGTGAGGTGATTTTCCGAAATTCCGGACCCCACGCTCCCCCTCTATTGAGACTTCGTGAGATTTTGTCGGAACCCCCCCCCCTCTAAAATGACGTGAGATTTTGACAGAGAACCCCACCCCCCCTACCAATGGATCTCGCAACTTTTGAAGACATTTGAAGACTTTTTTTTTTAAGCTCTACAATTCCACAAGATTTTCAGGACCTCACGTGAGATTTCTCCACCCCCCCCCCCTCTATTTCACCTCACGTGATTAAGGCGCCCCCTAAGGCTTCCCCGCACTGGATCGCGGATGTACTACGGGACAAGTTTGAAGTCCTGGTCACCGTGTGCCGGCTATTCTGACTGCGGTGTTTAGGCGGTTTTCCGCAAGTATCAAGGTGAATGTTGGGTCGGTTCTCAATCTGCGCCTCATTAACTACACATTTCACAAACAAAAATAACACTTATGACACACAGAACAAAGTTACATGTTTCGCTACCAGACGGCAGCACAACTTTCCTCCCCGGAGGCGTCAGGCTCAGCGACAAGCCAACCAAATCTCATTCTGAAAAATCCCACCCCGGAATAGCGGAATAAATGCGAGGAAGAAGAAGGAGAGTGTGTCTCAGCATTTTGCTTCACTTTTCACAGTAATAAACAACTCGACCCTCATATTTCCCTGCAGCCGATGATAGAGAAAAGCTTGTTCCAGAAAAGTCTCTCTTTAACCTTTGTTACAATGACCAGCAAACTTGGAACTTAGAGCTAAATTGTACTCTCTAGCGTAGATAGAATTTAAATCTAAGAGAGTTATTAAAACATCAATATTTCATCGAAGTCTTTTTTTTGGAATTTGCTGTCCAGCACAAAATGACACGTACTGTTCTTTCTATTCTTATTCTTTCTCGTTCATCTTTTATCTGTTTTCTCGTAATTGTATTCCCCCAAAGTAATAGTTTTTAAGAAGCATTCTGATGCGTCGTAAAATCTCGTGTAAAGGCTCTTAACTACTACGCTACGGATTGGGTTCCATTGTGAGGCTTTTTATACTTTTTTCCCCTTAAAATGGAGGCAGTGATTTTCTTCCCTTTCTCCAGAATCCGTCTCCGAAAGTAAATCTACGATTGAGGTACAGGGACCCTGGAACAGGCAGCTGAGGCGGTCGTAATGTGACATAATTCACGGCATGGCGGAGACCGTCTGATGGCTGTAATATCTCTGGGGACGCTGAATGTCGCTTGGCTCTGGAGTACAGCCTCGCGAAGGCTCTCGGATTGGCTGGCAGTCCATAAACTCTGCTTCGTCTCGGCCATAAAATGTACAGTCAAGCTCTTCACAAATTGAGCAGTCAAAGTGTTTAATTTCTAGGTTGCTGCCATTATTTGAATTCTTTTACTTTTTGAGCTATATTCTTCATAACCTCTGTCGAAAACTTATAGTTCCCCGACTCTCTAACGAAACAAGCGCTTATGAGCAATATCCCCTCCTCCATATCATACTACTTCCCGTCGTTGGTTCTGTATCTGTCCATAGATAGATACTGATGGAATAACGTAGGCCTACCTAAGCATACGAATATAGGGAAAGTAATATCAGGCCATAAGCTATGTGGTAACCAATAATAAAATTTTAAAATTAAACTGGGCGCGGACTAAGCGCTAATCTGTATGCAAGACTTAATTTGCACACGGCACCATAGCTGCGGACATATTAGATAAAATCCCCGCTCCTGGCTGGCTCACCATACAAATTTTAGTTTCAGGAGGATTTTAGTGGTTCTTTAGGTGAGTGATACTTTTGTACCCACTATCCGCCTAAAAATCTACGCGTTACGGAGACGATTTTGCTTTGACTTTTGCGACTCATCGACACCGAGGTCATTGGAACCGGGAGAGGCAAAAGAGGAGGGGGCAATGAAGAGGAATGAAGGGGAAGAAATTCAGCACCGTCCTTTTTTTTTTTTTTCAAAAAAAAAAAAAAAAAAACTAGGAATTCACATGGAGTGATTTGGGAAACCTTGTAAAACCTAAATTCGGGGATTCGGACGCGCATTGACACGTATGCTAGGCCCGAGTGTTACTGCCTACACCAGACATGGTAGAATAAAGCAAATGCGAATTTGTCGTTGTGTATCCTTAGTATGGTCGATAACGTCTCGCCAATCAAACGCCAGTAGCCATCTACTGTTGTTCTATGGGCATCTTTTGGCGGTAGGATTTGAAATGCTGTTGGTACGACCTCCAAATTCCAGAACAGCGTTTTCTGTTGGTGAGGTATGTTACTAAAAGAAATATAATAACGTAAATTGTATAAAGTGTGTGTAAATTGGTTGCACTAAATGCTGTAAATCGGGTGCCATTGTTAAGTGTAGATAATAATGGCTTAATTTATGCGGTAGTAGCATTTCCCGCTCCTTCCATCGCGTGGACTTTAGTGTCTGCGTAGTAATGAGTCTGCCTCTTTTTCTGTTTTCAACTAACAAAGCATAAACCTTTATCGTAAATTAAATTACACAATTTCGTTACGCTTAGTGGAGTGTTAATCTTTGTGTTAGTGGTTTGACTAACGTTTTCCCCTGAATTCTAATCTAGCATTAAGAAAACTGAAGGAATAAATAACCATTTCACTAAACATAAACTTCACGTAGAATTGTACCTGAGGTGATAACGAAAAAAGATTTTGGTTCGGTGTATAGCATGTAATTTTCTTAGCAGTTAATTTAAGTAAAAAAAGTTTTTAAATGCGGGTACGGAACAAACTAAGAATGAAACAACATCATATCAATTTTTAGTATCAACACTGAGCTCAAAGTTATTTATCGTAAATTAAATATCACAATTTCCTTACTGTTTTAAAATGGAGAGTTTTGATTAATGTGTTCACAGTAAATTTTTATAACGTACTAAATTTCATAAAACTGAAGAAATAAATAATCAAATTTACTTGGTGAAAAAACAATGTTAACAGATTGCAACAATGTTTGCAATGTTTGCTGTGTTGCAGCATGACCTCTGGTGAATATCTCTTAAGTAAGTGCACTTCCAAGATGTAGTATGATCTGTGGCTTCTAATCTGTTCTTTATACGAACGAATATCACCTTTAAGCGATCACGTACAGTGATAACTCATAAGATATAACGCAGATTTTAATTTGCACCATTAGCTTTCAAAATGGTAGAACTCCATCTTAACTGGTGTGTTAGTTGTTACTTGAGACTTGCACAAACCCTCCGACAAACATAGCTTACTTCCAGATTTATGATAGTATAACAACAAAATAACTTAGTCCTCAACCCGAAGGTTGGTTCGATCCTCCCGAAGGAGGCATACAAAGCCATTGTGTCAGAGGTAGGACGGCCAGTTCCTTTCCTCTGGGACCTACAGTTTAACGTGGAATCCGAACCACGGAGCGTCCTGGCATAGCTCATATGACTAAACACAATTCTCAAAATTCCTGCGTACCCGGGGCAGGAGCAGCGAAAGTTTTGAAAGCAAGCACTTAGCCACTGAGCCACCAGAACATAGCTTACTTCCAGATTTATGATAGTATAGACAGATAAATTTAGCTGCAAGATATTATATTGTTTAAAACAGCGATTCGTAATCCTTCAAGTTTCATTAAATTCCTGCCAGGATATATCATTAGATTTTATTGTTTTTGAAAAATGGTTGTCATTAAAAGAGGTATGTGTTGGGTGTCGTAAAGATTCTTTGTTCGTTACAGATTTATAATAAGAAGACAACATGTTGACACTTCTTAACATTACAAGATTTTCAAAAAACAAGAGAACATGAATCTTTTAGGATGAAGTGTCTTATCTGAAATTTTTTACACCTGTTTTGGTTGGTCAGTGTGACATAGGGGATCAAACATTTAAGATGACAATTCATAAGTATGAAGAAATTCATTGTCAGATGTGACTTCAGCCTACATCCCAAAATCCCAGTAATAAATTGGTATGTCGTATTCTGTTTCGTCCTATTACAGATATTAACATCTAAAAAAAAGAACTGGAGCCTTCTAAATTTATTTATCTCAAATAGGAATATTCTTAATAGCGTGCGGAATAAAAAGGAACTTCCTCTTATAATTCAAAAAAGAAAAGGATTACGTACTATGTCGAACATATTATGAAAGGGGTAGGATATCTGCTGTCTTCCCTCATCATCGAAAGAAAAATACAAGTAAAACGAATCGTTGAGATACCAAAGAACTCAAGACTGATTCAGCTCCATAGGAAAGTATTTTCCGTTCTGATGGTTTGATATCAATGCTAGCTGCGTGGATCACCAGCATCCAAGAGGAAATAGTTTTTTTAAAAAAGAAAAAAAAAAGAATGTAACAAAATTTCCTGTGCAGTTAGGACTGCGTATTCCATGTGTCTGTAGTAGTTTTTTGTTGTTGTTGTTGTCATCAGTCTTTCGACTGGTTTGATGCAATCCTCCATCCCTTCCTATCTTGTGCTAACCTCTTCATCTCTACATATTCCCTACAACCCACGTCCTCAATTATCTGCTTCATATATTCTAATCTCTGTCTTCCTCTACACTTCTTACCTTCGACTGTTCCCTCCACCAGCAAATTAACTAGAAGGTACTGTTATCCAAATGAACAACGGTTCTTTTAAAGTAATTACTAGGATATTTACCTCTACAAAAAGAGACTACATAAATCCCGTTCCTAACATCACGTTTAAGTGTTTATTAAAACGTTTTTTAAGCGGTCAACGGTTCATGAAAGAAATTTGTGCTGCACTTAACCTCGTCAGTATTGCAACTATTTTTCTATGTTTTCTCTACCGAATCATAACACTGGCTCAAAAAACAAATAGAAGCCCAGCATAGTGTAATTAGTTAAATAGTATATTTACCTGTCTTTTATTAAAATTACAACCGAATCATATATCATTCCGCTAAAATAATATTTGTTTTAACAAAAAATTGCAAAAAAAACTAGTTAGATCTCTGCAGTAAGCTATGGCCTCTTTGGAAAATTCATAAAGTGTTACAAATTAGGCCTAAAATTTACAGCACGATAGGATTGAATAGCAATAATTATCCTTCATAATCAGTACTTTCTGTTTCCTAACACTACATCTACATCTACATCTACATCTACATCTATCTACATATATACTTTGCAATTCACAAAATTGTGGGTGGCAGAGGGTGCTTAGCACCAAAGCTAATCTTTTTTTTTGTGCATTCCAATCCCTAATAGTACGAGGGGAAAAAAGAATTCATATAAGAATCAGTCCGGCACCTTATTTCTCTAATTTTATCTTTCCTGAAGTTCCGACTTAAATAGGTTGGTGGAAGAAGTATTTCACTACACTCTAAAGTGAAAGTGGGAGTACGCATGTTTACCAATAAGTTTAAACGAAACGTGTGTCGTCAATCTACCAGAGACTCCCAACCTAGTCTACTAATCAGTTCTGTGACGCTTTCATAAGGACTGTAGGACACTACGGGTAGTAATGTAGTGTGTAAGGCGTGTTGTCGTGAACTGGCATTGTAGTTTTTACAAACGTTATTTCAGCCAGAACTCAGAAAGAGACACCAAGAGAGATTGGAGAAGACTGTAAAGAGCGTAATTTCTCAGTCTGATTGGATATCATGATTCATGGGAGACGTTCCTGCTTGTCTATGGCTTAACGCCTCGTCGACGTCAAGGGATGGGATTGGGGACAAGGGAGGGGAAGGAATTCGGCCATGGCCTTTTTGAAGGAATCAGCCCGGAATTCGCCTGGAGTGATTTGGGAAAACCATGGAAAACCCAAAACTGGATGCTCGGACGAGGATTCGAACCGAAGTCCCCCGAATGCGAAGCCAGAGCGTTAACCGCTCACCCACCACCCTCGGTCAGTACAGGAAGCTTTACTCTTGGCCGTGAGGTGTTTTGTGGCTTCCCAACTGACTGGAAGCTGCCTTGGTATTGCGAGACACGCGAGGATTTCAAAGTGTCTGCTGAAGCGGGCTACAAGACAGGAAACAGAGTTACAGAACACAGAGAACAAGGATACCTCATTCCTGTCCTTCCAGATGAAACATACGGATATGTAGGAGACGACTGAGACATGTCGTATACGTGCTAACAAGTCTAATAGAAGAGTCTGGTAATACAAGATTTAACACATGAGAACTAAACTGGAGGGTCCTTACCGAGCTTGGTGGATTGTGTGGAATTCTGGACAAATTCAGGATGAATTCTGCCATCCAGATATCGGTTTTCTGTATATTTCAGAAATCACTAAAAGTGAATACTGGAATGACTCGTTCATAAAGGTTATTTCAGATTTCCTCCCATGTGAAATGATGTTTTCGATGCCAAGTCTTAAAGCTGAGAGAAAAAAATTGAGGATCCTCCGATTCAAAATATTAATACAACGCTAAACGAAAAAAAAAAAACTATTTTTAATGTGGCATTACGGAGATACTCAAGCAGTTAGTGCGTGTCTGAGTTTGTATGGAAGTGTTATTTCCAATGCTTGGCTCTCAAATGAAGAAATTAAGCATAGTGAATTATCTTTACCAAAAAATTTCTGAAAATACTGAATCACTTGTGATAAATGTATCGCAGGGTAGAAATCTTTTTAAAACGATCGAATCCTAGACCTGCTACTTATTTTTTTTAACAAAAAGCCGACTTATTTTGGATGGATTTCTATCCTCTCTCCGAAATGGGAAACGGAAACGTTATAGAAGAATCAGGAATAATATTGAATAAAACAAAATTAACAGGAGTGGCTCCGAAGAAGAGAGAAGATATCTTCACGGCGAAAAACGATAAAATAATGGAAGATACGTTACAAATTACACTCACTGCTTTTCCTAGATTCTCGCCAGTTAAATGCTACTTTCCGATACGAGGAAATGACTCTTAAGCCGATTTATTTCTCAGTCCAACACAATATCGTCAATCAAAGATTCTTTAGAATAATATCTAAGAATATACGATCTGGTAAATGTCACTTTTTTACTAGCAGTATTTTCTCAAAACTTTTTTTTATATTTATTGTAGAAATATTCTGTGTTTCTATTGTTCCCTGATAACACAGATTCAAGAAATTCGCGATGTGAATATAAGTAAACTACTATGAATACGGGATCTGTTCAGTGTGCAGAAAACACAGTAACCCGATGAGAAGTCTGAAATGTAAATTATCTTGAAAGCACTGCGCATAACAGTGAATAGACTCCTCTGGTCGGCCGCCTCTTTTATGGAAGCATTGCAGGAAATCTCGCCGTTACATTTCACCTCAAATGGAATCGTTTTTCTTTGAGAGGAATGACTCAGGGGCCAGAGCAAAGGTTTCTGTTACCAAAACAGCTGATTCAAAAGCGAAGCCATAGTTGCGTTTATTACATCCATACGCGTGCTGAGATCAGTCACTGACAATTTTTGCGGCCGTAAAAAATTATGCAAGCAGAACAGATTAGAGAATATCGTGTTTGTTAAGGTTAAAAGACAGGCACTTGATAGTGAAAATATCATAATACATTCTATATATCTCACCACTGCATTAATTGTATTCTGAACATTTTTTTCTAATCAATGTTTTACCTAAATGAGTAGCCAAAGAAAATGTTAAAGTTTTGACATACAGTAGCCTAGTGTGTGATGATACACATGTAACTGTTTGTTCGTTATAATCAGCTAAGGGAAGTTTGGTTACCAGTTTTTACTATACTTTCTTTTCACCCCACTAACAGCAAATAAAATTTCCGGTTTATATTAGAATTTAAACCAACAGCAAAATGTTTTATTAAGTAGTAATAATACAATATTTTGAGATCTTATGTCAACAAAATTTTGGATTCATACTACTGAATTGTTCTGAAACCGGCTTAGAATTATCGTGCTTGCCACACATACAGTAATAACCATTACTTAACACCGGAAATCAAGACATCATATCATTTTTAAAGGTGTATTAGGCATAAATAAGTTTTAAATGTGATGTAAATCGTTCAGCAGCATTATGAAAAGAAATCTATAAGAAAACGTACTCATTTAAAAATATGAGGACAGATGATTAAACTTCATATTGTGTTGCAGAGGTAACTTCACACTCGTTGGAGCCAGTTAAAAGTTGTTTTTCTCGTGATAAAACTGAAATTAATAAACAATAAGAAACAGAAAATTACCTGGAATAGCATTTCAGTAAACTCGCAATCTCGTCTGTATTATATGTGCCATAATGTGTTAAAAGCGAACAGGAATACGCCACAAAAACTCATAGTCATCACAAATCATCGTAATATAAACATCAGAATAAACCTGTACACTCGTTTTTCTGACTGCGTATTAGCATCATACATGGAAAAAATGAAAACCGTTAGCTTTTTTGTACTGTCCATAAATCATTGGCTAATATACCCCACTCCACAACTCTCTCTTTCTCTTTCTCTCTCTCTCTCTCTCTCTCTCTCTGTTGCTGCTCGGCCAGCAATATTGTGTTTCGCGGCGTGGTCTACCTCGCAGGCTGAACAAGTACTACAGACAGCTCACTAATTTATATAGTTTCGCCAAAGCTACAACAAATCACAGAGTTTGGAACCTTCCGTTGACGTTAAACACACTGACAATATTTCATACTTTTATTGACCACATAGACAGAACTCACAACCACCTTGTAAATTTCTGCTTCTGTTAATTAGTATCTCCTGTTCATTTAACGTGGTAACAAAGTTTTATAGAAATATCATTTTGGTACTGAGATCAATATGCCCAGAAGAGGATAAAGGACCAGTTTTGCATGATCTCGCTATGAAGACTATTAAGCTAACAATATACATTTTTTCCCTATAGTTTAAATGTGGTATGAAATTTCTGTTACAACATCGGTATGGAAAGTTCTGAGAACAGACCATAGAGTGTTCTCAGTATTACTCCAACTTAGGCATGGTACATGACTTTACATAACGCTACAAAAAATTAGGGTTGTTAAGGGACAATCAGAAAAGTTTACTTATACATTATTATTTATATTTCGCAAATTGTTTAATGTGTCACCATAGAATGTTTCAGATAACAGTGGTATATAAAAAAAAATGGTATTTTTTGCAGCAACAGCACAATGAATCTTATATATCTCACAAAATGTCACTGTGCACACATTAACATTCGACCCTTCAAGTAACTGTGTCATTAATGTTAATAGAAATCAACTTCAGCAGGTTCAAATGTATTTCTAAAAAAAGTTTTTTTTGCTTATGACTTTACGCCTCGTCGACGTCGAAGTCAGTAGAGCCGGGAAAGGACTGGGGACGAGGAACGGAAAGGAATTCGGCCATGGTCTTTTGAAGGAAGCGTCCCGCCATTCGCTTGGAGTGATTTGGGGACACCATAGAAAACCCAAATCTGGATGCCCGGACGGAGATTCAAACCTGCGTCCACCCGAATGCGAGGTCGGAGTGTTACCGCTCACCCACCACGCTCGCTACTCTAAAGAAGCAATTGTATGAATTGATATATGATATCACTGGGCAAGAACCACATACCCGTATTAGAACGGTATGGTGGCCCAGTGGTTAAGGTGCCAACAAAACTTGTAAACTTTGATATAATCTTAATGTGTTATTCTGTTTGAGAAACTACATTTCTTAAACAATTTCTATGGTTTCTCTAAGAGCATAAGGCGTCTAGCTGGTGATCTAAAGGTACCCGGATCGAATCTCTGGTGCGTCCTCACTTAGAATATTAATGTTCTGTATGGAGTCCCTATCAGAAGGGGTTAATGGATGCATTGAAGAGCCGCCCCATTCGTTACAGGTATATATAGCCGGAGGGAAAGCGTAAGTGCAATGTTGAATGAGTTGGGTTGGGAAAACCTGGAACACCGAAGGCGTTGCTCTCGGCAGAAGCTGACTGTAAAATTAACGACTGACGTAGTTCAGTATGACAGCAAACATATATTACTACCAACTACATTTCTACTTACAAATGACAGAGAAAATAAGATAAGAGAAATCAGGTCTAGAACCAATTCATTTCTATACTTTTTTTTCCCACGAGCGATTAGGGAGTGGAATAGGAAATAGTTATCGAGCGAGAGACCGTAGATCCCAATAGGAGTAAGTATCTATAAACCCCTCCAACCATCCTGATCTGGATTTCCCATGGTTTCCCCACATCGCTCCAGGCGAATGCCGGGATAGTTCAACCTGCCATATCGTTGAAGGAGAAAGTTCTTCTAATCTAGATGTTACATCGGGTGTACCTCAAGGAAGTGTAATAGGACCACTTCTTTTCTTAATTTTTATAAACGATCTCGGAGACAAATTGAAAAGCCTTTTTAGATTGTTTGCTGATGATGCGGTCATTTATAGGGAAGTAAGAAATTTGGCCGATTGCTTAGAAATTCAGCGCGATCTGGATGTTATTTTGGCTTGGTGCGCTGAGTGGCAACTTACTCTAAATTGTAAAAAGTGCAAGACAATGAGCATAACTAACAAAAAGAATCCAATTGTTCAGAAATACGAGTTAAACAATTCAGTTATTGATATGGTCGATTCTATGAAATATTTGGGAGTAACAGTACAAAGAAATATGAAATGGGACATACACATTAATTCGTTAGTAGGTAGAGCAAATTCTAGGGTGCGATTCATAGGTCGAATCTTGAAAAATTGTAATGAACAAACAAAGGAGATAGCGTACAAATCTCTTGTGCGTCCACATTTGGACTATTGTTGTGCCATTTGGGATCCGTTTCGTAAGGGGTTGATCGAAAGTATAGAGACAGTACAGAGAAGAGCCGCTCGATTCGTGACCGCTTGCTACAGTCCTTATGAAAGCGTCACAGAACTGATTAGTAGACCAGGTTGGGAGTCTCTGGTAGATAGACGACACACGTTTCGTTTAAACTTATTGGAAAACATGCGTACTCCCACTTTCACTTTTGAGTGTAGTGAAATACTTCTTCCGCCAACCTATTTGAGTCGGAAGGACAGGAAAGATAAAATTAGAGAAATAAGGTGCCGGACTGATTCTTATATGAATTCTTTTTTCCCTCGTACCATTAGGGATTGGAATGCACAGCAAAGAGATTAGCTTTGGTGCTGAGCACCCTCTGCCACCCACAATTTTGTGAATTGCAGAGTATATATGTAGATGTAGATCCCTTCCGATGCGCAAGTGGTTACGCATAAGGATCAGTGTAATGCACCCTCCGCCACCCATTTTCAGTGAATCACCGCGTAATAATAATAATAATCCCTGTCTCGGCGGGAATTTTGATAAGCCGTTAACCCGATCTTCACCTCTTGGATAGTTTGCTGTGAAATGTGAAGTACGTAAGAACGCTTCCGTGGTTGGGATTACACGTTAAGCTGTAGGTCCCCTTTAAAGCTAAAAATCCTAGTTTTAACACAAATGTGTACACATCCAAAGCAAATTCAAGCTAAATTAAGGCTCAACGTGGTCCTAACTACCCCAAACGAACACATACATAGGCACATGCATACGCAAGCTTCTCGAAGCATTCATGTAGATAAGCCTTTAAACCAGTTAATAGTATGTTTTGTTTTAAAGCTAGTGGAGTTTGATCTATAGAAGACTTGAATGCGTGAATACAGTCAGTCAAACTGATGATTTTTATATGTTTTCTCCATTGTTCTGTATGTAGTTAATTCATCGCTTCTTATTACACCGTACTAGTTTCCTTTGTATAGCTTTACCACATCCAAGTATCCACTTCGATTTTGCTACTGTTTGTTAGTCTACAAAATAACGATAGCTGAAAGTATTTTCCCAGTGTAATTGCTTCCTTTTAGACCATTTCTTTTGAACTAGGGACTATAGGTAGCTCTAAGGGTTCAATTATATGTACTGGTAACATCAAAGGTCCTTCAGTAAAGGCGGATCCCTGTCTTAGTTGTGGAGTAGTGCTCTTGAGTGTGGGAGTTGTAGGCGAAAGGTCGCGCAGTGAAAGTGCGTGTCCCGGAGCGCGAGGCCAGATCGATACAGCTGCCGCCTGGTCCAAACTACCTGCCTGCTCAGCGCGCTGCCTACGTCTTAGGCGCTGCCATGACTCCGCATGCACTACTTAAGGGGACCACACCGTGGTTCAGGTAGAAAAAAAATCGATTTTAGTTTTTCATCATATTTCGATAGATAAAGGTATTCTTTAAGTATCCCGAAAAGGATTTCGCAGAATTTTTTTTCCCGGCATTTAAATAGCATTTTCCTACCACGTGAACGGTCAGTTTTCTCTTGTTTCTGCTATTTTTAAACAACACACCTTGAAACAAGCTGTTAGTTTTGTTTGAGTGCGTTTGCGAGCAGTTGTTTTCTTTAAAGCCAATTTCCCGCAAACTAAAATTTTCAGTACGTATGCCCCATTATACCAGAAACTATCATAGATAAATGAATGAAATTTTCAGAGACTCTGCATAACATAAAAAGCCACCTCTGGTACTGCATTCATTAATATTCCCCCATTAGGAAGTTCACAAAAAACATTTAATATTTTTGTGTTAATAAATTTAAAAAAGTATTTCCTAAAAACTATCACATGGATAAAATAGATTTTAGTACAGTTGAATCTATTAGCATCATGTAACATGCAGTAAAAATATTAAGCTCCTGCATCAAATAGTTTTTCCAGAAATGGGTCAAATACTTGCCTAAATTAACATGGGTTAGATAGGCAGGGTGCGGTCCCCTTAACGCTAACAACTAACGTTAACCGTATAGTACCCCTAGTTATTAATGGAGATAATTTACTCCAATTTACTATGCAATATGAGGTTTTAAAATTTAAACCCAACATACATTACTTGCCGGATTGGTAGGTAAAAGTTTTAGCGGAGAGATACTCAACGCTAACTTGACCTAATTTTACCCAAATCTTCACCGACGTCTCGAAATCTTCAGAAGGAGTCGGATACGTCTATTTCTGCCCTAACTCAAGTTACTCAAAGCAAGTCTCCCTTCCCCCCGAAACCTCGATATATTGGGCTGGGATAGTTTGGAAGACAGAGGACGTAGCTTGCGTTCGAATTTATTGGAGAATATGCGAAAAAATTTAAATTTCGAGTGCAATGAAATACTTCTTCCGCAAACCTATTTAGGTCGCAATGACCGGAGGGATAAGATTAGAGAAATAAGATGCCGTACTGATACTTATATGTATTCCTTCTTTCCTCGCACTATTCTGGATTGGAATGGGCGGGTTTAGGATTGGTGCTTAGCGCCCTCTGCCACCCACAATTTTTGTGATTTGCAGAGTATGGATGTAGATGTAGATGTAGATGTAGATATACAGCAGAAGCCCTCGTAATTTAAGCGGCTATAATTTACGGGTGTAAGCGATACAACAAAATATTAATCCTCACTGACTCTAAAAGCGTAGTAAATTGTATTTTGTAAGTTATCAAATGTCAGTAAATTAATAATCATAACTTCGTTTGGAGATACAAGACGATTCAACAGGGTTTCCTTGATGACATATCTACCAATATTTATAAAGCTGTTGCACAGTGATGTGTTCCGATTAGGGTTGTAACGGAAGTCATCTTTGAGGATGCTGATGCGGATGTTCAGTGCTTGACATCCACATCACCGTGCTTTTTTTTTTTTTTTTTTTTTTTGCTTCTTTCTATGTGCCTTGTCGACGTGTGGGTAATCAGAGGCGGGAAAGGATGGGGGCTAGACACGGGAAGGAATTCGGCCATGGCCTTTTAAAGGAGTCAGTAGCCTGGAGGAATTTAAGGAGCGATGGAAAACCCAAATCTGGATGCCCGGACGGAGATTCGAACCCGCGAGGCTAGAGCGTTACCGCTCACCCACCACACTCGGTTCTGTGCTCGCCACCCGCCTTCCCACCGTTCTAGGGCGCATTCACAGTACAACTTGTAGGACCTACGATGATCCGGTTTTCGATAAAGAACTCTTGATAGGTCGTGGAAGGGATCACAGGATTACATGGAGGACGTGTTGGATGTTGTTGGACTCCCAAACAACCAAAACGGGTCCTTGCTCTGCAACAAGCTATGGATATTGGAGGAAACATCCAACGAGTGTGCGATAAGGACACATAGTGTGCCGCGAGAAAGTATGAGTGGAAAAGATTGCTTGTAACATTTTGCTGGATCCCTTCTATTAGTGTCAATGGGTGAGTACGGTAGTTCTGCACGGGTGTCCTGTACGTTGGACCATGAATAGTTCGCTTTACTTTACATGCAACTTCAAACTTGTCAATTCGTCGCTTAGGTAGTAACACCATTCAGTTCATTGTTACTTTTTAGCATGATAGTCAGCTAAGCGACGATGGGCAGAATCTCGTACAAAAAGAAAATAATAATATATATTGAAATGTAAATAAAACATCCGTTATACATCCGCGGATGCGGATGCGAAAGCAGATGTAGGATTTCACGCGAAAGTTCCGCACTTTCGGATGCAGATGCGGATATCCGTTACATCCCTAGTTCCGAGTAAGCACGACATTTAGAAACATATTGTCGGAGGTCATCCGTCGCGCCCAAGCTATTTCTGTGCCACGCAAAGCCCTTCGCAAGCGGAAATTGGTCACTCGAGAATGTGACCACGCCCGCATATTGATCAAATTAGGTTCAGGGTTTGCCCCACATTACCTGTGGCATATTAGGCTTTCCGCCTCTTCTCTTTCTTTCCTCTCTACAGGTACCATGCGATATTTAGCTTTGCCACCGATGGATTTCGGCTCTATATCATATCCGATTTGAGTTGTTAAAACATTTTATACCATGCCAGCTGTAGTTTATGGTTAAATCAATTGCGGAACTGTCGTAAGGAACACGATTCTACAGAAATAGAGACCCAGATCATCAACTGTATTCGTTCCGGCCTTAGAATCAATAAAATAACTTTTATTGTTTTCTGAATGTCGAATGCTACGAGTTGCTGCAGTCGTTCATGAATTTCAGTCATATTTTTTCTTGTGGTCTTGTCGTTTACCGTGTTAAGGATAAAGGTGCCCCGATCTCTGCAGTTGGGTGCGATAAAAGAAACGATAAGAGATGATTGAGATCACTATAGTATGCAATAGAGAAAGATTAAAAATATTCAGCGACTAAACTGTTTTTATGCAGCGCTCCAATAATCAGAGCCTTCTGCCACCACACCAAGCGATCGAAATTCCTGAGTGCTGGAAGAAAGCTTTAAAAGAAACAAAAAGTGACTTAAAACAACAGATTTAAAAAATAGAATTAATACTGGATTCTAAATACCCTATTTCAATTATAAACGAATGTAATTTTTTTTATATAATTACTTACTTTCAAACAAAAAATTAAAACTTGAACCTCCCACCGCTGCTCGCTGTTTACTTCGTATACAAAACGAATTTATTTTACTTAATTTTCTGGACATGAAGGATAGGGAATTACAGTTCGTAAGTTACATGTGCACGGCAGTGATTTCAATCTACATTTACACGTTCCTTCCCCACAGTATACTATAACCTTATGTTACAAGGATTATGAGTCATTGTTCAGCCGCGAAGTTGTTACTTTTCGGTATAAATGCACTGAAATGTTATATTACAGTACACCCCTACTTCAAAGGATTGAACTGCGCATATGTAAACATGGTGTTCGGTTTTCATGTGCATTTCAGGCCTTCCGGTGCTAAAACCGTTTCGGAAACATGTTACTTTCTTTTCACATTGATTTTTTTTATGTGGTGCCGGCCTCTTTGTTGCGCGGGCCTCTTTGTGGCTACAGCCTAAGTAGCCTATGGTTAAATGCGGCCATGCTTCATCTACAGCCATAAATAATTGCGAGAGTGTTGCCGGTGCAGGAGGTTGTGTACGGGTTGATATTTCGATCGTGTCCTGGATATGTTTGAATGAATTCATGTCTGGCGATCCAGGTGGCAAAATATTTAGCTGGAATTGTTCTGAATGTTCTCAAAACAATCGTGAACTATTTTGACCCACTGACCTGGCTCATTGTCGTCCTGGAAGAAGCCATTGCTGTTGGGGAACATTAAGGCAATAAATGGCTTAAAATGGTCTAAAAGTAGCTGAACATAAAAAATTGTCAGTCAACAAACCGTTCACTTGGACTAGAGACCCATGAGAACATAGTCTGTACAAGGATGGAGCCTCCACCAGCTTGCATCTTACCGTCCTGACAATCTGTTGGGATCTCGGCCAAGCTCGAACCCTACAATCAGCTCTTATCAAAGGAAAATGTGACTCGCGCAATCACGCAACCTTGATCCGGTATCTAATGTCCAACCGTCACGTTCACGTTGACAGGTGATGCGCTGCAGCCGATGGTGTGTTATTTGGAATGACAGTTGCATCGGTCTTCTGCTGCCATCTCCCAACAACTCCGAATTTCGCTGCACTGTCCACAAGAAAATCACAGTCTTATGTCCCAAATCGATTTTTGCTGTTCTTTGACGCCGTGTTGCCAGCACTGACACCTCGACGGAGACGTCGCTGGTCTTGGTCATTAAGTACACTTGGAGGGCCACTGCGTTGCTCAAAGCGGGAGTTAATGCCGAAAACTACATATTCACTGTACAATCTTGACACGGTTGATCCATGTATGTTGAATTCACGAGCAATCCGACATGTAATGCCGCATGCGTCCAGTGCCAGCTACCATTCTGCGTTCAATGTCTGTTAATTCATGTCGTGCGGTCTAATCATGAGAGAACTTATCACACGGCTCACGACGGTACTACTGAATACCCTGACACTGCACCACACATTTATAAGTTTCTTCCGCGTTGATGCCGCCATCTTGATATTTGCATTTTCGTATCCCATTATTTTTTTACTGTATTGCACTGTAGCCTCGCTTCAGTATATGCAAACATTATAAAAATTGATGATTACTAAGTGTTGCTCTCTCGCTATTAGACCATGTTAATAACCCAGGAGGGCGAGTCACTTATCAGGAAAATAAACCAATAGTAATTTCCACCGTGAATCTCAGTTTATCATCCGTACAACTCTTCAAGAGCAGATTGCAAATAAATTTTAGTAAGATATTTAAACAAATGGAACTAAAATTTATGGTCCCACACAAGCAGCTTGGAAAGAAAATAAAGCTAGGTTTTCCAGCAATTCTATTACATTACATATCATTAATCGTTCAGATTGATGTTACAGGCAACGTTTAACAATATTTCTGGTATATTTTAATAAAAGCGAAATTCCAGTGAGAAAATGTCGCAACTAAAACCTGTTGACAAAAAAAGTTTCATTAAAAAAATGTGTAAGTATTGTTTCCCATTCCACTGAAAGACATTCCAGAAAAAATAATTTCTTTCTCGTTTTAAGAAGCAGGAAGTACTTCTTCAGTGAGTTCATATTGTCTTCATTTATGACTTGCCCAAAGTACTGTAGCCTCGCTGCACTGCTTTATCTTTCCAGTTCTACATTTTACACCATACCATTACCTAAGGAAATTAGTTGCTTCTAGTTCAGTACTATTCAGTACTTCTGTATATTACAAGAATCATTACTGTATTAGCTTAATATTCATTCAGGGCGGGATTATGAATTTTTTTTTGCTGTTGTCAGTCTTTCGACTGGTTTGATGCAATCCTCCATCCTTTCCTATCCTGTGCTAACCTCTTCATTTCTACATACCCCTTACAACCCACGTCCTCAATTATCTGTTTCATATATTCTAATCTCTGTCTTACTCTACAGTTCTTTCCTTAAACGGTTCCCTCCACTAACAAATTGACCAATCCAGCATGTCTCAAAATATGACTTACCAGCCTGTCTCTTCTTTCCGTAAGCTTATTTAACAAACTTCTTTTCTCACCCATCATTTCCAAAACTCGTTCATTTCCAACCCCAAGGGCAAGAGGGTGCTCTGAACCGCTCCCCGCTCTTCCGCCCTCCTTTCAGAGGCCGTTGGCTAGCAGTGGGTGATTCCTTATACCGGGAATCTTTCAGTCGCCAGAGCCTTGTCCGTGCAAACAGGGTGCACCACGTGAAGGAGAGGTTGACATTTGGTTGGAAAAGGCTAATAAAGCCTCTCCCAAACCCTTACACCGCGGATTATGAATGATACTCTTTATTATGATCAGTTCATGTTAGATTATTTCTTATGACAACAGAACATATAATAAATATCCTGCAGTTCTGACACAACCGAAATTGCTGACTTGTAAAAGCAACATTTCCCTATAGTAATGTAAACTACTTGCGCAGGATCATTAGGGTTGAATGCTCGTTGCGGGTAGCTGAGCAGCTTCTTATCTGGAGTGGTATTCGTGGTGGGAGTTGCGTGTGGTGCCCATACTGCTACACGCCCACGCGAAGTCGAGATCTGCAGCTATCAGCGCCTCCATCAGCTCCCTGCATGAGTGCGACCTTGCGGGCCACATGCGGAGGCAGGACGAGATAACTCCACATGCAACGGCAGGGCAGGAGTTACTAGCCTCGAAGGCCAAAGGTTAATGTGAATCTTATCCGTTATAACCAAGGACCACAGAAAAAAACTGTTCAGCGGTATATACGCTAAATTTATTGTCAAAGGAATGGTTGTTTACGAGCGTGAATCATTCATGGGCATTCTACAAATATTTCTGTTGGAACCGCACCTGACCGGTTAATGGCCTCGCATTCGAGATTTAAATCCCCATCCAGATTTCAGTTTTTTGCGGTTTCCTGAAGTCTCTCAAGACCTATGCCGGGATAGTGCCTTCAAAAGGGCATGGTCGAAATCCTTCCCGTTCCCTCCTCTCAGTCCTTTCCCGCCTCTAATAATATCGACGTCGATGAGACGCAAAACCATCAGAAAATACTTTCTGTACACAATGAGTACTGAAGAAAAATCAGATGCAGCTCGAATAATAAAAATTGAAAGTATGCAACTAGCATAAGAAATAACCTATCAAACCGCACATCTGAATTACACAGTTACACTGTACCTGGTGGAGAATATAAGGGACCAGTAAATTAAAAAAGAAGGTTTTTATTTTATTTTTTATTTTTTTTGTAACTGCTTTACGTCTCTTTTTAACATCGAGGTCTTTAGAGACGGGATAGGATGGGGGGTAAGGATGGGGGGCAAGGATGGGGGGCAAGGATGGGGGGCAAGGATGGGGGCAAGGAATGGGAAGGAATTCGGCCATGGCCTTTTTGAAGGAAGCATCCCGGCATTTGCCTGGAATGATTTGGGGAAACCATGGAAAACACAAATCTGGATGCCCGTCCTCCCGAATGCGAGGCGAGAACGCTAACCGTAACACCGCCCAGCTCGGTAAAAAAAAAAAAAAAAAAAAAAAAAAAAAAGAAGACTAAAATTTAGATTGTATCGAATTAGAAAGGCAAAAATGAAGGCGATCAGAGGTAAAGAATCATATTCAGGAATTGACTGAGAAAATAATACAAATCAGGACTAGAACTGATTCTAATCTATACTGACATAAGAAGGATTTATCAAGCAAGAAAACTTAGAGTAGTTCTCGGGAAACCGCTCCAGCCATCCTGATCTGGTTTACCTGGTGTTCTTGTATCGCTCCACGTGAATGCAGGGATGGTTCCTCAGGATGGGAGTAACGTACCCCACTTTGTAGTGAATCGCGTACTAATAATAATAGTAATAGTAATCGAAGCACAAGAGATCTCGTAAGCTAAACGTAGTTTTGTGTGCAAGTAATTTTCTCTAGAATTTAGATTCTTTCAACATGGAAGTGATTAAGGAAGATATAACATGTTTGGAGGTAGTGAATGCTGCCGTCCCTTTGTAAATTGGATAACGTTTTGCGAAAATGTGTTCTGTTATGTTCGAGTAAGGTTCCTGTATCGTATGGACTGAAGGAACTACCCAAGAAATCATATGCGGAATAGAAACCTGGATAAGGACAACTTTGATAATAATAGGTCTTGACACGATACCTTTGATAGTTTTTTCAGCAAACTTGGGTTAATTATAAAATAAGTCAATTTTCGTACCTACTTCACGATAGAATTTAAGTTTGGTTTTACTTTAATACAATAATTACGTCAGGAACTACGTACACATTCCTTCAAATTACTTAAAGTGCAATGAAATGATAAGGCTGATTGTTTAAGTGCAAGACGTTCATACTGATTATAGCATTTAAGCCCTACTTACGGCCTGAAACAAACTGTGGCCTGGATATCTCAGAGATGAGGACTTTTCAGGACTTCTTTCATAGATACTAAATAACATCTGTGCCGATTTTCATCTGTAAATTACTGTTTAATTTAATTTAATTGCAATGGAGCACAGGCTCCGGTGGCAATTTCCCTACACACCCATCTTCCCCCTATCCTGCACCTACCTACATTTGCCCTCTACAAATTTTATCTTTAAATTCTTTCAAAGTTTTCGGTAAATTAATCATTTCTCTTGGTAACTCATTCCAATCCCTGACACCCTTACCTAAATAAGATAATCTTCCCACACCCTTGTGCCTGAAATCGAGTGCCAGCTTGTGGTCATGGTCATCTTTTCCCTTCCATGCACTACTTTTCCTGTTTTCTGAGGTTCCTACCTGTAATGCCTGAGGAGCGGCGCCCGGCGCTCTCGGCCCAGCGCTGATGCACTTGTAGTTGTTTCGGCGCATATATCAACAACCATTTGTTACAGACGGACAAACTATATACCATTTTAACGCTGAAGCTGTGTACTACAACTTTTGTTAAATGTGTTGACACGGTAACATTGATAGTTTTTCAGTTATTTAAGAAAAAAGTCTTGCTCGTGCCGCCTTCGTGATAAAATGTGAGGGTACTGATCCTCTTATATAGTAATTACGCCCCATATTACACTTTCATGCAGTAGTTAGTCACTTCTGATTATCTATGGTGCAATAAAATATTACTAAGATTGACATTTTAAATGCTACAACGAGTTTACACTGATCTGAGTATTTTCAGAGTATGCGGGGGAAATCGGGCCGTTTCTGTCTGATATATTCAGTAAATCATTAGAAGAGCGAAAAGTACCTTCAGACTGGAAAATCGCGCAAGTAACTCCGATTTTCAAGAAAGGTGATCGAAGTGATGCTGGAAACTATCGTCCCATATCTATAACATCTGTTTGTAGTAGAGTTATGGAGCATATTATATACTCGAACATTATGAATTTTCTACATGATAATAATTTGCTTACACCAAATCAACACGGATTTTGGAAGAAAAGATCATGTGAAACACAGCTGGCCCTATTTACACACGACGTAATGAAAGTTATTGATGCAGGTTCACAAGTAGATGAATTTTTTTTAGATTTTCAGAAAGCCTTTGACTCTGTGCCACACAACCGCCTGTTAGCGAAACTTCGAGCGTACGGTATATCGGATCAGCTTTGTGAATGGATAAAGGATTTTCTAACGTGTCGGTCGCAGTATGTTATCGTTGAAGGAAAAAGTTCTTCTAACCTAGATGTTACTTCGTGTGTACCTCATGGAAGTGTAATAGGACCACTTCTTTTCTTAATTTTTATAAACGATTGTTTGCCCACATTTGGACTATTGTGCCATTTGGGATCCGTTTCGTAAGGGGTTGATCGAAAGTATAGAGAATGTACAGAGAAGAGCCGCTCGATTCGTGACCGCTTGCTACAGTCCATATGAAAGCGTCACAGAACTGATTAGTAGACTAGGCTGGGAGTCTCTGGTAGATAAACGACGCACGTTTTGTTTAAACTTATTGGTAAACATGTGTACTCCCACTTTCACTTTTGAGTCTAGTGAAATACTTCGTCCACCAACATATTTGAGCCGGAATGACAGGAAAGATAAGATTAGAGAAATAAGGTGTCGCAATGATTCTTATATGAATTCTTTTTTCCCTCGTACCATTAGGGATTGGAATGCACAACAAAGAGATTAGCTTTGGTGCTGAGCACCCTCTGCCACCCACAATTTTGTGAACTGCAGAGTATATATGTAGATGTAGATAGATCTGGTACTCAGGTCCTTTTTAAGCCTTTTTGACCTGAAAAAGTCTATGACGCGGATTCTGCAGAGGCGGGGACTTTTCAGGATTTGTTTCTTAGGTACTAAGGAATATCTGTACCAAACTTCAGCTCTACATTATTAATTTTTTAGGTTCGTATTTAAATTGCCTGAGTTATTAATCATGCGACCGTTGTAAGGTAGATAGTAACTTTCGTAACTATATATTCATAATAACTTCCGCTTTTCTTCCGATTTTCGTTATTATCAGACTGTTCCAGGCTGATTACCATTTATATCAGTGCTGTTTTTTTCTGGTTTTACGCCTCGTCAACGCTGCGGCGATAAGAGGCGGGAAAGACCTGGTAGCAAGGAACGGGAAGGAATTTGACCATGGATTTTTGAAGAAACCATCCTGGCATACGCCTGGAGTGAATTGAGGAAACTATGGCAAATCCAAGTATGGATAGCTGGACGGGGATGCGAACCCACTTTCTCCCGAATGCGATGCCAAAGCGTTACCGCCCACCCACCACGCTTGGTCTCTCCGTGGTGTCAAGTATATTATATGCATGTTTAAGTATGGACGGGCCTGCTATTGTAGGTAAATCATTGTTCTGGCAGAAAGCAGCTAAAAGTGAGACGCGGACAAGTAGAAACTGACTGTGATAACGTTAGGGAGCCATGTACAATGTGACTCGTCCTGAAAAGGATTTGTTAGTTAAATAAAATAAAATAAAAAAAACAGTAGGACTCGTGAAATACATGGAACTGTAGGGCTGACGACTTAACCAACAATAGTACCAACATAAGTTAAAAATACAGGCTTAGCCAGTTGTGAAATATATAGGCCTAATAATTATCGGCATTAACAAAGAAGTATGATAAGAAATTTCATTTTCAAATTGGTGCTCGAATAATACCATACAGCCTATCCCGACCGTGGCATTTATTTTATTTTATTTTAGTGAAAGTTTTCAACTAGTTTTAGACCTATCGCTCGTGACATGCTGCAAAGATCCACAGTAGGTTAAACTGAAGACTTACGAGGGAATAATAGTCAATTAATAGCAACTACTTCATACAGTTTACGTGTAGGTTTAACGCGCACGGCCTTACCGCTGTGTTAACAGGAATCTCAACTATTCTACCTTTAGTAAAGAAAGAAGTGTGGCCTTAATGTTTTTATTGTCAGAGTTTCCACTTTTTTTAATAACTTTTTTCCTTTCCTAACTTAACTAAATTCTGTAATCTCAACGAGTAAAAAAGGCCATTTACTAGAAGTGAAATTAGAACCACCGACCGTCTTCACATAAAGGAAGAAAAGCTTTGGTACAGTTAACCATCTCGCCACTTAAAAAATTATGATCAAAACCGGTATTTGAACCATTACCCCTCCATAGAGACCATACCCACTGAAATACCGAGACGATAATTTCTGATGCTGAACGTAAAAGAGTGTGAAAAGTAAAAAGAAATCGCTATAAGCAGCCAAAGAGGTTATTTAATTAATAACAGTGGTAGATCGGTAACAATGAGGAAATTAAAACTTTAGTTCAAATGGCGTAATATGTCATATTACTTTAAATCTCAGTAAAAGAAAACGGACAGTCGTTATTGCAATCTGTATTCTAAATTCCTTGACTCAATAACATGAGAACATTTACTTTCTCGGAGTTGGATATTTACTTATAATCTTCTGGAGTAGCTTATCGGGTAAATATGGTATTTTCGCGAGATATTTCGACGAACAATACTAAGTCACCATCTTCCAGTAAATATGGCGATGCCAAAATACCGTGCCGAATACCATTCTTGCACGGGTAGCTACACGAGAACATAGGGGACGGTCCCGGCATTACCTTGTTGGCTGCGTTAAACCGCCTAAAATCCGCAGCCAGGACGGCCGGTACGTGGAGGTCTTGCACCTCCGGATCCAGTGTGTGGCGCCTCTGCCGCACTGGCCGGTAAAAATTTTTATCCATCCTTCAAACCAAAACAAAATAAAGAAACCGACTTAATGTATGTGCTGCGTGCTATCGAGGAAGTCTGCAAGGGACAAAAATCTCAGCCATCTCAATGACAGTAAGCAGTAACATTTTCTTTCTTTTCCGTAATTTACTCTTTCCCTTTGGTAGTTTATGACATCATTATTATTTAGTTAGTAAATAGTCAATACATAATTTAGTTTTAGAGGCTCACTTTCAGCTTCACCACTGTGTTTCCATACAAGTTCAAAACATGGTTTTAGATTCATATTATAATTATACAGTATGTACCCAATTGTTAATAATTACGGATCAATAAAAAATAAAGCTGGTCTGTAGAATTATTTTTGACGTTTACTGACCCTCCAGTTGGAAAAGGTTGAGAAACTCTGGTCTAGAGAATAACGTATGATAAGTAGACCTGCAACGAATAGTATATTTGGCCATACGCTGAATACCGAATATTCTGCAGACTTCTTGGCCGAATAGCCGAACATTCGGTAAAAGTATCCGGCCGGCTTGGCGCCGAAATCTGTGTTGCTGGGCTTGTCTCTCGCCCGCCTGTTCCAGTATAATTACCTCCCACCACTATGTGTCTGTTTTGACAAGCTCGAAGTAAGGCATCAGATATCGATGTTGAGTTATTTGTAACAGATTCCTTTTTTTTTTTTTTTTTTCTTAAGAAAATGGGTTCCTTACGCTAAAAATCCTTTCCATAAGGTGTGAAGATGGAAAATCTTTCTTGCGATACTTCATAATACATATAAGCAACAGGTATCTTTCTGAAGCCCGAACTGGTGATACCACTTTCTGAATTGCCCATTAAGTTGTTCGGTAGTGATTGTTTCGATTAATTCTTCGTGTAGTACGATATGCCATTCTTCAACGGCACCATATGGATGGATAACCGAGTGCACTATTTTTAGAGTAAAAACATCCCCAAACCTTACTTATAAGTCTATGAGAAGGGCATTTAGGCTAAATTGATAGTGGTGGGTAGATTAGTGTTGATAGAGTAGTATAGGTTTCAAGGTAGATTAGAATAGACGTAGTACATAAAAAAAATAAATAAAAATTGTAACATAGAAACGGATAAGGCCTTATAGGGGAAAAGTAGATTATAATACCAGAGGTGATTATTGAAAAAAAATCAAATGTATAACTATTAAATTAAGTAATCCTACCATTGTTAAAACGGAACCAAGCCTACTACAGGCCTGAGTCAGAACGATGCCGTGGCAGAATGAGCAAACGTCAGCATACCACTTACAGCAAACAAAGCGCTTCTACCACGTTCAAAACAGTCTTGTTTGTAATGTAGAGGGAATGATCATTGACTTTTGCACAAATACACGATGAATCATAAAAATATTTGGGAGTTAATTTCCATATTAATGGTAAGCCAGGATGCTGCAAATTTGAACTGGCTCAGGACTATAGTGGCTGAGAACATATAATTAAGTGAATGTTTCTTAAAAGCAATTGTTATTACCCAGTAATCCGGTAACTAAATGATAGATTACAGAAAGATATGTACAAACTGGATTAACTACAACTAACTGAATAATGGGATACTCTAAGAATAATTGGAATATTTCAATAAAAACCACTAGCACTATAACAACAATAAGCGATATTTGTGATTCAATATAACATTAAAATTTGCAATAGCAGCTGTAACTGTTATTACTGTAAGCAAGACCAAATGTAATATTATAGAATTAATTAGACAGTAAGTCAAAGTGTAACGGAACTGTATGCCAAATTCCTTGCATGTAAATATTTTGTACAAACACTATTTAAATCAACAATGTAAAAATTAATACGTAGGGCCTAATTTAGTGACTAAGATATTAGGCTGTATAAATGAAGGGTAAATAAAAAAAAAGGCTAAATGTTGAACGTAGGCCAAAACGTCATCATCCTTGAGGTTTGTCATTGATAAGAATCGGAACTGGAAAAATTCACACGTTCCAATATTTTGTTTGAATAGACTAATTCTGGCAAGAAAAGCTTAAATTATGGCCTTCATTTTATTAAATTCATACTGTGACTTTGTAACTGACAGTGCAGGAAAATTAGTTTTTCTGAATCACATTCTTCAACTCCTAGATTTAAACTATTATGTTTCAAATGAATAAATACAAGTATTTAATATCTTTGTAAGTTTTGCTTTGACATTGTGGGAGTTGGTTACGTACGATTATTTTTGTAGTTATGAGTAAAATACATTATCATATAATGAATCAATCGTTTTGTTTCAGGAAACTGTCCAAATAAAAAAAAAACGAAGTATTCGGTATTCGGCCGAATAGTACCTAGATATTCTGCAGAATAGAATAAATGTGACTAAATAGGTCGAATACCGAATAGTTGCTGAATATTCGCTGCAAGCCTAATTTGATAACCACAGTAAACCACAATTCAATGAAATTTCAGAGCGAAGCTGTAAATTCCAGTTTAAAATTCGAAGCATTAATAAAGATGCGTTAAATGAAGGGCAACATTACGTTTTCGTAAGAATCAATGAAGATTGCAAGAAATCTCGATTTTTGAGACAACTGATACATCCATTAGTAAAATTATCCCTGTCTACCTACATACATTGAGCAGATAATTACTCTTAAACAGTGCTTTATTTTTACTGAGTGATGAATGTACTTAAAGAAGAAACACAGACAGTGCGTCCTGAACATCTCAATCATCCGTTTCCAGTTCTTTTTTTTTTGTATTCGGTTATAAAAATGCTTTTATGAGTAATACTCCGTTCGAAAATAGCCTGAAATATGTAAAGACCAAAACTGTATTATGCAGTGCAGAAGAGTTACGCAAGTCGAGGCTTGTCACGTAACTAGATTATTGAGGCAGTGTTGTCCGTAACGGCTCCACATTGCGTGTCGGAACACAACTTAGCCGACAGTAGTCTGTCACGCATTCATTACGGCCTTTCAGCAGCGCGACATTCAGAGACAAAGCAGTTTGTAAAGCGAATACAGTTACGAAACCTTAACTGATTCATATCATATCTGTCTGAATACTGGCCTTGGTCTAACGTAGTTCCATGGAACGTTCAAGAGACTATTCCACAAACACAGCTACCATGCATAGTAGGGCCGCATCCTGGTGTATTCAATCAATCCTAGTGTCTCTTACCGGTGAAACGATGCTAGAATGTTACAATACCACTGACTGTTTCTATAGCTTACATTCATCAAACACACTAAAAGCTTCGCGATATACAAACTGTCTAAATTGTGTCTTCTTTATTTCTATATAGTCTTCTTTTTATTTTTTCTTCTTCACCATTTTTCCCCAACGTTTTGAAGCCAGCTGACGTTTGATGAGTTTTTATTCATCATTGGCGCTGTCAAATCGAGATTGGTGGGTGAGTGGTAACTAGTGTTGTAAAAAAAAACGGCTTTTTTCTGGCTTGAAAAAAAAACATGAAAAAAAAACTTTGAAAAAAAAAAATGTTTTTTTTTTTGGAACACGTTTTTTTTCACAACTAATAAATCTCAAATTTGTAAGGCAGTTATCGTTTAAAATGACTGTTTTAGAGTTTATTCTAAGTACTTATCTTAGTTTAAAATCTACTATATTTTTCTGGTTCAGTAGGAAAAAAAATTACGAAAATATTGGCAAAATTTACTGAAATTTTCTTTATGAACGGGGATTTCCCGAAGAGACTAGGTTGCGCGAGAAGGAATCCCCATTCCCCATTGTTTGGATTGATACTTGCCATTTGAAATAGTGCTACCAGCCCTACAAAATTACCTACAGATCTTTTAAAAAAATTAGGAATTTAAAATTTATCCACCGTTTTTTGCCTGTTTTTATTACTTATTGGGCTTTCTTTATATTCGTATACTTGTTAACTCTCAGAGTATAGTGTATAGTGGTACTGACTCATTAAATTGTCAGTAAGGGAGCGTGCATAAACCACGTACCACGTAGCCCTACGTGGCTTTTGCCTACCCCCCCCCCCCCCCCCCTGCTCACGTTAGCTTTCTTCCGTTTTGATTCCAGAAGACATTTTTTACTGTTTTCTCTTGTCAAACTATTGTAAATTACATACGGATATAATTAACTGAGGGAAATAATACTCACATGCTGTTTTGAGTTCAGTTCCTCATTTTAACTGTGAAAAATGTTACGAAAGGAAAGTTACGTGGCCTGGCTCGGAACCCATCCCCCCTCTCCCCACGTAACCCAGCGTAGCCTTCCAGCTAACCTCTCCTCCCTCTGGACCGACCCACGTAGTTTGTGTACGGTCCCTAATTATGAATCGTTTCCTTGCAACGGTTGGTGTAAAGTAAACAAACGATTTAAAAGAAGTAAAGCTCCTATTTTGTTCGATAATAGATTTTAATTCAAACTTAAAAGACCCTAATATAGAACTATCGGCGCAGTCTTTATGCACAGTGTGTACTTTGCTCACAATTTAAAATTGCAATCTCAAAATCTTTTGCGTACAATACAAGAACAACCAGTAAAAGAAAATTTAACTATTTCTGTAGTTATGGATCTAGAGGAGACAGAAAATTCCGACACCGATCGAACTAGTGTTGGTAGTGCTGATACTAGTGAATGTGGTACTGACATAGAGGATGAATAAAATTATGTTACCTATATAGATACACTTATGAATCATTATGTGAGACTTTATATGATTCAGTAAGACATAAAACACACTTGTAAAATGGAAGTTCCTTAAATAAAACTATAATTTATTAAATATATTGTTTCCTCAAAAAAAAAAAAAATTTAGAAAAAAAACAAAATTTAGAAAAAAAACACGGGTGCCAAGTTTTTTTTCATGTTTTTTTTTTCACAAAGCTGAAAAAAACATTTTTTTTTCAGTTTGCAACACTAGTGGTGACGCTCTGGCCTCGCATTCAGGAGGACGCAGGTTCGAATCTCCGTCCGGACATCCAGATTTGGGTTTTCCGTGGTTTCTCCAAATCGTTCCAGTCGAATTCCGGGATGCTTCCTTCAAAAGGCCATGGCCGAATTCCTTCCCGTTCCCTCTCACCAGTCCTTTCCCGCCTCTAACTACCTCGACGTCAACGAGGCGTAAAGCCATAAGCAAAAAAAGACGTGGTCAAATTTAAACCTTTGATTTTACGATCACGTGGCATTGCTGCCAGGTCGTACTGCGTACTAAAGGGGGAAGTGAAGTGATTCAATCTCTCTGTGAAACCTGTAACTCTTTTCTGTGTGTGATAAGTGTATTTTTGTGTGATATGTGTAGTTAATGAAGCGGAGATTGGGGACCGTCCCGGAATTCGCCCACATGGCGTAGTATGTCATATTACTTTAAATCTCAATAAAAGAAAACGGACAATCGTTATTGCAAAATGTATGCTGAATTCCTTGACTCAATAACATTGAGAACATTTACTTTCTCGAAGTTGGATATTTACTTACATTCTTAGCGGGTAGCTAATCGAGTAAATATGGTATTTTCGCGAGATATTTCGGCGATCAACACTAAGTCACCATCTTCAAGTACAGATGGCGATGCCAAAATCAAAATACCGCGCCGAACCGCGCCGAATACCAGTCTTACTCGGGTAGCTACACGATAACATAGGGGACGGTCGAGGCAGTCGCCTTGATGGCTGCGTTAATCCGCCTATAATCCGCAGTCTTGACGGCCGATACGGGTGGTCCTGGGTTCGTGCATGGTCCATTGTACCCTCCGACCCAGTGTGCGGCGCCTCAGCGCGCTGGGAAGCACTGGACGGTTTATCTCTATTCACTCAGTATTACAGAACCAGTCCGTGTTCAAGATATCGCGTGAAATGAATAAACGTACCTGAATCCTCTTACATCGCCTCTCCTTCACTAGATGGCTACACCTGATACATACAGCATCTGGCACTGCAAAAATTACACACTGCGAACAAAATCCAAGCTAGCACAAAGAACATTTCTATGTTCATAATAACTACAGACTTTCTTCTTGTATATTAACAGTCAATATTAACAGAACTATTAGGCACTCAACAGAAAACAAAGCGCAGAACTACACGATATTCTGACATCTCTTGCACATGACGCCGTTATGGAACTGCCACTATTATTCTCACTGTTCATTATCTGGATTGTAGCAAGTTCTTTACAAATTGTTAGCTAACTGCAGTTATGTGATAAGATATCAGTACTCTGCGATGAGCGTTCTGTTGGCATCTCTTGCACATGACGCCGTTATGGAACTGCCACTATTATTCTCACTGTTCATTATCTGGATTGTAGCAAGTTCTTTACAAATTGTTAGCTAACTGCAGTTATGTGATAAGATATCAGTACTCTGCGATGAGCGTTCTGTTGGCTCTGTGGTTAAGGCTTCTGCCTGAATATCGAAAGGACGTCGGTTCGAATCCTGGGCTCGGCTGGAATTTTCGGGCCACTTAACGCGACCTTCACCTCCGGAACAGCTTGCTATGTGTTGTAGAGTACGTAAGAAAGCTTCCAAGGTTCAAATTCAACGTTAAGCTGTAGGTCCCCAATACCCGGTAGGATTACAGGGTTAGGTTAGTTAGCCACCAGAAGAGGCGCATTGCGCGACGAATCCAAAACTGTCAGTTTTTCAGGATCTATCGGCCAACAATGTCATTCGCTAATTCGAAAAAAATAGTATTAAGCAGTGTATCAAATACTTGAAATTCGCCCCTGCGTGTCCGTACAGTAATTTTTGAGTTATTTCATGCATCCAGAGACCAGATAATATTGTTTCCAGAAGCTACTATTGTCGGCAAAGAAGTCAATAAACTAAGTTGCTCTTCATCCATCGGCGTGACAGTAGAAGATTTTTTGTTAAAAAGGACTCACATCAGACAATTTCTCCTTTAATTTAACAGCAAGGTTTTTCAATCCTTGTAAACACAGCGCACTAGCGACTGAAACACATTTGCCGTGAGTTGTTAATAGCGCTGGAAATACCACCGACGGTGCTGCTGATTAGACGTTGGCATACCACGAAGGACCACCGCTAGAAAGACTACTGACACCATGGAAAGAGATAAAAAGAGAGCGTTTGGAATATTTGATAGATGATATGGAGACCACTTGGTGAATTCCCGGGGTGAAGAGGAGAATAAAGAAACTTCGATAGTGGCGCACTCGGGAGGCAAGACTTGCCATTCTTATTTTGTCTTTACGACCCTTCAATATTATGGTCAATACTTCCCTAACGAAAAGCATATATTAACGTATTTAAAAACAGCATTAAAGTCATTTCTGTACGACCGATGCATTAGGATGTGGTTTGAATTCCCTTGCGGCCATTCAATTTCCGTTTTCCAGGGTTTCCGCAAATCACTCCAGACGAACCCCATGATGGTTCCTTCAAAAAGGCCATGGTTGAACTTCTCCCCGTTCCTTGCCCTCACTACTTTCTTGCCTCAAGTAAACTAGGCGTAAAATAATAAGCAAAAAAAAAAAAATCGATGCCAGTCAGATGTAAAACACTCTTAGCAAATAAATGTCTGGCTGCTTCTCAATAGATCAACAAGATTAAAAGACACATTCAGACAGAAAAGCATTAAATCTGTGAGAGGCCTAAACATAACGCTTGGATAGGTTGTTTTCAAGGAACGAAGCACCCAACTTAAAAACCAAGACTGACCAGCACACAGAAATGGAAAAAAGTAGGCACGCTGCCACTGTCGTAGCTTAAAATAAGGGAAACGTTATCAGCTAAGTCTACAGCTTCCCTTAAAAATAAAACACAGTCTGTTAAAATGTGATGCACAGAACGTAACCCTCAATAAATCGCAATTCATTCCGGGAATTCATTTCGATAGTTGGAATGATCTCGGATCGCTTAAATGTGTGAATAATACAGAGTTCACACCATTCTTATAAACATTCCAGTCATGAAGCAGATTTATATGACATAATCTCCGCATACTTAACTCGTAAATCGTTGCAATCGACATTGAACTATACTAAACCTGACTACACCTCTTATAATAAGAGTTATTATCTTATCAAGCACATCGAAAGCAAACATGTTTCTCTCGAAACAGTTCGCGTTGGATAATTATAACGTTTATAGTTTGGTAAAAAAATATGTATTTTCTGAACTATTGACTTCCAGTGTGCTTAGACTGGAACATGGCATTTGAAACAGCAAGTAATGAGCTTGTCTCTAAAAATATCTAGTGAGGAAATTAAAAGGCTCGTTTACAAAGCCTTTCCTTAAGATTCAAGATGAGAAACTGTACACGGACAGTGAATATTGTGAGGAAAAAATTTTGTAGTATTAAAAAAATTCTAATGGTAAAAGATGGCGACTGGCAATTTGACAGCCGAACTTACGGCAATTTACGCGGGAGCATAACATTAAACCTATTTGTTGTAATTGGGGTTACCGAGAGAAGTGAAAACTTAAAACTATGAATATTATACTCGCAACAAATCATGTTTATAGCTATTTATAGCTGCAGATATAAAATAACAATAATTCAGTGTGGTCGTAATGACCTGGTGACAGGGTTTCAATTGGCTGTGCATTCCGCCCTTGTCATAACCGCCTTAACCTATCCCGGTAGTGCTACCAGGTACAGGGGACCTACAGTTTAACGTGGAATCCGACCCACGGAAGCGTTCTGGCGTACTTCACATTACACAGCAAGCTGTGCCAGATGTTACGGTCGGATAAGTATGGAAATCCCCGCCGAGACAGTAAATCGAACAGGTGCCGCCCTTTCATTATTCCCCAGTCAGATACCTTAACCACTGAGCCACCAGACAGCAATAAATATATTGTTAATATTAGCATGTCGGTGACGCGAACCTATAAGGTTTTACCCATCCAAAAATCGCCAACGCACCTAAAGAAGTATTCACTTCAAAAACTAAAAATCTAACTTTGACCAACCTTCGGGTTGTGGACTATCTTCCCGAAGGAGATGTACCAAGCTATTGTCTACGAGGCAGGAAGGGCCAATTCCTTTCCACAGGGGCCTTCAGTTTAACGTGGTATCAGAACCACGGAACATCCCGGCGAAGCTCATATAATCAAATACAACTCCTAAAAATTCCTGCTCGCCACGGGATTTGAACGCGCTACCGGATATAAAAACTTTCGCAAGTAAGCGCCTTACCGCTGAGCTACCAAACCGCCTTTGAAATAAAAGTGTGCTAAGTACTAATCAAAATCGGATTAAAACTGTCGCTTTGTATGAATAACGTTGACAGAAATTAAGTAATGTCGGAAACTAGGAGAGGGTTTATGTTTTCGTAAATCGAACAGTATTTTTCTATTTGCTTTAAGGTATGCGTACGCAAAGCTGCAACGAAATCGAACAAAAACTGTGTGTTTATATAAAGAACGTTGACAAAAACAAAAAAACAAAACAAAACAAAAATCATTTCTATAAATTAGATACAAGTAGTATCTATTTTTTTTCTTTCCAAGCGCAACACGTCATACTTAAAGATACGGGTATACTGTTAACATTAGCATGTTCGTGACGCGAACTCATAAAGTTTTAACCATCCAAAATGCAACCATCACGCATTTCATACTCGCAACACGTCATAACATGCCGGAACTCTTAGATTTAACCCCCTACAAACATCATCTAACATAGCCATAGAAGCTTTCATTTAATAAAATGTTTTTCCAAATTCGAAAATAAATATGGATGTCTGACAATGAAGCTTGAAAGTAAAGCGTTGTGTCGGCTCCCGACACGCCCCCTCGTGGTATGCACTGTGCGCTGCTTACTACTGTGCGTGCGCGGCCTGTGGTGACGTCACCGGTGTCTGGCGGGCTGCCGCTATCGACCCGTCTGGGCGCTGGCTGCCGCAGCGGGCGGGGCTTGTCCGTAACGCGATCATCACCCTCGAGGATTAGGTGTCGCAACTACAAGGCGTGCCGACAAAAACTCAACACGACTCAAGACAGAGTATCAAAACAAGAATAGGGTGTTATGACCATTGTCGGTTTAATGATCGTATTTGCAAAATCCTAAAAAAGGATATATATATTAGTTTTCTACTGCATTAAATAATAAAATATAATAGGGTAGAACTGTACATGATAACCGTATGAATAGTTATTACGTATGCGTAAGTCAAAACCTTGCAATAAAAGGAAAATAAATGTAGGCTACGGCCAACTTATGCAACGGAATTTGGAATCTATAACAGAGAGAAAGATAAACCAAATAAAAGGAAATCGAACAAGGAGAATATTCGGAATATTGGAAAATCTAGCGTAACGTAAAAAATGTATCGACAAATGAAATTGTTTAAACCTTTCTGGCTTTACGCCTTGTCGACGTCGAGGTCATTAGAGTCGGAATGGGACTGGGTACAAGTAACGGGAAGGAATTCGGTCATGGCCTTCTGAAGGAAGCATCCCGGCATTCGTCTGGAGTGATTTGGGGAAACCATGGAAAATCCAAATCTGGATACCGGGACGGGGATTCGAACCGGTGTCCTCCCGAATGCGAGGCCAGAGCGTTAACCACTCGCCCACCACCTACCAAGCTCGGTTTAAACCTTTCTGTGGGCACATTCGCTCCGTACTAATTAGCAGATTGCAGGAATAATGGGTAACGAAAAATAATAAAATAACCGGAATAGGGCGGGTAGGCGGTATTTCAAGACATTCTTTACATCTACTGCATGAAAACACGTATTAACATACGTTTGGTATCCTTCCTTCATTCTTAAAATATCGATTTCAAAAATATTCCCGAAATGTGAGTTACTTGAAGAGGTAAATGAATAGAATTTAGTTTTGAATTCTTCAAACAATCACAAGTGGATTTCCATTCGAACGAAGTAAATATTGTTGAAATAATTGTTTATTAAATATATTTGCTGGCAAGGAAATGCATAGATTAGAGAACATTACGAGGAATTTATTCTGCTTCTTACGTTAAATCCAAGGTTTTTTGTTTGTTTATGAAGTAAGATGTTGTGTTTAGACTTCCTACTGTGGCAAAGAAGTTTGTAGATTGGAGACGAAGCTCAATACGTCACACAACGACCACGAAATACTTCCTGGCCCCAGAATTCAGATAAACTAGTTTAGTAGTTGCATTATTTCTTATAGCAGTGTTGTAATATTCAGGCTTCCATTTTTCTCTTTTTTATGTTTCTTCATGGGCCTTATGTCTGTCATCGAAGTCTTACACAAGTGGTACATTTATTTTCGTGTTGGATGGTTGGCATTTCTCAGAACAGCGTTCAGCTGCGGAGATTTTTCACACGCAGTTGGCAACTCGCCTGTTTACATCGCCTGCCGTTATTCCGGCATTAATGCGGATTGGAAAATCGATGTGGAGCTCTGGCTGGCTCCACACGCGAGGGAGAAAGCGTTCGCCAACCCTCACTCAGATGAAATGCAAGGCTAAAACAGCAACAGGAACTAGGGCTCTGCTCACAGTCTAGATTTTAACACAGATTTTTTCTTTCACATTGTCGCTATAAACTCTGCCACTAAGGTCTTTGAGCCCAACGAATTTATTATTATACGGTATATAATACAGTATATACAGTATTATACAGTATATAATTATGTGATTCTTTACTAAGAAAAAATATCGAGTGAACCAAAACAAATGTAATCTCAAATTTTTTTTTTTTTTTTTTTTTTTTTTACTTATGGCTTTACGCTCGACGACGTCGATGTCATTAGAGGCGGAATGAGATTGGAGACAAGGAACGGGAAGGAATTCGGCCATGGCCTTTTTGAAGGAAGCATCCCGGCATTCGCCTGCAGTGATTTGGGGAAACCATGGAAAACCCAAATCTGGATGCCCGGACGGGGAATCGAACCCGCGTCCTCCCGAATGCGAGGACAGAACGTTACCCGTTACCTCACACACTCAGTCAAATAAAAGAAATGCGTCAAGTGTGATGTGAATGGCGCTTGACATTTCATTACGATTGCGTCCAGAAACGCGAGACTTTTTTAAACCACATGCCATAGAGTACAGTGTACCAAAAACTTTTAATGATGGTTTGTTAAGATTGCATTGGGATAATATTTTCAACCAGTAAGGTGACAATGAGATTCCGGTAAAAAAAAAGTATTTTAACGTACTTTATTACTTTCGTGGATTATAAAGTACGCGAGACTTTTTTAAACCACATGCCATAGAGTACAGTGTACCAAAAACTTTTAATGATGGTTTGTTAAGATTGCATTGGGATAATATTTTCAACCAGTAAGGTGACAATGAGATTCCGGTAAAAAAAAAGTATTTTAACGTACTTTATTACTTTCGTGGATTATAAAGTACACATACGCAAAATATAGTTCAATACTTTATAATAGAGAACGGGGGGTAATCATAAGTGTGACCCCAAACTCTCATTTTCGAAAATTTTTGAACATCGATTTCGCGAAATAACCACGTGAAAACGTTAAACGAGACTGAAGACAGGGTAGGAACCCGTCCGTCACACGAACGAGCTACGGACCGTGGGTGGGGGGGAGGGGGGGGACACTCTGCCGACTGCCGATGCCGGTACGGACCAGTGTCGGCCAAGTTTGGCCCGACATTCAGTCGACTGCGGGAAACAGTTCTGTGACAATTCTGAAAATAAACACGATTGACGCCAACTTCAAACGGAATCCAGAAGCACACGTTTCTAAGATACAGAATCGTTTGAATTTTGAACCAAGATAAGTCACTCAGTATTTAAGTGAGAGCTGTTATTGAGCTTCGGTCATCCTGTGCTTCAGCCGCAAAAAAAATGTCCGGGCTATTTCGAGTGGAGCGGCGCACAGTTAACGTTCCGTACTTTAATAACTTTATAGATATCATGCAAGTGGTAAATCTGAAATTAATGGATTTGTACAAAATTGGATGCTTGATGCGTTTTCAAATTATGGAATGGGCTCCAATCCATGACACTTAACACCCAGCCACGTTGCTGCTAGGGATTGCAATCCAGCAAAGCGGGATCCCGCAATCATTAGACAGTCTGGCGGATCCCGCACAAAATTAAGCGGATCCGCAAAAACCGTCGGAAATGCGTGTCAGTCTGCATGACTAGCTGCCCCAGTCGGTCTCTGTCGGATATTTTGCACTGTTTGCCTGTATCCTTGTAGTTGGCATTTGACTCATGTGAACAAGCGTTTGTGTTTGTCAACCTTCGTCATTCGTAAGTAAATAAATACACTTTTACGTATTCATCAAAACTTACGTTTGTTTCGAGTACACATTTCTGTAATTTGAGTTATGGTACGTATTTAGTTCGATTTTCTAACTATATAATTATTTTTTAAGTGTCGCACACGTTATCGTAACTACACGGTTACAGCTTTATATTTTTTTTTTTATTATTTTTTTTTTATAAATGGCATTTGGCAACGGAGGCCATACAGCCAGCTCAAGGTAATTATAATTGCTTTCAGTGTACGGACGCCACAGGACCGACAGGACATTCACACAGACACACACAACACTTAACATCCATGCCCGCGGCCGGATTCGAACCGGCGGCCTTCGGCACGCGGAGCCAGCACTCTAGCCCCTACGCTACCGAGGCCGGCAGCTTTATATTCACGGTTTCATTATTCCCATTTTCTGTATTTACTGATAAAGTAATTGTGGCAATTTCCTAATTTGCGACTGAAAATTTGATTATTCATTGATATGAAACTAATGTTATCGTAATTCTAACTATCGCGTACCTACTTATGTAACAGCTATCAAAAGGAAATTGTATATCCTTTGACTTATTGTTGTTTTGGCCGCTGCCTCAATGCGTTTCTTTGACGAAAGCCACCTGCTTACATGTGCCGCTCAGGCTTTAGATTAATCCTTCTTGTTATTATTTCGACTAAAGGTAAAAAAAAATTATAATGAAATTTTCACGGGTGTATCGACGAGTTGAGTTGTAGGAACACCATACTTCGACGGCTGCCTCCGCCGTCTTACTCATGTGTGTAATTTCGTGTGTTTGCAATGAAATCCGGAGATACAACCTATGAGGACTTCACTGCAATCATTAGCCGAGAAAGTCTCCTTTCTTACTAAAAAATAATAATTTTCACCCTAAAAACGTCGTTACGCCACATAAGTAAATCGGAAATACTTGACAGTTTACGTGTTGGTGAGTAGTTTCTTTTAATAAGATTGAATCAACTGTAATATCAATCAAGGAATCAGGAGATATAATAATGAATCACGCAAAAAAAGGCCAAGTCTCGTGCTTGTGCAGTGACAAAAAGTTATGAGATCTTGTTCTGAGCAAGTCTACACTTTACAGAGTATATTCACTTCACTTTATGAAATTGGAATGCTTTTCTCGGTGTTATGGAACGTTTATTTAGAATTTAAAAAAAAACTCTGGTAACTAGGCCATTAAGCAAACCGTATTTTTAAACTTATGTGATGTATTGTAAGGCACATAGGCTAATATGACTTAAGACTCAATATTTTCCATTTCTATTATTTATTTAAAAATTGGTTTAGATTAAAAAACAAAAATGTAAAACCTCGAAATACACTTAAGACACGCTAAAAAGTTTGATGTCATTTTGCCAGTCAAAATATTGTTAATTGTTAATTTTTATCATTTAACATTATTTATTAATTTAATTATTATTTAATTTATTAACGTTTTAAGTAACTATGTTTTAAATATATGCTTTAAAAAACTGTTTGTACTAATCCCGCACGGATCCCGCGGGATCCCGCGGGATTGGCGCAAATCCCGCGCGGATCCCGCGGGATTGAAAACACTGCGGGATTGCAATTCTTAGTTGCTGCTCAAATATCTTGTGAATTTGGTCGGTTGTAATAAAATTTATTAGAGGCGTATTAATACAGTATAATATTCCAATGTCACAGGTAATCCTCGTAAGGTTGCATGTAAATGAACCAAACAAATAAGGGAATTGAAGACAGCTGCACAAGGAATATGGTCGAATTAATGTTCTCGATGACATTTCAGCTGAATTGCAAGACGCAGAATGTAGGAAGTTTTCAGGTATTTCGGTTTGGACTGACCATATGAATAATGAAATAGGAAAACTAACAATTACAAATTTTTCTTCGAAGTTAACGTCCTAAAATACCACTTTCAGCTTGCATTACAGTGCAGGAATAACCTTTCGAGTATGAAGTGGACGCCCTGTTTTGTGTCAGGTTGTTTGTGCACACGTGCCCCTCTGTTTGAGCTTCACTAGTCTGCTCACTGAATCGAGACGGCAGATGCGAAGTTCATTGCCACGCGGTCTGCCTCGCTACAGTGCACGCACGGATAAAGCGGCTGTCACAGCCCACTAAACACCAGTCTCGTGCTGCCATCAACAGAACAACGTACGATATACCCAGTTTAACACACACCACTGACTGGGTTTGGTGATTCGAACCCCCAGTGTTGGAACAAATTTTCACCATCAGCACGTGGTCGGCAGGGTAGGAAAGGTGGTGATTCGCGGTTCCTAATCACCAGATTATACAGGGTGATTCAAAATAACGTGGACAAAATGGCGTGGTAGATCAGTCATACAATGAGAATAAAAAATGGCTTAGGAACAGAGGGTCGCAACTGCGATCTGGAGCCGCTACAGGGCATCTAAAATAATACTGACACAAAGAGAAGAAACAAAACCATTACAGATCATTTTATTGATAATTACTCACTCACATGCGACTAATGCAAGCCAAATGTTGAGCTTACAGCAGGTGCTCAAAGTTTTTGCCAGATGCATCGAGACAAGCCCGGCATCTTCGTTGTATGGAACGGCGCACCTACTCAAAGATACCAGGTGTATCTCCAACACATCCGGCTGCCGCAACGATTCTTCCTACCAAGTCTTCCGGCGTTTCGACAGGTGTTTCATACACACAAGTCCTTTTAAAAATCCCCACAAGAAAAAATCCAAGGGAGACAGGTCTGGTGATCGAGGTGGCCATGCGATTGGTCCACCGCAACCAATCCAATATGCAGGCGTTTGCGACCCTCTGTTCCTATGCGATTTTTGATCCTTATTGTATGACAGATCTACCATGTCATTTTTTTCACATTTTCTTGAATCACCCTGTATATCAAACTTGAGGTTTGAGTACCATACAGGGTGTTACAAAAAGGTACGGCCAAACATTCAGGAAACATTCCTCACACACCAACAAAGAAAATATGTTATGTGGACAAGTGTCCGAAAACGCTTACTTTCCATGTTAGAGCTCATTTTATTACTTCTCTTCAAATCACATTAAACATGGAATGGAAACACACAGCAACAGAACGTACCAGCGTGACTTCAAACACTTTGTTACAGGAAATGTTCAAAATGTCCTCCGTTAGCTAGGATACATGCATCCACCCTCCGTCGCATGGAATCCCTGATGCGCTGATGCAGCCCTGGAGAATGGCGTATTGTATCACAGCACATACTAACGAAACTAAAATGAGCTCTAACATGGAAAGTAAGCGTTTCCGAACACATGTCCACATAACATATTTTCTTTGTTTGTGTGTGAGGAATGTTTCCTGAAAGTTTGGCCGTACCTTTTTGGAACACCCTGTATATGATCGCAGTGTCAATGGTGTGAGGGCATATGACAGTGTCACCTACTGATGGCTCCTTCGAGTATTTCGGAATAGTTGGCCCTCACCCTTATTACATCTCCATATTCCCTACCCTGCCAGAGTGCACCACCAGCTGGAATGGGGAGGTACAACGTCATCAGATTCGAACCCTGGACCCCGCGTATCGGTCGTCCTGATTGCGGTGTTCAGGCGGTTTCCCGCAATCACCTAGGCGAAAGTTGGGACAGGCCCTAATCTCCACCTCATAAACTACTTATTTCACAAACAATAATACACTTATCACATAGAACTCAAGTTACGTGTTTCGCAGACAGATGGCAACCCTTAGTTCGCCACATAAGAATAAGTTCCTTCTGGGAAGTTGGAGCACACACCACACATGAGTATACTGGCCGTCACCCACCAGTGGCAGATCGAAGAATTGTCGGAGCATGGGGTAAAATCTTGAGATTATCGCCCCTTCAAACATGGATTGCTGCCGGGGTCCCCCAGTATAGACCTTTTCTTCGATTTTGTAGCCCCACTGACGATTGCCGCTCGGAACAGTAGAGTTAAAAAAAAAAAGAGGCCACCGCCAAACGTATTTGACCATTTACAGCCCTTTCAAACATGATTTTGCTGCCCCCCGTGAAATTGCCGACCGGGCAAGCACCCCGGTTTGACCTCCGGCAGTCACCCACGCCTTTGGGCGGATTTCCAGCTCGTTTTGCGCCCATATTTCACTAAGGTCATGTATGATGGTCAACCATGACTAGGTTGTTATTCCATCTTTTTCACACAAAAATCTGTATATGTTTCAACTGGCTAATAAAGCAATAAAACTTAAAATACCTTAAGATCGGTGTGTCGCGGTCGGGAGGGCTTCTACCGTCGTTTATTGACGCTCCTTTGCAATCTCGTAAATAGTGGGTTAAATATAGACCAGATGAAAAGTAAGGTGTAAGTTAATTTATAATTAAACCATCAATATGTAGCTTCGTTTAAATACGTTAATTAATTTTTGTTTTGAGCACGATCAGGTGAATGAGACGCTCAGTGAAGCGAGCCGATCAAGTGTGGACGCACTGAGCACGCTCAGGGTGAGCCGATTGAGTGTCGGTATTTTGGAATGCTCACAGGCGAGCCATTGTGTGTTCGGTGCTCAGTGTGGACGCTAGTTTGGCGGTTTTTACAATGACCGCGAGCATGCAGGAAAACGACACTTGCTTGACAACACTTAATTGGCATGTATCGAAGAAGTATTATGGGAACGCTCATACCTTTTTTTTTTTTTTTTTTTTGTAACAGTTTAACGTCCCTTTTTAACAACGTGGTCTTTAGAGACGGGAAAGGATGGGGCAAGGAATGGGAAGGAATTCGGCCATGGCCTTTTGAAGGAAGCATCCCGGCATTCGCCTGGAGTGATTTGGGGAAACCATGGAAAACCCAAATCTGGATGCCCGGACGGGGATTCGAACCGCGTCCTCCCGAATACGAGGCCAGAACGCTATCATTACACCACCACGCTCGGTACGCTCATACCAACAGTATTTATAATCGAAGTAAATGAAAGGATGCATGGCGTGAAATCCGCGAGGTACTAAGCCATGGTATAGAAAAAAAATTAAAAAACACAAAACAATCTTTAATATATATTACTAATAAACGTCTATAAAATAATAATAGGTACCAACTTAATTATAATTTTGGAGCGACTGAACAGTATCATCACAGACTACCGGTATAAATCGGCTTATGCTGTAGGGTACTTTGCAGGTTAGTGTAGGAATCTTCCGAAGGCAGGAACCTTAAAGCTATCATTAATTTATTTCCTAATTGGATAGCCTCAAGCATGTGTGTAGAGTGCTTTTTAATATGAAGTTCAACTAAACACAGGAAATACGAGGCGCGTCCAGAAGTAAGTTCCGTTCAATTTATCTCCGCTGCAGCGCTGCGATTGCAGTTCCGCACATGCGCTGTAGACGATGTGTATCAAGGGGAAGAACGTGCGCCATTTGGAGATCGTTGTCAGTTACGTACGCTTTGTTGTGCTTGTTTGAAATGTCCGGCGTTGATTGAAAATCCCGCCGCCTGTGAAATCAGGTCTGTGATTCGGTTTCTGAATGCGAGGAAAGTGAAACCAAGTGAAATTTATCGGCAAATTTGCGATGTTTACGGACCAAATGCGATGAGTGATTCGATGGTGAGAAGATGGGTCCGAACAGTTCAATGGCGGGCGTAGTGATGTGCACGATGAAGAACGAAGTGGGCGTCCACCTTTGGTTACAGAAGAACTGGTTCACGCGATTGATGACAAGATCCAGGAAAACCGTAAGGTTTACAATTAGTGCTCTCGCTATGGACTTCCCCCAAATTTCACGATCACTGATGCATGAAATTGTTACCAAAAAAACTGAAATTCCGTAAACTTGCTCACGTTGGGTACCAAAGATTCTCACTGAGCAACACAAAACACATCGGATGGGTAGTGCACTTGAGTTTTTTGACTCGTTATGCTGAAAGCGGGCGAAGAATTTCTGAGACGGGATAGTCACAGGAGATGAAACGTGGGTTTCCTTACGACACACCCTGAGAGTAAGCGGCAATCAATGGAATGGAGGGCACACTTCATCCCCACCAAAGGTTAAGCAGAAGCAAATCATGACACCTCGGAAAATGATGTGCATAGTGTTCTGGGACTGGAAAGGCATCCTACTCATTGATTCTTACCGCGTGGTCAAACAATCAAAGCAGATGCTTATTGCGAGACACTTCGGAAATTGCGCAGTGCAATTCTGAATAAGCGCCGGGGACTGCTGTAAAAAGGTGTTGTTTTGCTTCACGACAACGCACGACCACACACTGCAAACGTGACGAAAAAACCTCGTACAGGGATTTGGCTGGGACGTGTTTCACCATCCTCGGTACAGCCCTGACCTCGCTCCTAGCGACTTTCCATCTGTTCTTACATCTCAAATTTTTCTTTGGCGGTCATCACTTCACCAATGACGACGAGCTGAAAGAAACTGTTTCCAACTGGTTGAAGACACAGGCGGCAGATTTCTATGGAGAAGGTATACAAAACCTGGTGCCACGCTATGACAAATGCCTGAAAAATTTCGGCAGTTATGTGGAAAAGTAGTTTACGAGTTGTAGAATTTTGTGTAATAAAAATTTCTTCTGTGTACAATTTCATTTTATTACCAAACGGAACTTACTTTCTGGACGCGCCTCGTATTCAAAATCTATCCTTGACATGCTCATAAAATTTTGAAAAGGTTCATTATCTTCTTCAAAAATCAATTCGTGAGTTAAATTATTAAGATAATTTCTTCGCTGACGATAACTTTGTCTAATCCACCACCTTGGTGCTTTTTTTAATATATATATATATCAAATGGAAAATAATAAAGGCCGCAGATGACGCGCGCACACGTGACACAATAACCGAGCTTCCTTAAGCACTGGCACCAGGTTCATTCGACCAAAATTTCCTTTTCCTTGAGCACACTCAAACGAGCGCGCTCAAAAGAATGGGAGGCTAATTCGCCTAAGCGTGCTCAAGCGGATACGAGGTCCAATATGTCAATCCCTGACATGAGCTGATATTGTGCAGTTTCTATTAAATTCACTCAATAGTTTTTACGTAGTCGCGAACAAATAGAAAGACAGACAAAGAGGGGGGGGGGGAATCATAATTCTACGGTTTTAGCATCTCTATCTTCGGTAGTATACACTGATGTACAAGTTCTATATTATTTAATTCACAGTTTGGAGCATAATTTATCAGCAAGATCGCAGAAACAAAAACATTCAGTTCTTTAATGTACCATAGTTACTTGTCTTTACAAACTGGTATAAAGTTAAAGTCACTAATTTTACAAGGCATCTACAGTTCCTTTGTGAAGCGAATAACGCACACACTAGAATTGTTTTTTACTTCGCGGTACTTTCCCTACCCTTTTACCACGTCTTCTGAATTATAGAAACGTATTACAGATCAACAATACGACAGGAACTATAATTTAAATTAATATTACAATTAAACCTTTAAGACGAGAAAGTGTAATTTTTTAATTTATGTTTTGATGCTTAGGCGTATTTCCTATACTTTTGGCGGAGATTGCAGGCGTAAAACCTAAAAATTCAGGTGTAATTACGCCTAACGCCCGGCCAATTTCGTACATTGGTCAGAACCCTACACGGCCGTCCATATTTCGGTTTTCTACGGTTACCGGAAATCACTCCAGGCGAATGCCAGGATGATTCCTTCAAAAAGATCATCGGTGAATTCCTTCCCGTTCCCTGTCCCCATTCCTCTCCCTCACCTAATGACATCGGTCTCGACTATGACTTAAGTCCTCAAAAAACTAATCTTTAGACACTGTCCCCAACAGTTTCTATACCCAAAATTCTTAAAACATCGCCGATAAGTTTGTTAAGGGCCGAGAGGAAATGGCGGCAAGGAACGGCATATTGAATTAATCATTCGCGTGAAGTGATTTCAGGAATCGTGGAAACGGAAATGGATGGCGGAATGGGTATTAGCAACCAGGTATTTTCGATTACAAGGCTAGAGAGCAACCGGTCACCCACCACGCTGGTCGGGGTTATCTTGCGGAATCGCTGTTGCCGGCCGTTGGAACAGCACCTGTCACGTGACACACCTGCCTGGGCAACGTCCCGCCTCGCCTCGCTGGCTGCCCATGGAGACACTCGTGCCACGGCAGCAAACCCAACAAACCACCACAAACTCTCGCACGTGCAGGATTGTGTGGAGTAGACGCTGCTTTGCTGCCGTTTTATTGGCCGTCATATTTACTTCTAATTAATGCAAAGTAGTCACTTGAAATTATTTATATTCACTGGAAAGAAAATACTATAACTGTGCAATCTAATGCTGAGGCCACACTAACGTTAACGTCTAGTGTCCATTTATCCCTGTAATTAGCACGCCTAAGTACGGGATTAAAATACTCGTTAGAAAGGCGGCTGCACTTAACATTCATAATACACAAGATCAACAGCGCGTTATTCCAACATGGAGATTGAGGTTGCTTTGGTGTATTACATGTGTACGATACGAATGTTTTATAAATTTCAGAAACATACGTCTGTATACGATGTGGTGTCACATGACTTATACGTCGTTAATTAAAGTTTATTCTCAAAATAAACTTAACTACTTGCCTATTCCCTGATCCAACTATACAAGAAAATGAAAAAAAAGAAAGAAAGAGAATTTTTTTAGTTGTTCGATGCGCTGAAGTTATTCGTTGTTGTTCCAAATGTTTAGTTTGGTAATATGAAATACTTTTAAGGTCTGCGTAATGTTCTTTAAAATTTGATTAGTAATCAAGACGTGGGCAGTGTGGAATAGGTGACTGAGAACTGTTAGACAACATACAAGGGTATTGCAAGCCAGAACATTCGACCCGTCTAATAAATGGAGACAGTTCCCCTTTTAGAATGTTGTTAATTGAAACTGATTTTATTTGTGCTTCCTCTGTACCGTTCCATTCCGTTTCCTATGAACAATAGACCTTGCGCTTAAAATTTTGTATTGATGAAATGCGTTACATATTGGTTTCAAACAATTACTGTTGCTTTCCAGCTGCTAAATGGAAAGATAATACGGTCCCAAAGCACTTCAGGGTCACCATGTTTCAAGGAGGCAATAACTCACTCTCGGCATAAATGATTCTGGCACAAGTCATACTTAGATTCCAAGCTTGTTATTAAGGCTCTTAATGATGGTACCTTTTACTACTGCACTGGAAGATGGTGGCTGCGCTTTCCATCTAGCATTATACTTGATCCTTGTACTTAATTCTGATCTCGCTTTCGAGGCCGACGCGGTGATTCTTCGTTCCTCGAAATAAACTACGGCTGTCACACCCGATGAATAAACTGTCCCAGTATCGATAATTCGTGCTCAGTCACTTTTCATCCTAATGATTCTCATTTCTGATTCAGTTTGCATTTATTACAGGTCGACAGTTGGCAATGCTTAGTGGATTAATAGGCCTACTACTGTGTTACTGAAAATAAAACAGCTTTTTAACCACCGAGCATGGTGGGTGAGTGGTTAGCGTTCTGGCCTCGCATTCGGAAGGACGCCGGTTCGAATCCCCGTCCGGACATCCAGATTTGGGTTTTCCATGATTTCCCCAAATCACTCCAGGTGAATGCTGGGATGCTTCCTTCAAACAGGCCATGGCTGAATTCCTTCCCGTTCCTTGTCCCCAGTCCCATCCCGCCTCTAATGTCCTCGACCGGGACAACATTAATATAGCTTTGTACAGAAAGATAAGAATGTTTTCAAAGCCGTGCAAATAGCGAAGAGATATGAGAGGTACCGTGTTGCAAAACATTGCTACAGTAGGACACGATTTTTGCTGCTGATTCATTTACTGCACCCGTTATTTTGGACCGTTGCAGTATTTGCCTATATTGTTACGATAAACTGTTTACCTGTATCATGTTATTGCGTCGTAATCATCCTAGTGTTTGTTCAGCGACTCTTACTTACTAAGTATCGGTGTCAGAAGCCAGCGTGCAAATAAAATATGTAACACTACGGGATAGCTGTAGATATTGAGGCCCGTGGACAACAATCCATTTTTTTATTTTATTTTTTTTTATTTATTATTATTATTATTTTTTTGTAAGTGACCGAATTTAAAACGAATTAGGTGTAACTGTCTAGCCCGCGGAAAGGTCACCTCCAGGTGTTGGAAGCATTTAAATTACACACTTATCCTAGCAGTACTGCTTTTATTGGAATTGTTTCGGAAAGAGATATTTCGTAATGGCGTACAACTGCGACATAGCACTGAGAGTTTTAAGTAAAGTAGATTAAAAAAATATCGAGTCTTTGTCGAAATCTCTTAGAATTATCAGAAGTTGCGGTGAATAAACTGAAAGGAAATGGGTAATCACGATTACAAAGGAACCAAGTCGGCTATTCATTGATATTGGGAAATCACTGAAAATCTAAATCTCATAGCTGGACTGGGAATCTTATCACTCACCCGCCCTGTTCGGTTATCCCATTCACCTTCTTAGCAGCGGCAGTGACAAGTAACCGAAAATCGCGATCAGCAAAGTCCTCCGACAAACTGCGGCGTTGTGGAATTCGTAAGCTGACTGACAGCCAATGCGATTCTTCAAAGACGTCAAGAAGCGGCTTGGTAGCACAGTGGTTAAGGCTTTTGAAAAGTACCAGGTTCGGATGCCTTTCTCGGCGGGGATTTTCATGGGCCCTTAACCCGACATTCACCTCTGATACAGCTTACTGAGTAATGTGCTGTACGCCAGAAGCTTCCGTGTTTCGGATTCCATATTAAACAGGTTCCCTACAACAGGTAGAATTACCAAGTCAGGATAGGCAGCTAAGGTAGGGCGGTTTGTGCAGCCGATAAGAACATGGGAAACTGCAAACAGTGGTGTCCCCCAGGGCTCAGTCCTGGGGCCACTTCTTTTTTCTATTTATATTAACGATGTGGCTAGTATCTTACGTTACTGTTATTACCATCTGTACGCTGACGACCTACAACTATACCTTAGTGCATCACCAAATGATATACTCACTATAATACAGCAAATAAATTCAGACCCTAATAATCTTTGAGATTGGGCAAAGAGACTTGGATTAAAAATAAATCCCTCTAAATCTCAGGTTATTGTTATTACAAGTCCAAAACTGATAGGCAGCAACTTCACATCAAGTCTCCCAAAAATAAAGCTTCAGGGAACAGAGTTAAACTACAGTGACTCTGTAAAATATCTTGGAGTCCTAGTAGATAGTAATTTAAACTGGTCTGAAAATACTGTTTCAGTATGTCGCAAAGCCTTCTCTTCTCTTCATGCTCTGTATAAATGTAAGAAATTCTTCCCCACTCATTTGAAAAAGCAATTGGTGCAGACTCTGGTGCTACCACATCTCGATTACTGTGACGTTGCTCAGCAAAATTTGAGTTCGGCAGACATAAGGAAACTTGAACTCGTTATGAACACTTGTGTAAGGTTCATTTGTGACCTACGACTGTACGACCACGTATCACCTTCATACGACCGCTTACAGTGGTTGCGCGTTTGGGATCGACGACGATTCCACATTCTATGTCTCCTTCACCGCCTCATACATCTGAAAACTCCCGCATACCTTTGTTCCAATATCTCATATCTAGGACTTTCTCATAATATTAACACCAGATCCCTGAACTCAAACATACTAACCATCCACTCCCACAGCTCGGAAACCCTAGCCAATTCCTTCTTCATTTCAGCGGCTAGACTGTGGAATGATCTTCCCCTGAAAATTAGAACTACCACAAAAATAGGCCCATTTAAAACTCATTTGAAAAACCATTACTTATTGGAGCACTAGCTAAAAGATCTCTCCTTCCATTCATAACTTAATTTTTTGATCTGAATAATATTGATGTTTACAGTGTCCACCTCTTATTCTGCCTTCCCTATTATTAGTTTGTCTTACTTCTTCATTCTACTAGTATTAAGTTTGTATCATTTACTTCTTTAACTTCCACTAGCATTAGTTTATACCATTAAATTATTAACTAGTTAAGAACGAATACCATTAAGATTTTAGTTAGTATTTTACTCATAAATATTATTAAGATGATTTTTTGTTAGTATTGCTCTTGAAACTAAATTATGCCAAATATTATATAAGTGTTGTGTATTGTTAGTTTCTGTAAGGTGTATATTATTTATTGTAAACACCTGGTATGATGTAAGAGAGGGCTTGACAGCCATAATCTTGCCAGGCTAAATAAACCTTTAAATAAATAAATAAATAAGAAACCCTGTCACAGGTAATTAAGACCACACGAATTTACCTCTTTTCACGGACGTGAAAAATTGTCTTATATGCTGAAAGTTGTGCTATAACTCACCGACAAAATACACTTTCCATGATTCAGCTGTTCGCCCCTTTGGCTCAGTTGGCTGTGGCACCGCGATGGTGTCATGCACTGACACGGGGTAAGTTGGATCGCATCCCGGTGCTGGAAGAAATTTTCGTAATCAAGACTTTGACAGCAAGGTGGGAGAGTTGGTAGTGCATAATTAATATCACTAGACTGTGCGCTAACGTCCCGGGTCAAACACAAACCACTCTGCAGTGCACACCACACTGTTAATTGTCATTCGTGAATCGGATGGGGAGGTTAAGCTTGGAGATCCGTCGATTGTCTTTTGGAAGAGTAGACCTGAATCAATAACACTGTCAGACCTGGAAAGGCATATATTCCGAGAAGTTGCCAATGGAGTGATAATAAAAAAAAAAAAAAAAAAAAAAAAAAAAAAAAAAAAAAAAAAAAAACACATGGCAATCGTCTACACCCAGGTATGGGATTCAAAGAACAAGATGTTTCAATTGCTTATAATAATTTTTGATCAGACATCGCAGATGCGAACATGATGTGTATGTTTCTTATAACCGGCATTCTACAGTTTTTGTTCCGTATATTGTTTACAACGGATTAATTGTAACGCAAAACCGTCACCGAAAAACGATTTGAAAAAATTGTGAGAAGGCATTTGCCTTCCTACAGCCTTTTAAACGTAAGCAGAATCGGAGCAGTGTTTTGTTTATAACTGAGCTGGCAGCAACACACAATAAAAGTGCCTCGGGGTGCATTTTATCTTTCATCAGCAAATGGAAGCTTAAAAGCCGTGCGGAACGAAATTACGCGAGACAATGAGTGTGGGGTCTGTATTACAGCATCGGTGCGTGTCTGCGCATTGTTTGGGAGCCGCGTCAATTAATTGGAATCCGGTGCGTGGAAAATGGAGTTTGCCTCCATATCTCATTATTTTGGTGCATGCGTTTGAAACGTTCCCTGGCCTGTCAGAACACGTAATTGACGTGCGTATCACTGCAGCGTGCCTGGGGACAGCTGTACACAAACGTTTCTCCAACGGACAACACTACGGTAGTATACAACAGTTACAAGTTCTCGATGTTTATTTGGTTTCATACTTGTTTTTGTTCACCTGGTCTGAAATTTCTGTTATGCATAGATATAAGCAGGCTAACACATTAAATTTTACTTTCTTCCCGTCGTTTGTTTGGAAGTCACTGATATACAAAATTAAGCAATTACGTCACTCGCTCCCTGATGATAGTCAAAAGAGTTGCGACTTCCCGTATTCTTATGGATTTCCCCCACGCCATATACAGGGTGTTACAAAAAGGTACTGCCAAACTTTCAGGAAACATTCCTCACACACAAACAAAGAAAATGTGGACATGTGTCCGGAAACGCTTACTTTCCATGTTAGAGCTCATTTTAGTTTCGTTAGTATGTACCCCATGTTCTTCCACCTACGCTCAATGGAGCACGTTATCATGATTTCATACGGGATACTCTACCTGTGCTGCTAGAAGATGTGCCTTTACAAGTACGACACAACATGTGGTTCATGCACGATGGAGCTCCTGCACATTTCAGTACGCCATTCTCCAGGGCTCCATCAGCGCATCAGGGATTCCATGCGACGGAGGGTGGATGCATGTATCCTCGCTAACGGAGGACATTTTGAACATTTCCTGTAACAAAGTGTTTGAAGTCACGCTGGTACGTTCTGTTGCTGTGTGTTTCCATTCCATGTTTAATGTGATTTGAAGAGAAGTAATAAAATGAGCTCTAACATGGAAAGTAAGCGTTTCCGGACACATGTCCACATAACATATTTTCTTTGTTTGTGTGTGAGGAATGTTTCCTGAAAGTTTGGCCGTAACTTTTTGTAACACCCTGTATAAGTCTACTAGCGGAGTTCCCGGCGTTGCCCAGTATAGTTTGCGTAGATTCACCCGTAACCTATTTTTATTCCCGCAAGGAGAAACATTCGAAGTTTTATGAAATTTGAGCCAACTTTTTTTGGAATTAAAGTAAACCTAGATTCACCCACCTTCTACCAAGAAACGGGTGAGTTGAAGTTTATTTGCACGTACACTATTTTCATACCTCCAGAAAAGATTCATGTAAATCAAGCATCGTTAATTTGGTTAAGAAATTGCATTAGTACGTTACTGAACAACGCTAGATTATGTTAGAAACTCACTTCAATTGCGAAGTGAATGGATATACTTTTTGCTCGAAACGCCAGATACTTTAACTCCGCAGATTCAATCTTTTATACAAATATCAAAAGTTAATCCGGAATAATATTATCGTAAACAGAAGACTACTGCTGAATGCCAGAGACATTGTCCAGTAATTGTGCTTAAAGAAAATCTGTTGTTTTTACGGCTATCTAAGGCGTTTAAAAATTGAATATTCCGGATTAAAGGAAATAATACTTCAAGTTTTGTTTAGTGTGCAAAATAGTAATTGTTGTAAACTTATCTTATTGCTTTCATTAAAGGCTATGGTCAGAGACATTTTAGTTGTGTGTTTAGTGCGAAGTATGCAACATCTAATCCTTCCATCTTTGGGATTTGTCATCATACGTTCAGGATTTCATTTAACGTTGAAACATAAGACATGCCAAACAACTGAATTGAGATTATAAGCTTTAAAACGGTGAAAACCCCATCGAAATCTGCGCCGTAGTTTCTGAGTTTTTATAAGACCACTATAACCGGTTTTCGTTTTATAGATTACTGCTGGTTTTCTGTATATTTACTCCATGTAAACCCCAAATATGAAGATGCGTTTTAACTTCATTTCTTTTAACCTGGTTATAGGCCACCTTTTCAGCAGTTGTTTGGCAATAAATTTTATAAATAAAAATGCGTCTATAAACAATTGTTGTGGTGAATGATCTTTATTATCAGCCACACGCGTTTCGTCCATGTGTTGTAAGGCATCATCTGTGGAGACATAGTGAGTATGTTCTTCACATGGCAGTCTGGATGAGCCCTTTATGCACTTTTGCGGAACTGTTTACCAAAGCTCCAGTGAACAGTCTTATAATCGTTATTTTTCAAGGATTACATGTTGGTGTAGTAAACATTTTCATGCCAATTTACATATGTATGTTATGCAGCTTGTTTTGGTTCATCTTTCGTCTCTAGAGCTTACTTAGCTGAACTAATGTATTAAATTATACTTTGACCGTCTCTTTATTTTAAAAGTTAGTGATATTCTAGGTTTGAATTCTTCGTTAACTGTGGTTGCAGCCACATGTGACAGCAAGAATTTCCTTTACTTAATTTGTCAAGGTACGCCAAGAGTATGTACTCGTATAATAGCAAGTTATTCAGTTTGATAAGTAGACAAAACCAAAACTGATATTCACATCGGAACGCAATTATATGTGCGCGAGACAGGTGGTTTTATCATTTGATTTTATGTTAGATGCAGGGATTTAACAATTTTGTGATTCTCACATTCTTTTTGACTATCGTTTACTTAGCAGCACTAACACGGTACTGTTAAACGCTCACCCACTTAGAAATCTTCTGAAGTCGCCAGTAATGGAAAAAGGTCGGCTTAGTAACAGTGTCACAGTGTCAGGCGGTTTGAGCCATGCTGGTGGAAAAAATTCCAGTCTTGGCCAGAGTAGCAGAGGTAGCAGTACACAGCGTCAGTTAAATACGTGAGATGTTTTTTTCGGAATTCTGAATTCCCCCCCTCGCCGGGGTGAGTTTTGGTCGGACACCCCCTCCTATGATGACGTGAGATTTTGTGGAGGACCCCTCCTCCCTGCTGACAGACCTCGTAGTGTTTTTTTGTTTGTTTTTGTTTTTTTATTTTTTGTTTTTGTTTTTGTTTTTGTTTTTTTGTTAGCTCTCCTGCTTCCTACGGCGGTTATACGCCCCCAAAAGACGGTATCGCCGTCGTTTGTAGACCTTTGTATTAGCTCTATTGTTCTCCAAGAAATTAAAAAGCTCGCATGAGATTTCCGTTGACCCTCCCCCCTTTTTCCTATTTCGTCTCACTTAATTAATGCACCCATATTAACCACCAGGTTCTCTAGCTCTCGGTAGTGCGTATGGAATCGGTAAATTCAACGCTATTGATTATGGTTCGTTGGATGAAGCATTAAACATGGAGGCTCACATGTCGTCTTACATAAGAGTTGGCCTGTACATGCCGTTACCATGTTTAACGCATTCCGTTCCTCTATCTCCATTTCCACAACAGAAACACCAAACATAAAAACGGTCGGTTGAGTACTTCCAAGGAAACCACCAGACTTCCTGGATTTCGATGATTTTGGCCTTCTGCAGCTCCTATAGGATTCCAGTATTGGCTCAGGGCAGGATATGATACCATTGTATAAGGGTTTCAGAAGTGACGGATTTTCAGTTACCGTGATTTAAAAGCAAACATGCACTATGTCTTCCACGGGCATGGGAATTAGGTACAGGTTAGCTGGTGCTTTAACCCTGCAGTAGTCGCGCTCTGAAAAGTCCCATTAGAAGTGGCTTGAGTGGACTACATATGTAATCCACGCGACCACTGCAGGGTTAAGTTGTAATGGAAACGCCTGTAGGTCTCAGAGAGAGATGTCGCTGGAATGTTGAGAGAGAGTGCGTTGGCTGTATTGGGAAGGGGTACCTGTCACCATTATTGTTGACATCTGCCCCTACATTTTATTTTGGACAGGTTTCTTTTCGGTTGATATCTTGTCATTACCTGCTGCTCAGCAGAGTCTTTGCAGTGCGTTGATTTTTATTATTATTATTATTTTTTGGCATGTTGAGTGTTGGTGAGCGCGCTATAACGACACCAGAAACCGACGGGTGAAGGTGTCGGCAGTCTCTGATTGGCCGGCGGTGTGTGTCACGCTGAGGTGACGGCTAGTAACGAGGTCGGCCTGTAGCTGTCAGCAACACTCAACGATAACGACCAACTACAGTCAACGACATTTCCTCACCGCTATAAACATGACTTTCTCGTTCTATTCGGGATTAGAATACTCTAAAATAGGATTGGTGCTTAGCACCCTCTGCCACCCACAGTAACTGTGAATTGCAGAGTATAGATGTAGATGTAGATGTAGACTTTTGTACTTATTACAAATATTCTTAATGTCTTTATTATTTGCTTATTATCTTTATACCGGGATGTTATAATTAAACTTTCCTTATTTAACACGTTATATCACGGAAACTAATTACTGTACGAGTACCAAACTGGATAGCATTAATGTCAAAAACACGGGGAAGAGAAATAATGCAGAATCAATTCAATTGAAACACTTTTAATGTGGTAATACGGTATATAATACCGTTACGTACCCAGTGGCGTAGCTAGGTCAACAAGGGCCCCGGTGCAAAAAAGGGCCCCCTGAGCTAAGGATGGGGCCCCTTTAGTTGTGCTTAGGGGCCGCCTGAGCAGTGGTTGGGGGCCCCCACCTGAGCAGTGAGAGGGATATTAGTGAGGGGTTTCCTGTGTCTCAGGGGCCCCCTTAGAAATCTGTAGTTTGCCATGAAGGCTCGAGGGCCTCTGAACTGCACTTGGGGGCCCTCAGAGGTGCGCTTTGGGCCCCCAAAGGTATGCTTGGGGCCCCCTGAGGGTACGGGCCCCGGTGCACTGCACCGCCTAGCCCCATAGTAGCTACGCCCCTGTACGTACCGGTACCATTACTGCTACAAAAGGGGCTCAATATGGCGCCTATGAGTGTACAGGAGAGTCTGAAAGCGCAGGATTGCATTCTGCACAGCAGAACGAAGCATGTCCGTAGGTATGCTGGCTACCTCTCTTGATACGCTGCGCTTCAGATCAGCACATGTGTGAATGTTCCCCTGGTAAACCCTGTCCTTCAGGTAGCCCCCTTAACCATAAATCAGGTGATCGTGCTGGCCAAGCTTTTGGAAACGATCGGCTGATAATTCGATCTTTTCCGAATGTGTTTCGGAGAATCAGTTGATGATCACGGCACCTGGTGGCCATAGTTGGAACTGGACGGAGGCGCTGTGACGCATGGAAATCATGCACCCCATACTCTGGACATTAATGCTACCAAGTTTGGTACTCGTATGGTAATTAGTTGCTATGTTATAACGTGTTAAGTAGTGACAGTTTAATTATAACCACCCGGTAGATTTAATTGTAATTTAAAGTTAGCGAGTCATAACGAATTAGATTCGGAGATTCGAATATGGTAGAAATTGTCCTATGCACGGAAACAAGTGCTAGAGCATTTCATTCGTTTGTATGATTGCCTTTATGCGCGGACAATATGCATTTTTTTTTGTTATTTCTTTTTTTTTCTACATTATGAAAGAAGACGCAGGTATTCTTTATGAAAGCAGACATCATTCTTACCGTCTGTCATGGTCTCAAAACTTCTGAATCCTTTAGCTCAGAAATTTATAACTGCGCGCTAAAAATTAAACTAAAATTGTAAAAATCATGAGGTTGAAATTAATTGTACAGTGCTTAGTAGGGGCTTGAAGGAAAGAATTAATTTAGATAATTTTAATGAATATCAAATGAAAACTGGCAAATCACGGACTCTTAAAAATGTTTGGATATTTTTTATTCCACATTTTTCCAAGGTTGATTGAATAAATATAAAAAGAATAACACCGTCTCTTTATTTTAGATCTACTGACCGCAACATTCTTTCATAATTCACAACTATATTTAGCCTTGTGAAGATCACAGGAAAACTATTGCGATCTTTCTGGATATTATGGTTTTAGCAAAACAATTAAATGATTAGTTTAAATATATTTAATTCTTCCACAGATATTTTCGTTCGTCAAAAATGTATAAGTGTTATGTGATTGAAATTTTCATGAACCGGAAACTAAATATGTTGTAAAAATAATTACACTGAAAATTTTCATAATTTTTAGGACCCGCTATAATTTAAAATTTGATACTTTTGCAGGCTCTTGTTAAAAAAAAACAGTTACTTTGCGGGTTTAATACTGCGTAAACGTTGCTGCTGGTGCCAACGTTTCGATACAGAATTTTAGCTCATCCTGAGGACTGGCTTATGTATCAGCTGCTGACGGCTAGTTACACCACCCTATCGACTGAGGAAGCTCCAGATAGTGTGTTGAAACGTTGGCAGCATTAGAAACATAGACCCAGTGCAAAACCCTCGATATAAGTGCAAGTTTACACCCACTATAATTCTTCAAGCTGATTTCTTGTTTTGTTTTTTTATTTACAGGTATGCATAGTATTTCAATAACAATTTCACGAAACGAATATTGAATAAAAATGTCTTATACCTTTGTTTTTAAATAAACTATTTACAGAATAATTTCAGTGCACAATCCGTGTATGGTACACTCAACGCTGGAGTAACTCTTACTTGACGGGTTTTTTTTATGAAAGGAAATGTCAACGATGAGAAATTATTTCGAGGAAACCTCGTCTAATCTAACATTAACCGTATTTCAAAGTTTACTGACAAACGTGGCGCAAATGTATGTGATCAAGCATTTTAAAGTAATGCTAGGCAAACCGGTTTAATAATTTTCGAGATGTACCTCCTGAATTGAAACTTCAGAACTTTGAGCTAATTTTAACATGCGTTCTATTTATTCTCATAGAAACTGAAATGCTACATCATCGCCAGACAGGCAAGGCAGCGGACTAATTTTAATGGATGCTGTTTTACTACTGGTCTTGGCGACTATCGATTCTCGGCGGTCAAACGAACTAACCCCTGCGCGGGGGTTGGTGACGCAACGGCGATGAATCAGGATCTTTGTTTTAGGTGTGCGATCTGCGTGCTGTGAGGGGTGGTCGCCCCAGACGCTATGTATTTCCTGTCTGCACAGTAACCGAGTTTGGCGGAGCGAGGGCCTAGTGTGTTTGCTTTTCTTCCACTCCCCTGCACCGCAAGATACATCATTTCCGATGTACGTAACTTCCGTCGTACGGTTATTGGTTTACAGTATTTTTCTTCTGGGTACCAAATCGCAATATTGTCTTTGAAATGAAGTTATGAAGGAAATGACGCTATCAGCCGTTCTCCCGTGTTCCCCAAGTCTGCTGTTCTTCTAAATCAGAATGGAACATCACCGCCGCTAAAATACAGATCAAGACATCCAAAATGATTAGTATATTTTTATGTTAATATTGACTTAAATAGATTATAAATCAAAATTCCATCTGGAACAACTGTTGATGTTACTGTTTTCTTTATTTCCATACGCGTTTCGACCTTATGGTGTGGGGCATCTTCATTGGAGCTAGGGTGATGGTATTTACATGGCGATCTGGAACAGCACTTTATGCATCTTACAGATCTTCTATTTCACAATTATAAAAACTGTTTTACACATATTACTGAATAAACACTGGCATTGTATCCATTGCAACTGCAAACTTCTTGTTTCGTTTGTCTGCTACATTATCAGTATATACATGTTGTTTTGATTAAATGCAGTTCCAGATCGCCATGTAAATACCATCACCCTAGCTCCACTGAAGATGCCCCACACCATAAGGGCGAAACGCGTATGGAAATAAAGAAAACAGTAAAATCAACAGTTGTTCCAGACGGAATTTTGATTTATAATCTATTATCCAACAACAGGGAATATGGCCTACAACCAGATTTGCATTGATTTAACTAATCGCAGTAAAGTCCTAAATAGCCGTAAGATAATATGACAAGAATTTATTTTTACTAGCGCATTAACGTGCAAATTTCTAATAGTTTGAATAAGGTTTTTTCGTATTCCGTTTTATGAAATGCAAATCTGGAAACAGTATGTAAAAAACAACAAATTGTATAGAGCTAATGAAAACTGTAATAACTGCTTAATATGAATGTTCATTAGCACGTATTTTTTTAAAAAAAATATTATATAGGCTGCTAAGGCTCGTGGCCCCGGTGCCAATTTCCCTACACACCCATCTTCTCCCTTTCCTGCACCCACCAACATTTTCCCCCTGCAAATTTTAGCTTTAAATTCTTTCAACATTTTTAGTAAATTATTAATCATTTCTCTTGGTAACTTATTCCAATCCCTGACACCCCTACCCAAATAAGGGAATCTTCCCAAACCCTTGTGCCTTAAATCTAGTGCCAGCTTGTGGTCATGGTCGTATTTTCCCTTGCATGCATTACTCTTAATTCTTCAGTTTTGGCTGCTGGTTTACTGAATCCTCTATTATCTATCAAAACTGCTTGATGGTTACTTATTCCTTCGGTTACTTGACACCGCAAAAGGTTACCATCGGGCTTTATTGGGAATAGTGTTCTACACTATCACTTGTGTAAATCCTCCTTCGCTTATTAGGGTATTTGCAAATATCTGTTCCCTTGTGTTATTAAACTTATTTCCTACCCAGTTTACAAATAGTAAATTTAAATCCCCACCAATAATGATCATTGTATTCTCACCTCTGAAATCTGAGTATGAATTTAATTTCTCCCCAAGAGCCTCATATTGCTCAGGAACTTTAGTATTCGTATTCTTATTTTGTTGTGAAGAACATTACTATTTATTTGCTTCACATACTCGTAAAAATAATATTGGGCGTGAAAAAACATCAGGTCAGACGACTGTTATTAAATTGTGGCCTTAAGTTATTCCACGAACATTGACTTTTTTGACATTCTATAGTGAAGTAAAAACCGTAAGTTCAATGTGCAATATTATTACAGTATAAATTAGTATTTAAAAAACCAAAGTACTATCCTCAAATTAGCAGATTCAATAAGTACATCAATTATTTACTCATTTCCTTTACTCCTTGCAGTGGTTTGTAATTCCTAAATGTGGACTATTATTGCAGATACATTATTACTGTGTGAATTCAAGGTTAATTGTGTTATCCTTTTATTTCAGAGCGACTTATTTAAAATCATAAAAATTTCCTGATATTTATGTTGCTAGACATTTTAATGTTGTTTTGTTCGATGTAATAAAAAAAAACATAAAGATTTAAACAAAAGGTCATGGGCCTGTCTCTTCTCACCCACCTTCTCAAGGTTCTAATGACATTCATGTTAACGAGCCGTAAAGCCATAGTCACAGGTAAAAAATAAGCAAAGAATAGTGACAAATCACATCTTGAAGGTGTCGCAATTTAAATATCTACAACGGTTGATAGGTTACAATTTTTTTATTCACGAAATAAACGTAAAAACTAAATAGCGAAATCTTAATATCGTGTGCCTAACGCTGCACGTTACACCACTAACCATCTTAAGTGTAATACAGACAATATGTGGCGTAAACGTCTTGTAACAGGAGCCGTTGAATTAATACCTCGACATGAGAAGTCATGGAGCAATGTAGCCAACAGTTAGGTGATAGGATAGTCGTGTGCTCTTGCAACATAGTTAGGATACGAACAATACAGGGTGTTTCAAAAAGAATATACGTATTTCGAATGCATATATTTATTAAACTGTAAGACATACGAATATGAAACTTTACACACATATTTACGAACCTCTTAAGTTCAGATTACAGATGTTCAATATGTCCTCCATCAGCCACACGAACAATATCACATCGATACTCAAATTCCTCCCATACTCGGGCAAGCATGTCCTTCGTCACTGATGTTACGGCAGTACGTATCCGGTTCCTCAAGTCCTCAAGGTTCTGTGGGAGTGGTGGTACATAAACGTTGTCTTTAATGAAACCCCACAGGAAGAAATCACAGGGTGTAAAATCCGGTGACCGTGGAGCCCAGCTGATGCATGCTAAGTCGCCAGCTCCTTGACGACCAATCCAACAGTTCGGTAGAGTTTCATTCAGATATTGACGCACTTGGCGAATCCAGTGAGGGGGGTGCCCCGTCTTGTTGAAAAATGAAGTTTTCTTCGTGCAGCCTCGGAAACAAGCAGTTTTGTAATATAGCGAGATACTGCTTACCGTTAACCGTGTTTCCATCAAAGAAGAATGGGCCGTAAACAGATGATCGGGATATCGCACAAAACACATTGACTTTAGGCGAATCTCGTACATGTTCAATGACTGCATGTGGGTTCTGTAGACCCCAAATTCGAACATTGTGTTTGTTTACTTGACCACTAACATGGATAGTCGCTTCATCACTGAAAACGATGCGTTGTGCGAAAGTGCTATCATTGTGAATAGCATCATTAATCTCGTTACAAAATGCCACACGTTTCCGTTTGTCATCAGGACGCAGAGCTTGTAACAACTGTAACTTGTACGGCTTCATAACCAACCGACGTCTCAAAACACGCCAAATTGTTGTTGTAGGTAGTTGTAACTCCCGACTGGCACGACGAATTGTTTTTGAAGGACTACGTTGGAAAGCAGTTTGAATTCGTGCAACACGTGCCTCAGAAACACGAGGGCGGCCAGGACTCTTTCCTTTACATACACATCCGGTATCTACAAACTGTCGATACCATCTACGAATGTTCCATCCATTCGGAGGATGCATTTGGTACCTCAACCTGAAACGTCTTTGCACTGTAATCACGGAATTGCACTTCGCAAACTCGATAACACAAAAGATTTCTGCTGAGGAGTAGCCATTTTAAACATATGACGGTTACCAAGAATAACACAAGACGACTGACATCTAGCGGGTATTAAATAAACTAGACTATGTATTCGTTTCTCCAATAGCCGAGCCGGGGCGCAGCGATTGATAGTTTGGACAAAAGAATACTTTGTAATATGTATATTCTTTTTGAAACACCCTATATTAATGGTCAGTGTCATAATGACGCAATAGTACCTCCGTATGCTCTTGCGACCTGCTGACATATTTTCAAGTTGCTGCGCATTGCATCTCTGTAATGGCAAGAACTTCAGTTTAACATAGAATCAAAACACCGGAACGTCCTGAAGTATATGAGATGATCAATGCACAGCTTTTAAAAATTCCAGAACGCACCAGCGATGGCAAACTCTCACGGCAAGAGCCTTAATCATTAAGTTAACAGATTACTCAATGAAGATGGTTTAAGTTTGTATACAGCACTCGAAGCAGTCCAGGTTTCCTCAGATTAGGAAAGCACTGAATGTTATTATCCCTCCGGTAGGTGCATGGTGCGAACTGGTCGGAATTGGAAAATAATGAAGCGTGTTGTGGATCTAATCTTTAATATCCGTGGTCGTGCTGCTGATCACCCCCGTCAACGCCCATCGTCGTTGGGAATGGTGTAAACATCGCTGACAATGGCCGGTGGGGAGGGGAGGATGGTACTGAGTGCTGAGTCATGGGACACGCTTTAGCACTCTCATATGGAGATGTACAGCAGACTATTTGGCATATGCATTGTGCTGTCAAATTTGGTACTGGCAGTGTAGTGGTCTGGAGCAGTTTTTATTTGTTTGGGTCTGTGGAATTAGTTTTGATTGAGCACTAGGTGAGTTCTGTCATGTATCCAGACAGCAGGTTGTTTCATATGATAGCTTTATCTACATACCTTCCTCAAAATTTCCTTTTCCTTTTATCTGTAATCTTGTATTACAAGAGTACATTTTCAATATCCAACTACTTTTCGCCTCTGCGAATTTTTATCTTAAATACTTGCAGTGTTATTTGTAAATTGTCCAGCCATTGGTTACTTATTCTGGTCCCAGACTCGCTTACCTAGAAAAGAAAACATTCCAACTCTCTTGAGCTATAGATCAAGTTGCAGCTTCCATTTCTTCCATTCCATGTTCAACTCCTAAGTGTTCCACGAATATCCATATAAGCCTCGTCGCTGACTGTACACTCCCAGCGCTGTCTTTATAAGTCTCCCGTGTTTGAATGTATTCCAGCCCTGTTCATTTATCATATCAGTAACTGATGGTGTCAGGAGTAATTTCCACAAACAACTGTACCTGGCTTAATTTCTGTGGCAACGGTTTGGAAGTGTGCCTTCTGCTTGTACCGTTGTGTAATTAAAATGAACTGGCTGAACGAGGATTCGAACCCGCGCTCTGCAGAATACAAGGGCACCCACCATGCTCGGTGCAATTATCGCATGCAACTGAGCGTGGTGGGTGAGCGGTTAACGCTCTGGACTCGCATTCGGGAGGACGCCAGTTCGAATCCCCGTCCGGGCATCCAGAATTTGGTTTTCCATGGTTCCCCCAAATAACTCCAGGCGTATGCCGGGATTCTTCCTTCAAAAGGCCATCGTCGAAATCCTTCCCGTTCCTTGTCTCCAGTCTCATCCCATCTCTAATGACCTCGACGTCGACAAGGCGTAAAGCCGTATAGCATGCAGTAAGAAGACTGGAAACATTTGGGCGGACTACCCGGTGGGCTAAACGCTAGTATGGAAGCAAAGTAAGAAACAACAAATGAAACCAACAGCAGTGTATGTCAACAGACTTTGATTATACAGTGTAACTCTAGAGGTACTCACGAGCCAGTCAACTCGCTTCATCGCGGCACTGCAAACTATCTTACCTGAAACAAACGGAAAAATAAGGGTTGTTAGTAACAACAGAGACAGCAATAGATATGTTGCTAAGCATTACGTTAAGTGTGTTGCTTAGAAACATTTTCGTAAATTGTTAACGTGTATATGTAAGTAACCCATTAAAAATTAACGACTTATTGACAGATTATCCGTAGATACGAAACTTTTTTTTTATTTATTTATTTATTTTTTTTTTTTTTTTTTTTTTTTTTTTTTTTTTTTTTTTTTTTGCTATGGCCTCACATTTCGCTGACTCTGAGATTCTTAAAGCATTCTAATATTTTAATCCTCAGCTTTTTAAAATACCATACAAATTTTTAAAAAATATGTATTGAATGTGTTTCTAATTTTGTGCAGTTTCTGACATGTGGGGTTTTATAGAAGTAGGTAATTCTCTGCAATGAATTGCCTTTGTTTTCACTGTCAGGCTTTTATTTGGTATGATGACAGATAAGCATTGAACTCGCGCGAAAACTTATCACCAGAAATGGTATGACAGCGGTTGAGTTAGGAGAGCGTACGTGTGGAAGATAAACATTAGAAAGAAAATTACGTAGAAATACAATCGGAGCATCACTGAAATAAGAAAGAGACACGAAGTTTTCACTTGTGTCATCGGCCCAAGACACATACTCCTATCTTTGCGCAGCCATAATATTGCTGATCACTTATTGCTATTTGAATGTTTTTCAACTAATTTGCCAATCCACTCCAACACGCCAATATTTCACGTTTATCATTTACCTCCAGAGTCTGTAAGACCCAACTTTCTGGACCTCCGTCTAAGTTCTCTCAGGTTATTTTAAGAATAATTTTAGTAATTACTAATTAATACTAAAATGGAATTACTCTAATAGATTGGTCGTTTTATGCTAACAATATGACTACAAATAAGCTCTAATTTTTAAAATCAAATTAAAGACGTGTAATACCCAAAATTTACACAGTCGTAACAAATATGCAGCAAAGACAGCACTTATTGATGTCAGTAAAAAGGTCTTTTGGTGATAAAATTTCCTAACCTAGGACTTATACATCTATTATTAATTCTTAAAAAACTAATATACAGTCCTCTGTATCCCACTATTGTGTTTGGTATGATGGAGCTGCTTACAACTTCAGATTGAACTACTTTATAGAATACAATTTCTCATTTTTAAATCTTCTTTACTGAAACTCGTGTGCAACATTATTCGTTATGGGGGTATTTCTCACATTTCGAAATACATATTCCTTGCACGGGTATGTAAATGTGTTTTATAAATGTTTTAATGCCTCGTACTCGAAATAAGGACTGTCGGATACCTGGTGCGACCATCCAGATTTCGGATTTCTGTGCTTTCCCGAAATCATTCCAGGCGATTGACGGGATGGCTCCTTCAACAGAACATGGGTGAGTTCCTTCCCAATCCTGCCGCCAATTTGTCCCTTCTCTAATGACCCCACCGTTGACTAGGCATGAAGCCTACAGGAAACAAAAATGTTTTTCGGTCTGAAATATGACGTTCGTATATATGGACACGATCTAATTTGTTTGATGTACTTGTTTTTGGAGTACTTTACTAATTATTTGATAACGCCAAAACAAATAGCTTTTTTAATTACAATAATGAGATCCATTGCATTAACCTGCACGCCACCTGCTTGTTTCGCGTGGACGCGAACATGCTGTGTGCGAAAAAATAACTCCAGGGAATAATGTACCGTGGTGATTATTGTTGAAAGAAGTGATGTAACAAGAATGAAAATGCTGGCTGTACAAGAATTAGGTAACAGAAATAGACGAGCGCTGAATACTTCAATGTATATATCTGCCACATTTGAAAACGTAATGTTGTGTAATTGCAAACATACAGAATAACGGGAATACATTCACAAAGAGGAAGGAAACAAAAGTATGAGAGAAATGCCCTAAGGAGGTTGGCTTTGTTTCTTTTGTTTCCTTTTCACAAACCACTCACAGTCAAGAATAAGCCAACACAGTAGAACGGGTGACCCAGTGAACAGAAGGCAGCCCAGAATTCGGAGATATACAGGGTATTACAAAAAGGTACGGCCAAACTTTCAGGAAACATTCCTCACACACAAACAAAGAAAATATGTTATGTGGACATGTGTCTGGAAACGCTTACTTTCCATGTTAGAGCTCATTTTAGTTTCGTTAGTATGTTAGTACGCTCTCCTGACCTCAACCCTCTTGACTTCCATTTATGGGGGCATTTGAAAGCCCTTGTCTACGCAACCCCGGTACCAACTGTAGAGACTCTTCGTGCTCGTATTGTGGACGGCTGTGATACAATACGCCATTCTCCAGGGCTGCATCAGCGCATCAGGGATTTCATGCGACGGAGGGTGGATGCATGTATCCTCGCTAATGGAGGACATTTTGAACATTTCCTGTAACAAAGTGTTTGAAGTCACGCTGGTACGTTCTGTTGCTGTGTGTTTCCATTCCATGTTTAATGTGATTTGAATAGAAGTAATAAAATGAGCTCTAACATGGAAAGTAAGCGTTTCCGGACACATGTCCACATAACATATTTTCTTTGTTTGTGTGTGAGGAATGTTTCCTGAAAGTTTGGCCGTACCTTTTTGTAACACCCTGTATATGGACGCAGGGGGCCTAGACTACATAGTTTACTTAACAAATGTGAATATTTATGAAACAGGTGGCTGGTATTTATCCTAAACAGAAACTTTTCAGTACCAAATATTATTAGAGCATTCATAAGTAACTTTTTACATGTGTGTTAAGTGAAACATACCACCAAATGGAAGTGATTATCTTAGGTCACTCAGAACAAAGATGAAAGAGAGAGGTAGTAGGACTATCGCCAGTGCAAACTCTTTCTGACGTTACGAATTACTGATTGATTGGATGTACTTATTTTTTTCATCATCCTTACTACTTTAATTAGGCTTTAGAGACAGGTCACAGAAACCACAGTGCTTAATCGTTACTCTTGTGTGGTCTAACACACTTATCTGTTTTTCTGTTATAAGACTACATCTTTCCACTGTCGCAAACGGAAGGAGGGTCAGGTCGGAAGAAATTCAAGGTGAAAAAGAACGCCCAAATTCCAATCACAACCCACGACTGCGGTACTACTCATACGATGCAGTGCCTCCGAAAACCAGGGTTCAAAGAGAAGCCTACTAAGATTCCAGAACGAGATTCCTGACGTAGGAGTGGACGAATTCAAGGTCCTATTCCGGAGAAATGCGAAATCACGCAAGTGAAACGGGAGCTGGCAGACTGTGCTGGGTCGTCGGTAAGCCAGCAGTCACCCTGCAGCATCGCGTTGTCAGCGTACTGTTGCTGACTACAGAAGTGGTACAGACAATTACCGTTTGAATGGTGTGCATTGAAATACAGAAAAGTCATATTTAATGGTTCGTTTGATTGGGTGGTGAGAAGTTATAACTGTATATGTACCGTTTCGATGGCAAGGTGGAAATAGTTGCAGTAATAATTAATTAAGTGATAAAAAATAGTACGTTCACTGGCTGATCAACGTATGGTAGCGTGGTGCCCAAATAATAAAATACCTCGGTCACACCATGTCACGAGACTTGACAATACGTAATTTTAGAAACTCGAAAATCCAAAAATTATTTATTCGTTTCACAACAATATATGAATTGAAATACATGATGAAACTTTACAAAACTTGCTTAGAATGATAACCGAAATTGCGAATGCAGGCTTTCCCGGCGAATAAATGACAACAAATCTTCTAGGGTTTGCAGCCGGATTTTATTATAAAGCGACAAGCTTTCGGCTACTAGCTCAGTAGCCATCTTCAGGTCGATTATGTATCGGCGATCTTGCCTTGATGGATACCAGGCGTTTACTGGTGTCGCTTAGCAACCTCATGACGCTCGCAGTCCCGCTTCACTGTGATTGGTCGAGGCGGCGGTCACCCAACCAAGTGCTCACCACCCTGACGGTTGCTTAACTGCCGAAGCTTAGCTGTGGCGGTCACCCATGCAAGTTCTCACCACGCTCAGCGTTGCTTAACTGCCGGAATCTAGCTGTTGTGGCACGCAACCAATAGGTCCCACAGTTAGGCAGTCGTCGAGTCCCCGCCCTGATTGGTCGATTGGGTCCCTCTCACTTGGCTGTCCACACTGGATCGCCGGCAACCACGGAAAGTGGCCCGCAAAGTATAGATAACCCTGGTTTCCAAGCGTTGCTCAGCAAATAACCCATGTCAGGGTTAACCAGGTTGTTATGTAACCGTATTTCTATGGCTTCTTTAACCACGGACTCCAAAAAGAACGAACATTTTGTCAGCACCTACACGTTGTCAAAATCCATTCTGTGGCCATTTTCAATTACATGTTGGGCAACAGCAGATTTATCCATCTGAAAAAGCCGAATGTAGCGTTGATGTTCCGCCACACGGGCCTTGATTGTGCGTACGGTCTGTCCAATATAAGATTTCCCACATTCACACTGTATACTATACACCCCGCCGCCTCGACCAATCACAGTGAAGCGGGACTGCGAGCGTCATGAGGTTGCTAAGCGACACCAGTAAACGCCTGGTATCCATCAAGGCAAGATCGCCGATACATAATCGACCTGAAGATGGCTACTGAGCTAGTAGCCGAAAGCTTGTCGCTTTATAATAAAATCCGGCTGCAAACCCTAGAAGATTTGTTGTCATAACAGAAATTATTTAAAAGCCTTATCAAGGATTCTAAATGCACGCAACAAACTGAAATACCCTGAATTACATCGAATTGTAGTGAAAATATCCTCCTGTTACTGTCATATAAAAAATCTTATTAGTTTAATTTAATTTAGTTTACATAGGACAAAAGGGTTGTTCCGTTAGGGCGTCCATTAATTACGTGAGCTCAAATAGGGGGAGGGGGAGACCGGCGAAAGCTCATCAAATCTCACCAAAGAGTCGGGGGGCGGGGGTGTTGGACTGAAATCTAACGTCAAAGAAAGGTCTCCAAAATCAGAGGCCGATCTCACGCTAGAGAGTGACGGGGAGGGGGAAAGTCCCATGTGACGTCACTAAGTCACACCACAGGAAAAAAAGGGGGGATTCCAGATTTACGCAAAAAACCTCACGTTTCTAAACAAACTATAGAAATAAAAGACCTACTATAGACAATACTTCAGGAGGCTATGTGAAATTAGGAAATAAGGAAAATTAAAATATAAGAATGTATCAGTATGACTGGGCGCGTTGAGGTTGTTAACCCCTTGTCGTACCATTTAGCTCGACGAAATCCGTGCCCAAGCGGTAGGGGGCAGCGTGATGCGCTAGAGACAATCGCAATAGAAGCTGACGTGCGAATACCTTTCATGTAGCAATAAGCTTACTTGTTCCACGCGATACTGTTCTTGTGGACGTCAACACTAATTTAACCCTTTTACCTTTTTAATATACACATTTTTTATGCAATATCTCAATCAATACTTCAAAATATTAGTACTATAAATCCTGCACAATAGACAAGAAATACCAGTTTCAAAACTAATTTATACACGAACAATTCTTTAATAGAAATTATAATCTTCCTGGGCGTCTTCTGGCGTGACTTCTTCAGAAGGGATGTAAAAACACGACGCCTAAAAGTAAATATTGTTATCAAAAAATGTAATTAAAAGAATAAATGCTACCCTTGTACGAATATCTAATACAAGGGTGGCCAACATATCTATGGCCCGCGAGATCCATCACACTTTTACAAAATATATTTATTTTATAATATTGCGGAATTCTGGTCACATTCTATATAATTGTGTTTATAGCTTAATATTAATTAATTAATGTTATTTGTTTTTTCAACTTGTTATGTCCTGGACACGAGAAATAAATAAAAAATTTATAATAGCCAAAGTAGTGAAAACCAATGTATTAAAAAAAAAGTACATTATTTGTGCATCCATATATACAAAAATTAACTTTCGTTATTATGAGAAAAAATTTACTTTGTTTTTAAAATAATATTCTTGTGTATACATGACAAATATTGTTAGTACCATTATTATTATATTTTCTAAATTTACATGTAAGATTAATAATAAGCACAACAATAATAACTTATTACGTTTTAATTTTTCACTCCAATAAGATGTTTAGTGTGGGTCTATATCTAATATGGGGATATATAATTTTATATGCGGCCCGTGGAGTTATGATGAATTTCCAAAGTGGCCCGCAATATCATTTGGGTTGTCCACTCCTGATCTAATAGGAAAATACTAACAACTCTAAAGATTAGTAGTCCGGCATGCTATGGTATTTTTAAAAGCATTGTAATATATGTTTGGTCCGCACTTAGGCCGACGAGTCTCACTCGTAATGTTCACGTTTGCCCGCGTTTGTTCCCACGAGTCTGACACGTGATATCCATGTTTGGTCCAAAATTGTTATCACGAGGCAGACTCGTCAAAGTACGGCAAGGGGTTAAGGCGATTTATTACAATCATCTAGGTGAATACTGGCACGATCCCCAATCTTTGCTTTATCTACAGAATATATTTCACATTATGTCTTTGAACTGATTAATAAATGGTTTACAGCTAATGGCTTGTCTTTAAACTTTGATAATACTCAGTATATGCAATTCAGTACATCACACAGATTAACACCTGACATAGACATAAAATTTGCAGGCCAGTCCATTCAAGAGGTAGATAGCGTGAAATTTCTAGGTTTGTGTATTGATCATAATTTAAATTGGAAAGTACATGTTTCTGACTTACTAAAGCGATTGGGAGCAGCCACGTTTGCAATTCGTACAATTTCAGCTTTAGGTGATCTCCGTATGAGGCAGCTAGTTTATTTTGCTTATTTTCACTCCTTATTGTCATATGGAATTATATTCTGGGGCAATTCTACCCATAGAGACAAAGTATTCAGAGCCCAAAAGCGTGTAATAAGAATTATGTGTGAGGTTAGCAATAGAACTTCATGTAGAGAGCTGTTCAAGAAGTTAGGGATTTTAACATTAGCATCTGAGTATATATACACATTAATGTACTTTTTAGTCAAAAAATATACTTTGTTTGAAACAAATAGTAAAATACACAATTATGGCACTAGAAGTAAAAATGATCTTCACGAGATTTACAAGTCACTGTCATTTGTTCAAAAAGGGGTCCGATATTCAGGGATACATATCTTCAATATGCTCCCAACACATATTAAATGTCTAGTAGATGATAAGAATAAATTCAGGAAAAAATTGAAAGAATTTTTAATTGACAACTCCTTCTACTCTGTCGAAGAATTTATTTCTAAGGTATCTAAAAAATAACTGCCAGTATCTTGTGTAAATATAGTTCACATAATTAATTTACCATGTATGCTATGACTGTACATCTCCTGGTGTATGTATTTAGTTTGTTACGTAATTGTTTACGGTACCATATGTGTTATGACTGTACATCTTGTGGTGTATGTATTACTTTGTTAAAATTTTTTTTTATGTACCATATATCCTATGACTATACATCTTCTGGTGTATGTACTATTTTGCAATGGAAGTGTTTAATGTACCGTGTATACTATGACTGTACATCTAGTGGTGTACTCATTATTTTGTTATGCAACTGTTTATCTGTAAATTGACAACTTTCCACATCCCACAGAGCCAGTCTCTTATATTGGGATCAATGGAAAATGAATGTATTGTATTGAATTGTATAAAGTACGAATTTCACAAACAAAAAAACACTTTTCACGGATAACAAGTTTCGCTGACAAATGTAAACTCTTCATTCCTGGAATAGGGTGAATCCTCCGGATATGACGAATCCGATTCCATCACAGGTAGGGCACCTGGCCTCGTACTCTGGCAATTCACACCAGACACCTGTGCCGGAGTCTCATGATTCGCCAAAACGAAATATAATAATAACTGAATTCATATGTTCAAAGACAGAAATAGCAAGTTTGAGAACAAAATACAGTAAAATCAACATACTTTAAATACCTCGGAGAATTCATCGAACCGACAGGCTTGAGACAATCTCACCTCCAAAAAGTAAAAAAGGCGTTAGGATTAGTCCAAAATCTCTGCAACAGAAAATCCATGTCAAACCGAGGGTGGTGGTGTAACGGCTAGCGTTCTCGCCTCGCATTCGGGAGGACGGCGGTTCGAATCCCCGTCCGGGCATCCAGATTTGGGTTTTCCATGGTTTCCCAAATCACTCCAGGCAAATGCCGGGTTGCTTCCTTCAAAAGGCCATGGCAAAATTCCTTCCAATTCCTTGCCCCCAATCCTTTCCCGTCTCTAAAGACCTCGCTGTTAGAGAGACGCTAAGCAGATAAAAAAAAAAAAAAAATCCATGTCAAGGCAGACCAAAATTCGGCACTACAACACAGTATAAAACCAACAGTCCTTTATGCAAGTGAAACGTTAACACTTAACAGAAAACGTGACCTTGAGGAAATGAAAAAAGTAGAGAGAAAAACCATTAGAAAAATTCTAGGAGCAAGGCTCACTAAAGATGGTTACAGACTACAATCAATCAAAACAACAGAAAAGTTTTCAAATATGGAAAATGACATCAAGAAGGGCGAATGAAATTTTTTGGCCACCTTAAGAGGCTACCAGAAAATCGATTGACAAAAAAATTAATAGATTATGTAAGTTCACTTAAAAATCCAACACCTTGGCTGAATGGAATTCGGTAGGATCTTAAAAGTGCAAACATAGTAGCAACAGACATCTTAGAAAGAAACACTTTCAGACTCAAATTAGACAAATGGAAAGTTATAACTGAGCAACTAAAGCAAAAACAATACCAACCAAAGTGGTCGGAAGAACGCAAACAAGCTTTCTCGCAAAAAATGAAAGCCTACTGAAACAACTAGAATAACCCATAGAAAACTTGATTGGAGCATTTGCTTAACGTCTTCCATTTATTGGGAGAATTCACCAATAATAATAATAAAAAGTGACCTGGGTATGGCTATACCAGATGTTATCGGCAAACTACCTGGGCACTGTTAATTACTGACATAAGTAATAATAGATGCTTGGATATCAGTGGGACACTCACTAAATGCCTGTAGTGAAACGAGAGCCGCTGTTTGGTGGACTTGCTAAAGCGGCTGATGCTGACATCACGGTTTCTAGGGGGGGGGGGGGGGGACATCCCTCCCGGCGTCTGCGTGCTGCGATGCGTGAGTCACGCACGTGCCGTGCGTCATTTGCATGCCCTGCATGCGCGGAGGGTGAGGGGGGAGGGGTGGGGGTGAGGGGGAGCGCGTGGATTGGCAGTTGGTATAGTGTATCCTCCGCTATGTCTACTGGTTCTCTGTGACTCTTGGCAGTGATAAAAATTAAGGCACGTTTGAATTTTGGACCGAGCATGGTGGTGTAACGGTTAGCGTTCTGGCCTTGCATTCGGGAGGACGCCGTTTCGAATCCCTGTCCGGGCATCCAAATTTGGGTTTTCCATGGTTTTCTAAATCACTCCAGGCAAATGCTGGGATGCTTCCTTCAAAAGGCCATGGTCGAATTCCCTCCCATTCCCTGCCCCTCCATCCTTTCCTGTCTCTAAAGACCCCGCTGTTAAGAGACGTTAAGCAGTTAAAAAAAAAAAAAAAAAAAGAATTTTGATAGACTGTTATTTGGAATTTTCGCAGGAAAAGAATCAGTTCCATCAGAACCGAAGTACAACTGACACCTAATTCTATCAGTTGTCTTATGACTAAGTGGTTAAAGTAACCGTGTGTGGTTATGGATGTCCGTGGTTGAAATCCCGGGCTTCTCTGGAAAACAGTTTTGATTTATGTTTGTTAACAACTCCAAGTACCAGCCACCCCGTTTTCCCCAGTTATTAAGGCCAATGTCGAGGCGGTCCCGAAACTTAGCCTCATAAACTACACATTACCCAAACAAATGATACACAAGACAAATGGAAACATATCCGTTTATTCATAAGACAATAACAGGACTAGCAAACCGGTAGTTTGACTGATAAATATGATTTAGAGGAACAGGAAACGGCAAGTTTGACTCGCGAAAGGGGAAAAAGTTCGTAAGAAAGATCGTTATTTTGATCGGTGGCGGAATTTTAATTATCCGTGTCAGGCAGGATATTGAAATTTATTATCTTGTGGAGTGGATTTAAGGTTAATAAAAAATTGGAACTCTGTAAAACCTAATTCAGACGAACACTTTTCTGTTCAAAACCAGTCGCCATCAGAAAAGATTGGTTTGTAAAAGCTAATTATTAACAACTAAAACACGAATATAAAAATACATACAGAAAATTGGTTGTGAAAAATTGTACGATAGCAAATATTACCATGTCTTGAGTTCTAGACGTCGTTGAAGCTTAATGTGCATGTATATTTCTGTTGAAATTTTCAAAGGATGATTGAGGTAAGGCCAAATGTTTGGCGTTCAAGTGATATAGTTTTTGTGTTGTTTATGTTTTTTGTAATGTCTCTATCTTACCATTCAGCTTCCATTAGTAATTAATCTATTTATGCGGAATAGTACATATGATTATGACGCTGCACAGCTTAATTAGTTCTGCCTGTTTTTGTTTATAAAACCTTCAAAATAAAAACTTTTATAAATGTACGTGGAAATTTGTACCGAAAATGGAGAGAGAAGTCAAATGTTAAATATACAGCTATATTTTATCTACTTTATTCAGTATTTACTTATAATTAATATTTTCTAAACACAGTTTATGCTTACCTACTTTTTTACTTAGAAATTGTGCGACAATTGAATTCATATCTGCTGATTAAGTGAGCGACAAATGATTAAATTAATAACAAAACAAGTTCTTAGCTGCAGCTTTTGATAGACTAGGTTTAGTTCTTTGTCCCGAAGTTACCAATTAATTAATTAACCTCATCAGAAATAAGAGTCGCTGATAAGTAACTCCTTCTATACAACGCTTTGAGATAAAATTAAATTGACGCAAC